>OZ022507.1:60388388-61588388 GCA_963989385.1 Ctena decussata
CAAATAGCCTTAAATAGAGCCGAAAAACTGCTCTTCCTAGATACTTGAAAACTGAATACTCCCAGAGAAAACATCATAAGCCTACAAAAATAAAATTGTGGTTCATTAATACCCCGATCTCCTCTGCAAGAAAATTTACGAACATTAAGTGGTTGGTTTCTTTTGTCGTTCAGTATACTAGATATTGGTATGACGGTGAATACATGTTACCCAGGTTAAAGGGTACTTATGGAGATGCTTACATAAATAAAAATAACAAGTATGATTTTCAAATAGTATTTTTTTTTTGTCTGGTTTCGTGTAGGAAATCCAACTGAGAGTTCGCGCTAAGCCATAATGAACCCGCCCTCGAAGGTAAGTACAGATATAAACTTGTGCGAAGTTGCTAATTTTCAGGGAAATGCATTAAATTTTTATGGTTTTATTCAGATTTTTGTATTTGCCACAAACCACCACTTTAACGTTGCTCTGTTGGTCTGAAGTTTATATGTACTAGTCACCTGTTAAAGGTATGTACGTGGAGCTCCTCTGATACTAAAATGTTATAGGCCGATTCTCTCTCTATCTTTCTCTCTCTATTCGTCCTTCCAGCCGTTCGCCTGCGCGTGCCTCCAGAAGGTACATTTCAGTTGTTCAGAAGCTGTTATCAATAGTGATCAATACATGAACATAGATATAAATACAAAAAAAGCCGAGCCGAGTATACTGTATACACATCGTATGGATGCGAGGGGGACATTTAGATGTAAACATACAAAACGATGTCGGAGACTCAGGGGACTGTATATTTAGGTGATCCCATATGTATGTACATATACAAGAATATTTTGGAGACGAGGGATATAAATATGCAGGCACACATTGTACTTTGAGACTCGGGACTTTAGATATAAACATACAAATACGTTGTCGGAGACTCCGGGGACTGTACATGTAGGGGATTCTATATATAGACGTACGTAATATACAGGGATCTGTTGCAGACAGAGTGACATGAATGTGCAGGCACACGCGATACTATCTGTTTGGGGACCCGGGGACTGAAGACTCGGAGACTGTTTAAAGATAGATACATATATGCATACGGACATTAAAAGTTTACCTAGGCTGACATTCTACATTTGAGATCGGACGTTCTAGGTAAGGGGGCATTTCAAACGTATACATCGCATCGATTGTAGTGCCGAATCGCGTCGCACGAACAGGGAGTTTAGGACATTAGCGACGAGCAAAGACTCAGTCCAATTTAGTCTTTACATATGCATCAAACCAGGAAGACTGATCAGTCTGCGCCGGTGCGCAAGCTGATCCGAGTCTTTCTTAAAGGCACGCACCGTAAGGTAAAATTTTACACGACGCCATTTGCAGGATTGAATTAAAACCGTATCTACATCGTTGCAACATCATATTTACATCATGACGTTGCATCAGCGTCGATTTGACGCTGACAACTTTTTAGCTACATTAGGACATCTAGGCAAAACGACGATGTATGTCGTTCTTTCTCGTCTGGAAACCATAAATAAACGTGGTGTTATTTATATTTTCGTTTAGCTGATACTGAATTAGCTATTTGTTCAACGCCAATACCCCGCCAGGGAAATTTTTTTCTTCCATTTTGATCGGTTGAAGACAGCTTGTGATAGCGCCACTCAAACTAAATCGTCAGCCCATAATGTAGGGCAGAATAGCGCAAAGCGGGATCTAGCCGTGTAAACGTCTCCGTCATGATGGAAAATTACACGTGATGTCAGCATTTGTCATTGGAAGTGCGCTCTTATCTGACGTTAAGGGTTGCTTTACCAGTGTATGGCACACAATTTGACTCGGCTATTTTGTACTACTGAATGAATATACAGGGTTTCAGTACCAGCCTGTTGGGAGCCCCATAAGGGCTGTCCTGATAAGCTAGCAGTCCGTGTTCGAATCTTGCTGGAGGAGGAAAGCTTAAACTACAAACGGGATTCTTGCACATTGTGTGAACATTATGCCAAAACTGAAACAGCATAAATTTGCATGCAGCATGCTTATGTGTATACATACAACGTATGTATATGTGTCAGTGATATCTGTTGGAAACAAAAACGAAGTCGTATCAGGCTGACTGCACAGACGCGCAGATAGGTCTGAGTCGTCATTGGTCGCATATGTACAGCAGATCCTGTTAAACGTCGACGCAGTGGCACGCTGATTTTACAGACGAACATCTATGATCCGATCAAGGCCTGCCAGTAAATTAAATATCAATCAAAATTTTGGATGATTATAAGTTGTCATAATATATATAGTAATTAACTCTTTTTAGACTGGTAACCCGTTTTGGCGACATATGCGAACAGTGTAGACCCAGTTCAGACGCCGCATAATGCGGCGTCTGGTCAGGATGAACGGAATATTTATACAAAATACAATAAAAGTGGAAACATGCACCAGAAACCCCTTAAACTCAGAAATGGGGTCATCCAAATCCATGTAACAGACTTTCAAAGACCAGAGGGCCAATGGCCCTATATCGCTCACCTGAGCACTGAGGCACTGAGGTTACAGCAACAAAACACCATGCACAACAGCAATAAAAACACCATTTATGTAGAGGATAATATCACAAACATTTATGCAAAAAAAATAAGCTTTATCCCCCATTAATGGCTTCTCAGAAGATCTTTGGCAAAAAAAAAAAGTGAAAATTTTGCCTTTCAGCTGCAATGGCAACCAATCAAAATTGGGTAATTGGGAAAAATTCATATGGCTGGTAGAGGACTACTCCAGGAACATTTCTGTGAATTTTTGTCAAAATATCTGCAGTAACACAGAAATAAATAGCAAATGTCCACTTTCCTCATTATAAGTCTATGGAAACTTTAAGTTGCCATAGCAACAAATTCACATGGGCAATGATAATATAAAGCATACTTTAGGTAGAGGTTAAAATTATTAATATGTATGCTAAGTATCAGCTTCATCCCCCTCATGGCTTCACTTTTCCCATTATGAGTCAATGGAAACTATAAATCGCCATAGCAACCAAAGTTCTTATGGGATTGGAAGAAAAAGAATAAAAGTTATGTAGAAACTACTGTCGTCAACATGTTTGCACAATATCAGCTTCATCCCCTATATGGCTTCTGAGCAGAAGTTTTTTTTTTTTCGAAATTTACACTATATTTTGCCATGGCAACCAATCAATTTCAGCGATTTGGAGAAAATTCATATGAATCGTAGAGGACTACTCAAGAAACATTTCTGTAGAAAAAAAATTAAATAACTGCAGTTAGTTAGACAGCAAAAATTGCCAATTTCCATTTTCCTCATTATAAGTCAATGGAAACTCTTTGTTGCCATAGCAACCAAACTGCTGGAGCAATTGCCATGAAAAACAATAATTCTATATTCTATATTCTATTTTTTTATATTTTTCTATTTTTAACCATTCGGTTGCAATGGCAACCAGCCAAATTGCGCAATTTGCTTAAATTTAACATGGCTGGTTAAAGACTACTCAAGGTACATTTCTATGAAAGTTTTGTCAAAATACCCGCAGTGGCATAGCAACAAATGCAAATTTTCCATTTTGCCATTATAAGTCAATGGCAACTTTCAGTTCCCATAGCAACCAAACTGCTAGAGTAATTGCCAAGAAAAACAGTACTTTTATAGAAGCTAGTACTAAGATCCTTTCTGTGAAGTTTGAGTTTCATTGGTAGCATAGTTTCTGAGGAGATGATTTTTGAATATTTTTTCTATTTCTTAACCATTCGGTTGCCATGGCAACCAGCCAAATTGTGCAATTTACATAAAGTTCATGTGGTTGATAGAGGAATACTCAAGGAACATTTCTGTAAAAGTTTTGTCAAAATATCTGCAGTGACATAGCAATAAATGCAAATTTTCCATTTTGCCATTATAAGTCATTGGCAACTTTCAGTTCCCATAGCAACCAAACTGCTAGAGTAATTGCCAAGAAAACAGTACTTTTATAGAAGCTAGTACTAAGATCCTTTCTGTGAAGTTTGAGCTTTATTGGTTGCATAGTTTCTGAGGAGATGATTTTTGATTATTTTTTCTATTTTTTAACCATTCAGTTGCCATGGCAACCAGCCAAATTGTGAGCTAAAAAAGGGGATTGGGGAGACTTGGGAGCGGGGGGGGGGGGAGCGGGGGCGGGCTTAGATTACCCACAATTTAATGGGCTAACAAAAGCAAATGTACTACCCCAGCCTTTCCCGGTGTACATGTATACATGTGCAGTCTGGCCAGGGCATGTGCATTTAGTCCACATAATTGATTCGGCATTACGGCTCGTTCCCAACAGCTGAAAACGCCGTGGCAATATAGCATTTGATAGGTTCTGTGCACGCTGCAAATAATTTGCTATACAAAGCGTTTGAAGCTTATCAAAGTTGATACGCCAGCGACACGCTGTTTTAAAGTTACCTGATCCTTGGTTAAGCTAAGTGATGAACTTTTGGTACATTCAGGGTTCTGCCAGTGGTGTCATTGGCGATTTGCCAATGGTGCCATTGGTAACCGTAAACCCTGAACAGGTGACCTTTGGCAGCCAACTATTGGTAGAGCCAATGGCGCCGTTGACACTATTGCAGAGCCATTTTTCTCTGTAATTAGAAAATTTTAGTTTTTCTAATTTGCTTTCATCACTGTCGGGAACAATTATTCTCCTGTCACAACTCGAGCGTTTATGATGGATTCACTAAATCGCCATATTGAATGACGCAATTTTCCGGCGTTTGTAATGTTACCCACGCCCTTTGTTGTCTGCAGTACTGGCAGCCAATGGTCGGCAATATTGGTACCTTTGGTACCGACGGTAGAACCAGTGGTGCCAATGTTGAAACTCTGAACGGCATTGACATATCTATGCTGGCATTGGCAGAGCCCCAAACGAACCCTTTGTTAACGTATACTTAGTATATTCTTGAGAGTGACAAAACACTGAAATGGCGAATGGACGTTGCGTTGATGACGTTGCAAGGACATTGATTCGACGACTTCCTTTGTAGCAATGCATACCAGACAGTCTGCACTCGTTTTGAAATGAAGTCGCTAAATCTGTCTCGACGTTTATGCGACGTTGTTTGGTTTCTGCGTGAGTTTCAGTTTCCTAACATTTTACATGTACCTTAACCTTGTTTGCAGAGTTTATACAACGGTTCAAACGTTGTAGTAATGTCGACACTGCATCGACGTTGATTCGACACTTGCCCGCTTGGTTCCTTCAGAAAGGCTTCCAACACTTACATCTCAAACCAGCCGTGTAGATTATCCAGCCAAAAATCCTAAATGCATACAGCTCTGTTCAATATATAAGGAACAGCGAGTATCGTGATCAGACTGCACTTATGTGCATGTCTTAACAAGGGCAAAATACATAAATACATGTTTTTGTACTGCACTTATGTGCATGTCTTAACAAGGGCAAAATACATAAATACATGTTTTTGTACCGAGCAAGGGCGCACTAGCGGAAATCACACCGAGCGTGTTGGAATTTTGTCAGTGTGACAAAAATTTAATACGCACCTGCGTATTTGCATACAGGTAGCTACGCTTTTGCCGACATTAGAATCCAGTGTCTGCTCATCGTACTCGTTATAGACACACGATCGAAATCGAAAGTAAACACGTCCTTCTCGCAATACAGATAAACCTGTTTTGGTATTTAATTGTTCAGCCATATATTAGTACAAAATTAAGTCATCTAATTTGAATAAGCGCTCAGTTCATCTAAAAGATCCATCCGTCCATCTAGTCACCTACCTACCTAACATTCTTACCTGCTTACGCCCCTACCCTCTGAATGTCTGTATGTCTGTCTCTCCGTTCACCTACCTACTTACCTACCTACCCTACCCTATCCTACCCTACCTACCCCGAGAGGCCGTCTGCCTGTCTCTGTCTGACAGACCGTCTGTCTGTCTGTAACCTTATGCATTATTTATAAGACACCAATATGTTCAGACAGAATGGATGGATGGATGACTTGCGAATTAACGTCCATATCAGGACGCTGGGTGGGTGATAATGAAAGCGATGTAGCCAGTCTATTGTTAAAATGATCTCCGCCTCCGGTGGGGCTAGAACCCCAGACCGCTAGATCAGCAGGCCAGCGCTTAACATACTGAGGCTCCATTTTTATACAGTACGAATAGTCTGATTAAATAAAGACAGAAGACCCAGATCGGCCTAATGGTAAAAAAAAACAACATCACCAACAACAAAAAAACAACAACAACACTTCAACTTGTGCTTGTAAGATTCCTGAAGATCCGAACATAATGTGCGAACAGCAAAGACTCTGACCTGACTGCCTGCATGCACGGGTACACTTTCAGGGGAAGCAAGTCTGCCATTTGAATCTTTTGCCTCGCTTTTTACTTAAGGGTCAAACCATAAGGGAGCCGAGCCGCGTAGCGCAATCGGTAGGGCACCTGACTCATAAGTCAGAGGTCCTGGGTTCGAAGCCCGGTCTGGCCACATACTTTCGTTTCTCCTTCCGCTGGTTTAAGAAGAGCAGTAGTCAGTTACTGGAGAAAGTATGTGCACTTAGTACTGGTTAACCGCTTAGGAGGTCTAAGCCTGCCCAGGAATAGTGTGGTTAGGTTAACTGGCCGCCCCGACATGACCATAGATGTTTACCGTGGACGTTAAGCAATAAATCAATCAATCAATCAAACCATAAGGGGAAAAAGCTACCTCTGGAGGTTCGAATTTTTTCCTCAAAGCATTGTTTCAGTTTGAAAGGGCAACGTTTTGCCGAAAATAAAACAGGAAGTCACAAAAAGCATGACAGCCCAGCAGGCACATGACGTTGAAATGACGTCGTACTGACTTCGATGCGACATGGTAACGTCGCATCGACGTCAATATGACGTAATTCTGACGTCATGTGCCCGTTGGGAGTGAACCAATTCATAAGACAGGTTTGCCTACAGCTTGATACTTGGCACATGTTATGAGAAAACGTTTTAAAGCTCGTGCGAACAGCGAAGACGATAATAAGCCTGCACTTCTGCACAGATGGATGGATGGCTAGGCCGATCGATCGATCGATCGATCAATAGGTAGATATATAAATAAATACATGTAGATGGATAGATGGGTGGCTGGATGGATGGATGAATTGCGATTTTACGTCCTTTCTAACAGTATTTTAGTCATATCAGGACAATGGGTGGATGATAATGAAAGGCTATGTCCATGGAACTCCGTTTACGATTGAAAAGATTCCCGCCAACAGCGGGGCTCGAACTCGGGATCGCTAGATCAGCGGGCCACTGCTTAAGCTACTAAGCTACCGGAGCTCCTTGAGAGACAGATAGACACCAGCAGGCACATGACGTCGTATTGACGTCGGTTCTACGAAATGACGTCGCACCGAAGTCATCACGACGTCATTTTGACGATACGTATCCGCTGGGCCAGATTAGGGAGGTAGGAAACATGGAGGAGGAATGGAAAGACAGATAAAATGATGGATAAATGGATGGTTGGATGGTAGGTTGGGTTATGGTTGAATAGGTAGAAAGAGAGAGAGAGAGAGAGGATTGTGGTCGAGAGAAAAGAAAACAAAAATGAGGAAAATCAATTAATATCGAGGGTAATACCAGTTTCCCAACCTGGTTTTCGACCTAGCCAATCAGTAACCGCACCTGCAAAAGTGGTTGTCGACTGGGACAATCGACACCAATACCAGCCCGGTCGACGCCCATTTACAATAGTATCATTTACCGTGACTGGTATAGCTTTCGACCGAATTATCGGTCGACTTAGTACAGTTACTTTGCACAGTACCGGATAGGTCCACTGTTGGTTGGTATTATCGGCTGTCAGCCTATATTTCAACCATGACAAATTAAGTTAGTCGCCCCTGATTTATGTTGCGTGATTTTTCCATTCCATGTTAGGGGTGGTCGGTTTGGGCGATGGTGCTGTTGAACATTCAATGTCGTGGCGTTCTTCTAATTTGGCTAATAGTAGGACAAGGGCCGGTCGGCCTGCAGCAGGTGCGGGATGGGGTTTGTTTGGATTATTCTAGTCTCATCTATCCTATCTATACCTTTTCTTTCTTGCTCTCTCTGGAAGCAGCTCGACGAGACTGAAATACTATCTAAAAGAGTCGTAAAACCCAAACGCCAACCACCACCACCATCCAGTCCATGCTAGTACAAACTTATGAGATAACAAGGATCGTTTGTCCAGAGCGCTTGGCTTGCGTTTGAAGACGACAGGTTTCTTACTTACTGACAAACTCCCTCAGTCGTAGTCCGTGCCTGATACTCTTGAATCAATAATAACAGGCAGCGAAACGACATGACTGGACCATAATATATGCTATGACGATAGAATGGAAATCTAACAGCCCACAAACAATACGCCCAAATGACATATGTATCATTATATCTCTGTATGATAATCCACATCAGTAGGTTCAGCGCTTGCCTGCCGATCTAACGGACCCGGGTTAGAGATGCGCGAGAAGCGAAATCTTTCCGACTGTAAATGGGGCTACATTGCACCCAGTTTTTCACTATCAATGACCCATCGTCCTGATACGAAAATACTGTTCTGAAGGACGTAAAACTGCAACACATGATGGCAATTAGTATCGGCAAATTTCATAGCCATCCGTCCATTTCTTCTCACGTTGTGATTTAAGGACCACCTTGGACATCCCTATACACCGGCGTGACATTCATTACAGGCTTGCACGAAGGCGCAGGCTTATCTGTCTTTCCGCTATATTATGCATCAATTGTGTCTAGGATTCTTTTAAATTTGAGATGACCCCCAAGTAGTTTGTCAGCCTCGAATATATAAACTCAGCGTATGGTCAAAGTTTTAATGTCCTACACCTATACATTGACGATTTGGAGACCTGGAGACTCGGAGACTAGAAGATAAAGGGGACATACATACATACATACATACACCTATACACTGACGATTTGGAGACCTGGAGACTCGGAGACTAGGAGATGAAGGGGACATACATACATACATACATACATACACCTATACACTGACGATTTGGAGACTCGGAGACTCGGAGACTAGGAGATGAAGAGGACATACATACATACATACATACATACATACATAGACCTATACATTGACGATTTGGAGACCTGGAGACTCAGAGACTAGGAGATGAAGGGGACATACATACATACATACATACATACATACATACATACATACATACATACATACGCACGTGTACATACATACATACATACATACATACATACATACATACATACATACATACATACATACATCATGGAGATATGTTCATAGATACATACATACATCATGGAGATATATATACATTTACATACATACATCATGGAGATTGATACACATATAGGGTAATATAATATTTCGTGTGGTCTTACATGACTTTCTTCCCAAATTGCTTATAGTCTGTATAGTCCGTAGCCCCTGGACAGTATCAATAAGAAGTTGATAATATGTTGTTTACTCCTATAATACAACCATAACAACTGTTTAATTTTGTTTCTGAAATATTTGCAATTAAATTGTGAAACATTTAAGTTAGAAGTTCAGGTCTGAAAGCCCTTTTGAAGAAGCTATGTTAGGAAGTGACCAACAGTTTGCTATGCTCTTATTAGTTTTACAATAAAGTTATTCACAGAACATGTTTTTGTTTATTCTAATGCAAATGTCATTGTAAAGTAACACTAAATGGTAAATTTAGACTGTATTTTTAGAGTTTACTGTGGAAAGATGTCTTCCAAGTGCAGTTTTAGACATTCCCTATTTTTGTATAGTCCGTAGCCCCGCTGTGACCAAAAGGGGGTATCAATAAGGTGGGTTTTATGCATCCTACCAAAGTTTTCTTTTTTTAACTGATGGTATACTCCAATGTGTCTAGTTTATTGGACCATATGTGACTTTGTCGGAAAGCCCTACTTACTGAGTTATGGGTCCACAGAAGTGGGTGGGGTAATCCAACATGGTTTTAGCCTGCCTTGTAAAAACATTCTCATTTGGTAGAACAGTACAACAGACAGACAGGAATTTATAAAATGATTAACAGAACAGCTAAAATATTTTTCCATATCATTTTATTTGGTTTAATTGAACATATGTTGTCGAAAAAGACTTCCTTTGACATTTAGCATTTTTTGATATTTTTGTCCTCAATTTTCAATATTTCTTGGCATTATTGTTAAATTAACAGACATGTTATCTTTAAACTCATGTCAAGGAAGCACCTTGACAAGGACATTCGAAGGATGTGACCAGAATTTCACAATGACCTAGTTTTCATGGTCGACTGAACACATAAACTTGCTTGGAAGATGGTTTTCTTTCAATTTTGACCTAGTATTACGAAACGTTGGTCAAATTACTATTTTAACTGCTATATTATGCCCCACGCCGGTGAGGGAATAGATATTGGCTTCAGTGCGAATCTCGTTGGCATCTGCATATGTGTATGTGTCACATATTAAGTCCTTCTGTGACCTTGAAAACAAGGTCAAGGTCATCAAAATCTGACCTTGACCTTGTTTCCAAGGTCAAAGAAGGACTTAACATGTGACACAGACACAGATGCAGACGCCAAAGAGATCTGAACTGAAGCCAACATGTGTTCTCTCACCTTAAGTGGCAGGGATGTAGGGCATAATACAGCAGTTAAAATAGTAATTTGACCAAAGTTTCGTAATTCTAGGTCAAAATCAAACGAAAGACCATCTTCCAAGCAAGTTTTGTGTTCAGTCGACCGTGAAAACTAGGTCGTTGTAAAATTCTGGTCATATCATCCGAATTTCCTGGCCAGGGTGCTTTCTTGACATGAGTTTGATGACAACAGGTCCGTTTGTCTGACAATAATGCCAAGAAATATTGAAAATTGAGGACAAAAATATAAAAAATATGCTGTATGTCAAAGGAAGTCTTTTTTGACAACATATGTTCAAATTAAACCAAATAAAAATATATATAAATATAGTTTACATGTTCTGTTAATCATTTTATCAAATCCTGTCTGTCTGCTATACTCTTCTACCAAATGAGAATGTTTTTACAAGACAGGCTAAAACCATGTTAGATTACCCCACCCACTTCTGTGGACCTATAGCTCAGAAAGTAGGGCTTTCCGACCAAAGTCACATATGGTCCAATAAACTAGACACATTGGAGTATACCATCAGTTAAAAAAAGAAAACTTTGGTAGGATGCAGAAAACCCACCTTATTGATACCCCCGTTTGCTACTCAAGCCATAAAGACATGAAAGTAGTAAGTACAACAATACTTTCTATGTCAACCATAGACAGCTCTATATTTCAAGTGAGAGGACTTTTAAACACATTCAGATAATGTCTAAACAATACTGCTAAATGCAAAATTTACTTCTTTTCTGCTTTCAGTGGTACTTGCAATCTAACTTAATAAAAATATTTTTCCTAAAAGCAGTTAATTCTTTGGCTCAAAATTTTGGTGTTGACAGATTGTCATTACTTAATGAGCAGTAAAAATTGTCTGAAAACAATGTCTTCTATCTTAAAACAGCATGTTATGCTCGAGTATGTATAGTCCGTAGCCCCACAAAGGTACTAGAATATATTAGCCTCTAACATTTCTATCGGGCCTACACCATACAAATTGCTTTGGAATATTACACATAAATGTCAGAGCTTACAAATTTTTATGGAAGTTTAAAGATTAAAACGCTTCTAAAAATTGAGCTGTGTGCAACACAAGTGTCCACTTTATCTTGGCTAAGCCGTTAAGTTAAAACATCTGTCGTGTCAGTTCAGGTCACTAGGTCAAATCATTGAAATCCAGTATTTCACAACAAATGCTCAATTTTTCAATGAATGTATATTATATACATTCAAAACTGTATTATATACTGTCAAAACAAACATTCTGACAAAGTTTTATAAACTTTATAAAACTTTGTCAGAATGTTTGTTTTGACAGTGTGTAGGCCAAGTTCAAATATGGGCCACATTGTATAGAAACTAGGCCACTTAAAAAATCTTTTAATCATATGGCGTAGCTGTTATTCAATGGATGTCGTGTCATAAAAATCGTTTAACCACACATGTAATAGCACTCTGGCATGTACATGTAACGTCCATGTCAGCAATGCGTTTTCTTATCGAAGTGATGTTCAGTTTGACGGCATTAAATTCCCGTTTTAAAGTGACATATGATAAACAGAATCTTACACTCGTGGTCATTTCATATCAAATCTATGAAACGAGCCTGTGGGCTGATTTGCAGATTGCAATAAAACTTGGTATATAGGGGACTCTGGTCCATCATAGATTCTTCATTTGGATGACCTTGACCTTTTTTACGCCAAGGTCACTGGGTTAGCTCAAATAATCTTGGTTCACATCAGAGTTCACAAAAGTCTGTGAGATTTTACCGGACCAAATCTGGTAAAATGTACTTGAAAATTCTAATAATTTTTACCAGACCGAATGAATTTTTACCAGATATATCAGGAGGTCAGACAGAGTTTCATAAATACTGGTTCACATGATACTTAGTTGAGGGTTCCCAGACATCATGCAAAGGTGCAAAGACTATGAATCTAGAGGCACAGAAAAGTTCTTAATAGACATGCTCTGTCGTTTCATTAAACAGCCATGGCCATGACCCTATGTGAATCTGACATGATTATGTAGCCAATAAAAGCAGTATTGTTTGCATTTTAGGTCACATATGATCCACTGCAGACCAACTGTCTTCATTTTGGAAAGAAGTACAAGATTGATTGATTGGTTGATTTGTGGATGTAAAGCAACAAACCAATCAATCAATCATGTACCTCATCACAAAATGAAGACAGTTGGTCTGAGATGATTCCTTTAAGAAAAGTCAGTAGCAGTTTTCAGTAGACAGTCGATGGATGAGTGACTGGATCATTCTGAGGCCTGAAGGTAGCTGTATTTTCATGTAATGTTATTGGATATTATTTCAGGGGTGAATCATTCCGGCCAGCTTATAAGGAGGTGTCTTCATTGAAAATTTTGGTGCATGCACCTTTGCTCATTCTCACAGCCACAATCACGCCTTGCATGGACATGTCCTTTAGGGAAATCTTTGTTGTTCCAGCCATAAAAACAGTTGCTGTTCTGCCAGACCGGTAAGATCATAATCCAGTTTCTTTGATATCTAGCATAGGCAGTGTGGGACTGTGGTAATAACCTTGATCCATCACTCACAGTATCACATACTTATGTAGAAAATATTGTAAAAATATGAAAGAGAATGAAATGAAGCTAGAACCACTAATAGAGGGATACAGCAGAACCCCAGATATACAGACCATAACCCTGTTACAAGTATTGTTGGAGTTGATTGATAAAGAGTATGCTTGTCTGGATAATAGCTTAAAGTACCAGAGAGAATCATATCACTTAGAGGGATAAGAGAGAGCAGTGTAAAAGGAAAAGCAGACACAATAAATTGTAACTCAATAGCAATACAAATGTATACCGTTGTCGTCCTTTTTATGTTGATTTGAATGATATTGATAATGTACAGGGTGTTAAGAAAGTTCGAAGACATTACAATATTGCTTATAACTTCAGAAGTTACATTCATTAAATCTTTAAACTTTACAGGTTTCAAGAACTATTCAATATCAAAAGACCCACAATGTTACAACTTTTACAATGGCACTTTACCGTAATAAAATTAGCAGTTAATACCGAAGGTGTCAAAGTGGCCTGCTATTTATCATGGATTTTGAGTTTGAGGGTTTGAGGGCTGGTTTGAGGACTATGGTTTGAGGGCTGGATTTGGATTTTGATTGTTTCAGTTCCTGGTCTTTGCATACTTTTTACTTTTACCCATAAAGGTGTGACATATTAAACTGTTATTTATTCTTATCCCTCAGTGATTCATCATCTTAGAACTAACTTAAATAATAGAGACTAAGCCAAACAGTATTTTATCAGTAACAGCTGGTAAGGAATCATAGGTAACATGCACATTTTGACAGATTATTTACTGACATGAAAAAGCAGATGAGGCATAAATATTTTGCAAAGGGGTAGGGGTTATGAATTAACATCTGACAAGAAACTTGACATCAAAAGTTGACATAAAATCATTCATATCATGGGATTGGTCTTAGAGATAAGGGAGACAAGAATAAAACTTCGGAATATTTGTGGTGTATCTGTGAATTATCATATATTTGAAATTTTACTACCAAAAAGTCAAATTATGCAAATGTGCTGATAAAATGGCATTTCTTTTACAATAATGCATCTAAATGACAAGAAAATTTGTCATTTACAGAGGGTTTTACCCCAGTATAAAATATTTCAAGAGTTTATAAACAATGTCATATTCTTACCTAATTTATTTCAAATCAAATAAGATTTTCGTGCAAAATTGAAAAATGAATCTGAAGTTAAATGTAAAGAGTAAATTGTTTAGAGTGATTTTGCTAAAAAAGTAAGAAAAGAAAAATCAGATAAAATGTTTATGCTAGGTGTGAGAACACATCTAATAAGAAGAGACTAAAAGAAATCTGCAAAATGCCTCTGTGTTTACAAATACGGATACAGATTCTATCCCTACCCCCTAAAATTTAAAGTTTCAATTGAGAATGGGGTTACCCTTTCGATTTAGTCAGAAATTCTGTAGTTAACCGTTAGAAGATAACAAAAACTAAATAAAAATCATGAAAATACTCCCTGCAATACCAGTACTTTTACATCTTAGATATTTCTATTAGTTCTGAAAAAAAACAAGCTCTTAAGATGCCGAACTCTAACGCAAATCAAAATTTCGCCTTCACCATTGTCAGCCCTGTAGAGGGTGTGTCCATGGCGATTCAGATTTTCTCGTCGTTTTGAAATCAAACAAAGAATTTATATGTTGCATATCTTTGGTAGTGCTTCCTATATCACACTTACAAAGTTTCCCCCAAATCACAACATTATTAAGATTTCAGTGTAAGTTTGAAAAATGTCTACGAACTTTCTTAACACCCTGTATTTAAAAGTAATAGGTTATCAACTGAAACTTAAAACTTTCCTAACTGGCATTGAGAAGAAGGGCAAACAGCCAAAACAGTAATTCTATTGGTAGTAGTTACATGTATACCCCTGACATTTGTGTCAAGGGGTGTATAGTTTTCCTCTTTCCGTTTGTTTGTTTGTATGTTCATTAGTTTGTTCATGCAAGTGGAATTTACAACAAAGTTTTCGGTAAATATTTCTCTAAATGGGTTTATCTCTCCAATAACACTCATCAGAAAGCACTCATCTTTAAACCATGAGGACCTCAGAAGGTCTGCTTTTGTGCCACAAGTTCTGTCCCCAGGGTGGGCCTAGAGTCAAAATCTTGGACACTTTTAAAATGGGTTTTTCTGCAAGTCTGTTTAGGAAAAGCTTTTACAGACAATTTGATGCACATGGCTCCACTTTGTGACATGTTTTGCAGAGTTCTCAAAAGTCTGTGAGAATTTATAAAAACAAATGTGGCAAAATGATTAAAATGTACTTGAATATTTCAAATATTTTTACCAGACCGAATGAATTCTTACCAGACATCTTAGATGATCAGACTGGAGTTTTATGAAGACTGAAGTTGAGGGCACAGTGACCTATATTTCATGGTTCAGTGATTTTGCCTTATATCTGGAGGACTACTATTACCTCACCTGAGCAAGAAATGCTCAAAGTGAGCTATTGTGATTGATATTTGTACGTCGTCTGTCCGTCGTCAACACTTTCTTCAAATGACATCTCCTCCTAGACCAGCGAGCCAATTTCAAAATAATTTCACACAAATGTTTCTGTTATAGTCCTGAAACAAAATTGCTAAAATGGTTCCGCTCCACTTAACAAAATGGCTGTCAGAGCTAATAGTAGAAAAACCTTTAGACCATATCTCCTCTCAAACGAGTGGATCAATATCGAAATAATTTAAAAGAAATGTTGGACTCATGGCCCTGAACCAAAATTGCTAAAACGGTGCCACTCTGCTGGACAAAATGGCTGCCAGAGCTAAAAATAGAAATCTTAGAATGACAGGGTGGGCACAGTTTTGATCCAATCATCCTAAATCTTTGTCAGAATGTTTATCTCAATAAAATCTAGACCAACTTTGAAACTGGGTCATGTGGGGTCAAAAACTAGGTCACTAGGTCAAATCTTAGAAAAACCTTCAGGTTTGTGTACACTCTAGAAGGCAGAGTTTTGATCCAATCTTCATCAATCTCTGTCAGAATGTTTATCCTTATAAAACCTAAGCCAGATTTTAAACTAAGTCATGTGGGATCAAAATATAGGTCACTAGGTCAAATTTTCATAAGCAGATGAGGGACTTTCATATGCATCGCACTGTCAGATGCATTCGGTATACAAAATATACCACTCATCCACTGTGACAACCTCTCCATATACTGAAGTGGTATTACATGATATGAAGATATTAAAATTCTTGCATTTATAATGTTTGCTGTTTCTGTTTTCATTCTGTTTTGCTATTTTCAGGCCCAACATTTTCCTCAATTTTGAATGTCCGTCAGCACTTAAATTCAAAGACCATCTACAGTGGATTGCTAGTCTGCTTGTTTCAAAGTTGGAGGATTGTCCAAAAATGATAATATACTGCAGGTAGGAATTGTTTTAAAAATTGTGATATAGAAAAGGTAAATTAGTGGGTTTTATGGCATGACGTTGTTTGATGGTGACAAATTGTAGCACGTAATTTGCAATGGTAAAAGTGATACCATGTCTCCCCAAATGACAATTTTCAAAATCACTTAAGGTGAGGTGGGAGTAATTGACAAAACACATGATTTTATTCATACTTCCCTATATTGTACATTTTGAGTCCCTCTTTCAGAAAATGTAATAAAATAGGAGGGTCGCCGTTGTCGTTGCAAAGATATCTGACCTCGAAAACGTCAATTTTTTCTCATTTTGGACACGACATTATAATGGCGTTCTATGGAAAACGCACTTTTTTGCACATCTCTCTTGGATAAAAACCTTCATTCTGAGAAAACGAAACACATTTTTTTTCTTCAAAAACTAACACAGTATGGCCCAATGATAGAAGTTTTCATTAAAACAATAAAAATAGTAGGTCGCCGACTTAACTTTCGAGCTAAATTGCATAAGATGCTCGGTTTGCTGTTTCTTTAGACTGAAATGTTAACGTCGCGCACGGTGACGTAAACGTTACTAATCTTTCCGCGCCAGGTATCAACTGTCGCTTTTTGTAGGCTACCGGCAATTTGTAAAGGACTTTCGTGACTTCACTCATAATCGTCATCTTCTGGAAAGTGCAGGATGAAGGCAGATGTAGTACATTTTCTCTCAATCTCTGTGCTATGTTTTCAAGGACAAATTAAAGAAGAATCGAAAACATTGCCATTGTGATCTCCTATACAGTTTACGCGCATCCGAGTTGACAAACTCTTTGAAGCAACAAAAGTTTATGGGTGGGCTTCCACATGTTATGACATTTGAACAGTTACTTTGTCCACTTGCCGTTTATACCGTGTAAGCGAGTCAAGTTTTCCAGTTCCTGACCCGACCCCAAAAAAGAAGCTATAATAGTCTGCACTACGACTGGACACACACACACTCTGGTCTCTCTTTCCGCGCTCTCTCTCTCTCTCTCTCTCTCTCTCTCTCTGTTTGTGTGTGTGTGTGTGAAAACGATAGGCAGCTTGGATATGATTCAATTTAAAGTCTAGGAGATTCATCGACACGACTCTTTGATTATACACTTGAAAAAAGGAGAAATGAAAGACATAAAATTGAAAGAAAGGCAACGAAAAAACAACATTGTGTTTTACCTTGCTAACAGAACAGATCGTTGAATTATCGTACAAACCTCGATAAATTGCATCGACATTGATATGGCTGCCTGGCGTAAGACAGTCTAAGATCTTTTAATATAAATGAAATGTGGCATAACTTTTGCTGTGGGTGGTATGATAACACCTGAGGAACCCCGGCAGTTCTGTAGGTTAAACGCTGGCCTGCTGATCTAGCGGTCTCAGGTTCGAGACCCCGTTGGAGGCGGAAAGCTGTCCAACCGTTAACGGGATTCAATATACCACAGTCTTTCATTATCACCCTCCAATCGTCCTGATAGGACTTAAATACTTGTAAGGCGGGCGTAAAATCGCAATTCATCCATCCATCAATGATAAAACCTGTCTATGGCTGCTATCTTGTTAACTGTAATGTGCGGCGACGAGGTGTAGACAGTGACCTGACTACTCATTGTACGATTCTGGGTTCAATTTCACGACGCTTTGTTGTCGTATGAAATTTGTAATAAAATCATTGCAACTCAAGAGGTGCAAACTCCGTCTAACAAACTGGTGAGAAATTGTCAGAGAACAGCTTTCCAACTAGTAATCTTTCCCCGTAGAAAACTAGCTATCTTTTTTTCAGTTTCTTCTCTACGGCTCTTTCTATTTCCTTTAAATTTTACCCGGCGCTCAGCCTCCTTGCATTTTGCGAGCAGGCCATGGAGTGATTACAGAAGCAGATAACGTTGACGCCATCTTGTTTTTCTCAAACTGAACGTTTGACGTCATTACGTAACGTGGCGACAGAAACTGCCGCACGGCGGCGCTGAATTACTCCCACCTCACCTTAAGGTGGAATCGGACAAAACAAAATTTTTAGTTTTCTAGTCAAACAATATATTATCAAAAACTTCATTTATTTGTGATTCACTAAATGACTTTCTTTTGAACGTTAAATTAACTATTCCTATTTCAATGACGGCGTGAAAATATGATGGTCTGACGTTTTTTACGCAAAATTTATAGCTCTCAGATATCCGCATTAATCGACATTGCTCTGCAGTCCGTTGAGATATTGAAATAAATTCCATGCCAAATTACGTGCCATCAAGAGTTCCATAAAGCTGTACTATACTTTCTGTGCAATGTCTACGCATTACGAGTAGATTGACGCAAACATTTATTTTCATAAGCTGTTGAAATTTCGCCTTTTTCACGTAAAAATTTAAGTAGAGGAAAAACGTCTCCGAAAAATATATCTCAAATTTTGATATGTTTTAATGAAATGTTAAGTTGGAATATTAATGAAAGAATTTTAAAATTTTACAGTGTAAATATTTCTCAAAGTATATTTTTCAAACCATACCCCCTGTTCAAATAACGTCGATTTTTTAACGTCAAACTAAGTTGGGCGCTAAGAGCGGATTCCGACATATCTTTTAATTCCGACAAATCAATGTCGAGTTAGTCTAGAAAACCTACGAAAATGAAAAACGAAAAAAATCGGAGAAATATCTCATTCCGTTTTCTAGACAGAGGAGTTCAAACAGGTCAGGGGTTCATTTTCCCGGTTTTGCTGTTTTCGGAAGTAATTGACGTCGCGAAATACGCGGTTCGTAAGAGTTCAATTAACGGGACGTCACGTTACGCAAAATGGCAGAAATGAACCCCGGATGCATTGAAATCTTCCTCCCTGGAAGACGGAATAAGATATTAATTCATTTTTTTCGTTTTTCGTGAGGCTATATTCTCTAGAAGAGATCATAAACTTTTCACTAGAAAATTCTGGCAGAGTTTCCAAATATTACCAGTGATTTGCGGGTCCTTGTGTCCACAGTTGCATTTGGAATGGGCGTTTCAATACCAGATATAAGAAAAGTTGTTCACTGGGGAGTCAGCAAGTCGATATTGTCCTACTGGCAAGAAGTAGGAAAATGTAAGTGTTGTTTCTTCAAGCACTGTTGAACATACCAGTGATTATATTGCCTCTTGGGGAAATGGAGTTTGAGAATAACTCCTGCAGAATGTAAATTCAGTCTGTATTTGCTAGACTAAATGAAAGTGGTCAAAGTGCCCAAGTCATAAGTCTAAACTGGCTAATCATTTAATACCAATTCTCTGTAACCACCAGACTTTTCAAGAAACGCAAGGTCGGAAGTTCTTCTTCAAACTTTCTCACTTTGTGTGTAGTCAGACGAAAACAAATAATTGTCACCTCATTTTTTTGTTTGCCGTCTCGTTGCCATGGTAACCGCGTTTTTCTGTTTTTGCAGAAAAAATGCCAAAAATTCAATAGAAATTTGCGTTTTTTTGCTCTTGTATATCACCGAGAATAGACAAGGCTTGATCACAAACTCTTTAAATCTACAAAGTAGGGACTAGTGTAAAAAACAACATTTTTCGAATGTTTTTGGCATATCTACTAGTCCTCAAAGGTGGGTGGGGTAACCAGGTATTGCAAAACACAGTTTTTAGGCATTCTTAAGCAGCACGTTTAAAAACGCACACTTCTATGACTCATTTGCACACTTTAACATAAAAGAAGAGACATTCAATTTTTGGAAAATGAAAAAAACAGAGTGGGGCAAAGCTGACTTCAGACCGTAACCATGGCAACAAATCATACCCCATGCAAAAAGTGAAAACAGAAACTTATACTGAAACCACACTATCATAATCAAATTAAATGCACTGCAGCTATAATTACTGGTCCAAATGCTGTAGAAATATTAATTCTATACGATTAGGTGAAGGTTGGACACCTTCGGGTTGAAAGTTCCATTTATATTCATTTAAAGGGCCCAAAAAGGGGCAAAACATGGTCAAAATCAACGTACCTCACTCATTGTCATTAGGAGTCAACAAAAAGACAACATGGGTTACTTTTGAATTGGTTATGAAATGTTTTGACTGACATAAACTAATAGAAATTATGGCATTAGGGAGCCCTAAATCTCTAGGTATGAAGTTTATAGGGGCCTAAAAAGGGGGTAAATTTGAAAATATTCATCCATATGATAACTATTCTTCACAGTGGAACACACTACAGCATTTGCCAAGATAAAATAGGTTGGAAAATATGGGGGAAAACAGTCATATATATACCACCAGTAAATTTGCACTCAAGGGGCTGGGAGCCCTATTTAAGAAAATTTAAGGGCCTCAAAAAGAGGAAAGTGGTCAAAATTACCACATATCACTCATTTTCCTTATTAGTACGCAAAAAACAGCACTGACTGCTTTTCAATTTGATAAAACAAAATAAGCTTGACATATCCTGATAGAAAATATGACAAAAAGGAGCCCAACATTCCCAGGCATGGAGATTATAAGGGCTGAAAAGGGGTTAATTTGAAATAAACACCAAAAATAATGGTTGTTCTTCACAATAAAGAACACTACAGCATTTGTCAAGATGAAATAGGTTGAAAAAAGCCTTATACATGTACATGTATATCCCAAAAGCATACTTGCAATCAAGCGGCTGGGAGCCCTATTTATAATGATTTAAGGGGCTCAAAAAGGGGGCAAAGATGGTCAAAACTACCATATATCATCTGTTCTCTCTACAAATCAACAAAAGACAACACTGGTCACTTTTAAATTTGTTATGAAATATTAGATTGACATATCTATAATACTAAATAAACGAAGTAACGCATAAACTGCTTGTATTTTTGCTCATATGTCTAAACGGATGAAGAACTAAATGGTCATAGTCCCGACGGCCCTGGCTCGAAACGACCCGTTTTCTTCCAGAACGATAGTCAATACGAGTAGCCAATCGAACTCGCCCATTGAAGAATAAAGCTCAACGCACATGGTCTTTCGAAAAGTTGGACGGACACACGGCGCCAAGTGTGTGCGGCTATGGTATATACCGCTGAGCCACTTGGGGAACGTCGTTAGAAGAATTCAAACTGAACTGAACTTTCGAAAAGACAAAAATTAAAAATGTCTAAGGTTAACACACATGCGCCAGGTACGAAAGGGCATTTTTTCCAGCGAAGCAGACAAATCAATTTCAATGATCACTGTGTCCATTCGTGTACGCCTATAAATGCGAGTTGGAGCAGTGTACGCCGAGTTAGAAGAAAACAAGTCTCGGAAATGTCATCGTGACTCTTAAGTAAGTTAATTTATCAGGGCTTTTTTCATCATCTAAATGTAATAAAATATTATGAGTGTATCTGTAACTGAATAACCTTTCAGACGGATATAGTTTCACGTAAATGCAATGTTCGATTTACAGAATATTTAGCCAAATCAGTACATCCTTTCAAGTGAGAGTGCTATTACTGAAAATGAATTCAGTATTTCTTAACAAATACATGTATCTTTTGATTGATAGGGCCCTTGCTAGTATTGATAGAAAATATGGCAATAGTGAGTTCTAAATCCCTGGGTAGGAAGTATGTAGGGGCCCAGAAAGGGGTAAACTGGATATTCGCTAAAGATAAACAGAAATATTGTAGATGTTGAATTTCTTCACACAGAAACAAAGTACTGCATTAGGTGTTGAAACCGGTTGTTAAACTACAAGCCTAATATAAATTAATATAAAATATGTCATAATTAAATTCATTAAAGGGGCCTCACAGAGGCTGCTTATGTGCAAATGTAAAAGAAATAAACAAAAGCGAAAAAGAAAATGAATGCATTTTTTCTTATAGAAACAAATAGAGATGTTGGTTTTAATTTATAGTAAAGTATTTTATGCAGACAATAACACATTATTAGCCTTTCGAAAATGTGTAAAGCTGGTTTTCCATGGGTCTTATCCTTTAGCATTTTCTATGCCTAAGTTTAACATGACTGTTACAAAAGCATGGCACAAATAGCGTGAATAATGAATTTCGATTCTAAATATACTTCATTCCAGAGAACGTATTTCAGTGACAAACCTTCTTAGCTACTATATTTTTGCCATAGTCTTATAATGGACAAATACAGAGCCTGCGCTAAAAACACAAACAAAAAAAAAAGTCATATAAAACGCTCCATGCAAATCTCTCTATACAATGTAGTTAGTACGCCAGCAAACAGTAGAACTATTGGACCACGTTCTCTTGCTCTTGCCATTCATTAGGCGATGGAGTTTATTTTGAAGACTATAACTTTCAAATAGAAGGGATTATTACACAAATCTGAGCATTTTTCTTTATTTTTTTCTATTTATTTTTATCTTTTTTTTTATTCTTATTCATTTATATATTTATTTTATTTATTTTCATTTTTTAAGTTTGTTTTTGCATTTATTTATTTATTCATTTACTTATTTACTTTTAGTTTTGTTTTTTGCTAGCCCACTGGAGAAAGTCATTATTTCAAAATGTGCAAATATTCAGGCAGAAATTTTCGATAAATCAGTAAAAAAATCAAATGTGATTGTGAAGGAAAGCAATCCTCAAAATAGGATATCCAAATATGGAAGTATAGCTTCCCACAGGTCAAGTTTTTAGGCTGTCCTTAAATATGAGGGGTTAAGTCATGTTTGCAAGCATGGGGTATGAGATCTGTTTGAATGTCCATGAAATGAATCACGAATATCCAGGATATTGGATATGAAGGAGGAAGATTAGGGCTATCTTTGGATCAGAGAGCTGTGTCATGTGTCTTTGTGGTGGATACAATAATTGAGGGTAAATTGATAAACATCCAAGTTTTCTTCAGCCATTTTACAAAAGGGGGGCAACTTTTGAGACAGATTTCCTGTTTACTTCCCTGGCCTTGTGGGACTTCCTGTTTGCTTCCCTGCCGTTGTAGGATTGGACTTTGCCCCAAAGAAGGCAAGAGTTGATCCCCATTGAGAATGAAGGAAAGACAGAAAATAGCAGAGTTGCCTCCCCCTACCTTGAGTTTTCAGTCTTGGTCTGTTAGATATATTCGTTACGTGTTATGTGTCTGTAGCGAGGAAGTTTTGATGCAGATGCAATGTTTGAGGGGAAATGGATAAACATTCTTGTTTTTGGCCATTTTATAAAGGGGAATAACTTTTGGGCCTTCCTGTTTACTTCCCTCGTCTTATGAGACTCCTGTTTGCTTCCCTTCCATTATAGCACACGCTCTTGGAGGTTAGGCTTTGCCCTGAGGAAGACAAATTCTTTCCGTCAGGAGTTGATTCCCAATGAGAATGGATGCAAGACAAAGTGGCAGAGTTGCCTCCCCTGCCAGTATATCCAATCACCTTGAGTTTTCAGTCTTGATCTGTTCTAATACACTTGCGACGTGTTATGTGCTGTGTCAAAGACGTTTTCATGCAGATACAAGTTTTGTTTTGAGGATGAATGGATGCACATCCATGTTTTCCAGAAATTTTACAATGGAGAGCAACTTTTCCCTTACGAAAATCACTCACAAGTTTCGCGTATACGCCACATATAAGTTTTTACCTGCAGTTGTAAGTTTCTGGCGTATACGTGAGTTAACTGGATTTTGTATGCAAATGAGCTACACTTATAAGAATTTTATGTAAATGAGCAGGCAGTTGTAATTCTGATTTTGTAAGATTCTGATACGTGACGTATAAGTCTATTAAGTTTCTTACAAGTCACCTACAACTCTCTGGCAACTTGTCAGTTTTTTACGTATCCGTGACTTGTCAGTTTTTTGCGTATATGTGACTTGCGAGTTTTTTTACAGCACATGTAAGTTTTTCACGTATACGTTACTTGTGAGTGTTTCACGTATACGTGACTTGTTAGTTTTTCGCGTATGTGTGACTTGCGAGTTTTTCACGTATACGCGACTTGCGAGTTTTTCACGTATACGTTACTTGCGAGTTTTTCACGTATACGTCACTTGTCAGTTTTTGGCATATACGTCACTTATGAGTTTTTCGCGTATACGTGACTTGTGAGTTTTTCACGTATACACGACTTGCGAGTTTTTCACGTATATATCACATGGGAGCCATATACAAATGGAAGGTCAAGGTCACTAAAATCTATTTACAGCCCTCCTAAAACATCCACTCTGACAGGTTGTTCTTACCCATTATGACTAAAAAATTTGATTCCGAACCACTGTATGACGTGCGCCAGAAGCAACAACCAGAGGACCAATGGTCCTGTAAACGCTCACCTGATATCTGGGCCCATTATAAGCACAAACGAGAAAGAGTGGCACCATCAATTTTATAGACGCTCAAAGGCAGGTAACGCTGTGGTCAATGGTCGGACTTGGCTGAATTTCAAACTCATCCGAGCTCTTATGTATGTCATCATTACCTCCAAGCATGAATAGGATCCAATCAAGAACAGCCGAGAAAATACGGCAATGTTTCCCCATCATAACCCTATCTGTTGCCATGGAAACTAGTGGTTGGACCATGCCAAATTCCAAACTCATCCAAGCTCTCATGTATCTGATCGATACCTGCAAGTATGAAAAGGACCCCATCAAGAACAGCTGAGAAAAGGTGGCAACACCGTTTTTCCCCTTATAAGTCTATGGGGAGTTTTTCTGACGCTCAAGGGCAGCTAACTCTGCAGTCTGTAGTCAGATCTGGCCAATTTGAACTCTTCCCAGCTCTCATGCATATCATCGTTAGCTGCAAGTATGAAAAAAACCGGATAGAAACAGCTGAGAAAAAGTTGCAACACCGTTTTTGCCTTTATAACCCTATGGAAGCTATCTGTTGCCATGGAAACCAAAGTTCTTATCTGATCTTGCCCAAAACCTACTGCAGCCTTTCCCCACCCTAATAATGCTTCTGATAAAATTTCATTATGATTGGTACGCTGATTGCGAAGATATTCTCGTTTGAAAATGTGAACGGACAGACCAACACACGGATGGACGCCGCCTCAACTACCATCCTGTAAGCTCACCTTTGAACCTTCAGCTCAGGTGAGATAAAAATGCAGCAAAGAACCAAGAACATTTTTAGTCAGGATATAAAGCTTATTGACAAGCTTCTTATGTTTTATAAAGTCAAGATCAGTGTTTTCCCCTTGGGGTAATGGGTGTGGGAAAGGTTAGGGGATGTTCTGTTTGAGTCTAGCGACATGAGTGTTTATGGCTTTATCCAGAACCTTTCAACGATATGGTTTCTGTCAACCATATTAGAAGGGATTTGAATGCCTGCAGGCTGTGACAGAGAAATCAATATAGAAAACAGATACTGTGGGTTTGGGGAGATAAAGTAGACCTGGTAGAGTTGGGCAGATCCTGTTCACATTACAAATACTCCATGTTGGCATTACAACTACTCAATATCATGACATAAAACATTTTGGTACATTTTTCTTTCAATAAATAATCTTGTTATATCTTAAAAAAACTTTAAATACAATATCAAAGAAAAATGTTGGTTACCTCTGCATGCTAATAGGCCTACTGTTCTCTGAAAACTGAAAAAAGTTTCCATCCACAACCAGTTGTAGAAACATTAGACATTTAAGAAAGTTGTCAGGCAAAAATCCATGTTTGAATTGTCTTGGCACAATTTTCAAAAAAGAGGAAGGAAGTACTGAGCATGCTCAGAGTTCAGGTCAAGGTTTTTGGAGCTATAATTACACTGTTCAAAAGGTCACGTATATGTGAACTACAAGTTATCAGTCTCACACCCACAACTGAAAAAGTTTTAGTCCGCACTTGTAAGAAACTCGCAAGTGGCGTATACGTCTAGTATCAGATTCAGAACTCGCAAGTCCATCTTACAAGATTCTTACAAGTTGCGAGTTTCTCACTTGCACCCCTTATACGTGGCGTATAAGAAACTCACAAGTTTCTCAGACTTACAACTCACGTACACCAAAAATCCAAAACTTATACGCCACGTATACGTGACGTATCAGATTCTTGCAAGTTCTGGTAAGTGGCGTATAAGTCTGTGTAAGTTATTTTCGTAAGGGTTGATATTTCCTGTTCACTTCCCTGGCCTCATGGGACTTCCTGTTTGCTTCCCTTCCAGTGTGGGATTCGCTTTTGGAGGCTGAGCTTAGCCCCACGGGGAGCAAACATTTTCCTTCAGGAGCTGGTCTCCATTGAGATGGCGACAAGACGCAAAATGGCAGAGTTGCCGCCCCTGCAAGTATATCTAGTCACCTTGAGTTTTCAGTTTTGGTCTGTTCTAACATATTCATTTTATGCTGTCTGATACTGCACTTGTATATATTTTAGAAAAGTACATCTCAAATAAGGACCCTAGGGAAAATTGGATGCACAACCAAATGGGCCCCCTATTATATAAAGTCATTATTGTTAGTATTAATACAACCTCCTCCCCCCCCCACATACACACATACACGGCCTCCCGCCCCCTCCTCCCCCCGCCCCCCCCCCCAAAAAAAAAAAATGAAAAAAGTAAAAACCGGTTAATAAAGATTTATGGGCTGCAAGTTTTGGCTTTACTCTCTATTTACGTATTTACGGAGTAAATGTGGTTCAAATTTGGGATATCCATGCTCAACTTATAGATACCAAATATTCATCTTTTGTGACTTCCCCTTTGATTCCCTGGACAATAAAATTAGTTCAGGTATTTCCATATTAATAACAATTAATGAAATTCAGAGCTCCGGATAAGGTAGGGTTTTAAGGATAATTCTAAGTTATTTTTCTGAATAAACATATGTTACGACCCCTCATTAGAAAGTCCAGCTAGAGAGTCTTAATGAGGGGTCACAACATATGTTTTTTTGTGTGGAAAAATAAGGAAAATTTCCCTTAATTATACTTGTTACCGCTTTTTGGCAAGTGAGCAGGGGGTTCACATATGCCCCCGACCTGTGCCACCGCCTAATGAAAGCATACTTTGACACAAAACTACACTGCAATCTTATACACATATAAAGTTCAAAGTCCTTGACCTTGACCTTTTGTAAGCAGCACCATCCATATGATGTAAACAAGTATGAAACTAACTTAGTCAGGTATCATTAGGCTCCATTGAAGTATATAAGATGCATGACCCAAAACTATTCAACAAATAGCGAACTCCTACCCATGAGCCTAATCCTGAATCTTAGATGGTCCTGATCAAATTTAATGCTATAGGGATATCATGAACCAAATATGGAAGAATTATAGCCAGATCGCTTTTCGCACATGATGTACTTATATTCAGGTATAAGACGGTGAAATGCAGGTCAAGATCAGGTTTTCTCTCCAATAAAATATGGTAGGTCTAGATCTTTGGGATTGTAAGAAAAAAACCCGTCTTACAGCACAATGTTTTTTTTTTCTGTTGTGTGGTGGTGTGTCTTGTAGTGTTGATCAATGAAAAACAGAGATTCGAGGTGTGGGGGTGTGGTTGTTTGTTTTGTCGCATGACCAATGAAGAACAGAGATTTGTCGCAGTGATTAACGAAAAACAGGGATTCAAAGACCTAAAGAACAGATTTTTTGGTGGAGGGCTGTGGTTGCGTGTTGTGTCGCGGTGACTAATGAAAAATTGACATTTATCGCGGTGACCAATGAAAAATCAGAGATTCAATATAGCTGTTCAATAACTAGATGTTTCCTCAAAACCGATAAAAGTTGGCTTGATTACAGAGCACTAACCAAAATTGGCCTATTGCCCAAAATTGGCGGGCAGTGCAATGAAACTTTCAAAACAGTGTCTCCCATTCTAATGGACTTACAGATATTTTTACTTTACAAAGTGCACACCTTTGCTTCGACGGCAAGCAACTTCAGCCATGATGACTTTTGTTCCATTAAGGAAAAAATGAAATTATTTTTGTGAAGTTTTTTTTAACTAAGTCCTTTTCGGCCCCATTTAACCCATTCGTGAAGAGATGTTGGGCACCCCATCGCCATTTTGTATAGTAGTATCTGTAAAATAAATATTTCCATAACAAATTTAAAAATAACCAGTTTACTTTTGTTAGTTCGTGTAAAGAACTAATGATATGTGGTAATTTTGATCATTTCATTTTGTCTCTGTTTGGGACCCTAAAAAGGAATTAATATGATCCCTTATTTCATGTTAACTAGCGGCATATATAAGCCTCCTTCATTTTGGCTACTGATTCTAACATGACAAATGCTTTTGTGTGCTCTTCTGTGAAGAATAGTCATTATTTGGGGCAAATATTTCCGAATTTCCCCTTTTGGGCCCCTAAGACTCCAAACCTATAGATGTAAGGCAACCATTTGCCATGTTTTTAATCAACATATGTCAAACTTATTTTCATAACAAATTTAAAAGTAACCAGTATTGTCTGTTGTTAGTCTGTTGAACGAAATATTGATTTTTGTTTTTAAATTTAGACCATCTTTCCCCTTTCGAGCCTCTTAAACTGATAAAACCAGGGCTCCCAGTCCCATGATTGCAACTTTACCAACGGCATATATAAGACTGTGCTGAGGCTGTGCTTTTTTCAACCTATTTCATAAAGACAAATGCTGTAGTGTGTACCAATAAGAAGAATGATTATTATGTTGGGTGAATATTATAAAATGTAGCCCTTTTTGGGCCCCTATATGCTCAGCCAGGAGAAATCGGGCTGCCCTTCGCAATATTTTCTATTACTGTCTGTCAAACTAATGTTTTTATAACAAATTTAAAAGGAACAGTGTTGCATTCTGTTTATTTGTAGAGAGATTAAGTGATATGAGGTAATTTTGACCAGTTTTGCCCCCTTTTTGGGACCCTTAAATGGGTATAAATTTGGTTTCTCGTCCCTTATTGCAAATTCATTAGTAGCATAAATAAGGCTATATTTTTCCTGCCTATTTTAACACGACAAATGCTGTAGTGTTATTCACTGTGAAGCATGATCATTATTAATGGCAAATATTTTCCTTTTTTTTCCCTTTTCGGGCCCCTTGGGACTCCTTTTGGGCCCTTTGGGACTCCATTTATATAGCCTAGAGATGCAAGGCACCCATTGACATATTATTTATCAGTTTGCATCAAACTTCAATTTTCATTACAAATTTGAAAGTAAACTGTCTCGTTTTATGTTGGTCCGTGGACAGGATTGCTGATCTGTGTTAATTTGGACAATTTTTGTCCCTTTTAGAGCCCCTTAAATCATTAGGAAATGGGCCCCACCCCTCCACACCCCCGGTTCCAAATTTACCTGCGGTATATATAAGCCTGCTCTTTCTTTGCAACCAATTTCATCATTTTAAATGTTGTAATGCATTCCATTGTGAAAAATGGTCATTATGTTGGTAAAAATATTCTCAAACATACCCCTTTTGGGCCCCTATAGACTCAGTCCCTGGAAATTTAGGGCTCTCCATTGTCATGTTTTCTATCAGTATATGTCAAACTAGTATTTTCCTTACAAATATTAAAGTAATTAGTGTTGTCTTTTGTTGATTCACAGTGAGAATGAGTGATATATATGATAATTTTGACCATTTTTGTCCCTTTTTGGGCCCTTTTAATGGGTATAAATCGCCCTCCCAACCCTTAAGATGTAAATCTTTCGTCGAATCAGGTAGAATACATATATTTTAATAGCAGAAGGATCACAAGTTATAGCTGCAATGCATTTAATGAGGTTGCAAATCTGTGGTAATAGTATAACCTTTCGTTTTTACTTTCTTTCATGGGGTATGGCTTGTTCCCATGGTTACGGTCTAAAGTCAGCTTTGCCCCACTCAGCCTTTTTATGCCCCCGAAGGAACTTCGGGTGGCATATTAAAATCGCACCGTCCGTCCGTCCGTCCGACTGTCCGTCCGTCCGTCCGTCCGTCTGTCCGTCCGTCAGTCCGTCCGTCCGTTACAAATCGTGTCTCAGCGATAACTTAAAAACTACTGAAGCAAATTTGATGAAACTTCACAGAAAGATAAAGCTTAATGAGAAGGTGTGTCGCGCGCAAGACTTAGGTCCCTACGCCCAAGGTCAAGGCCACAATTGGGTCAAAGGTCAAATTGTGTCTCAAAATCGTGTCTCAGCGATAATTTTAAAACTACTGAAGCAAATTTGATGAAACTTCACAGAAAGATAAAGCACTATGCGAAGGTGTGTCACACGAAAGCCTTAGGTCCCTACGCCCAAGGTCAAGGCCACAATTGGGTCAAAGGTCAAATTGTGTCTCAAAATCGTGTCTCAGCGATAATTTTAAAACTACTGAAGCAAATTTGATGAAACTTCACAGAAAGATAAAGCACTATGCGAAGGTGTGTCACACGAAAGCCTTAGGTCCCTACGCCCAAGGTCAAGGCCACAATTGGGTCAAAGGTCAAATTGTGTCTCAAAATCGTGTCTCAGCAATAATTTGAAAACTACTGAAGCAAATTCAATGAAACTTCACAGAAAGATAGAGCATAATTAGAAGGTGTGTCAGGCACAAGGCTTACGTCCCTACGCCCAAGGTCAAGGCCACAGTTGGGTCAAAAGTCTCAAAATTGGCTCTCAGCGATTACTTATAAACTACTGAAGCAAATTTAATGAAACTCCACAGAAAGATGAAACATAATGAGATGTTGTGTTTCACATCCATTTGGGTTGCCAGGTTCAAGGTCAAGGTCACAATTGGGGGTCAAATGTCAAATCTTGCCTCTATGATAGCTTAAAACCTGCTGAAGCTAATGTCATCAAACTTCACAGAAAGGTAAACCATAATGAGAAGGTATGTTACACACAATATTTATGAACCATAATCCAAGGTCAAGGTCACAATCTGGAGTCAGAGGTCAAATAATGTCTCGGCAATTACTCAGAAAAGTACCAAAGCAAACTTCAAAGAAAGATAAAGCCTAATGAGATAATTAACCATGCACAAGACATAGGCTCCCATACCCAAGGTCAAGGTCATAGCCAGAGGTCAAAGGTCAAGTCATTCATCCTCAATTTCCTAAAACTTTTGAAGTAAACTTCATTAAACTTCATGAAAAGGTATAAAACAGCGGATATGCCACAAACAAATTATGGTTCTGTTGCCCGAAGTCAGGATCATGATAAAATGGTAACGTAAAGAAAAGTAAAGTATAAGTTATGTAAGGTGTGACATGTAGGTTCCCACACCCAATGTCAAGAACACAACACAGTTTGGTTAGTGGTTGAATTAAGTCCCCTTGAATCCTCTTAAACCTCCAAAGTGCATTTAAACATTACAGAAAAGTAAACCGAAATGAGAATGTATATCATGTGCAAGACTCAGGTTCTATGCCCAAGGTCAAGGTCACATCTAGGGCTCAAAGGTCTGTTTAAGGGGGCTTCGGTGGCATTTGTTACACACTGTAACATTTCTTGTTCATTTTCTGAAAATGGAAAGCCCCCTGTTTGACGTTAAAGTATGCAAATGTGTCACAGAAGTGTGCGTTTTTTAAACATGATGATTAAAAGCCTAAAAATTGTGTTTTGCAATACCTGGTTACCTCACCCACATTTGCAGTACAGTAGGTATGCCATAGACATTGGATCAACGTTGTTTTGATGTTTCACATTTATGACGTAAGTCCCTTGGTTTTAGATTTAAAGAGTTTCTGATGAAACCTAGCCCATTCTTGGAGATATACAAATGCAGAAATTGTGAATTTCTGTTGAATATTTTGGCATTTTTTTCTGCAAAAACAGAAAAACGCGGTTACCATGGCAACGAGATGGTACATGAACAAACGAAGTGCAAATTACCTGTTTTTGTGTGACAGCAATAAAAGGGAGAAAGTTTGAAAAAGAACTTCCGACCTTGCGTTTCCGGCCCTCTATACAAAAAGTCTGGTGCTTACAGAGAATTGGTATTAAATATTGACAATTTATGACAATTTAAATAACATTACTGTGTTTGGAATTATGTCCCCCCAACAAGGTTCTTTATGCGGATCTGGGTGAGTTTGCATCTGGGTAGATTATTGTCTGCAGTCTATCTCTTGAAGGGATGGATGGATTTTGACTAGACTTTCACAGATACACCATTGGGTTGGGGAGGTGGGGGCATGGAAAGCTGGTCAACCAAATACCTTTGAAGAACTGATTGAGGTATTCCTACATAATTTCTGAGACAGTTTGAGGCCAGTGTATTGATGATCTCCTTTTTTTGTGAAAAATTGCTCATAGGAATCCTTTATTGCAGGTGTTTAGTTATTGCAGTTAATTGTCCCATTTATGGGCAAGCATATAGTTTTAAGCCAAATGTTTCACAAACACATTTTCTTTCTTTTATGACAGGTGGAAGGGACAGCCTTGCATCGGAAGCCTTCCTGTATGCTACAGGGGCTTCATTGGACAAACGAAGAACTGATGAAGATATGATCAGACTTTGCAAAGAACTGAAAGATCCTGAACAGTGTGTTAGAAGAAAAATACTTAATAATCTAACAATTGATGGTATGGATGTCTCACAGCTGAAGGTAAACTTTTGCTCTTGTATGTCAGATATTTAAGAATTGAAACCACAGATTGAACTTTCATCGAGTAATGCAAAGCATTAGAATATTTTAATGTTTGTGAAGTCTGATGGCTTTCTCATGGACAGGAAACTAAATGTTTTGCAGTACTCCATGAAAGCTCTAAAATATGTTTTCAGTCCTTAAATTTATATTTCAGTTTTTTATGGATCATTCATTTTACAAAAGCTTTACAGATACTCTAATACTCCTGTTTGATTACTGCTTTTTGGAGGTAAAGGAACAGCCAGAATGGTGTTGCGCTTGTCGCATTGAAGATACAAAAATTCATTACCATTACCAATTTTCGGCCCACATAGAAGTATCTACAGAGTTAGGACAATAGAGTAACTAAATGTAATTCAGGCAAGTAATCCAAATGACATACCATAGCAAAAACAAAAGGCAGATATGCACACTAGTGAAATAGAACTACAATTTGAGGAGAAAGGGTGCACTTTCAAGGGGACTTACTGTCATTTAGAAAATTGGCTTTCCTGCAAATGCAGATCCCCTCAAATGGGAAGAATTTGTTCCCTTAGGAACATACACCATGAGCAGGCTGTCTTGGGAAGGGCTGTGTCAAGTACAATAACAAACAGGAAGTCACAAAGAGAGTATCCTTTTGTAAAAACGGCAGAAAAATATGGAAGTGCACCCTTACACCTTACTTACCCTAACTAACAGCTGACCACTTTAGACTGATATGGAAAATTTGTGATCCATGTGATATGCACATTTTACATACCCTAAACCATATTACCCCACATCAGTTCTTATCTATAAGTCTTCCCACATTTGTAAGATACATACATGTATAAATAAAACATGATAAACACTGTTTAAGGTGAATGGGTCCATCTTCATGGGAAACAACCCTGCCATTCCAAGACTAACAATTTTGACTTAGGGGCCCACACTAGCAAAAATTAAAAATTTAACATTAAGGGTATAGGCATTTTCTCCAAAAATTCAGGGACCCAGCCCAAAATTTAGGGGATGTGGGCTACTGGGCCCCTGTTAGTCTGAATCCCTGCCTCACGATTCAGAAGCTGTAAACTCCTAAAGGGAAAAAATTGCTCCATATGAGCAAATTCTCCCCTGAAGAATAAGAGTACACGAGTAAACCCTAGTCGGTGTTTTGATCGAAATTTGTCAGTCTGTCCGTCCGTCAACAATTTCTTCAAGCGACATCTCCTCCTAGACAAGTAGGCTAATTCCAAAATAATTCCACACAAATGTTTCTTATAGCGCTGTACCAAAATTGCTAAAATGGCTGCCCTAGCTAAAAATAGAAAAACCTTTAAACAACATCTCCTCTCAAACGAGTGGATCGATTTCGAAATAATTTTAAAGAAATGTTGGACTCATGGCCCTGAACCAAAATTGCTACAACGGTTCCACTTCATCTCGGCCGCCAGAGCTAGAAATAGAAATAAATCTTTAATAGACATAGAGGGCACAGTTTTGGTCCAATCCTAAGGAAACTTTGTCTGAATGATTATCTTTATGAAACCCTGGACAAGTTTGAAACTAGGTCGTGGGGTCAGAACCTAGGTCACCAGGTCAAATCTTGGTAGATCCTTGTGCACACTCTAGAGGGCACAGTTTTGATCCAATCTTCATGAAGCTTTCTTAGAATGTTTGTCTTCATGAAAATTAAGCAAAGTTTGAAACCGAGTCTTGATGGGTCAAAAACTAGGTTAGTAGGTCAAACCTTAGTAAAGCCATGTGTACACTCTAGAGGGTACAGTTTTGATCCAATATTTATAAAACATTATCAGTATGTTAACCTTCATTTAGTCTAGGCAAATTTCAAAACTGGGTTATGTCGGGTCAAAAACTAGGTCAGAAGGGCAAATTGTGAAGACTCAAGAGGGCACCGTTTTGATCCAATCTTCATGAAACTTTGTCAGAATGTTTTGCTTTTAAAATCTATGCGAATTTTGAAAAAGGGTTATGTTGGGTCAAAAACTAAGTCACCAGGTCAAATCTTAGAAAAACCTTGTGAACACTCCAGAGGGCACAGTTTTGGTCCAATCTGCATGACACTTTTTTAGAATGTTTATCTTAAATCAATTTAGGCCAGATTTGAAACTGGGTCTTGCCAGGTCAAAAACTAAGTCACTAGGTCAGATCTTAAAAATACCTTGTGCACACAATAATTGCTTGATTTTGCGTTCAATCTTCATGAAACTTTTTCAGAATGTTTATCTTTATGAAACCTAGGCTAAGTCTGAAACTGAATAATGCCTGATCAAAAACTAGGTCACTAGGTCAGATCTTAGAAAAACATTGTGAACGCTCTAGAGGGCACAGTTTTGGTCCAAACTTCAAACTTTGCCAGAATTTTTATTTGCAGGAAATATAGACCAAGTTTGTCACTGGGTCATGTTGTATCAAAAACTAGGTCACTAGGTCAAATCTTAGGGAAAAAAATTGTATACACAATAGGGGCTTCATTTTCCATTGCCTCTTTGTGAAATTTGTCAGAATGTTTCTTTCCATGAAATCTTAAGAGTTTGAAACTGAATTACGAATTATGTCGGGTTAAAAACTAGGTCACCAGGTCAAATTTTAGAAAAAAAATTGTGTACACTCTAGTAGGCACAGTTTTGATCCAGTCTTCATGAAATTTTGTCAGAATAATAAATTGGAAAGTGCAAAAACTGCTGCAGTTGAACCATCATCAAATAGATTGTCTCCATTGTTATTTCATCATATTCCAGGTGAGTGATTTAGGTCCATCATGGACCTCTTGTTTCTGTATTTCCTATATGTAATCTGATTATTGCCTCAACAGAAAACAGTTTGTTGTAAAGGGCAGCATGATAAACATCATTTATTCTCTTTTCCTGTTTTCAGAGGTTATCTGAGAGGCAGTCATGCACTAGAAAATGCCGAAAGTGTAGTGTATATGTTCCTTATGTAGCTGTTGTTCACTCTGTAAATCAAGATGTGCATGTTCGGAATAGGACTGAAGCACTGCATTTCTTATTCCAGTATGTAAGTTGATGCTCCAAAACTACATAATTGAACATCACTTTATGTGACCTTCTCTGTCTTTTGGTTGTTTTATTTACATTTGGAGAGACTTATATGTCAGGGAAACCATGTACAAGTGTACAAACTTTGTTCCACTAAGAAAATCATGTTACTTCCCTTGGACTATTTTACAAACTGCTCTGCAGTTAGCTATTACCATGAAATCCAACGAAAAGGTGCATGATGTGCTGTATCAATCAGCAAAGACATCATAAGTCCAATATTTTGCAGTCTGACCCTGGTTTACTATCCTGTACAGAGTTTCAAGTGATATCCAAATTTACACACAATGGACTTGATTACAAAACGTATGTTTACCACTGATATTGTGTTCAAATTTAAGGTGAATGGGTCCACTTTCAGGAGAGTAACTCTGCCATTTTCGTTGTTGCTTCCTTTCTAAACTGGGACCTGGGACCAGGTCTTGACAGAATTTTCACCTTTGGAGCAAATTCACCTAAAGAATTTGCTTCTGCTTAAATAATTTGCTGCCCGAGAAACTTTGCTCGTTTCATTCTGCCTGCCTTGTCAGCTGGGGTTATTTTCCCCTTAAAGAGAAGCAAATTCTTTCCTTAAAGGGGAGTAAATTCTTTCCTTTAAGACTAGCGAATTCTTTTCTTAAAGAGCAATCTGTCCACTTTATGAGTAGACCCATTCAGGAAGGGTGTTGGCCTTCAGGGCAGCAAATGGGAAGTCACTAAAGTTTGTCCCCTTTGTGAAAGTGGCAGGAAAAAATCATCAGAAGATATCCATTTAGTATAATGGTTGCTTTTATGACACCCACATGCACTGACCGACTGACAGACCAAACCGACTGTCCGGTCCTACTGTTTTTACCTACTAACTGACCTACATGCTTACTTTGAAAGACTTTAAGACTTTGACTGAGCAATATGACTTGACTAACTGAGTGACCGAAGGACAGACTGGCTGGCTGGCTGTCGAACTGATCGACTGACTTACTGACTGTCTGACTGGACAACAGCCTGGCTGGTTGACCAAATAAAATCCATTCACCTATCAGTCGATCCATTCAGCCAGCCAGCCAGCCACAAACCCACCACATGGTTTGATGGAACTGAATTGGCTGAGTTGACATACTCATTCAATCACTGCAGACTTACTGATCAACCAGCCTGGTCTCAGCTGGTTGACCAGTCTTACTGGACTTGAGCAGTTGGACTATTATTTGCATACAACACATCGTAAACTGTATATATTTAAAAGGCATCTATAGATGCTCTATGATATAAATGTATGAGATACACTACATTTGTAGAACTGCAAACCAAAAATGTATCATTGTTTATAGAAATAGGCAAGTGTAGATGTCGAATCACAGTCAAAACAATCTTTGTATCACAGCTTTGCTTCATAACAACAACTACCGATAAATTATCACAGCATATAGTTTGTAAGACATTACTATCGAAGTACCTCTTTCTTTTTGCTTTAGGAAGTTTCTTCCTTGAAAACTTAATATTGCAAACCAGAATGGTATGCAACATTAAGTATCGGTCATGGGTGTATGGTGTGGATAGAAAAATCAGTCTTTCAGGATCACTGTTTAGGATCAGTTGGCAAGCCCCATGATGACGATTAGTGACCCTAGGAACTGATTTTTCTATCCACAACATACCCTCATGAAAAATATTATACCATTTCATTACATGTTTTGTATTCTTCTGCACAAGTCCATTTTTTGGCATATTTAATAAGTCTTGCTAACAGATTTGTAGGATTTTCTACAGAGATTTTAAATTATGAGGGCTGGATTTGGATTTTGATTGTTTCAGTTCCTGGTCTTTGCATACTTTTTACTTTCATAATCAATGTGGTGTCTTCCGGAAATTTTATGACACTATCTGTCAATAATATATTCATTCACAAACTTTGTTACATCTTCCTGGTATGGGTCATTAGTATGCCCAGCAGAGTGGTACATATAAGTGTGTGCCATGTTTGACTCAAAGGCCTTGTGCATTCTTTTCCCCATGGCAACGACCATAATACTTCTTCTCTTTATATCTGTATCTGTGTACATTCCTAGGCATTGTTTGATATTTTCTGTTGTGAAAAAAACAAACAGAGAATTGTAGATTTTTTCATTTTAAGATTGAATGTTAATTCTCTGAATGAACACCAATAGCAATATTTTCACCAATGGTGTAACCAGGAGTGAAAATGCCACTTTTTGTGCTCATTTGTGAAATAAAATTTGATCTTACACTGAAAAATAATTAGTTTTCCCCTATATTTATTAACACAGTGATCTATCAGATTGGAAGTAACTTTTTTGTAGCCATGTGGGGTTAAATTGGAGTAGCTTAGACTACTAAAAATGTCTAATAATGGGTGCAAACAAACGTTTCCCCTAGATAGATTTTGCATGCAAAGAATTGCAAAAACAAGCTTTTTACTGATATGGCATGCAGAAATAGCAGTACTTCTTCACAGTAGATGTCAGTGGTACATTAATAGCAATCAATAATCAACCTACATTTCAAGTCTTTTAGAACAATTTTAAACCCAGAATTTACATAATGTGCTTTATTTAACAGGTGAATTTTGAAAGGACTCCTCCTGCAGTGTCTATGTACAGACACTGTGTCAGAATCACTGCTAATATCAGCAAGAGGAACACCAGAGGAACACCAGGAAGTCTTCTATCAATAATCAGCCGCTATTGCAAATACTTTGGAAAAACCCTAGTATTTCTTAAAACAATACGAAACAGTGAACAATGGAAATTTCCATACGAAACTGATTTTTGGTTTCCTGACAAATCATGACACTTTTGCTTGAAATTCATCATGAATTATTGCACTACAAGAGAGAAAAAAAAGTTGTTTAGAAAATTATAAACCAAACCAAAGAACAACTGAACATTGAAACTTGCTGCAGTTTTAATGCAAAGGGAGATAAAGCTTCAATTCCCTAGCTTTTTTCCAAATAAATTGTGAGTTATTATTGGCTTTTTCTATTACTCTGGATGTTACGCTTTGGATCAGCAAAGAAAAGTGCATATGCGCATGCCCATTCTTGATGTATTACAAAGTATGCTAAAATTGAATAAGGCAAGATAATTCTGTTATGAAGAGTATCAGATTCAGAATTTTATAGAGATTCTCTTGCTGAATGTCTTGCGCTACTGAAATGTTTATATCCCGGAAAAAAAAGTATCATTGTGCTAGTTACAAACTGTCTTCTATAATGTAGCGTTTCCACTTTTGCTTAGTATATACCTTTGAAATCTCTGTTCAAAAATTCATTAGCAAGATCTAGTGGGATATTTTTCCCTTGCCCTCCATTGAGATTCACAGTCCGATTCCACACCAGCTCATTCCTTATCCTTTCACAGTGGAAGCCAGCAACACCTGAAATTAATTGCATAGACGATTTCTTGAAGAAAAACAAGTACAGTGACACACTAAGGCATATGGCAGGGGCAACTTACCTCTCCAGGTCCCGTGCCATAATACTTTGTCACTGTTTTAACATTTTTGAATGCTGATATCTCTTTAACCACATAACAGATTCTACTGTTCCTACTGCCCATGTTCCTACTTCTGTATGTATTCTCTGCTCTTGAAGGAACTTTTTAAGATTTTAATCTTATCTTGAATGTGTGTGATAAGTAATTATGAAAGGGTGTAACCATATCCAAGCAGAGACTCAGGTTGCAGTTGCTAAAGCTGTTGCTCTCTTTTGCTTAGCATTTTCTCAGCTGTCCCAGCACCAACAGGCTTGACATGCTGGCCGCGGCCATGTAGTTGCCATGTTAAAAGATAACATGAGGGGGAATTAAAGGACTGCTTTTGAAACGACAACATTTACTGTTGGAGGGGGGGGGGGGGTAAATTAATGGACTGCTTTTGAAAAAACTACATTTACCATCATGAAGTTTTTTAGCCCAGCATAAAACTGTTCTTTATGTCTAAGCAGAACTACCATGAATACAGTACAATGCCAAAAATATATCTTTCGGATATATGTGCAAAGCAGTGCAGATTAAGCCCTGATACCTCTTTTTTCCTCTCATTTCATTATAGCATTGAAATATAGCCATTATATATAAGTTTGTATAATTCAGCAAAGAATAAGTTGGTCAGTTTTGATTGGATTGACTGCATATTTTATATGTGCGTCACATTCTGGCAAGTCACCAATGGAGACGTCTATATTATAGCCTTTACAATTAGACATGGTGTTCAGATGAATCTGTTACTGAAAAACTGAAATGTCAAAGAGTTCGAGAAATTAATAAGTACGTGTTAACAGCATATGACCATTGATTAAATACTTGTTGTGCCCATTAAGATAGAAGTCCAGCATATGATGTTTCCATAGGCTTATCATGCATCTGCCATCATTTTCCCGTAAAATATCTCTGTGAACCCAGTCATAAAGTCCACGAAAAATGACTGCTTTGGAGTATTCAAATATGTGATCATCTGACTCATTTTCATTTTCTTGATTCACTTGTAGTACTTGTTTACATGCTTGGCAGCAGTGCCATTCTGAAAGAAAATGACACGGAGTGATTACTACCAAAATACGTCAACACTAACATAAAAAATGAGGAGCTTTGAAGTAGTTTGTGTAATCAACTCATCCCATAGTTTTCAATGGATCTTTTCAAACCTTGCATACATGTTGTGGACATATTGAAGATGTGCATGTGGGTTTTGTTGGAGCTAGAATTAATTTTGAAAGAATTACAGTCTTTTGAACTTGGTCATTTTAGGCATTTTCTTTGCGTTGTAGGGTATGGAGTTTGTGTGATCAACTTGTTCTCTCAGTTTCAATGGATCTTTATCAAACTGCGTCGGCGTCCGGATTGGATGTTTTGGTTAAAGTTTTTTAAAGCTCTATATCTCCTTAACCCATGGATGGATTCTTTTGCTACTTGCACTGTAATTAGATATTGGTCCAAAGTTTAACAAAATACCATCCTACCCCACTCAGTGACCTTGATGGCAAGGTCATGGACTTAGAAAATTGGGAGTTTTTTTTTGGACTGGATGTTTTGGTTAAAGTTTTTTATTTTGCAGTCTGACAGCCCAATATCTCCTTAACCCATGGATGGATTCCTTTAATACTTGCACTGTAGTTAGATATTGGTCTAAAGTTTTCCAGGGTACTACCGCCACTCCCCTCAGTGACCTTGATGTCAAGGTCATGGACTTAGAAAATTGTCTTTTTATTGATTGGATGATTTGGTTAAAGTTTTTTAAAGACCCATATCTCCATATCTCCTGAACCTTTGATATTTGCAGTGTAGTTAGATATAAGTCAAAAGTTTTACAGAGTACTATCCCAACCCTGGTCAGTGACCTTTGTGTCAAGGCCCAGGACTTGAAAATTTTGGTCTTTCTTAAAGCTTTCTAATTGCATACTGATTCAGAATGCTTGGCAAAGATTTAGTTTACACTTGAACTGATGTTAGACATCTTTTTCGAGTTTTTACAAAACAATAAGACTTAACCCACTGGATTACCTTCAAGTCAAGGTCATCAGCTTAGAATTTTGTCTTCAGATTTTGGTTAAAGTTTTGAATTTATGAAGACATAATTTCACAGTGCCACAATGGATACCCCTTCAGTTCCTTGGACTTAGAAATTTCATGTGGATTTTTTTTATTTTAATTTTATTTTAACACTCATTTCTGAGATAGTTTTTGTTTATAAATGTGTTGTAATAGTGGAAATGCTTGCCTGAAGTTTTATGCATTGCAGTCAACACCACCGTAGCGACTGTGCGATGGGCAAACACCAATTCAGGCAAGCTATGCTGTCAGGCGACATCTCTTGTTTGAGCTAGAATTAATGTTCACAGATTATGGCCTTTTGAACTTAATCGTTTGACTGAATCATGATTTATATCTGCTTATTATTAAGATTAAAGGTATACCTCCAATGGGTAACTGTTACGCAGAAGGTTTTACACAGGTTGACACGGGTTTAGAGCCTTATGCGTCGCCAGGACGGCGGAGGGTGACTTCCGGTTAAAGGGTTATCTACCAGTGTATTACACTAACAAGGAAACTCTAACAACGTTAGATTTTTTGGAAGTTTATATATAATGTAAATTATATATACAACAATACAATTTACAACTGTCACAATTACAATAATATACAACACATATCAGTTCATGTCGCTGGCCCAAGTAAGGTGTTTATTTCAAATCTGCAATCGATTTGCGTACAATACGCAAATAGATTACCGTCTGACGTCCACACCGTACTCGGCTCAGCGCCATGAACTAAAGGAAAATACAAAGAACAAAAAACGTTAGTTTGAGCTCATACAAAAAAAAAAAACAAACAAGGCCTTATGTTGGTTGATTTCAATTTGTCGTTCCCTGGATCATGTCATGGGCCGGTCCATATATCATGAGGAACACCAACTTATATTAATACGCGCACGCTTATATACTGGTCGCTCCCTGGATCGTACCAGGGACCAGTCTATATATAATAAGACACTTTAGTGGACGAACACTGTCCCACTTTCACCTGCGCAGCATTAACATGGACTTCGCCTACATTTTGTGCTTCCCGCCTCTGCTTAGGAAACATGCACAAGCGGCGTTGTAACTGCCTCTACCCGGGTTGGTATTACTATTAACCTGGAGATGGGTATAGGATCTCCAGGTGAGACGTGGCTCTAAGCCCTAACAGCTGACTGCCGGACTTTATGTGGCTAAAAATAACGAACTTACACTTAATACATTGTAACTACATAATAACAATACGTAAGACTCGGGCCTGTCTTGGAAATACCATACAACGCCCTCGGCGAATGCCGAGCATAACGTGCACACGCCAGCCGTGTCACTAGACACAACTCGCGCTCACGCTGTAAAGCCAAAATTGTGCTTACCACTTCCGTCAATGAAGAAACGTAGATCCTACTACGCATGTGCGTCGAAGGATCTGACGTCAAACATTGTCAAGAAGTATACTGGCGTCAACAGGTATCACCATGACATACCCCACATAAAACATGAATAATCTAAACAAAAACCTATCTTCATTAAATTGATTTACCAAAAATCTAACTCGCATATCTTTAAACTAAGCGTATTACCATTTGCCATATAATAACTTAATAAGCGTTTCTAACACATTTGGGATCATAACGTTTGATCTGATATCATGACGCCAATGATGTTATACCATATGACGTCATCTAGTGAAGGCAAATCAAACGCATGACGACAAAATGTTACCATTATAGCATATGGAAAAATCCCTTAATGCGGTGCATGCTATGACGTCACTTGACGTCGCGAGTATGTAAATTTGTTCCATTACAAATCAATCTACTTCTATAGGCCACGTATACGTAAAACTAATAAAAAAGTGCTTACGTCGCAATAACATGATGCAACTGACGTCACATGAATAACATGAATGCAACTGACGTCACATGAATAACATGAATGCAATTGACGTCACTGGACGTCAAATAGACGCACACCAGTGAAACTAATATAAAAAGTGCTGACGTCGCAATAACATGAATGCAACTGACGTCACATAAATAACATGAATGCAACTGACGTCACTGGACGTCAAATAGACCCACACCATTGCAACCAACATCAGTGAAATAAACTATTTCCGTAATTTACAAGCCTTCCTAATAGACAAATACCATGCGCAGCATGGTCAGTATAAACAAAATCAGTCGACACATGCAATCATACCATATCAATCAGAAGTCACATTTTTCATTCTTAGCCAAACCATTCTGAATAAATATAATAAAATCTTACTCTTCAGGTCTTAACACAGAATCTGGGCACACGACAATAATTTAACATCCTTCGTATTAGAATTAAACAGCCACGTCTAACTTTCAATAAAAATTAGGCGTATAAATAGTATGCGTCTCACATTTAAATCAAGAGACTCGTGCGGGTAGTCACCTTAAAATCATGCAATACGCTGTCCACAATCAAGAGACTCGTGCAGGTATTCACCTTAAAATCATGCAATACGCTGTCCACGAGAGGTATTCACAAACAACCCATGCATAACGTAGCAACAATTTCCGTAAATGTTTTATTACCACAGTTGCCCTAAAAACTGTAGCCCTACTGATTGAAAGGATTAAAATAATTTCGACGGCATAGTCGACGATCGGATCCATTTCGTAACATAGGTTTCCCCTTAGGGAGAAAAAAACATAACAATGTTTCTTTTCTGAAATAGTACGAATGCGATCGAATCGTAGGCTATGCCAAAACTGGAAAAGTAGCTATATACACAACAACGGTGCGATGCATAACGTGGCCAAACTATCTACTAAGGTAGTCCGCCCCCAAATTATCTTGGCCACGGATTTACCTAATCCCAAAGTCAGTCAATTTTCTGTGTCATACCTGTCGTGCCTCAAATGGAATGGGGAAGTATGGGTAAGTCTGATCGAATACTAGGTGGAAATCGCCACCTTTAAGTGTATCAGACGTAAAATTAACGTTGTCTTTGACCTTACACCTACTTCGCACGACAGATCCCACAGGATCCGTTGCCTCTGCCTCTAACCTACTATCGCCACCATGTTCTTCTATATTCGTTTTCTGAGTCGACGTTACGTCGTTGGGCTTTACGTTTTCACGTATGAAGTCATATTGGGATACGTCCTCTGACGTACAAATGTTAACCCTTTGGACATTCGGACCACCGTGATCCTCTGATCCAACATTGTTACGTGCATTAACAACTGCAGACGACACGTTCTTTTGACGTTGAACGTACTGCTTAATCATGTTAGCAGGATAAGTATTAACGACGCCCTTGACGTTAATCTTGTAGTTCATTGCATTGACTACTTCGACAACTTCATATGGCCCGTTCCATTGAAGTAACAATTTATTGCACTCATTCGGGAGTAGCAAAAGTACTTTGTCTCCGACGTCAAACTTACGCGACCTCGCGCGTTTATCATAATAAGCATTCTGCTGTACGTCCATTTTCCGGACAATATCATGTGCTAACTTACACGTTCTCTCTAAACGTTCTTTTAAATCAATAACGTACTGATACGTCAATAACGCACGTTTGTCAGTTTCCTCTACAGACCATAATTCCTTTAATATTTGCATAGGACCCCTAACATTACGCCCATACAACAGTTCAAAGGGAGAAAAACCTAATCACTCTTCCCTTACTGCGAATAATAATGCTGGGAGATACCTGTCCCAGTCATTCGGACGTTCTACGCATATTTCACGTAATATCTGCTTGAATGTATCATGGAATTTCTCCACGGGTCCTTTACCAGTAGATTGATAACGAATAGTTGTCAGATCTTGAAGCGACAACAACCTACTAACCTCTCTCATGACGTCAATCGTGATCTTACTATCATGCTCGATTAGCATTTCACTCGGTATTCCTAATCTACTGAAAATCTTAACTAACGCTTCGGCTACGCGTTCTGTCTCAATGCCGGGTAACGCTACCGCCTCGGGATATCTCGTCGCATAGTCTATCATTGTTAAAATATAGCGGGATTTCCTGTCAGAACGAGGTGCTATCGGTCCGACTATATCAACAGCGACTCGTTTAAATGGTTTGTCAATCTGTGACAACTTTCCTAAAGGTACCTTAGTGACACGACCATTTTGAATAGTCCTTTGACATATGTCACAAGATTTACAAAACCTTGCCACATCACCACAAACTCCAGGCCAAAAGAACTCAGTTAACACTCTATCCATAGTTTTCTTTATGCCCAAATGACCTGACATCAAGGTTTCGTGCGCCAATCTTAACACCTTTTCACGAAAACCTTCAGGGATAACAAGTTGCAAAGTGACCTTATTTCCCTTAGTAAACTGCCTATACAATAAATCTTTCTTTCGGATAAACTTAGTTTCACCTCGGTTCAATCCACGACTAACAGTCACATTCCCAGATTCCACTCTTTGCCTTATGCCATTCAATTTAGGGTCAACAACTTGGGCCTGCCTCAACGCCTCATTATCACTAGCAATAATTTGATCAGGAACTTTAAGTTTCTTATAGACCTCTTCACCTTGCTTAGCTTGTGACCTAGTCACTGCCGCCATTGCAAAATGGGACATATCGGGAAGTTTTGACCCGTCAATATTTCCAATAACCAGGTCATACAATGTATCTTCCATGCACAATGCCTCAGTTTTTCCTGTGAAAAATGGACAATCTATGTCAACCATTGCTAAGGGATACCTTTGGGTAGATTCATCAATCAAAGTTACATCAGATTCTCTACCAAGTATTTGATCATTAGAAACCAAGTTTCTACGAAGGACACACCCAGTACGACCTGTGTCCCTTAAAACTACAACAGTCTTACCATTAACCGTACCCTGCGCTGTTGGTAATCGCGACCTTAAAAAGTAACAGACACCTTCCCTATCCATGTTATTATCGATTAATGGACTTTTTTCCTTACTCTTATAGAGACCTTCAATTTCATGAGACCTATTCATTGTAGTTTTACAAAAGCTCATTTGATATCCGCCACCCCGACCTCGTCTGCGGGAATAACCACGACCACGGCCACGATCTGAATTAAAACCCTTCGTCTGCACAGTATCACTCTTACTCTGTGAATTTTGTGTCTCATCTTTCGGTGCATAACTACTCCCCTTATTTCCGCTATATCCGCTTGCACTTGCACCTACCTCCGCACTATATGCTTGCTTCCTATCGGGATTCTTATAACATTTATATGTTCAATGTCCCTTACCACAAATACTACATTTTATCTCTGGATACGCACTCGGCTTATTATCAGATCTACTCTGAGTTACGCCCTTACTATCACGCTGCCCCTTATTTACACAAACTTAGACGCCGCAACGTGCTTCTGCAAATAAATCTGCTTCCCTAGCCATCTCACCTAGATTCGTGAATGTTTTCGGTTTCAAATGGACATATAGTTCTTTACTACAGGATTCCAAAAATTGATCTCTAGCGAAAAAATCGCAAACAGCTTCGTAAGACTGGTCTACCTTCGCCATTTTCAACCATTTAGTAAGATACGACCTAAGTCTACTACTAAACTGAATAAACGTTTCGGATTTTTCAGGCCTATCATAGCGAAATTTCTTCCTAAATCCGCGTTCAGTCATATCAAAATTCTTAAACAACGCATCTTTCAACTTCAGAAACTGAGGGTGAGGTTGGGCCTGTAAAATCGATTTAAGCCCCCCAGTAATTCATTACTGACCGTTCCAAGGCGGTAGTTCTGTTGTGGTTCTCTGTTGCCTGTTTTTGGTGTCAGAGTTTCTGTGATGTTTTACCTTATGTATGTTCTTATTATTTTTGGTTCGGTTTGGGTTGCTGAGTGGCCACCTTTTGGGAACAAGCTGCTCACTCGGTTGGCCATATGTTCTCTGTATCTTGATTATTTGTAATCTTAGTTGTTTCCAACTATGGTTTTAGGGCTGGATTTGGATTTTGATTGTTTCAGTTCCTGGTCTTTGCATACTTTTAACATTCAACTTGTCATAATCCGCTGCATCATTTACAGACAATCTATCATAAACATCAAGTGCGCGACCTTTAATTAATGCGCTTAAATATGCAGCCCAAACGTTTGTATCCCATTTATTCGCCGTCGCGTATTTCTCAAACCTTGATAAGTAACTATCCATCTTGTCCTTACTTTCATCAAAATACGGTAATTTGGGATCTCGCGCATGCGCTAACTTTTCAGCCTTCTGTTTTTCTAATTCAACTCTAAACGTTACCTTCTGCAACTCTATCTGATTCTTTAACTCGCGTTGCTGCAATTCAAAACTATACTTCAACTTTTCTAACTCAACTTCGCTCGACAACTTTGCTTCCTTATCGCTTTCGACTTGAGACAACCTAGCTTCCCTATCTTTCTCGGCTTGCCGCTCTATACTGTCAATCCGCACCATCTCGATTTCCCTATCCGCCGCAATCTTAGCCAATTCAATTAGCCTATCTTTTTCGGCCTGCGCGATCCTAGCAAACTCAATTTCCCTATCTTTTTCAGCCTGCGCAAGCTTTTCTTTCTCCGCCGCGATCTTCTCTTTATCAAGTTCCCTTACCGCGTGCCTTTCTGCCCTCTCAGTCTCTTGCTGTTGCTTAACAAATTCCTGCAAAGCCTGCCCCTCATAACCTAACTCCTTTCCCGTCTTAACTAACTGATCCATGCCGCTTAACGTAATGCTCACGTTAACTTAACTGAAACCGACGTTCACTTATAGTCACACACGTTAACTACAACGTTAACAATAATAATAACGAACTAATCCAAATAAAACGTTGATTGATTAGTATACTCGCGATCTGGACGTAGCCATTAAAGTTACATTCATAACAGACCGGAAATGACGTCATAAACTGACGTTGACTTTGCCAAGAACTACTTTTCACTATCAAATGACGTTGACTTTGCCAAGAACTACTTTTCACTATCAAATGACGTAATTAGATGACGTAAATAACCCACATGACAATTACGCCCAACTTGATCTAGCGTATTGGATATACAAACGTAACGTATGTAACGCAACGTATTAACACTGACATGACAACGGTACGTCCTACATTACAAAACCTTATAAGATACCCACGTTAAATCAAACTTAAGATTCTGCTATTAGGTTTAATTCATTGTAACGATATTATACAACGTTACGGGTGACCTACGTTACTAAATCAGGACATAAAATGGACCTCAGTAACGGTTAAGACACAACGTACAAACGTTTAAATTAATAAACTAACAGATTGTCATGCAACAGCAGTGCCAAGGTACTCAAACGGACCTTAAAACTAAATGTGTATCATCCGTGCCAAGACAATTCAGGTCTATATACCTCAGTTTCCCCACCCAGATATGCAACCTGTTACATTCTATCACAAATTAAAGCATGGGCTATCGCCCTTCATCACGCAGGGAATAAGGATAGTTGACCTTAATTGAGTGTAGGTTACATTTTCAAAGAATTTAGTGGCAAAATTGCTCTCCTAAAATTGACATCAATGCAAACAGCCTTACGGCACCTTAGAAAAGAACAATCAGAAAGTCAATAATAAAAAGAATGTCTGACAAAATTGTGCCTAGATTCTATATATATTGTCAATGTCTTACACTGGCAGATATTAACCGGAAACCAAATCCCACTTCTGACACCATGTTACGCAGAAGGTTTTACACACGGTTGACACGGGTGTAGAGCCTTATGCGTCGCCAGGACGGCGGAGGGTGACTTCCGGTTAAAGGGTTATCTACCAGTGTATTACACCAACAAGGAAACTCTAACAACGTTAGAATTTTTGGAAGTTTATATATAATGTAAATTCTATATACAACAATACAATTTACAACTGTCACAATTACAATAATATACAACACATATCAGTTAATGTCGCTGGCCCAAGTAAGGTGTTTGTTTTAAATCTGCAATCGATTTGCGTACAATACGCAAATAGATTACCGTCTGACGTCCACACCGTACTCGGCTCAGCGCCATGAACTAAAGGAAAATACAAAGAACAAAAAACGTTAGTTTGAGCTCATACAAAAAAAACAAGGCCTTATGTTGGTTGACTTCAATTCGTCGTTCCCTGGATCATGTCATGGGCCGGTCCATATATCATGAGGAACACCAACTTATATCAATACGCGCACGCTTATATACTGGTCGCTCCCTGGATCGTACCCAGGACCAGTCTATATGTAATAAGACACTTTAGTGGACGAACACTGTCCCACTTTCACCTGCGCAGCATTAACATGGACTTCGCCTACATTTTGTGCTTCCCGCCTCTGCTTAGGAAACATGCGCAAGCGGCGTTGTAACTGCCTCTACCCGGGTTGGTATTAACAGGGAGATGGGTAAAGGATCTCCAGGTGAGACGTGGCTCTAAGCCCTAATAGCTGACTGCCGGACTTGATGTGCCTAAAAATAACGAACTTACACTTAATACATTGTAACTACATAATAACAATACGTAAGACTCGGGCCTGTCTTGGAAATACCATACAACGCCCTCGGCGAATGCCGAGCATAACGTGCACACGCCAGCCGTGTCACTAGACACAAGTCGCGCTCACGCTGTAAAGCCAAAATTGTGCTTACCACTTCCGTCAATGAAGAAACGTAGATCCTACTACGCATGTGCGTCGAAGGATCTGACGTCAAACATTGTCAAGAAGTATACTGACGTCAACAGGTATCACCATGACATACCCCACATAAAACATGAATAATCTAAACAAAAACCTATCTTCATTAAATTGATTTACCAAAAATCTAACTCGCATATCTTTAAACTAAGCGTATTACCATTTGCCATATAATAACTTAATAAGCGTTTCTAACACATTTGGGATCATAACGTTTGATCTAACATCATGACGCCAATGATGTTATACCATATGACGTCATCTAGTGAAGGCAAATCAAACGCATGACGACCAAATGTTCCCATTATAGCATATGGAAGAATCCCTTATTGCGGTACATGCTATGACGTCACTTGACGTCGCGAGTATGTAAGTTTGTTCCATTACAAATCAATCTACTTCTATAGGCCACGTATACGTGAAACTAATATAAACAGTGCTGACGTCGCAGTAACATGATGCAACTGACGTCACATGAATAACATGAATGCAGCTGACGTCACATGAATAACATAAATGCAGTTGACGTCTCTGGACGTCAAATAGACGCACACCAGTGAAACTAATATAAAAAGTGCTGACGTCGCAATAACATGAATGCAACTGACGTCACATGAATAACATGAATGCAACTGACGTCACTGGACGTCAAATAGACGTACACCATTGCAACCAACATCAGTGATATAAACTATTTCCGTAATTTACAAAACTTCCTAATATACAAATACCATGCGCAGCATGGTCAGTATAAACAAAATCAGTCGACACATGCAATCATATCATATCAATCAGAAGTCACATTTTTCATTCTTAGCCAAACTATTCTGAATAAATATAATAAAATCTAACCCTTCAGGTCTTAACACAGAATCTGGGCAATAATTTAACATCCTTCGTATTAGAATTAAACAGCCACGTCTAACTTTTCAATAAAAGATAGGCGTATAAATAGTATGCGTCTCACATTTAAAACAAGAGACTCGTGCAGGTATTCACCTTAAAATCATGCAATACGCTGTCCACAATCAAGAGACTCGTGCAGGTATTCACCTTAAAATCATGCAATACGCTGTCCACGAGAGGTATTCACAAACAACCCATGCATAAGGTAGCCACAATTTCCATAAATGTTTTATTACCACAGTTGCCCTAAAAACTGTAGGCCTACTGATTGAAAGGATTAAAATAATTTCGACGGCATAGTCGACGATCGGATCCATTTCGTAACAGTAACTCTTTCAGTTTTTTGCATCCTAAATGAAACCATTTTCCAAATGGACAGCTCATATTAGAACACTGAACCATCTGTGAACCTGCAATAAAAATTGTGCATGATGTTTATGATTTCATGCTCTAAACTTTGGTACACATTACAGTAATAACTGAACAGTTAATTGTTGAGAAATATATCACAATTATGATATCATGTACTTTGATTTTAACATTTAAAACAAACCAAAAACACAATTTTCTGCAAATTCTCACAGCATATAAGCTTAGATTATTTAAATTTGAAAGTTTTACCAAACTTTTGGAACTTTATAGAAGGTACAGATAATGGCACGTTTGTGGTCATTACAGGTGGAGGAAAGCGGAATACAAACATCAAACTTCAAAGATGATAGTGGGTTTTGCATAAATCAGGAATTGTAAATACTTTGGTTTATGTAACATAACAGCCTATTGATAAATCCAGAAATTTGGGACTGTATTTCTGTTCACCTGGAATTGTTATTTTGCAGGTGCAGAAACTGGAGTTAAATGAATCTGCACAGTCATTGGAGCAGTACCAATCCTCATCATCATCTTCGGTATAGTTATCAATACATCCCTGATGGAACCATTTCCCTCTCTCACAGTGTTGGTTGCTGCATTTAACCATGTCTTCTCCTTTCTCTGAAGAGGAATGTAAGTATTTATCATGTTGTTCCATTAAAAAAAAGAACTTTATGCATACAGATTGTTTTACAAATCTTATGGTAATACCCTAGATTGATAGATTGATTTGTTGCTTTATGTCCACGGTAACCAGCTATGGTCATGTTGGGATGGTCAGTTAACCTAACCAAACCGTTCGTGGGCAGGCTTAGACCTCCTAAGCCGTTAACCAGTATTAAGTGCACATACTTTCGCCAGTAACTGACAACTGACCTTCTTGAATCAGCGGGAGGAGAAATACAAAAGTATGAGGCCAGACCGGGTATTGAACCCAGGATCTCTTACTTATTAGTCAGGATTGCCTTGTCACAATTTCTGAGCCAGGCCGCATAGCCCAGTCTGTTGCGCATATGACTTAAGAGCCATAGGTCCCGGGTTTGATACCTGGTACGGTCATATACTTCCATTTTTCCTCACGCTGATTCAAGAAGGGCAGTTGTCAGCTACTGGCAAAACTATGTGGTACTGATTAACCGCTTTGGAGGTCTAAGCCCAGGAATATCATAGTGAGGTTATCAACAAGGCAACAACAGCACACTTTGTGACTCCCTGATCACTGCTTTCTCCTGACCTGACAAAGCAAATTCCAGTAAACTTAATAGAAGTGTTAAGCACACTAATAAGGTGTGTCCACTGTCCACACATAAGTTGTGTTCCTTCTTTCAGTGTCAAGGTCACAGATTTCGAAGATCTACATGTTAAGAACAGAGTATCTGCATTTACTTCTGAGCTACTGAAGAAAATTCCTTCCAAATCCTTAGAAATGTGAGACACTCAGACCATGTGTTCTGTTCATAACCCACATTCCAGCATTCAAGGTCCAAGTCTCAGTTGGCTGTCAGATACCTGTATGTTGAAAACAGTGTTTCAAAATGTTGAAGTGAATGCCATCACTCATAAAAATGTTATGCACACTTAGAATGTGTGTGACACTTATAAACCAGAATACCTAAGCTCAAAGATGTGGTCAGAACGTGTAGTAAAAGATCTACATGTAAAAAATTGTATGATTGCAATTACCTCTGAACTACTGAAACCACTAGAAATGCAAATATAATATATATGAAAAAAAAGTAAAAACCAAAAAAAAAAAAAAAAAAAACAACAACAACAACACAGCATCAAGTAGTCTCTGTTGTTTTAGATCTGAAACAGGTTCTTTAAGTACTGTCACCTTCTTTGCAGATGCAGAAAGGATAGTTGTCTGCATAATCTGCACTGTCCATTATTTCTTCTGCTGTTTGTAGATGAGGAAGTATTTCATCTAAGATAGCTGTTACTAGTCTGTTCAGGTACTCTTTCTTTTCTTCTTCAGAGCCCTCTGAAGGTGAACCTTGGGGATCCTCCTCTATTTTGTCCATTCCCAAGATTCGCATGGCCATCAGACATATCATACCAGAGGCTGTAAACTGTAATGGTATTGCTTTAAATGACATGTTGGTTCATATTTAAGTTGCCATTAACATGGATGATTCACAGGCATTACATTGGAAGAAAACATCTGAGAAATATGATTAACAGTGTCTCCTGTGGATTTTGAAAAATAATGTAAGTGAAGCCTTAAGACTATGGATAATCATTTTTGTTGCCACTGCTGTGCGAAGTAGGAGAGACATACATGTATGGGTCACTTATGGTATCATTCACATTGTTGTTTTTCTCAAGACATTGTTAAGTTGTTTAGATGAGAACATCTATTTCAAAGTGTAATCTAATAATCTTACACTTGTGGTCATTGCAATCAAAACTTTTGAAACTCGCTAAAGGCTCTTTCAGAAATTTCATATGAAATGACCATTAGTGGAAGATCATTTATATAAAGGATCTTAAATGAGTGCTCATGTATTATTTTATTTATTAAACGAGTTGGGGAAAATGATAAGATGCGAGGCTATGCCGAGCATCTTATCGTTTCCACCAACGAGTTTAATAAATCCAATAATACAGGAGCACAAATACAAGATTCTATTTATCATATGACACTACAATCGCATTTTATTAGCAAATTTTGCACGATTACGCCATTAGAAAACGCGATGTTTTATGGAGGTCAACACATAATGTTACGACATAATTTGCATATTTAATACACTAGTGGATTATCGTTTTTAATGTATGGCTTTATTACACTCTCAGATGCGACGTGATATGCTAAATAGAGGATCTTACATGAGTGATCATGTATTATTGAATTTATTAAACGAGATGGGAAAAGATAAGAGGCGAGGCTGTGCCGAGCATCTTATCGTTTTCACCAACGAGTTTAATAAATTCAATAATACAGGAGCACGAATTCAAGATTCTGTTTATCATATGACACGCATTTTAATAGCAGATTTTGCAAATTTATCACAATTTCGCCATTAGAAAATGCGACGTTTTATGGACGTCAACGCATAACGTTAATATGACGTAATTTGCATATTTAACCCACTAGAGGAGTATCGTTTTTAATGCATGGCTTTATTACATTCTCATATGCGACGTCATATGATAAATATAATTATATGACTTGTTCCAAGAATTTTTGTTTTAGTGTTAAAATGCATAACTTTCTAGTGTTCAACTCTGACAGTTTTTACCTGCAGAAAGTCGACACAATGGTTGAAGGAACTCATCACGTCATTTGGCTTCACATTTTAAAAATATGCACGAATATACCACGTACAGAATCGCACATTCCGAATGCTCCGTTACGACACAGTTGAACCAACCGACAACAACAGATGATTTGAAGAACAAAGTGGAATGTGATCGGGAGCTTCGTTAAATAAATGCTTGAAAACAGTCATCTCGAAAAGGCAATAATGGAATTTGAATAAAAGCATATGCACACTTTTCATGATTTTTAGCTCTTATATTTAGATATTCATTTGTCTGAAAGAAATGTATACTCAGCGCCAATGAAAACGCACCAGTCTTATGATATCATGCTTTTTCTTAAAGTCAACGATCATACATTATCTACATGAAAAAGTTATCATATCGAGCTGTCTTATTACGCCCATGATGTCGCTTTGTCTAAAAGTACGCTGTGAGTGTGTGACGTAACGTAGGCTCTGAAATAAAGAAAAACGGAATTATAGCATTATTTTACATGCCAGAATGATGGATTTTGCTAAAGAGTAAATAGCCTATACAATCGCCATAGAAAGGAAATCCAGACACCAGAAGGGAACAAAGTGACTTGCAGTCAAACGTCACTATATTGTAGCGTTATTCAAACAATGAACAGACAAAAGTACCTTTTGGTAAAAAGTTTACCTTTTGCAACCCAAAATTCTGCGATCAATGGCAGAAACTGAATTTCAGAAGTTTTGTGGGGCAAGCGTCAACCATGATCCAGACCGAGCATGACGTTACATATTTAACGTGGCCTTTATTTGCCAAACCGCGTCATAATTCCATGAAGAAAAAATAGTTTGACGTCAAGAGACCTTCCAAAGAGCGATTCATTTGCAATCAAGTGTCTGGCAGAGCACGAAATATGGATTTATTACGCTTTAAACGTGTCATTTGATATCGACCGTATTCAAACGTGTCATTATTGACGTCACGCTTGATAGCACCGACTGGTGACCGAAATTTAACTTTTAAACACCTTATCTCAACACCAGAAAATTAAGAAATATTGAATTGACTCTAACATCAAACCAAACATTAAACGAACATAATGTGCCCTGCATTCCAAACTGGTGCGTTTTCATTGACGCTGAGTATACATTAACAAAAAACATTCTTCCACTGATGCACGTTTCAAGCACAGCTCGACATGCAGCTAAATTATCCTTTCGTTCATGCATTCTGTGGCCAAATTGCGGGAAGCTGCAAGTGATAAAAATATTGGTACGGTATCGCATTTCACAAGTTTATGACATTGATCTTTGATGTGCAGACCCAGATCAGACTGCTCCTGGGTCTACTTTGTGCGCTATTCCGTCTACATCTTTGAAGTACATTACTACTTTGAAAACAATCTTCAAATTTAGGAGAGTTACAGTAATTATTATAGGTTTCCCCAGTGTTTAGATTTTTTTAACTTTACGGATTTACGGTCCCTGTCTTGATCACTAGTAAAACTAACTCGGTGAGACGTGTTTGGATTGCTTGCATCATCAAACTAGTGTATGGAAGCGGGGAAAAATCATTATTCAGTGTAGCCTTGTCATATAGTGCGTAAATCGTAAATTGATAAGTTCTTGCGATTCATAGCTGAAGTCGGGTGGGTGTGTTTGGGGAGCAGGAGGGGGGGGGGGGGTATGAAAGGATGGATAATTGCGATTTTAAATCTTTTTTAACCGTATTTCAGTCATATCATGATGATGGGCCGGTGAGGGTGATAATGAAAGACTGTGTGCATTACAACCCCGTTTACGGTTGGAAAGATTTCCGCATCCAGCGGACCTCGAATCTGTCATCGCTAAATCATCAGGCCAGGCGATTAACCTACTGGGCTACTCAGTGTTGGGATGGGCACTGTTTTTCGGGGCGAGAGATGTGTAAGGGGCGGGGAGGCGGATTATCACTGCTTATGCTCATTGTTAATTACATAAATTGCTGTTTTTTTTATTGATCACTTTCCTTTTTTTCCACTGCTTTTACAAAGAACAGCGAGTGGACACAGTATTGACCTTTCCGTAGTTCCATATCCCGCCTTTTCCACTCTCCCAACCCCACCTCTTTTGACAGACGGTACTTAAATAAACCTCCTGCAGCCTGTCATGAATCAATCTGAAATTTTGCAAGTTTCTGGTCTGCAAATTTTCATGTGAGTTGGGCGTTATGGTTACAACTTTTACCTTAATTGCTTTTGCAAACAGGTATCAGAAGACCAACCTAGCAGGTGCCTTATTTACGCCATTTCTTTAACCGACTTCCGATTTGCATTTATCATTCTAGACTTCACTTTACATGCTCCTTTTACATGCAAAAAAGAGACCCGTAGCTCAGTGGATTAAGCTCTGGCCTACTGATCTAGCGGACCGGGTTCGAATCCCGCTTGAGGCGAGAATCTTTCCTACCATAAATGGGGTTCCATTGCACATAGCCTTTCATTATCATAATCCCATCGTCTTGATACAACTGAAATACTGTTGAAAAGGACGTAAAATCACAAGTCATCTATCCATCTATCGATTTAAATGCACAGTAAATATGCATATCATGGTTAGTGGAGTAATGGTTAGAGATATTTATTACTTTTCTCGCTTTGCAAATTTAATTGCTTTCTCATCCGCAACATTGCTTCTTTTACTATTCAGTGGACCCCTTTACACCCTACTCATACCTCTGAACAAATGCTATATTTGGGTCAGTAAAACAGAGCCGTAAAGCCTTCAAGCTTATTTCAGACATGGGCGCCAAGCTGTCTGGTATGTGCCCCCATCTTCCCGCTCGTCCGGAGGATTTGGAAGTGAAAGCCGTTTTTCCCGTAGACCAATGTTTCTCGTCGAATTCGCTGAGTTAAGTATGGGCGGAGCAAAGCTAGAATACCGTATTAATCCTAATAAACACCCATGCTCTAATAAACACCCCCTTCAATAATGTTATATTATCTTGCATGAAAACCTTGTTTGCTTCTCTAGATTAGGTAGGACTTTGATATGGGGTCCAATCTTTTAGGAAATAATTGCTCCTAGAAGAGCAAATTCTTTCCTCTAAGAGTTGAACTCCACCCCTCATGAGAAGGGAGCAAAAATTTAGAGAATACTCTTTAACCAAACTAGTGTTTATTAGAGGTAATTTGCTGATTTATTACAATTTCGCCCCTCCCCCCCCCCTCCCTCACTTTCGCAAATTGCCACGGCCCCGGGACGTTAATATGATTTATACGGTATATACCTATTTACCGGCCAATTAACCTTGAATAATCAGCTGTCTCTCACAGCAAGGTACTCTCTGCCAATGACGTCACACAACGCTACACTGTGACGTAAGAAACCGTGACGTTACAACTTGACGCGTCTCTCTCAGTTATTTGTCATTGTCGCGTAATTTTCGGAAGCGGTGGTTTCTCTCTACTGAAAACAGCGATTTCATCGGCTTTTGGAATGAAATATCGTATCCACTTCTTTTCTGCTGATCACTTTTTATATTGTCTTGATGGAATCAGTTCCTGTCTGATTTTATTCACCCCAAAACCAAAAGAACTTCGGCAGCGTTAGTAGAAAAGAACGAAGAGGCACATTTACATTTTGTTTTTATTAGACCATGAAGTCCCAATTTCGACACCTTCAAATTTTTACAAGATATTCTTCATTCATTTAAGAGTCATCCTGCCAAATATTAAGGTGTCGCATGAGAGACTTCATATTTTTCAAGTGTCTTTTATATGTGCAAATATGAAAAAAATGCCAAATTTCAGGCGTTTTGGGGTCCGATTGGATAGAGCTCTATCACACCCAAGGCAATTCTAGTAAATGTTTCATGGGTAGTTGTGAAGACAAACTATTGTATAATATAAAAACGTACAAATCGAAACAAATTTCACATATTGCTAAAATGGGAATTTACAGGGCCAAAATGTATGATTCGCGAATTCAGCCCTTTTGCTTTGGTTTAGACTCTTAATCTAGATCATCCTTTTTGAATCATTTGGACCTTTTTGTATCGCTTGAAAAGCTGAGACCTATCGATCCGTTTGCCTTCATACGTCAATTACTTTTGAGCTCTTCAGTGGATTTCCACAAAATACTTCATAAATCATTGCTTTTCATAGGTCCCAGGTCTTTGAAGCTCCATCAATACATGCAGTTAACCTCCAGGTCAACCCCACAAAACCAGGTCACTGTGATCTACTTTTTTTTAAGAAAAAAATACATGTCTTGCTTTTCATAGGCCCAGACCTATGAAACTCAATCAGAGCATGCACCTCAGCACTCCAGGGTACCCCTGTCAAAACAAGGTCACTGTGACTTACTTTCAAAAAAAAGTACAACATACAGGGCCCAGTTGTTCAAAGCAATTTTAGCCTAATGAACTCGTTCAGAGGTCAACTCGTTAAGTGTTTTATGACTTTCAAAGCAATTAAACTGATATTTTTTGTTGCATTGCAAAAGCTTCTCACATTTTTTCAACTAAAAATATTGGCATATATGAGATATTAACGTTTGAGATTTTAATGAAACGTTAACTAACGACTTAGCTAGTTTTGAACAGCCGGCCCCTCAGGGCCTGGTATTTAGTTTTCGAGGTCAGCCTAATAAAACTTTGTGTATTCAAATGAAAAATTTTCTATATCTGAGTATGGTATGAAAGGTTTGTAGGTACGTGTACAGAGGTATATTTGTAGACATTTAATAGAGTTTGCAAGCAAATGCTGATATGTTTTAGTTTTAGCATGGATATTTTTATCTACAACACGGTCCAATCTTTTTAAACACCTTTCAGATTTTCCATGGTGGCAAAACAAAATCACGTTGAAATTCATAATTGACATCTATATATGTGATTGGGACAAAATTGAGACCAGCTTGAAGTATCATGACTCTTTTATGAAACTCTTGTGGCGTTGGTATGAGACCTTGTAGTTTCCCTTCCTCGTTTATTGAGCCAGCTCTTGCGCGTTGCGCATCCCTGTGGCGCTCTACTGACAATCCATCACCGTGACATATAACTGAAGGTAAATGAGTGATAATATTGTAATACCTGTATACATTAAAATCAAGGTGAAATTGTAACAATATATTTGATTTCAATACATTAAATGTTGAGGAACTTTGTGGGGGATGCAAAAAAGTCTCCTGGGCTTCATGAAACACTTTGATAGAAAACAATGAGATGAAGTGCAGTGCACAAGATCCATAACCTTATCACAAATATATACGAAGTTAGCTCCTTTTCCAGTTTTTTCAATATTTTGCATGTCCGGAGCGTATCTACAAAAGTATAAAAGTGAACTAAACGAAACGTCACAAAATGATAGAGGACAATGAGAGGAAGTGCAGTGCACTAGAACTGTAACCCTGTCACAAGTATTTATGAAGTTAGCTCCCATATCAGTTTTGTCAATATTAAGCTTGTCTGGTGCATATCTGAAAAAGTATTAAAGGGAACTTAATGAAACTTCATACATTGAAAGAGGGCAATTAGAGAAAGTGCAGACCACAAGAACCATAACTTGTCTTAAGTATTTACAAAGTTACCTCCCTTCCTATTTTTGTCCAGAGCATAACTCTGAAAGTTCACTTGAAGGTAAACTGATAACTCCAGAACTGTTCATATTAATGGGCTGAATTTTTATACGCCCATATTGAAAAAAACGGACGTATTATGTCGTGGCTCTGTCCGTCTGTCTGTCCGTCCATAAACATTCTTGTGTGTGCCATAACTCAGTAACCGTCTGGGATATATTCATGATATTTGATAGGAATATGTATTAGGTTGGGGGAACGTGTCGCGTACAAAATGGTTGCTCCCCCTTCCTTATTTTCCAAGCTATGCCCCTTTGATTATTTTTTCCCCACATATTTTCTGTTTTTGCCATATAGTTACTATGAAACTGACTTAAGGGATGCAGTTTGTGTCGCATTTCAAACGTTGGGCGACACTTGGCCGATGGTCTTTTATTAGAACAGGTCATGATGATGTGTCGCAAACAAGAATGACAACTCTTGCTTTCTTACTTTTTGAGTTATTTCCCCTTGACAATATATTACTTATATGTGTTTTGAAGTGCGTCCTGTTTACCAAGGCGCAAGGGGCTTTGGTCGGGGGATTTGCCATAGCCTCTGATGGCTATTTTTCATTTGTACATTCGAAAGCTCGATAAAGTGCAGTTACAAGTGAAAAGAATTAAAAATTGAGTGAGCAATATACACATACTTTATGTTAATTAAAAGATTAGAATCAGCATGGATCAGAAAAAAGTGTATTCAAAGGAAGGAAACATGAAAACATGGTTGTTTAAATGAGCAATATACATAATTTTGAAAGAAAGGAAGAAAACTAAACCTTTAAACCTTTAAACCTTTAATGTATTTTCCAAATGCATCCTTGGGAACGTACTCTTGCAGGTGATCTAAAATTCTTATGACACCAGTTGTAGAGGAAGGATCTTCACTTATAACCCCAAGATTCACCTGTCAAAAGTCATGAAAACATATATATTAGACAGAACCATAAATTAAGTATGCTATTTTATATTGTTCCCAGCCAAAGGTCAATGCTGTTTCCAGCTTTCTAAATTCTTCCTTTGAGACTTTAAGATTTTAGAGTTTCTAAACCCTTTGGTCGATTCAAATTAAATTTGGTATGGTGATAATGGTTCATCTAAACTTCTGTTTAGCACAATTCCCATTGCTCAACATGACCTATAAGACAAGGTCACAGATTTAGAAATTTTATATTTCTTCTTTCCTTAACCCTCCACAGATGTAGGGTTAAGGTCTTAGAGGTAGAGGTCATGGACATAAAGTTTTGTTTAAATTTTTGATGATCGTTCGCAACTCATAAAGATTTTTAATTGATTAGCTCGAAACAATGCAAATCATTTACACGTAATATAGATTTATATGAATATTATTTCCGTCTGATCTATAACTTTAATCGTTAGCATTATCAAATCCTCAAATATGGTAAACAGGATGATGATTGAAACATGTAAGTTCATATAAGCGGATGATATCATACAATAAGGCCGCCATGCACATATATGGAATAAAAAGGGTCAAAGATATTCATATTGATATTTATGGCATATATCTGTTTCAGATCAGTCTGCACATATGCAATTTGATGACCATGGTCAGCATCAAGTCCACATCCATATGCTTTGACCAGCTTTCAAATGGTAAAACTGCACCAGAAGGAGGAAAATAAACAATACTGCAAAACTTATCAACAGAATCAATGAGTAAATGGTATGATATAATAAGCAACTTATTACTATTTCACTTTTTTGTCGAGAGGTATCCTCATATATGTGGCCTATGTGTCTAGTGACCTTTTCTTTGTAATGCTGGTTGAAATGTGGGATGTATTCCACAATAATCCTGCCAATGAGGACACCCATTCTTGAAATCAGAAGCTGGTTGTCCTCATTTGTAGGAAGGATTGCTTCTATTGGTATATTTGCAGCTTTCACTTTTTCTGTTGACCTGGAATATACAGAGAAAATAAGATTTATACATATTTTTACAACAGTAACTTCATGTGACCTATAACTTAAAGTTTATGTTTCCATATCAAAATATAGAACAATATTCCTACAAGATGGGGGAGTGTCTTGTGTGATAGTAAGATCTCGAAATATCAGTGAGATGTTAATACAATGCAAGAATAAAGACTAACAATGTGGATGTAGGGGCCCAGACTGCCAAAATTCAATTTTTACCACTTCAGAAACAAATTCAATGTTTTGTACCACTTCAGAAACTGAGGGTGAGGTTGGGCCTGTAAAATCAATTTAAGCCCCCCAGTAATTCATTACTGACCGTTCCAAGGCGGTAGTTCTGTTGTGGTTCTCTGTTGCCTGTTTTTGGTGTCAGAGTTTCTGTGATGTTTTATCTTATGTATGTTCTTATTATTTTTGGTTCGGTTTGGGTTGCTGAGTGGCCACCTTTCGGGAACAAGCTGCTCACTCGGTTGGCCATATGTTCTCTGTATCTTGATTATTTGTAATCTTAGTTGTTTCCAACTATGGTTTGAGGGCTGGATTGGGATTTTGATTGTTTCAGTTCCTGGTCGTTGCAAACTTTTTACTTTTAACATTAGAGGTATAGCCATTTTCTCCAGAAATTCAGAAAGGCATCCCAAAATGTAGGGGCCATGGACAAGTAGACCCGTTAGTTTTTTCCATGCAATGTTTCTTATCAAGTTGCTATATTGATAATTCTATAGTACCATTTTCTTCGAACCAAATCTTATATAGAGCCTCCAGGGGTTGAGGGAACGAAAACTTGTTCAAACGGGCCAGATCACATGACCATAAGAGTCTAATATATGAGTACTTGAATTTTTCTTGAGCTATCTATTTCTATTCTATTCTATCCCATAACGTTACTAGGTTGTTGATGCACCACAGATGACTTGGAAACAGTGCCTTTCCACCTTGTCCTGTACTCAGCTGCTCTACTTGAGCTGGCAAAATCCCTTTTTATACGCCCGTTTTGAAAAAACCGACATATTATGGCATGGCGCTGTCTGTCTGTCCGTCCATAACATTCTTGTGCACACCATATCTTAGTTACCATTTGAGATATCTTCATGAAATTTTGTAGGCATATATATTAGGATAAAGCAAAGTGACGCATACAGTAATGGTTGCTCCCCCTTTTTTTCAGTTTCCAAGTTATGCCCCTTTGATTTTTTTATTCTACTAGTCTTGTGCGCACCATAACTAGACAACCGTTCTGGATATCTTGATGAAACTTCATAACAATGTGTATGATGGTTTGACAATGTATTGCAAATAAAATGGCTGCTCTCCCTTTCTTCGTTTCGGAGTTGCATCCCTTTCATTAGATTTTTTAGGCTGTTCTTGTATATACTGATTTTGTGCCTTCAATAACTTAGCAACCATTTGGAATATCTTGACGAAACTTTATAGCAATGTGCATGATCACAAGACGGTGTGTCACATATAAGATTGGTGCTCCCCCCTTACTTAACTTTGGAGTAACCTCCCTTTGATTAGTTTTTTAGGCTAGCCCCATGCACTTCATAACTCCTTAACCCTTTGAAATATTTTAATGAAACTTTGTAGGAATGTATATAATAATGGGGCAATATATCATCAGGAAGAACCTCAACTCTGGCTTACTTACTTCCCGAATTATCAGCCCTTGCATAAATTTCCATTTTACTCTGTAACTCTTTAACCGTTGGAAATATTTTAACAAAACTTTATGGTGATGTGTATGTTATCAAGGGAATATATTATGACCAAGAATGGTTTTATAGTTTACTTAGTTTATGAATTATCTCCCTTGTTTGACTGGCATTTCTCAGCTTCTGAGCTGCTTCACCCTGGAAGCTGATTTTTGGTATACTAATAGCATTTGATGTGCTAGATGTTTTAATGATATTGCGTCATTAATTAGAGAGTTGTTTCCCCTGTTTGTCTGCCTGTCCATCCTTCTATAAACAATCTTGTTCATTCTGTAACCTCTTTATGATACTGAAACTGGCGTATTATGCGCCGCTTGCGAAGCTCTTGTTTGAGCAAAAGACCTCAAGGTCATTTTTTAACCTCTAACCAATGCCTGTCATATTTTGACAGTTTAAACTGTAAGGTTTGTTCAAATAATGATCCTAGTTTGACCTTCGACCTTTTTTTACTCAGGGGAGCCTTTTAGGGCCTCATGGCCCTCTTCTTTTTCAACTAACAGGCAACCGACAGGCCTGACTTTAAGGAAAGAAGTATGTTTAATATAAAAATACAGGATTAAACATATTACACAGAACTCTCTCATTTTGACAATATCGAACATCTTCTCACAAGCCACTGGGCCAATTGAAACCAAATTTCATATAGAGCCTCCAGGGGTTGAGGGAATGAAAATTTGTTCAACATCCAGGTCACATGACCAACATGGCCTCAATTCCCATATATGGTAAAAACCTTTAAAAATCTTCTTCTCCAGAACCAATTGACCAATGGCCTTGAAACGTTGTACGTAGCATTGGGTACTCAAGTACTATAAAGAGTGTTCTAGCAATGACCTGGGGTTGACCTTGACATTGTTTATGGCAAGCTCGAACATAAGATCTCAACGGACGTTTTGAAGATTTTGGCCAAAACATATGTATATACAGTCGTCTTAATGAGGTCATGAAGAATTATGAGTACAAGAGGTCAAGGTCATTCTTTAACCTTTGACCCAGATCTTTCATATTCTGACATTTTCAAATATTTTCTCAAAAGACAAAGGGCCAATTGTAAACACATTTCATATAGGGTCGCCAGGGCTTGATTGAACAAAAATTTGTTCAAACGGTTCAGGTCACATGACAACATGGCCGCCATAGCCATTTATGGTATAACCTTGAATATTTCTCTCCTCCAGAACCAATACACTTATGGCCTTGAGACTTGGTAAGTAGCATGGAGTACTAGAGTACTACCAAGACTGTTCAAATGATGACCTTGGATTTACCATGGCCTTTTTGAGCCATGGTCAAATATGGAAAAATGCTAGAACATAAGATTTCATGTAAAGTTTTGAAGATTTTGGCCCTAAATGGTATATATAGTTGTCTTAATGAGTACATGAAGATTTATGAGTACAAGATGTCATGGACATTCTTTGGCTTTTGACCCAAGACTTATATTTTGACAATTGCAGACATAAGAAAAAGTCACTTTGCCAATTGCTCAGGTGAGCGATTCAGGGCCTCATGGCCCTCTTGTTTTAACTAATATTCTAGTTTTTATTCTATTTCAGATGTTGAAGAAACCTTAGATGGTAAAATCCTATCCTGTTTTTGGCAGCAAAAGCCATTGCCCAAATGAGCATCTTGTTGCTTTTAGTGCTGGTTTGGTGTCGGCATTCTGATAGATATTGGACATTGTCCCAACATATGGAATATCCTGGAGAACCTGTGGAAAACAAAAGAAATATAAATGTAAGGGAGTGTATAAAAACGATGAAAATGATGAAAGGAAGTTTATCCATCACCAGCAGTAGAAAAATGGATGTAAGGAAATGACGTATTGGTCCATGTGAACATATGGATTCCAGTTCATTAAGTTTCAAATGAGTGTGAAATAACGCAACAAGAGTGTCTGGAGAAAGTGCACCGCATGCAGTTATTATATCCTTCTTAATGCATCTATTATTCAGTATCTATCTGATAATCCATCCAGTGTTTGCTAATATCCTACAATCAGACATGTGCTGGAGATGTCTAATTTATACAGTTTGCATGAATTTTCCACAAAATAGGAAAGACAGCTGAGTTAAGCATGGACTCTGTTAAGTAATGTCGCAAGTATTTTCATACACAATGGAGGAGTTCCAGATAAAAAAAAAGGGTAACAGGGATAATTTTTGGATTATTTCCCTTATTTTCGGATAAAATCACATGTCACAGCTCATTAGAACGGTCTCGCCAAGAGTTCACAATATATGTTTTCACAGAGAAATAAAAAATATTTCTAAATTTTGCCTGTTACCTCCTCTTATGTCAAGCCCTGAATGCATTCACAGATTTTTCACAGCATTTTATACTCTTATTAAAAAGACACATGCTAGTTTTCTGTAAGCTTTCATTGATATTCTTACCGTTACATAGGGAGACTTTATCAGGAAAAGGCTTCGAACCACTGAGGGACGATATCTTTGAACTCGAGCTTCAGTCTAAGGAACAATAAGACATAAAAGAATATTAAAATTTGGTAACAGTAAGACAATGCTATTCCGGATAAAAGTTGCTTCCAGGGCAGGACAGGAACTTACTTGTACAGGGTACGACCAAGGAACTTCCAGTCACATTTACAATAAAAAATATTAGTAGTTTTGTCTCTTGAGTCCCATCCACCAAAACTTAAATTACTTTCCTGTCCTGCCCCAGGATGTATTGTTTCCTAGAAAAACCCATAGTAAGTTACATACATTTTTTTCAATATGTCCAACTACTTTAGATGGACCAGGTTATATCATGTCAAATAGGCCAAAGTTTTCATACTTAAAATTGATCTAATGTGGCTTTAACATTATGAGGAAGCCAATATTTTCATATACCCAGTGATTTCAACCAAAAAATAATCAATGTTAAGGTCATTTTCTCAGAAACTATAAGGGCTAGAGCCATGAAATTAGGTTCATATGTACATCTGGAAGAGTAAGTCTCAAAGCCATCATCAATATTGAGTCTTGACCTACATTTTACGGTTGACTGACTTTGCAATTTTTCGTCAAGTTTTCGCGTTTCTCCGAAACTATAAGGGCTAGGGCCAAGAAACTTGTTTCATGCATACACTTTGCTGATTTAGGTCTGTTTTGTGACAAAGCGCCAGCAGGTGAGACACCACATTTCGCGGAATTCTTGTTTTAGGAATTATGGCCCTTTGAAAATTTTGGCATTTTGACTTTGTCAGCCTGATATCTTAAAAAGTATAAGAGCTCGGGACTTGAAACTTTATCAGCTTATTAGAGATGATAAGTAGAAGAACTGATTAACTTTTGAACAAATTCCATCAATTTTTGAGGGAGTTATGGCCCTTTGAAAATTTCCGCAATTTGACTTTGTCAGCAAGATACCTTGAAAAGTATTTGAGATAGGGGCTTGAAACTTTGAAAGCATATTAGGAATTAAACTTATTCAGCTTATTGGAGATGATGAGTAGATGAACTGATTAACTTTTGAACAAATTCCGTCAGTTTTTGTCAGTTTTTGTAGTAATTATGGCCCTTTGAAAATTTCCGCATTTTGACTTTGTCAGCAAATTATCTTGAAAAGCATGATAGCTGGGGACTTGAAACTTTATTGCCCAATGTGTAGCTGACTTGATTAACTTTTGAAAAAAAAATCATGAATTTCTGACAGAGTTATGCCCCTTTTTCAACTTTGTGCATTATAAGGCTATGGAACCTTGTGAACAAAATATCTCAAGTACCCCTGACACTAGAATCATGATTCTTTGCAGGAAGATATTGCCCAAAATGAAAATGACCTGATTAACTTATGAAAAAAATACGAAAATTTTTGACCGAGTTAAGCACCTTTTTCGACTTAGTGCATTGACGCCTATGGTACAAAGGTACAGTCATTATGGGATGAGCCTTCTTTAGAGGCAAGAATATGGTTAGGGGCATAGTTTCATAAACACATTTTCTAGTTGCAACTAGTTTTATGAAAATTTGACAAGATTGTTCTGATGATGACGTCATAGGTGCTGGTTTTATAATACTCTGTCATTGCATTTGTAGAAAATATTCATAGAAAATATATATATAGACAGGATCTTACACGAGTGGTCATTTCATGTGAAAGCCTTGGGCTCGTTTCATAAATTTCATATGAAATGACCACAAGTGTAAGATTTTGTTTATCATATGACCCTTTGAAATGGGATTTTATCGCCTTCAAAATGAACATTATTTGTATCAGAAAACGCATTGTTGACACGGACGTTGTCAATGACATTACGCCCCAAAGTGTTATTACACTAGTGGTCATACGATTTTTATGACACAACATTATCCACTGAAAAACAGCGACGTCATATGATAAATATTTTTTTAATTATCATATTTGGAAATGGAAAATTTTAAACAGCTATAACTGCTTATTGGATAAGTCAATTTTTTCTGAAATTTTCCGATTGTCTTGTATTTGCTAGCCCCTTTTAAGTAACATATGAAATGATAGGAAATTCCTGTTGGATACGAATTTCACTTTCCTCAGATAAGCCATATTCAAGTGTACCTCTATTGTACTATTGTACAACCTGGGGTTTTGCATTTTGCAAACGGGGGCATTATTTGAAGTCTGAAGAGTAATAAATCAACCACTGCCAAAATATCTCTAATAAACTGTTAAGGATGGGTATTCTTTCAGAGGAAGCAACTCTACTTTTTTCCTGCCATAATTTTCAGTAGGGATCCGGCTCTAAATGGAAAGAATTTGCTCCTCTGGGTGCAAATTCTGTTATTCTAGAGTGGACCCATTTCAGAGAGTTAACTAGAGAAGTAGACAGTTTATGCAATATAACGTTATTTTCAGAACAGAGGCAGGCGGTGTTAATTAGAATAGGGGCTTTTATTAGGATTTATACATGTATAATCAGATTACAGGTCCATTGCTTACTGTTCTGCTCAGTATCTCATGAAAAACCTAATGCCTGTTTCTTCTGTTTGTATGTTTCTATAGTTTGCTATTGTTTTAATGTGTAAATAATGCTCCTCATCATTTCTTGTATATATATATAAAAAATTGAACTGTGTGCACTGTGTTTGAGGGCCTCATTGAAGATTAGATATGTTGATAAATAACTTACCCTCATGAAATAAAGACTGTACTTAATCCTTACTTAGTACTCATGGTATCAAAGAGTTGGAAAAGCTGTCTGCCCACATACTTAACACAATTGTTATGTTAAGATAAAGGCATGACGACCAAAATTTACAGTTCGGCAGTCACGTGAACTGAAGAGAAGACTTTGTATAGGAAATATATTTAGGTGAATTTATCTCATGTATAACATCTACAGTGGATATATTTTGCACAGACTTCGTGATTTAAAGTCAAATGAGATGTTTCAGTAAGTGGATGTTTCAGCCGCTAGCCACCCGAAGGGCTTTTCTACAGTGGACAACGACGCCATTTGTTACCAAATAATTTGACGTTAAACTGAATTTGTTGTTATGAAGAATACATCTTTTGAACAATAAAGCACCCCCCCCCCCCCTTCCTCTCACCCCTGAAATAAAAAAAGACTGGTTATTACTTTCCTTGTTATGCCGTATAATCATAAAAGTTTTCCATGCTATAGTTCAGTAATTTATCAACTGACTGCAATGAAATTTACACAGGTAAAGTACAAAGATGGCCATTTTGTGACTAGTCTGACAATAGTTACTTCCCTTGTTATGTTGAAAAATCATTAACTTGTTGTACTGTTACAAAATCCAATTACAATGATGATGTTAAAAGCATATCTTTTACCTCAACGACAAGATATTTCTGTTACACACTTAGCTAAAAATGTGTTTCGGATGGTTGAGAAGATCTAACTAGATATCTGCAAAATAATTTAGTTTTTTTTCCTTTGTTTGAAATGTATTTGCAGTAGGGAATTGTGTTTCTCATGCAAAGTTAGCTTTGCACTTGTTCGCTCACCTGAGCCATAGGCTCAGGGTGAGCTATTGTGATCACCCAGTGTGCGTTCTCCATCGTACGGCGTCAACAATTTGCTTTAAATGATTCTCTGAAACCGCTTGGCCTAGGGCTTTGATATTTGGTATAAAGCATTGTCTAGTAAACCTCTACCAAGTTTGTTCAAATGGTGGCCCGAGGGTCCAAAATGGCCCTGGGGCAGGGGTCTTGGGTTCGAAACTAAAATATACTTAAAAATCTTCTTCTCCAGAACTGCTCGGCTCAGATGCTTGAAATTCGGTATGTAGCATTGCCTAGTGGTCCTCTACCAAGTTTGTTCAAATGGAGGCCCAAGGGTCCAAAATGACCCTGGGGCAGGGAGTCCCAGGTTTGAACCATAGAAATACATAGAAAAATATTCAGAAATCTTCTTTTTCAGAACTGCATGGCTCAGATGCTTGCAATTTGGTATGTAGCTTTGCCTACTGGTCCTTTATCAAGTTTGTTCAAATGATGTCCCCAGGGTTTAAAATGGCCCCGCACCAGGGGCTCCTGGGTTTGAACCATAGAAATACATAGAAAAATATTCAAAAATCTTCTTCTTCAGAACCGTAAGGCTCAGATGCTTGAAATTTAATATATAGCATTGCCTAATAGTCCTTTACCAAGATTATACAAATGGTGGCCTCATGGTCCAAAATGGCCCCTTGGCAGGGAGTCCAAGGTTTGAACCATAGAAATGTTAAGAAAAATATTCAAAAATCTTCTTCTTCAGAACCAGAAAGCTTACATGCTTGAAATTTGGTATGGTACATTGAAAAGTAGTCCTTTACCAATTTTGTTCAAATGATGGCCCCAGGGTCCAAAATGGCCCCGTGGCAGGGAGTCCTAGGTTTGAACCATAGAAATACATAGAAAATTATTCAAAAATCTTCTTCTTCAGAACCACTAAGCATAGATGCTTGAAATTTGGTATGTAGCATTGCCTAGTGGTCTTTTACCAAATTCGTTCAAATGATGACCCCAGGGTATAAAATTGTCCCCACCCCAGGGGGTCCTGGGTTTTAACCATAGAAATGTTAAGAAAAATATTCAAAAATCTTCTTCTTCATAAGCACTTGGCTCAGATGCTTGAAATATAATATGTAGCATTGCTTTGTAGTCCTTTATCAAGTTTGTTCAAAAGATAGCCCCAGGGTCCAAAATGACCCCTCATCAGGGAGTCCTGATTTTGAATCATAGAAATACATAGAAAACTATTCAAAACTCTTCTTCAGAACCACTTGGCTCAGATGCTTGAAATTTGGTATGATGCTTTGCCTGGTGGACTCCTACAAAGTTTGTGTAAATGGTTGCCCTGGGATCCAAAATGGCCCTGGGGCAGGGAGTCTTGGGTTCGAAATTAAAATATACATAAAAATCTTCTTCCCCAGAACCCCTTAGTGCAGATGCTTGAAATTTGGTTTGATGCATTGCCTAGTTGTCCTTTACCAAGTACGTTCAAATGCTTGCGCCAGGGTCAAAAATGGCCCCGACCCAGGGGATCCTTGGTTTGAACCAAAGAAATACATAGAAAAATAATAAAAAGTCTTCCTCTTCAGAACCACTTGGCTAAGATACTTGAAATTTAGTATGTAGCATTGCCAAGTGGTCCTTTACCAAGATTATCAAATGATGGCCTCAGGGTCCAAAATGGCCCCGCCCCAGGGGCTCCTGGGTTTGAACCATAGCAATACATAAAAATATTAAAAAATCTTCTTCTTCAGAATCATTTGGAAATTGTTGCAAACTATCAGGTATGTTCAAATGATGACCCTAGTTTGACCTTTAACCTGTTTGCTCAGGTGAGCGATTGAGGGCCTCTTGGCCCTCTTTTTGGTTGTTCTTTTTATCCCCAGACCGAAAGCTTCGTGGGATATAGCGATGAGCCTGGTGTCCCTCTGTCAGTCCATCCATATATATTTTCTTGTCTGCTCCATATCTTGAATACCCTATGGAATATTTTCATGATACTTCACCAATTACCTTCACAGCCACCAAGTTAACACATAAAAAGTTAATAGAAAGGTCCAGAATATGCCATAAACGCAGCCAACCCTTGACACCAAGAGGAAGGGGAAAATAGACATAAGAGGAGATGGCACATCCCCGACCAAAGGCAACATACACCTTAGTAAACAGAGTGCACTTCAAAACACATATGAGCTACAACAGGAGAAAACCAACAAAGTGGTTGTGCCCACAGTGCAGACTCAGATTAGCCTGGGCATCCGCCCAGTCTGATCAGAGTCTTCGCTTTGCACTCGAAGGGTAGCTCAAGGTCTAAGCTACCTCCATGCGGACAGCAAAGACTGATCAGACTGGGCAGATGCTGATCTGAGTCGGGGCTGAGTGCACAACCACTTTGTTGGTTTCCTGTGTCGCGGCTCATATATATTGACATTTTTTTATACTTCTTACTGACATCATCTGTTTCAGTGGTTATTTGTCTCTGACGCAAGGTATATATTGTATGGAATCATGAAAAAATAGGTATGAAATCAGACTTTTGTATACACAGAAATGATTTAAATTACATAGCTTTCTGATACAAGTAAAATTTAATTCACATGGGTTATCTGCCCCTGCCGCAGGGCTATATACATGCTTACAATCATGATAAAATCTGCATAAAGCTAAGCTGAAAGCGATTTTCCTGAAATATCGTTGTAAAGGATGTAAAACCGCAAGTCATCCATCCATCAAGTCTCCTGAAACGTGCAATTTTAAGGTAATATGAGATCAGAGGTAATCTGCCCCTGCTTTGAGGCTGTATATACAGGATCTTACACGAGTGGTCATTTCATATGAAATGACCACTTGCGTAAGATCCTGTATATCTTAGTTATCATGTGACCCTCTAACTGAACATTTCAGTGAAAAAAAAACAGACAAAAAAAACCGCATTGTTGACATGGACGTTGTCAGTGTCGTTACGTGTACGTGCATAAGTGTTACACCTGTGGTCATATGAATTTCATGACATGACATTATCCACTGAATGACAGGGACGTCATGTAAATATATGTATAAAATGATAATAAAAATCTACATAAAATCGAAGTTGAAAGGAATATTCTGAAACTTACAAGTTATGATGGTAAACTTAACTTCCTGTCAGGATCAAAATGTTATCACCAAGGTTATCTGCCCATGCCACAGTGGTGTGTAAAATCTATATAAAATCAGGGTTGGAAGAGATTTTCCTGAAACTTCAAACAAATGGTCAAAGCAATACAAGCTCTCTGCGTGAAAATGTATTAAGTGATGAAAAAATTTATAAAAGGTAAAAGAAGGGGAATTGGTTTGCATTGGCGGAGTATTACGCAGTTGATTTGGATGCTTTTTGTGGAGCCGGCTTGCGGTCAGCGAGACATAGTCGCCTGTTTGGTGTTGGTACATCAGTCCATACATGTACATGTGTCCGTCCGTCCGTCTATTTACAGCCATATCCTCAGTTTGATAGACCGTAGGACCTTGAAACTTCATCACCAAAATGCTTATTGGCTCCCACAAAACTAGGTTACTTTGACCTACCTTTCACGAAAAAGTACCACATATTTAGTTTTCGTCTGCAGCCCCATATCTCCCTTTTCATAGGCTCTAGAGCATCAAAACTTCATCAGTACATGCGCCTTACCACTCCAAGTAACCTCGCACAAAACTAAGTCACTGTGACCTACTTTCACAAAAAAGTACCACATATTTAGTTTTCATCTGCAGCCTCATGTCTCCCTTTTCATGGGTCCCAGAACATTGAAACTCCATCAGTGTATGCATCTTACCACTCCAGGTCACCTCCAGCAAAACTAGGTTCCTGTGACTTCCTTTTACGTGAAAGTACCACATATTTGGTTTTGGAGGTCAGCCCCATATCTTTCTTTTTATTGGCCCCTGAACATTCAAACTACATCAGTGCATCCACCTTACCACTCCAGGTCACCTCCAACAAAGTAGGTCACTGTGACCTACTTTCCCGAAAAAGTACCACATATTTAGATTTCGAGGTCAGCCCCATATCTTTCTTTTCATTGGTCTCAGAACATTGAACTTTCATCAGTGCATGCACCTTACCACTCCAGGTAACCTTCATCAAAACTAGGTCACTGTTACCAACTCTCAAGAAAAAGTACCACATATTTAGTTTTTGTCTGCAGCCCCATATCTCCCTGTTCATAGGCCCCAGAACATTGAAACTCCATCAGTGCATGCACCTTACCACTCCAGGTCACCTCCAACAAAACTAGGTCACTGTGACCTAGTTTCACAAAAACGTACCACATATTTATTTTTTGAGGTCAACCCTAAATCTTTCTCTTCATTGGCCCCAGAATATGGAAACTTCATCAGTGCATGTACCTTTCCTCTCCAGGTCATCTACAACAAAATTAGGTCACTGTGACCTACTTTCACGAAAAAGTACCACATATTTGGTTTTCGTCTGCAGCCCCATATCTCCCTTTTCATAGGCCCCAGAACATTGAAACTCCATCAGTACATGCACCTTACCACTCCAGGTCACCTCCAACAAAACTAGGTCACTGTGACCTAGTTTCACAAAAAAGTACCACATATTTATTTTTTGAGGTCAACCCAAAATCTTTCTCTTCATTGGCCCCAGAATATGGAAATTTCATCAGTGCATGTACTTTACCTCTCCAGGTCATCTACAACAAAATTAGGTCACTGTGACCTACTTTCACGAAAAAGTACCACATATTTAGTTTTCGTCTGCAGCCCCATATCTCCCTTTTCATAGGTCCCAGAACTCCATCAGTGCACGCACCTTACCACTCCAGGTCACCCCAAACAAAACTAGGGCGCTGTGACCTTGTTTCATGAAAGTATCACATATTTAGTTTTCATCCGCTCCATCAGGGTATGCACCTTACCACTCCAGGCGCCCTCTCATAATGCTGTGTCACCGTTTTAACATTTTTGACATTTTTGAGTGCTAATATCTTTTACCGCAAGAAGATTCTTACCTTGAATGAGTGATAAGTAGTTATGAAGACAGGGTGTAACCATATCATCCTAGCAGAGACTTCATGTTGCAACTGCTAAAGCTGTTGCCATCTTATGCTTAGCATTTTCACTACTGTCAAAGCGCCAGTGGGCTCGACATGGTGGCTGCGGCCATCTAGTATTGTCGAGCCTGCTTGCAGTCAGCAAGACATAGTTGTTAAAACTTTCAGTTTGGTGTATGTGCGTCTGTCAGGATTTGTCCGGGCCGTAACTTCTTCATTTGCAGATGGATTTCAAATAAATTTCAAAATAATTTAGCACAATTGCTCTCCTTGATGAAAAGAAGTGCCATATGAAACATTTGTTCAGGTAGTTCCAAGGTCAAGGTCACACTTGTCCGAGCCATTACTTCTACATTTACGCATGGATTTCAAAATAATATGGCAGAATTGTTCCCCTTGATCACACCGGGTAGGTGGCAATCGAAAACGTTCGTGCAATCGAAGAACGCTGATCAAAAACAGCTAGAAACAGGGGTTTTCGATTGCAAATTCGCGACAATTAGCAATAGAAAACGCTGTTTTGCAATCGAAAAAGCTGTTTTTGATCCGCGCTAATCGATTGTTAAGTGCATTTTCGATTGCTGCCTACCCGGTGTGTTGAGGAGTAGAGGTGCCATTTGAAACATTTTTTAGGTAGGTACAAATTCAAGGTCACACTTGAAGGTCAAATGATAAAATGGCCATAAATAAAGCTTGTCCGAGCCATCACTTCTACATTTACGCATGGATTTCAAAATAATCTGGCAGAATTGTTCTTGATGAGTAGAGGTGACATTCGAAACATTTTTAGCTCGCCAGAACGAAGTTCAGGAAGAGCTATTGCACTACCCCCGGCGTTGACGTCGACGTTAGCAAAATGTTAAAGTTTTACGTTAAAGTTTTTTATGTGGTGGGCAAGGCGCTGTCAGGCGAGCTATCCTGCTCCTGTGACAGGTCTTGTTTCAGGTAGGTCACACTTGAAGGTCAAATGATTAAATGGTCATAAATTGAGCTTGTCCGAGCCATTACCTTTACATTTATGCATTGGTTTCAAAATAGTTTTGTACAATTGCTCTCCTTGATGAGTAGAAGTGCCGTTTGATACATTTGCTTAGGAAAGTCAAGGTCATCCTTGAAGGTCAATTGATAAAATTGTCATAAGTTGAACTGGTCCAAGCTATTATTGTACATTTACGCATGGATTTCAAAATAATTGGGCACAATTGTTCTTCTTGATGAGTGGAAGTGTCAAGCGAAATATTTATTTACATAGGTCCAAGGTCAAGGTCAAACTTGAAGGTCAGATAATATAATTTTCATAAATAGAGCTTGTCTTGGACATCATTTATACCTATTTTCCTTTGTGAAAAATTATATAAAAGGAAGATATATGCTGTCGGAGCATGATGTTGTTTGGCTTCTTTCTAGAGTGAAATAGTAACTTAGTCTTGACATAATTATAGGTCACTATAGCGAACTGCAAGCTCAACAGGTTGGACAACCTTCTAGTTTTGATGTATTTGATTGCGGTCCCTTTCACCCAACGTAAATAATCATTACATTTGAGTCATTAATGAACCTCAGTCCTGGCACCGAATATGATTGTGACCTCTAAAATTCAGAGAAAAAAGCCCTTGATGGACACGTTTACCAAATTCTGTTTCATCTCGTGAACCTTCATAGTATAGTTGGAGAAAACTAGAAACTGATGTCCCCCAACCAGCCCAATTTCCTAAAGATATCCTACATAGATGACTTTGTCCTTGAAAAATGGGTCAAGGTCACCAAATACTAAACATGTCTTAAATCTGTCACAACGCCATATTCACGGGTGGTAAAGTTTCAAATTGACCTCCGCGGAGGTCTGTTGAAAAACAATTTGACTATTTTCCGGTAGGCAATTTGAATATATCCTGTCATGAATTTTCGCGGTTTACTGACAGGGTTCAGACAAGATTTTTCTCGCTAGAAAAGGTATTCCAAAAATCGGAGAATGTCATGCTATATATATTTTACAGTTGTATATTGAGACCAAATGACATGGAGCAGGTTGAAGCGGTAGTTTTTAAATTACTTTTGTCCTCCAGGTTCAGTACCGAAAACGAAACTAGGAAGGAGTCCTGCACAGTTAAATAGGCTTTTTGAATGCATTTGCAGGCTTTCTGTGAAATCTTACCGATGCAGTAAGACACGTAGCTTGTATAGCTTCGTTCTAAGCATACTTTCAAGAATGCGCATGCTTCAGTTACTACCTGCTTACCCAATTTTCATCGGCGGTCAATTTGAACACGATGAGAACAATTTGACTAATAGAGGTTAACATGGAAAATTCAATCAGCTAAAAAGAAGAAAATGCTTAATTTACTTTTTAGAAGCTAGGTAGCAACGGATTGAAAGCATGTTTTCGTACTTCTAAAGAACATCAGATAATATTGCTCATGTAACATTGTCTTTTTTATCGTGAAATAGTAGCACAATAGTGCTTTATATGTTTTCTTTTGTTGTAAAACCAGACCTGTGACACTGATTTGTTTGTAAACATAGCACGAACCGATTTTTTTCATCACATCCTTCACAGGTCATTCTAAAGCGGCCGTAATGATGTTGTTATTGTTTCATGTTGATTACCCGCGTTTCTATGTAACGGCTACTTCAAGAGTGTAATCACCCCGCAGCGGGGGGAGCATGCGGGTATGTTTGCTTGATATCTTCTTATGGGTTCACTCTAAATTGTTTGAATATCGGTTCTCTTCTCTGCAAATATTAGTCTGGATGGGTTCCTTTTATTTTACAAACAAATGAGAGCCACAGGTCTGCTTTTACAACAAAGAAAGTGATAAAACACTATTGTACTACTATTTCACGATAAAAAAAGAGAATGTTGCATGAGCAATATTATCTGGTGTACTTAAGACGTATAAAATCATGCCTTCAAATCATATGATATCTGGCTCCTGGAAATTCAGCACTCAATTTCTTCTTTTTAGCTGAATAAATTTTTCCTTGTTAGTCTCCATTAGTCAAATTGTTCTCATCGTGTTCAAATTGACAGCCGAGAAAAATTAGGTAAGCATGTAGTAACTAAACCATGCATATTCTTGAAAGTATGTTTAGAACGAAGCTATACAAGCTACGTGTCTTACTGCATCGGTAAGATTTCACAGAAAGCCTGCAAATGCATTCAAAAAGCCTATTTAACTGTGCAGGACTCCTTCCTAGTTTCGTTTTCGGTACTGAACCTAGAGGACAAAAGTAATTTAAAAAATACCGCGTCAAACTGCTCCATGTCATTTGGTCTCAATATACAGCTTTATATATAGCATGACATTCTCCGATTTTTGGAATACCTTTTCTAGAGAGAAATATCTTGTCTGAACCCTGTCAGTGAACCGCGAAAATTCATGACAGGATATATTCAAATTGCCTACCGGAAAATAGTCAAATTGTTTTTCAACAGACCTCCGCGGAGGTCAATTTGAAACTTTACCACCCGTGATATTAATGCAAGTCTGTTGAATATCACATTCTACCAGTTGGTAAGAGAAAAAAATAAGCATTTTTAAATTAGCTTTTGACCTTGAAAATGGGGTCAAGGTTATCAAAACATAGTAAACTCTTGAAATTGTCCCAAAGGATTTATCTATGAAAGTAAAAGGGGAAACAAGCCAAAGGCTAATGAGATATATCAACTTCATTGAAATTTTTACATATCTAAGTCCTCCTGTGACCTTGAAAATGAGGTCATCACAATCTGAGCAGCTCTTTAGCTAGTCCCAGTGATGTATCCATGTAAGTTTGGTGAAATTGCGTCTATTGGTTCAGGAGATATTATGGGGACAAGAAATTGCCATCTAAGTCCGTCCTCCAGTGACCTTGAAAATAAGGTCAAGTCATCAAAATCTAATCAGCTTTTAAGCTAGTCCCAGTAATGTATCCAAGCAAGTTTGGTGAAATTCCACCCATTGGTACAGGAGATATCTTGGTAATAGGAAATTGTCATCTCAGTCCTCCAGTGACCTTGAAAATGAGGTCAAGGTCACCAAAATTTAATCAGCTTTTAAACTTGTCCGAATGATGTATCCATGCAAGTTTGGTGAAATTCCATCTATTGGTTCAAGAGATATCCTGGGTTCAAGAAATTGTCATCAAAGTCCTCCATTGACCTTGAAAATGAGTTCAAGGTCACCAAAATCTAATCAGCTCTTAAACTTGTCCCGAGTATGCGTCAGCGTCCACCTCCGTGTCTGTGAGCAATTTATCCTATGTATCTTTTTAGCTCACCTGAGCCAGCGGCTCCGGGGGAGCTTATAGGATGGTAAGGCTCCGTCGTCCGTCCGACGTCCGTCCACAATTTCAAACGACTTCTCTGAAACGGCTATGCCAATTGTAACCAAATTTCATATATGGCCTCCAACGGAAGGGGGAACGACAAATTGTTCAAATGGTTTTGGTCACATGACCAACATGGCCGCCATGCCCATATATGTTAAAAACCTTTAAAAATCTTCTTCTCCAGAACCAATGGGCCAATGGCCTTGAAACTTAGTATGTAGCATTGGGTACGCGAGTACTACCAAGATTGTTCAAATAATGACCTTGGGTTGACCTTCACCTTTTTCACGGTAAGGTCAAATTTGCTTTCTTATGCTTTTATATGGCAAAATGCTAAAACATAAGATATCTTGGAAACTGCTGAATATTTTGGCCTGAAAATTGGTATCTACAGTCATCTTAATGAGTACATGAAGATTTATGAGTACAAGAGGTGAAGGTCATTCTTTGACCTTTGACCCAGGACTCTGATATTTTGACAATTTCAAACAATTTTCTCAAAAGCCACTGGACCATTTGTAACCAAATTTCATATAGAGCCTCCAGGGGTTGAGGGAACGCAAAATTATTCATACCGTCCAGGTCACATGACCAACATGGCCGCCACGCTCATATATGGTAAAAACCTTTAAAAATCTTCTTCTCCAGAACCAACTGACCCGATGGCCTTGAAACTTGGCATGTAGCATTGGGTACTCGAGCACTAACAAGATTGTTCAAATTATGACCTTGGGTTGACCGTGACCTTTTTATGGCAAGGTCAAATAAAGGAAAATGCTAGAACATAAGATTTGAAGATTAAGGCCTAAAATTAGTATACACAGTCATCTTATTGAGTACATGAACATTTTTGAGTACAAGAGGTCATTTTTTGACCTTTGACCCAGAACTCTCATATTTTTACAATTTCAAACAATCTCCTCAAAAACCACTGGACCAATTCTAACCAAGTTTCATATAGAGCTTCCATGAAATTTTGTTCAAACGGTCCAGGTCAGCTGACCAACACGGCCGCCACGCCCATATATGATAAAAAACCTTTAAAAATTTTCTCCAGAACCAATTGACCGATGGCTTTGAAACTTGGTATGTAGCATTGGGTACTCCAGTACTATCAAGATTGTTCAAAATGATCACCTTAGATTGACCTTGAATATTGTACGACAAGGTCAAATATGGGAAAATGCTAGAACATAAGATTTCATGGAAAGTTTTGAAGATTTAGGCCTAAAATTGGTAAATACAGTCATCTTCATGACTACAAGAGGTCTTGGTTATTCTTTGACTTTTGACCCAAGACTCGTAGTTTGACAATTTCATACATAAGAAAAAGCCACTTTGCCAATTGTTCAGGTGAGCGATTCAGGGCCTCGTGGCCCTCTTGTTAGTTCATGTGAGCCGAAGTTTTCGGGAGAGCTTCTGGGATAGGCAGGCTCTGTCCGTCGTCCGTCCACACTTTCAAACTTCCCCTCTGAAACCACTGGGCCGATTGTAACCAAATTTCGTTTGTAGCCTCCTGTGGTTGGTGGAACGATACATTGTTTAAATGGTCTGGGACACGTGACCAACATGACCGCCATGCTTTCTTTCTTTGTGTACTGCTACACCCTCTCGAGGATTATGAGCAGGTGTACGATGTGCACTCCCGTTTTGCAGGATGAACCTCCTTGTAGCCATGTAACTACAGAAGGGATCTTTATTCTGCACAGGGGATGACTCTCCCCGCACGGGGTGGGGGGGGGGGGGGGGGCGATCCGAAGGACGGCACGCTTTTGTCCATGTCATCCCTGCAAATAACATTAAGGAAATGTGTTCGGACACCGAGATTCAAACGCCGTTACCCGGGCTCGGGACCCTTAGCATCAGAAGCAAGTGCGCTAACCACTGAGCTACCGCGCTTCATAATGCACTGCCCAAATATGGTTAAAACCTTAAAAAATCTTCTCCAAAACTAATAGGCCGATGGCCTTGAAACTTGATATGTAGCATCGGGTACGTGAGTACTGCCAAGGTTGTTCAAATTATGACTGTTGACCTTGACCCATGTTACGTTAAGGTCAAATTTGGTCTTTGGTGCTTTAATATGGAAAATGCTAGAACATAACATTTCATGGAGATTTTGGCTTAAACATTGGAAATACAGTTATCTTAATGAATACATGACGATTTGTGACACCAAGAGGGCAAGGTCATTCTTTAACCTTTCACCCAGGACTCATATTTAGACAGTTTCAAACATTTCGTGCCGGGCCGCGTAGCGTAATCGGTAGGGCACCTGACTCATAACTCGGAGGTCCTGTTTATGAAACCTGGTCTGGCCACATACTTTCGTTTCTCCTTCCGCTGATTCAAGATAGGCAGTTGTCAGTTACTGGCGGAAGTATGTGCAATTAGTACTGGTTAACCGCTTAGGAGGTCTAAGCCTGCCCAGGAATAGTGTGGGTTAGGTTAACTGACCGTCCCGACATGACCATAGCTGTTTACCGTGGACGTTAAGCATCAAATCAATCAATCAATCAAACAAACATTTCGTCGAAAGCCTCTAGGCAAATTTTAACCAAATTTCATGGAGGGGGATTCAAGAGCTGAGGGACTTTGACAATTTTTGGGCTAGGTCAAATTGGCTTTCAGGTGCTTGCACATGGGAAAATGGTTAAATATAACTTGTAGAAAAAATTGATGCAGAAGTTAAAAAATGTAGTCAAATAAATTAGTACTTGAACATGTTTGGCAATAGAGGTCAAGGTCATTTTTTAGCTTTCACCAATGTCTACCATATTTGACAGTCTAAACTATAGGTTTGTTCAAATGATGATCCAAGTTTGACCATTGATCTTTTTACTCATGTGAGCGATTCAGGGCCTCATTGCCTTCTTGTTTCTTTTGGTTTCAGTAAGCGAACATCATAATTGATGTTGGGCAAATTTGTTAACAATAGAATTAGTATAGATCATCTTTCAGAGGCGTAGCTCGAGGCAATTACATGATGCGCGCAATCTTGGGAGGAAATGCCAGCTGACATGACATGTGAAATATCGTAGGGACTAAACCTAGTACGATATTTCATATTGTCATGTCTCAGATGGCATTTTCTTAATTGAAATCTTAAACAATGTACAAAACTTCAGAATGCAAATGCGCTGGTTCGTGTTGGACTTTTTTCAGTTTGAAAAATTTCAATACGCCCCTGCGTATTTGCGCATAGACAGCTATTCCCTTGTCTTTGTCACACTCTTTATTCTGAGAAGGCCCCGGAGTATTTTGATCAATTTTCGGCCAATTTTTTACTTTATTTCAGATGAAATTGGTAGTCAGTGTGTGATCTGTCAGTTTAAACGTGCTCGCTTCTTATACACATACCAGACACTGTGAAGATATTTTTTGTATTGTTTTTATCCCCCGCCGAAGGCGGAGGGATATAGTTTTCTCCATGTCCGTCCGTCCGTCCGGAGCCATACTTATGTAACCACTGGATGGAATTTCATGAAACTCAAAATAAATATATATCACTATAACACGCTGATGCACGTGAAGTTTCGTCAGACTGGCTTCAGTAGTGCTTGAGTTATTGCCTTTAACTGACTTAAATTCCATAAAATGAGCCTTAACTAAGTAATTATTAGTCAAAACTTCATGAAACTTTAACTAAATATACATCACCATAATGCAGATATGCACATAAAGTTTCATCAGAATGGCATCAGTACTGCATGAGTTATTGCCCTTTAATCAATTTCTATGAGCCCTGTTATAGGCATAAAACTTATTTCGTATTTTCTGCTCAACTCATTAGAAATTTCCGTTTGAAAAATAAAAAAGGGGGTGGGGGCGTGGTGGGGAGGAGGGGTCGGAAATCGTAGGTCTGGTTTCCGAAGTGAAATATAAAGTCGGGATAACGTGGTTTATTTCCAGATTTTTGCTTTTCAGAACAGCCGTAACGGGTAGTGTTTTTTTTCTTGCCTCCGGTCTTAAACATGTATTTATTTTTTTTAATTTATTATATGTGTGTGCGCTCGCGTACATATTTTATCATTATTGTAAAGCTGCGAAATCTTCAAGTCAGTTTCCTGTGGAAGTCGATTTTCTTCTTTCTTTTCTTTGTTTTACATAATTGTCAACCCCTAAAGCAAATAAACGGCAAAAAAATAGATAAATTAACAAATAAAATAAATCAGTAAACAGATCGAAAAAAAAAAAACTGTTTGGAAGGCTGACTTGAACAGCCTTTTTTCTTCCCGAGCGACCACTTTAAAAAGGAATATATAGAGAATTTTACAGCCGTGGTCATTTCACGAGTGAAAATACCACTTTTGGTGTTCATGAGTGAAATAAAAATTCATCTTACACTGAAAAAGTCAAATTTTCTATTGCTTTTATGATTGAAAATCGCAATAATTTTGTTTATTCAAAAGCGTCAGCCATCACGACAGAAACACAACTTTCTTTCTAGGCGTTTTGCGTCAAATTTTATGCTTCCAGCGTGTTTATTGCGTATGATATTGGTTGCAAACAAAGTTTGCAACGGAACAGCCGTTTGCAACTGAAAAATAGCTTCAAATATCATTTTGATAAGCAGATCTCGAAAAATTTGCCAAGAAAGAATGCCAACAGGAGATTTACGCGGCCTGACGTCGCGTGAAGTAACTGTCACGTTGACGCTTTAAGTGACGTCATTAACGTCGTAATGACGTGCAAACAATGCGTGACGTATTTTTGTCAAGCCAGATAAGATTTAGCCAATAAATCAACAAAAAACTCGAGGCTATTTAACAAAAATCCTGTTTTTGAAACAGTGAAATTGAAAATGATAATTTCACTGTTTGTAACAGTGAGCTTATCAGTTTCGATTTCACCCAGAAATCTCTATAATTCATTGAAAAGTATAGAAGAAAACGCATTGTTGACATGGGCGTTGTCAATGACGTTACGTGTACGCACCAAAGTGTTATTACACGTGTGGTCATACGATGTTTATGATACGACGTTATCAACTGAATAACAGCGACGCCATATGATAAAACGCCCATGCGGGGTCAAACGCCAGTGCCTTATATATCATCATCCATACATGTAAAGTGTAAATGAAACAAATGTCATAGTGTAGGACTCAACAGACACTTCGAAGATTCAGTAGCGCAAACATTTTGCGCATTTTTCTGTAAATCTGGATGACCGAATATTTTCTACTTTGCGAAACTCTGCACGATCAAGTCTAAGCGATGTTTTCTCTGTCGCAAAATCTAATTATGTGCAATTGTTTAAAACCTATTTAGGCTATAGACTAGCAAATATTGCCCATATGGGGCGAAACGTCAACGCTCCGACTGATAAATGAGCCGCGACACGAGAAAACTAACAAAGTGGTTGTGCGCCCAGCGCAGACTCAGATCAGCCTGGGCATCCTCCCTGACTGATCAGAGTCTTCGCTGTCCGCATGGCGGTAGCTTAGACCCTTAGCTACCCTTTTGGCCCTGAGCGAAGAATCTGAGCGAACCAGGCGGATGCCCAGGTTGATCTGAGTCTGCGATTGGCGCACAACGACTTTGTTTGTTTTCTCGCGTCGCGGCTCAAATCATGAATTGATGCTCTTTTGCAAACTACAGCTAACTGGGCACGCAAAAGTGGCATTGCATAGTACTAGATATCAAAGTTTTGCCCTCTAAAGCTGGATGAGTCACACTTCATGATGAAGGACGTACAGTGGAGGGGCAGGGGGGACGGGACACGCCCAACATTTTATAATGGGGTGTAAAACGCCCACCTTGAGGAAATGTTTTTTATAAGTATCACAAATTATGTGATCCAATTGGAATATTCTTTTAGGGGGGAAGGAATCAGTATTGACTACAACCTAACAATCAAATCTGGAAACAAGATAAGCCCTGGTCTAAAAAGGCGTCAAGACTTGCAAATCGCCAATAATTATATACAAATTCTGAAACCCTGCCATATTTCTAAATTTATGTGCCATATTTGTGGACAACCTTGTTTCCTTTATTAGAAAAGTTTAATCCGAATAACATAAAAACATTCTTAAATGATGGTAAAAATATCCTTGGGGAGGGGGTGGGGGAGGGGGCATTTGTCCACCACCCAACCTTTAATATAATACACACCTGTGTCAGTGGAGATAATTTTGCATGTTTTGGCCTAGGAGGAGTTAGTATTGTTTCTGATTTTCTTTTCTGTGAAGATGAACATCTGTCAGACATTTGTTTTTTTAGGGCTGTAATTTTATTTTGGCATTTCAGTAATTTTTTTAAAGGTCCCAAACACGTAAAACAAAGGAAACCAGAGGACGGTTGAGTGTCAAATCCAAAATGAATTAAAGCTTGTTTTACAGATGTTCCAGTAGTATCAATAGAAGAGTCAGTTTTTATTCTCTTATATGTACGGGCGGAAATTTTAAAAGCAGAATCACAAAATGCACAAGTATCAGCCATGAAATCAAAAGCGTCGTCTGCTTTATTTACATGGATAAATTTAACGATGGGAAATTCTACGCCGACACCATGACGTAGTCGCTGGAAATCTCGGCCATGCGCAGTGACTTGTTTACACAGCACAGCTGACGACGAAGCTGAAAACTGGAAATCAAAGCAAACAGCGCAACAAATAAGATAAACTGTAATGGTTTATTTACTTAAGGTACACAAAAAACACTGCTTTAGACATTTCAAAGGCGATTTCCTTCACTGGCAGGCGCAACGGCGAGTAAACCGATGCCAAATGGAGCAACGGGTCGAAAAAACACATTTTCTTATCCTTGTGAATCCGGCCGTTGTTGTAGCGGCCTGCAAAAGAAAATATACATGACATTAAATATAAGCTACATATACGGTCGGGTTGCCGGCCTACTCGGATTCCGACTCAAAGATGTAGAATGACCGACAATTGAACTCCAACAAGCTACACTTCTAGTGCATAACGTGTGCTAAAACTGGCAAGAACTATCGAAAACAGTTACAATTAGCGCAAGGGTACCACCATCGGGCACCTAAAAATTGCTTTTTTAAATGAATTTTCAAATTGTTACATCAAAAGTCTAACGACTTTATGTGACTTGCAAAATATATACCTTATGTATTGATTCGGTAAACATAAGCTGTAGTACGACGTCATACGGAGGAATCGGGGAGCGTTCATTACTTCACGGGTTACGGGCGTAAAATCTTGGTTAGGGGTACCCCCATCGGACACCTTTATTTTCTACACATATAAACTAACTATGCATAAACAAATTTAATGTAACATTGTAAAGACATATCCTTGTTTAAGATAAATAGGCAAAAATCGATTCAGAACTTTAAGTTTGACATGAAAGGTAAAATAATATGTGCTCCCTCAGAATGATGACGTTTGTTTACATTGAACTATTTATATCGATTTTAGCCAGTGTCGAGATGCAAACAAGTGTGCATTTTCTCTATTTTTTCTAAAACTAGAACGAACTGGAATATAATTCTTATATTATTTGTTAGGTGACTAAAATTTCCACCCAATATTGTTGATAAGATTCTTGAACTGCATTTAGCTACGACGAAATCATGGTGTAACTATTCACTGAAATGTTTCTGACTTGTACCCTTGTCCGGTAAATACCGTCTGTGAAAATTACGTTAACGCTCCCGAGACTAGAAAGGCACGCCAAAGGGTCGAGGAAAAGACCACAAAACATTATAAAAGTTGGTATTAAATTGGACGAGGTGCTACTCATTTTAAACGAGAACAGATCGTAAAGGTGACCGATGGGGGTACCCTGTCCGATGGGGGTACCCTCACGCTACGGCTAAATTCGCAATCCTTAATCTTACCTCGTTAGTCTGCTGTAAATCTCTGCCCTAATCCATGTATACAAAGCATGCTTTGCATGGAAATCGATGTGTCAGCTGGCAACCCTATTGCGTCATAAATTATGAACAAGGATAAGCTTTTAAAAAGGATGTCCCAAGCGGACGCACTTGCCGGGGACCGTGGGCTGGAGTCGACTCGGAATTTTTTGTCTTATAAAAATTAAAATAATTGTAAATAAAGCAAAAAAAAAATAAAAAACAAAAAAAGAGAATAAGGTGAGGGAGCCGAGATTGTTCAACAGGGGATAGAGGGATGTGACTGCGCTGTTTCCTCCAGGATAGACGGCTTGGTCTCCAGGGCCGCCGAGTCGGTCTTCCACGGAGGGCAGACGGTCATATTCACATCTCCATGCCAATCTCGGCTCAAACATATCGTGTTTTGAAAAAATATATTAGACGTAGAAGCTTCGCGCGATAAATTTGGATGAAATATTTTTTTTACCGCATTTCTCTTACTCACACAACGAAGTTTTTTGCATATATATGAGGCATGTCAGAGTTTCAGAAACTCTTCGTACATCATTCATATTACATGCTATTACTGCTTCCATACATATTCGTAGAACAACATAAGATTTTGCAAACTCTAACCCATATTCTTAACCAACTTCTAGGAATCCACGCATACATGTACTTATGACAGGCTCATGCGCACGTTACCTCCACGCAAGCCGTTTCACTAATACGGTATGCACTTAAAAATACATTGTGTGTGTCCACACCTAGTGTATATAATGCATATACTTAAGCCCGTCGGCTATTACTCATAGTGGTTTTACATACTTATTGACAGCATGTATTAGTGTATACCACATACCCTTTTTTTTTTACTAATTCGTAACTTCAAATATACTGCATTATTTATTTATTTTTATTTTTTTTGGCTTCCACACATAGAGCTATAGATGTTGTGCTTTTCACCGGGACATACATACATACATACATACATACATACATACATACATACATACACTGTAATGATATTAAATATGTAGCTGCTTGTATCCTTGTCATTAATGCGCGTCTTACACACATACACTGGCGCTCACGTATTTGTACACATTCAAAACGCGTCGGGGACGCAGTTGATGCGCGCGGGATACGCGGTAATTATGGACGCGAATATTTTAGTAGCCAATGAAAATTCGTTCTCAATTTTGCGTATACCGCGAAGCGACGCGTGCAACGCGCATTTTATGCAAATTTCATGGACCCAATCAAAATTGCGCACATGATACGGGTAGTGACGTAGTCCTTTGCGTCTCAACGCGCGCGTACGGGAACCAATCTAAATCGCGTATTGAATGCGCATTTTTAAGTAAATCATGTGAAAGAAAGAGTCATTAGTCTACATCAAGTTTGATGTCGAATGCTCATTTTGGTCTTACTTGAACTATAACGGGAAAGAAAGTGAAAAAAAGAAGCCTAGAAACTCGACCGGCAACTCAAAACTAAATGAAGTGGAAATAAATCGCACTCTTTATGCAGCCATAAATTCCTTTCGTACCAGAAATTAAAATCGTGGAATCTGAAATTAATAAGGCCTTTATGGAAAATAAGTGCCAGGCGGCAGTCACTTTGAATCTTAAAAAGGCATTTGACCTTATATGGACTTCAGGGAACCTCTTCAAGCTAAAAGAATTCGGCATCAATGGAAATATGTTCCGCTTCATTCATAACTTCTTAAACGGCAAAAGAATTCAAGTCGGGGTGGGGGATAAAAACCTCTTATCAACATGACTTGGAAATGGCTGTCTCCAGGGCAGTGTCCTCAGCCCTATCCTAATTATTGTAATAATTTACCCTTGATGATGCCCTGGGGGGACCCAAACCTCTCTCTTTCTCAGTTTGCAGATGACAGTGCCATCTGGACCTAGCACTCCTCTCCCAAACATGCTCTCGTCAAACTCCAATCAGCCCTCCAGACAATCAAGATATGGTCCAAGCTCTGGGGCTTCAAAATCCCCACTATTAAGACAAAGGCTATAATTTTCACTAAAAAAATACTTAATATTGAATCACTTCAAAAACTCTCCCTTTTTTGGGACAGAAATAGAATTTAGAGACCATATCACCTTCCTGGGTATGATCCTAGATAGCAAACTAACATGGGGTCAGCATATTAAAAATCTGATTGAAAAATGTAATAAAGACCTAAACCTCATGAGGATGGTTTCAGGCACCTCCTATGAAGCAGATAAAAAATCCTATTGACATTATATAAGGCCCTAATCCTCAGTAAAATTGATTATGGTGTGCAAGCTTATAACTCGGCACCCAAACATCTACTCTCAAAGCTCAAGACCTCGTCCAAAACAACTTAGCACTCCGTATTGCTACGAGGGCATACCACTCCACCCCTTAAGGCTTTAGAAGTTGAATGTGGAATTAAATTCCTACAGCTGAAGGCGCCGGCACCCAAACATCTACTCTCAAAGCTCAAGACCTCATCCAAAACAACTTAGCACTCCGTATTGCTACGAGTGCATACCACTCCACCCCTATTAATGCTTTAGGAGTTGAATGTGGAATTAAACTCCTACAGCTGAAGGTGCCAAGCCGCGTAGCGCAATCAATAGGGCACCAGACTCATGTCAGAGGTCTTGGGTTCGAAACCCGGTCTGGCCACATACTTCATTTCTCCTTCCGCTGATTTAAGAAAGGTAGTTATCAATTATTGACCACCGGCACTTACAATCATACCAAACACTCAAAACTGGACGTTTATCCCCTAATAAATGAAGCAGTAACCGAAAAATGGCAATCCCAATAGACCAATAGCAACAAGGGCCACACCTTCCATTTCGTCAAACCAAAGGTTAAACTTCAATGTGACATATATAGTCTCAATAGACGTTTCGACATAGCCTATTCCGGACTAAGGCTAGGACACTGCAGGCAGGTCTACCTTCACTACGGTAACCAGTCCGCCCTATGCCCCCACTGCAATGATGCAGAAGATCTCAACCATATCTTCTTTGACTGTGTGGCCCCATAACAATCAAAGGCGAGACCATAGAATCCACCATATTCAAGTTAGGCTATCACACAATAGACCTGAGACTGCTCCTGTCTCCCCCAAAGAAATATGCAAATACAATACAGAAGGCAGTCTTTGAATACCTGGACAAAACCAATATCATTGCTAGGATATAGATAAATTCCAATACAATAGGGAAAAAAATCCCCCTAATTTTCTCTAATTCGAGCCCCTGTTGCTAACCACCAACCATAATAATACTCTCCATTTCTTCCCCACCCCCAAATTAATGTGTATCCAACCTCCTTAATCTCACACCCAGGCTAAGTTACTTGGAAACTAAATAAACCATTATAAGGGTCAACTCATTTGCTCCCTAGAAACAGCCAAAAGAAACCGCGGAAGCAAGAGATCGCGGACAGTCTTGGCAGAAACCGATGTACAGGCCACCGAGACAGTCCGCGATCTTGCTTTCCGCAGAGACTTCTGTCCTCGAAAATTGGCTTCCTGCTGAGACTGTCCGCGTGACTCTGTTTCCTGCCTAGAGCCTCGGCAGGGAGCAGAATCACGCGGACAGTCTCTGCAGGAAGCCATTTATCATGTAGAGAAGTCTCAGCAGGAAGCAAGAACTCACGGGAACAAATCTGATGAACCTTATAATGACTTGGCAACACCAATGTATACATATCCAGTAAACAGTTCAAAGTTAGCTGATGATTTAATCGTATGCACCATAGCACAAATATTAAAGCAGCATTATGACGATATATACATATATACATGAAGCTTCTAACAAGAGTAAATTGCTGCCTTCTACATAAGGGTGTCTTTTAATTGTAGTTATTATAAGGATCCTGGGTTATACACAATATATCCAAACAACACTGGAACAACATATATTGTTTCTTTAACACACATAGTTAATCAAAACGACATGTCATGTATTTACAATCTAGTACTAGTTTCAACTTCCCTAAGTTCACTTCTCGTGACGTCACTGTGGAATAGCATAGGATAAAGTCTCTTAACCATTTTCACTTCCCCTTCTGAGTGTGACGGGTAAGACGGTATTTGTCCATCTCCGGCTAACTGTAAGCCATCCACTGTAGTGGGACCCGCCGTGGTGCACGGTTGTTCAGTGTCACCAGCATCACGCCTGCACTCTCTCGATTTTATGGCAGAACAGAGGCTCAACATCTTACCTTTATAACGTTTATAAAGGACGCAGCCAGCTATGATTACTAATATAATTGCAAGTGCAATCCAAAAATATGTCCAAATGGGCCATTTAGAAGACTTCATGTTGACATTCTGCATATAGTGCAGTCTGTCAATCAAGTGTTGAAGAGGTATTCTCGGTATATCCTTAAGTTGCTTTGGAAGAGAGACAGTAGACATATTTGGCAAAGTCTCAAGAAAAGGCGACCATATTCTCTCTTGAAAAATGTTTATGTGTTTAAGTAATTCAAGGTCACTATCCACAAGGTCGAATTCGCTATTTGTTTCTTAGGAGGAACTAAGCGTCATGTACAAATTAGATGCTATGCAAGAAGCTGGGGTTTGTAGCAAATGTACTGGGGGCTTAGTAGTCCTAATTTCACTTGAACCATGTTAACAAACGAGAGAGAATTGAAGTTCCGTTTTTGATGCAATTGCCCAAACAGAGTCATATAAGTGAAATCCAATTGGAAGTTTGGTGTTTAAGGTGGTGATTTTCACTGATTTGGGGCAAAGACAAAAATCTGCATTAAATGCTGAAAATACAACAGATCTTCCCAAAACTTAGCAGGTGCCTTCTTTATGTTGTTTCTCACAATTCAGAATCCCAAAATGCAGAACATGTCGATGTTAAAAAGGATTTATATAAGAAAAGATCAAAGGGTAATTTTGTGCGAATAAATCTAAAAAATGACCATCATTATTGAAAATGTAACCAGGTCTGAACATAGATGAATATATTATGAAGAGCGACCTAGCAATTATTTTTTCCATTTTCTTTGCACGTTATCAGGCTGCGCAGATAAAAAAAGATGTGGCCTGTGTCCAAATATTTGTCTCAAAAATACATAGCAGAGTCTGTTTCAAGGTTGAATAATTTCAATAATATACCTGTCTTGGTCATTGTAATGTAATATTTATACTGTGAGTATGATATAGGTATACCTGACCTACCTGTATTAATGAATGCAAGCACTACACATGCACTTATATACATGGTCAGACATTTGAGGAAAAGGCTTCTGTTTTTATCTGTGCAGCCTGATAACATGCAAAGAAAGTGGAATAAATAATTGCTAGGACGCTCTTCATAATACATTAATTTATGTTCAGACCTAGTTACATTTTCAATAATGATGGTCATTTTTTAGATTTATTCGCACAAAATTTCCCTTTGATCTTTTCTTATATAAATCCTTATTAACATCAACATGTCCTGCATTTTTGTATTCTAAACTGTGAGAAACAACATAAAGAAGGCATCTGCTAAGTTTTGGGAAGATCTGTTGTATTTTCAGCATTTTATTGAGATTTTTGTATATACCACAAATCACCACCTTAAGGTCACCATACTCTTACAATATTTTTGAATAGATTCCGAGTTCTTCAGAAACAGGTGAACAAGACAGAGTTTAGCTAAATTTACTGGAAAAATAGGTTTAGCAACACTACACCATTTGATTGATGGGTCACTGCATTGTTCAGTTTCGTCTTTGTTCAAAAGCGCATATTTAGTTCGTCCTTGGTCAATCATTAGACCATTGTTCAGTTTCGTCTTTGTTCAAAAGCGCATATTTAGTTCGTCCTTGGTCAATCATTAGACCATGGGCTTCTAAGTCATAAGTCGCAATCATATCAGGTGCATAATCATTATCCGTTTTGACCCCTTTTATGGTCAGTGGTAATCCATGTGCTTTAAATATTTCAAATCGATTGCTTGTGTGCAGGACGGGAATACTTAGTACTATTATAATTCGGTCATCTTCCAACAAAGCGCTTGAAGCTAGTTGTCGGTAGAATAAAAATAGATCTTTAGCTGGATCACCAATTAGTGATAATGTTGTAGATAATTTAGACTTTATTTCTGATAAGAGTTGTCTAAGGTCTCTTGGGCTGATACTGCTCATAGACAAGCGACCTAAACTTAGAAAGTTAAGTTGTGTTTTCAAGTTTTCCAAATAGAATAACCCATTTTGTAGCATGTCCTTGAGCGCATTTATAATAAGGTCAAGCTTAAGGTACATTTATAGAAAATACTTGTTTTTATGTATTTGCCTTTGCAATGCATCTGCAATATTTGCAAGTTTGGAATCAAGTCCTTGTACGCTTCTAACTAACTCCATGATTGCTTGCCTGCTTTCAGATATTTCAGCACGTATCATATTAAGGATTGTAATGCTGTCTTCAACGACATGGATTATTTGTTCTTGGTTTTGAGCCAAAGATGCAATAATTTTTGCGAATGTTTTCAATTTCATCTTGAGTGACCAATCCAAATAAAAATGACTCTATGTCCCAAATGAAATTGAAAGGAGCACGTTTTTGCTTAGTATGCAAGAGTTTATAGTCAAGAAGTCCACTAAGTAGATGTTCATGTGTCCCATTTAAAAATGCAGCTCTTTTTGCAAAGACTCAAATGTGTTTAAATACTCTGTCTTGTTAGGCCTGTTATATTTACTAAAAATGCACTCAGCGGTAACTGCAGCCAGGTGAAGGTCATTCTGCAGTTTCGCTAAAATTGACTAAAAGGCCTCAGGTCAATTACAAAAGTAGCCAGCCACTTCGCTCTAGTGGTCGAAATTCATTAGTTTTATGAAATATGCCATTTCACTGACAAAGATGGCCTCTGTTAAGCCTAAAATTAGTGCAGTAAATAACTGTGTCCTCGTGTTCTGAAAATACAGAAACATAAACGCGGGATTACTATTATGAAAGACGAGAACATCATGCATATCTCGCAAGTAACTTAATTACGTTACAATCATTACTGAAGCTTAAAATTGAAGCCTAAAGCATACCGTTTATTATAACAGAAACTATATATACACGTATGTCGAGGGTGTTTTCTTTCTTTTTCACTCTCCAAGATACATGTATATATCACTGAAGTACATCTAATCGATAGACATACCTTCTTCACCGATTTCTGTACATGACTCACTGTCCCAGTTATCAGACATTTCCTGATTATTTTCTCGGTCAGACATCTGGGAGGATTGATCTGATTCACCATCACTTGTCTGACGCGTGCTAGCCTTGAGGCGTTTTGCCAGCTCCATCAGGGGAATATCTTCTTCACTGTCTGAGTCATGTCTTTGTCGGCGATAACGCTGTGCGATACGAGCTAAAGGTACCTTTTCGTCATCGGAGCTACTCTCTGTCTGTGATTCATCACTTACTGGCGGTATCACATAATTTGTTTTTCTCAACATGTGACCTTGTATTTGTGGAATTTTCCAATCATCTACATGTGCTTGACGTATGTCTTGAGCATGCACTTTGTTGACGACCGTGCCATCAAACTGATTTTTCAAGACAAATGTAACTGGGCCTGTCTTTTCAATAATTCTAAAATATGGCTTCCAGTCAACATTGAGTTTACTGCCTTTCTTATGCACATTGTAGTAAACTGAATCACCCACTTCGTAAGTGATAGGTTTTGCATTACGATCTGCATACTTTGCATATCGTTTCTTCGCCTGCTTCAGACGATTATGAACCAAGACAAAGGACTTATGTTGTTGCTCCAATGCAATTTGATGCATGTCTTCACCTGTGTACTTGCGCCTGGGTCTTAAAATATTATCTAGCGGCAGGACAACATCACGATAGAATAATAAGAAGAAAGGTGAAAATTTTGTTGACTCATTGATATTGAACCTAATAGCGGCCAGTGTTTGGTTAAGATACAAGTCCCAAGTGCTCAAATCATCTTGCAACTTAATTGATAAGATATCATGTAGGGTTGCATGAAATTTTTCAATTTTGCTGTTTGATTGCGGGTGATATCTACTTGTCCTTACATGATGTATGTTCAAGGTCTCCAGAGTGTCCTTTATGACCTTGTTTACGTTCTCAGTTCCTTTATCAGATATCATCTCTAAAGGACAGCCATAACGAGGGAATATTTCATCAATTAGCAAATGAGCTATGTTATCAGCGCTCTTATCAGGAACAGCGTATGCTTTAGGATAACCGCTTTAAAGATCAATAAATCCAACAATATACTTGTTTCCTGACAAGGTAGTTGGATATGGGCCAGAGAGATCTAACCCAATTTTTGCAAAAGCATATGGTGGAAGATCGGTCATTTGTAACGGTGGTTTGACCGATTGTTTGCTCCGCATTTGACATACCATGCTTTGAGAAATGTAGTCATACAATTCCTTGTATAACCCTGGCCAGTAATATTTTTGCCTAATTGCATCAAAGGTCTTGTCTAAACCCATTTGTCCATTGAGGTCATGATATTGGTCGATGACATGACCTTTAAGGTGTTGTGGAACATATAACCTTAGTGTGAGATTAGAGTCAACATCTGAGATATAATACAAAATATCATAAATAATGATGTGCTTCTGTTGCACTGTCTTTGAAACTTTGTCATTTTGAAAGCCTATTTTTACCTCCATCAATGTATTGTCCTTTGATTGTTCAGCCACTATATTAAGGTCATCCTCTAAAGTAGGTTTCTCTATAGAATTTGTAGGCGGCAATGTACACCGTGCATAGTCCGTAGGACTTAATCTGTTGGAGTTCAGTGCACCAATTTCGTATGTTTTGTCGCTTACCTCTGGCTTATATGCCTTTTCCTCCTTCTGTGATAACCGAACATTTTTTGAGATACGTGACAATAAGTCTGCACAGGAGTTATCGGACCCTTTAACGTACTCGACTTTGCAGTTGTAGCCTGCAATCCCTAACGCCCAAAGTTGTATTTTTTTATTCTGTAGATTAGGCGTGTCCAAGATGTATTTCAACGGTTTATGATCGGTTCTGATCACAAACTGCGCACCGTGCAGATAATGATCGAGTTTCTGTAATGCAAAGTCAAAGTGAAAAGCATAAGCCTCTTTTTCTATGGTGGACCACCTAGTTTGTGTATCACTTAACTTATGCGAAAGATAATAAATAGGTTTTTCATTTCTAAAATTTCGAACAGAGCCGTCATAATCATCACAAGGTTGCGTGAGACAGGCACCAATACAGTCATTTGAAGCGTCCTTTGTAAAGTACATATGACCTATTTGTGTCAGGATAACCTAGCATTGGGAATTCTGCCAGCTTATTTTTCAGCGTTTCGAATGCTGTCTGACATTTGGAATCCCACCGATATTTGGCATACTTCCGAGTTCATGCTATCAATGGTTCTGCAATGTCCGAAAAGTGGGGAATAAACCTGCTATAGTAACTGCACATTCCGATGAAACTACGCACCTCTTTGACACTCTGCGGGGGTGCTAAAGCTTTGATAACATTGACTTTCTTTTCTTCAGGTTTAATTCAATGTTCATTGACAACGAAACCCAAGTAAACTGCCTCTGCCTTCAAAAAACTATATTTCTTTAATTTCAGCTTAAAACTATGTTCTCTGAGCCTATGAAATACAGTCTGGATATGAGCCAAATGTTCTTCCAATGAACTGGAAAAAATTAGAATGTCATCCAGATAAGCTACGGTAAATTTGTCCAAGCCCTCAAGAACATGAGACATCAAATTTTGAAAAACGGCTGGTGCATTGCATAAACCAAAGGGCATCGTATTGAACTGATAAAGACCCTTGTAACATGCCAAAGCTGTCTTTTCTTTACTGTCATCATCCATCAATACCTGCCAATAGCCACTTTTTAAATCCAGTGAAATGAAGTATTTAACGGAAGAGGGTAGGAATTTGCTTTTGTTAACTTATTTAAAGCTCTAAAATCCACATAAAATCGTTTAGACCCATCCTTCTTATCAACTATGACCACCGGAAAACTCCAAGGAGATTGTGACCTTTCGATTATTTTGGCCTCTAACATTTCAGAAATAGCATCATCAATAATCTTCCGATTATTTAAGGGAGTATGATATGGCCTATGGCGTATTGGTGTGTGGTATCCAGTGTCAATTTTCATCGTGACTGTATCATTGTGGCTCAACTGAGAATCCTTTTGTGCAAATAAATCTGCATTACATTGCAACAATGAAAGGATCTTTTCCCTGTACTCGACAGGTACATATACATCTTCGAAAGTTTCTAGGTGACCTTCAGAGGCTTGTACTTTAGATGATTCAATCACCGACATAATTCTTTGACCTTGAACGCGTTCTATTTTTGCTACAGGACACCCTTTTCTAATGGTGAACGTTTTATTTGTGTTGTTAACAATTAGAACAGGAATAATTCTGTTTGATTTTATTTTTCCTATAGCGTTTGATACCATTAGACCAGGTTCATAACTTAGAAATCCAATTTCTAAAGGTGTCATTTCATATGTTTCATTCAGTGGTACTTCTGGACTTTTCCGAACTTTACTTCTGCAGATAACTGCAGTCTGTGGCCTAATTTTAATCTTATTTTGTGCTCGTACCACCGACGAAATATGAATATCTTCCGGTAGAGGGACGTATGTCTGATGCATTCTTATGCAACCCAAATCAAAGTAAAGACGCACACCATTTTTCTGCACCCAATCACGCCCTAAAATTAGTCTTCTTTTCATTTGTCTAACAACATAAAAGGTATGATCATTTTTAAACCTCCAATTTCAAATTGCATATCAACAGCTCCGTCTACTAGCAATTTTTCGGCATTAAAGGGCTACTGTACTGTTTTTCAACATGCATTGAAATCACTGGAAATAACTGGTATTGTTTTGTCAAAAAGAATGTCGAAAACTGCAAGGAAAAATTCCAAATGGTTAAAAAGTTATAAGCAATTTAAATTTTAATTAGCTGAAAAATATGCAAGGACTCTTATGACGTCATTTGAGTCATTTATATAATTTAAATTTTGAAAGAAATATATTTTGAAAAAAGTTTTTACACTTTTTTCCCTTAAAATAGATTTAGAGAGACAAGTTACATCATCTCATGAAAAATGTTTGAATATTTGCATCAGAATATGGTAATAATAACTGGAATCCAAATCACATTATGCAAGTTAAGCTGTAGAAAAGAAAAAAAGTGGGCGGGACTTCAAATCTAATTTGCATAAACTTTAATTGTCAATAAATACAGTTTGGGTAGGAATTTTTCAATGGGGTTTTCAGCAATCTCTTTCTCTCATAAATATCTGTTAATTGGGAATATTTCTGGAAATAGTGAAAAAACAGTGCAGTAGCCCTTTAACGGACTGCAAGTATGCCTTCATATTTTGCTATTTTGGTTTAACTTTTAAGCTGTCATATACATGTCGATGCATCAGAGATACTTTTGCTCCAGAATCTAGTAGTGCACTGTACTTCTGTTTCTGTACTTTAATCAATAAAGAATTTGGATTTCCAGTTAAAGCTATAATAAAAGTAGGTTTGCTCTTTTTGCAACTTTCACCGGCTTCGGAACGAAAGGGGTATTTTAGTTTCCCTGACCCTGAACCTGGCCTGGCCTGTTGCCAGTATGTTCCGGAACCACTTTCTTTGTCCTACATCTTCTGGCAAATGTGCCCCGGTTTATGGCAATTCCAGCACACGATAGCACCGCGTGATGTTCCTGACTGATGTTCTTGACACTTTGCTGCATTGACCTACTATCTTTGGCCTTCTGTCCAATACGATGGCATGCGAATCAACGCTGATCGCGCGCGTGATCGACCGCCATTGGCTCGGGGCCATAATTATCAGCATGTGAAACATGCCTTTGACCACTATGGCTACCAGTTCTTAAAACAAAGCGTTTCCGTAAGTTATGTTCTACTGTGGCTACCGTTATCGCTGCTTGCAAAGTTGCAGGATTTTCTCTCATGACCTTCATTTTTATGTAATCATGTGCGAGACCATTAATGAAAAAACCTACAAGTTGCGTTTGTACGGCATACCCCATTTGACCTATAAATGCATCTTCGGCCAAGGCCAACAATCTTTCTGCATAAAGTTGAATATTTTCATTGGGCTTTTGTCTGACTTTCCTTAGGAGCATCAATGCATGCTGGGGGTAAGTGACCTCAGCAAATCTACCAGTAAACTCTGTCCGAATTTACACCCAAGTGTGATCAAGGTTTGTTTCCAAGTATCGTTTTAGAAAGTCGCTAACGGGACCCTTACTAGACTGATATGCTATCATTTTGACCTTATCAGGAGGAACATGAGTCAACACACAGTATTTTTCAATGTTTTTTTTAATCAATTCCTTAAAGCTTTTACTATCACCATCAAACGCCGGAATTATTTTAGCCACGCCCTGTGCACCTACCGAGGTAGACAAACCAGCCACCTGTTCACCGAGAGTACCCAATACATTTACAAACTGAACGTCTGGGGGTGCAGGTAATTGTTGCTGGGGATGAGCCTGTTGCTGCTGTTGCAAATGCGCCTGATGTTGAGCCTGTTGATCCGCCATAATTCAAGAGAAGCAAGCACAATAAAGATGACACCTACCTTTGCACATCCACGTGTCTGTCTTCTATCTTCTGTTCTGGCACATGTTCATGGTATCAAAGTTCAATGTCACACATTGTCCCATAAAATCCTGGTCACGGCACCAAAAGAAGATCCCTGCCTCACAGTCCCCAGGAGGTATCTAAGGAATAACAAGTGATCGTATAGTTTCTACATTTTTTATTATCTACTTCTAATGACCCAGGTATCCCATTTAGCCAAGTTCTAACTACACAATCCAAAATCCAACTCTCCGCTTACCTGCCAGGGGAGGTCTTTTATACTTTCTACGGGACTATTTCTTGAGATATTACTACGCTTCTAAAATATCTACGCAATTTCGAAAGGGGAGCAATTTGTCTGTAATCTAGTTCAAAGGGTGAATGTTTACAAATATATTAACCCAATAAAATGACAACTGTATGTGCACTGTGTGATAACGGGCTCGTCGGGCTTAGTTACCGAGCGTCCCAGTCGATACACTTCAAGAGACAACATAGGGTCTGTAGCACGCCGACGGCCACCTTCAAGCTCTCCGGGATGGTAGAGGTAGCGGACTCCAATATCCGAGGGGAGTTTTGCCTCCTCGAGACCAACAGGACGACCAGGAACAGTGGAGGATGGCTTTTGTGCCACAGTCTTGGCCCTTATGGCATCTCTAGGCCGCTTGCCAGTCAACCTGGTCACTTCACCATTCAAGGTTACCACAACGGCAGGTAACCTTTTCACCCACTCTGTAGACCGCTGACCAGTAGGGAGTCGCATCTCCTGGGCGTACTGGTGCCAAAGAGCCGCTCAGCCAAGGTACGATTGAAGAGCTCAACAATGCCCTGGTCCCGGTGGATATCAACCCAACCGCGTCGAACAGAAACTCCATGTTTCGCCGACAGCTGGCTGACAGAGCCCATGAACTCGCGGCCGGGATCAATCTGGAGCAATTTGGGCCACCTCAACGGACCTCGCCTGTAGATGCGAGACAAAGCTTCAGCAACCTCTTTAGCCTCTTTCGTGGTAGGAGGCTCAGCCTCTTTGTAGCGGATGGCGACATCAACCACGGTGAGGGCATATTTGAATGTACGCTTCCCAACTCGGTCGTGTGGCAGAAATAAGAGGCAGCTTGAGGGACCTAGTTTGGCGCGGCGATGTCAAACTTTGGCCGTGGGATATGTCGTGGGGCGGGTAGGTAGATCTGCCAGATGGCCTGCTTCTTCAACCAAGCTCGGGCCACATCTTCAGATACCTTGGCTGCGGCTGTGAGGTTTTTTTATGGCCGCCAGTCCCTTCCAGTAATCTCGGGGGCTTTAGTAAATGCTAGCAAGGCGAGAAGATAGCTTCCTATCTAGCTCCATCGAGATATCCCATCACATCGATCAGCCTCCAACACGAAAAAAGGAACGACTGCTGTTGTTTCTCTTGTACGTTGTTCCTCCGGAACAAACGAGGCGGGACCAGTATTGCAAGCCTGTACGAAAAAATTTCAAACCCGACCTTAGTTGTGGGGCGGGTTTGAATTTTTTTTGATGAAACTGTGTTTATGAAACACACCGTTTGCTGATTACTTAGCGAGTTTGTAGACCACTAGGCCGGACGCGACCATTCCCAAGACAATAAAGGCGATCTCGCGGTCTGTTTGGTCGCTGCTCGGCACGTAGAAGTCGGAGAGTTGAGGTTCGGGCCCCAGGGGGTCAATGTTTGCCCGGTGACCTGTGAGTACTCGCGCATTGCGGCGTCGACATCCCGAAAGGTCTGGACGGCGTGTCCCTGCCGGCGAAGTTCGTCGGTGATCCAATCTAGGCGCTCTGTCCTTTTTCGAGACCAATCTGCCTGTGCGGCCTGTAGCTGTTTGACTGCTTTATCGTAACGCTTGCGCTCTTCGTCGAGGCCAGAGCTCTTCAACACGGAGAAGAGCCAGTTGCTCCCCGAGAAATTCCTGGGCGTTCACCAGGGCGCCACCAACAAGCATTGCTATGGTCGTCATTACTTCAGGATATCGGCTGGAATTAGCCCCTGTTTAATTAGCCTGTTCTTGGTCGCCATGGCGAGAGCGACGTCTACTACGACCATGCCCACATCTCGGGGTGTAAAGTCTAGCTTCGGGGGGCTTCCCCCAATCGCCATCTTGCTAAGCCTGGCGTATCACGCTGCGAGGCCAGAGACTACCGCGCTATGATACAGCGCGTTAACGAGCATTTTACCGTCGGTAGATGGGGTTGTCATGGCTGCTATTGCATATAGTGGGGGTTTGAGCAAGCCTCTAATTGCATTGAGCTGGGGGGCACATCCTGGACTTTGAGCGCGGGGCCTGCCGCAGGACTCGTGCGCAAGCGCAAGACATACGCAAGTGAACTCCCCGCTAGACAAACCCCTATGATCCATGGGATCCAGTTACGGTTATGTTCTGGCCGTTCGTCTGTGCGTTACGGCGGCATAGCTTCCTTTGGAGGAGCAATCGTGCTGTCGTCCGGACGTAATGATTCCTTGGCCGCCTGAAGCTGTTCGAGCAGTCGTTTTTGCGCTGCTTTTCGGGCGGCAGCGCCTGCACGCCCGGCCGCCACCTTTGATGGATTCTTTGCTTTCTTCTCCGTTACCCTTTCAACAGGATTCTGTGCCGGCTTCACGGGCAAAGCCCGCGTTGACACTGTCTCTCGGCTCTCTGCCACCTGCCGTTCCTCCGGAACAACTTCCGTCATCATTGATGACAGCAGGGAATCGATGTCCAAATTGACAGCGCTGAATGGTGGTCGACGCTGCCGTCAGCGGTGCTAAGAACATGCCATAACGATGGTATAGCTTGCAGGTGGCACTGCTAAGTGCGTGCCCGACAAACGGGTCGCCCTCGAGGTCAGCAATAAGCCCTGGTTGGTTTTCGGCCGGGATCGGGAGAAACATAGTACCACCCCCGCATAAAGCTGGAGCGCTGCAGACCCCAGTGTCTTCGTCATCGCCGCCCCTAGTCTCTCCTCGTAGCGGGCGTACAGTCTCTCTATTTCAGAATCATCAAGCTCTTCGATATGGCTGGCGGTTAATGCTTTTCCGTGAGCAAGTAGCCCATACCGCCCTGCTTGATCCCCCGCTGCAACCAAGGCGAGCCTTTCACGGTATTTTTGCACCCTGTCAGGCGTTTTCTGACCAGTTACTTCGTGCCCTCCGGAACAAGCGTCTAGCGTCGAGGGTGAGGCAAAACTACCACCCGCTTCGTAACGCTGTTTCTCTGCCGTTCCTCCGGAACAAGACAACATCTCATCAATCAGTTCGTCACAGTCCATTTTTTTTTCAAACTGTTCCAGTTATCGCTATTGCGAGTCGGCGGACCTGTCTAAAACAGAGGCAGGCCGTGGCAACATGCAAAGCGATAAAAAACAGCAGCACAAAATTTGCGCCAAGCACGGCGATCAGCAGCCCTTCAGTTACTTCGTTATTGCTAAACATCGCTTAGTACTGTATAACAAACAGGCTGATCAGTCTTCAGCAGGAGTTTAGCATGCTTCGTCTCGGCGAGATGCTGCCGCACCAACGCCCGCTGTTCTCGTGAGGAGATCACGTCATTTTCACGCAGACAGTCTTCGACTGAATTGCGATCCTTGCAATGGAACAAACAGACCCAGCGCGTCTGCTCGCGCAAGTCCTTCAGGACAGAGTTGTACTTCTGCGTGAGGACCCAGACAGATTGCTCTGCATGGCGGCCCGAGAAAGCGGGCATAGACAGCATATCCTTTTTTTTTTCGTTAACGCTGGCAAAGCTGAACAGTCATCGATGATATACAACGTCGGTTCGCCCATAAGTAATCGTGGATGCGCTCGCCGGGGTCAAGAAGGTAGATCTCTGGGTCCGTCCAGATCCAGGGGCACTGCTGATAGGTCTTGTTATGTCGTACGGTTGGGCACAGGACCACGATATGTTGAAAGAACCCCCTGTAGGGGCCTTCGAGCAGATCCAAGATGAAAACTATTTTTCCACATCCCGTCTGCCCGCATATCGTCGCCGAATGAGCCGTCTGCGGCAAGAGGTTAATAGCCGCTGAGACGAACCAGCCATCTTCAATATTGAGTTGCGCACCCATGACGACAAAAAGATAGATGTTCAAAGCGCCGGAAGCCTCTTCCTTCTTCGTGATCTGGATCGTTATGCCTTCGCTGGCACTTTCTATGCGGCGGCCGCTGCCATGAAGGTGGTCATCATCGCTTGTCCTGAGGTCAAGCCACAGGGAGTACTTGCTGGTGAAAAATTCTCCCAGGTTGACGTCTGCCAGGGCCAGGTCTTTTGCGACCGTTCCTACTTCGGGGCGACGCTTACTGCCGGGCGATGCCGCAAAATACTTTTTTGCCTCGTCCCACATCTGGTAAGCGCGCATCCCTTTGCTGAAGCGTTGATTGGGTATACCCTCGATAGTGATCTCCACTTTTGTGATCTTAGGGTTATAAAAGGCCTAAGTCTCGCGATCATGGGGTTGTTGCGCTGCCGCATCCTCGAACAGCAAGAGGATTCCCTCCATGATGCGGGCGGGCACGTTTAGGTTGATGTTCCAGAGGGTGTAGACTTGTTCTTTGGCATCTTCCGGTGCCGCAGTACCCGGTCATACAGGATTGCAAGGCGGCCTTTATACTGGTTGTCGATCATTCGAGCCAGCTCGGGGTGAGTGACCATGTCTCCAATGTTGTATGAGGCACCGTCTGTGCCTGGATCACGAAGGTAGGGGTCAAGAAGGTAGATCTCTGGGTCCGTCCAGATCCAGGGGCACTGCTGATAGGTCTTGTTATGTCGTACGGTTGGGCACAGGACCACGATATGTTGAAAGAACCCCCTGTAGGGGCCTTCGAGCAGATCCAAGATGAAAACTATTTTTCCACATCCCGTCTGCCCGCATATCGTCGCCGAATGAGCCGTCTGCGGCAAGAGGTTAATAGCCGCTGAGACGAACCAGCCATCTTCAATATTGAGTTGCGCACCCATGACGACAAAAAGATAGATGTTCAAAGCGCCGGAAGCCTCTTCCTTCTTCGTGATCTGGATCGTTATGCCTTCGCTGGCACTTTCTATGCGGCGGCCGCTGCCATGAAGGTGGTCATCATCGCTTGTCCTGAGGTCAAGCCACAGGGAGTACTTGCTGGTGAAAAATTCTCCCAGGTTGACGTCTGCCAGGGCCAGGTCTTTTGCGACCGTTCCTACTTCGGGGCGACGCTTACTGCCGGGCGATGCCGCAAAATACTTTTTTGCCTCGTCCCACATCTGGTAAGCGCGCATCCCTTTGCTGAAGCGTTGATTGGGTATACCCTCGATAGTGATCTCCACTTTTGTGATCTTAGGGTTATAAAAGGCCTAAGTCTCGCGATCATGGGGTTGTTGCGCTGCCGCATCCTCGAACAGCAAGAGGATTCCCTCCATGATGCGGGCGGGCACGTTTAGGTTGATGTTCCAGAGGGTGTAGACTTGTTCTTTGGCATCTTCCGGTGCCGCAGTACCCGGTCATACAGGATTGCAAGGCGGCCTTTATACTGGTTGTCGATCATTCGAGCCAGCTCGGGGTGAGTGACCATGTCTCCAATGTTGTATGAGGCACCGTCTGTGCCTGGATCACACGGCCGTAGTCGTTAAACCTGAGTTCTTACTCGAGCCGGTCGCCCAGTGCGCTCTGGTAGAATGGCATATGACTCTCAAGCAGCTCGAAGTCGAGTGGGATGAAGAAGCGATTACCGAAAGCATCTGCGATGGCCTTATCGGCAACAACTGTTGAATCTCCGTTCCCAACACCGACTCGAATCCTTGTGTTTCTCTTATCGGAGGCATCGCTCCCCTAATAATGACCATTTGCCCTCTCTGGGGCTGTCTTCCAGAGGTCATTGTAACAGTGGAAGACATCAGAGTCGTCGATGGACATCACTTCGTTGCCGCTAATTTTGATGGTCAACTTCTTCACGAAGGCACGGCCCAGGTTCTGAACCACAGTCCTGTTGAAATCTTCGCTGGTCAGCATGATCGTGAAGGCCAGCCTCGCGGTCCCAGGGACAATCACGTCATGCGTGCCGAGGTTTGCGAACCGGACAAGCAGCTGCTGGTTCTGGTCGATGCTGCTAGGATTGTTGGTAATGACCACAGATTGCCGCACTCCTTTGACACCCAAGGGCTCGCGGAGTGACCTATATGGATTAAGCTTGTGCCCAAATTGGCTCGAAGCCATGGTGTAACTGGTCAGTGGAGCCTATTTTGAACTGGCGCGACACCTTTAAATGAGTGCACATGGCTGACTATGATTTTGAAAACCCTGAGTTCGACCCCGACGGGCCTGGAATAGACGATGAGCTCCCAGAAGCCTTTATGGACCCACCGCTGGACGTCCAGCAAGAGCTTAACACGTCCATGGACCGTATCCAGAGCCTGCGGGGTGAGATTAGAGAGTCAGAGCTTCAGGACCAGAAGAATTGCCTGGTTGATTCCTTTTATAAGGAAGTGAACCGTGCTAATGGGTTGCGCCCCGAAGGCAAGATCGACTATAAGCAGTTTGCGATTGGCGCCGACGGCAAAACGCTCTTCTGGACCCCTGACGACGGTAAAAAAAAAATCCCTATCACCGCGACGAGGGGGAAATTTCGGTTTCTGGCGTTACCAACATTGGCCTCGAGGTACGGACAGGGTGGCACTAATTCACTGCGGAGATCGCTGGGTCTCACCGGTTACACATCGGGAACTTCGCGGAAAGGTCTAAGTAACTCCGCTGTAAAGGCACTCCAGCAAGCAGATAAAACCCTCCCTAGCAACCTTGAAAACATCAAACTCGAGGATCTCCCCGGCATATCCGATAGCGCACGTCGTAGCGCAGAACAAGTTGAGACCACCCTGACGACGATCGATAATCAGCCAATCGACACCGCGTGGGTCACCCAGGCCAGAAGAGAGCTGGCTGGGCTCGAAAAGGCAATGACGGGAGTGAGAGATGAGATGGCAAACAATCTGGCAAAGCTGACGAGTATCGACGACCGAAAATCCGAGGTCGAAAGACATCTCGCCCGGGAGCATCGAAAACTGACGGAAACAGACGACACTAAAACACAGAGAGATTCGAGACCGAATCAGAAAGCTCGAGAGTGTACTCTCTGACATCGAGCCTGAAAGACAGGCAAGGCTCTAAGCCCTCTCCACGAACAGAGCAACCCTCCGGTCCAAGATTAACAGAATGCGCGAGACATTCAGGCGGCTCCTCCATGAAGACATCACACTGGCTGTGCGCATTCGCACCCTGTTTCGTGAGCAAGGAATTACCATCGCATCGGTTCTCACAGCCATCGGCATGGCGATCTCGGGGGGTGTGCGCCGGCTCTCGAGCCACCTGACAAGAGCGGTTTGAAAGAGTGGGTTAAAAGACACCTGCAGGTCCTAGGGCGTGCCCTGGGTAATTTGGCTGGCAAGGCTGCTGCGGACCTGCCCGGTATCATTGGCTCAATCGTCTCTTATCTCCTGGGCACGTTTGGAAAGACCGCGACTTGGCTCGCAGAATATTTGTGGGCCTTGGCCATTGCTGCGGGAACCCTGTTTCTCTTGTCTGCTCGGGACTGGCTAGCGAGACGATAACCAAAACACCACTAGGCCAACTGCTATCCCAATGCCACAAGGGCCGTTTGTTCTTCTTCGTGGGCCGTCGCCTGCCCGCCGGGCGAGCCCGGCCCGCTCTGCCGTTCCTCCGGAGCAGGTGACATGCCGTCGCCATTCGTCTTGTTCCGGAGGAACTGCGAAGGCTGCGGTCCCTTTTGAATGGTCCCGACTGGTGACGCGGTCTTTCCTTGGAATGCCTTATCGCCTTTGGAGGTGATCGGCTCTGCCTAGTTTATCTCAGGGTTGTGTCCGATAGCCGCGTCCGATCCGGCAATCTGGATCTCGTTGTTGTACCCCTGGACATTCCCCGGGTGGAGTGTCATGTCACTCGGCATCAGGTAGAGCCCTATTCCGCACAAGAAGTCAATGGGTGTGGACGCATACCCAAGTGTTTTCTGGCGCGGGCGATGCTACTGGGGATGTCAACAGGCGAGGCAATCGCGTCTTCGATATGAGCCAAAAAATTTTCTTGGCGTCAAATCCCGTCCCGTTCTTGAGAATATTCGACCCCGTCTGGGCTTGCGCTCCCAAGATTGCCAACACATATGTGCGGATCGAGTCATTAAGACGCGCCACACCCGCTTGCGTGAAGCCCTCTGATTTGTCAAGAACAAACGTCGTCCAGGCTCCTGAGATATCACGGTTATGACGCATGGCATCCTTCGGGTGGAAGAAAGGACCTTGCGCTGCATGCGCATGCCTTTATTACCTAGACGGGGTCATAAAGGTACTCCAAGATCCGAGGCCTTGATTTCCGTGGTCCACCTTCTGCCGCCAGTCTGTGCCTGGTGACATACTGAACTCAGCACAAAGCCACTTATAGGCTCTGGAGTCATATGCATTCTCGTACCATGAATAAGATTTATCCCCTGGGAGGGCGACACGCAGCTCTTCAAGCAGGCGCCTGGTCGTATGGTAGACGTGGAAGCGGTATAGGCCGGCAAGAAGGGGTGCTTCTCCGCTTGGAGGTGGTCCTCAAATGAAACCCCACAACCGGCAGAGGCACGCCAGAGGACGAAGTTAAGCTGGCACTGCCACCAGCTGAAGGGAGTGTTTTGCCAGATTTGCCATGCCTTGTATTGCAACGTCTCCAGTGAGCGGAGGGTTCTGATAGTTGGCGAAGATGTCCGAGAATATGGCCTTAAAGTGACTCCCCTTATCGTTGACCATTATTTTTTGGTAGGCCAAAGAGAGAGACCCTGCCTTTTTATTTGAAATGGCCGCCTGTCCGATAATCTGCCTGGCTATTAAACGAAAACGCCTTTGTGTCCATGCCGCGTTATCATGCATGTGACGCTAACCGACCTTCAAAAGAGCGAACCGGCTTATCTCGTCAGGCCCCTTTCTGTTCCCGCGGGTCGGCTGGAGGTTGCTCTTTGTGAGTTGACGTACTATCATCAGTGGCGCAACATCAGCGCCGCGCTAAAAAATAATCACGTCTCAAATGGACACACCACGACGGTACTTGATGGCTATTACAACGTTTGCGAGCTGAGTGAAGACGTGTTCCAGCCTTTGGGAGCCGAACTTAATTTGCATGCGCCAACGGGTCGCTTACTGCTGTCTACAAAGAAACGTCTGGTCTTAATTGGCGGGCTGACCAAACTCCTTGGGTTTTCTAGAGACAGATTCTAACCCGCAAAACGTACATCGCAGACGAGCCATACAGACTTGCTGTCTATTGAGAGATCTGTGTGCACCTCGCTGAGGTGAGCTCTTCAGATAACCTGCATAACGGCCACCCATCTACAGGTGCGTTACAAAATTTTAATACATTGGTAAATATTTCATAATTTTTTACATACAGGTATCATTATCAAGAGACGATTAAAGGGTTGAAAAAATGATATTGTTTACAATATTTTATACTGCATTCATGCCAATTCATAGTACTTTCATTGCAGGTAAATCATTTATAAAGTTGAACCGCGGTCACCGGTATATCACCATTGCATTTAGTGCTCAGTTACACCACCCTTTGCAGTAATAACAGCCTTGATTCTAGCAAGCTCGGTCGAATATAGGGCCTTTAATTACTATTATATTTCTTGAACATTTTTCCAAAGACCTCTTTCCTATTCGGCGCTGCTTCAAGTATTCCACAAGATTCTAATGGGCTTAGCTCTGGCGAGTTAGATGGCCAGTTGATAAATGCAATACCTTGGCGACGTATAAATGCTCATGTACTCATAGAAGTTTGGCAAAGTGCGTTATTTTAGAAGCAATGCCCAATAGGAATACTTTTCAAAGCTCAATTTTGAAATGGCTCAAACAAAATCCGAAATGCCAAATTGGCACCCATTTACTAAAAATCTTTTAAAATGTTGCTTGCCTTCAGAGGACAACTTTTGGGCCATTCTGCTGCGAAAAAAAAGTGCTTAACCCTGTTTTATGAGATCAAGTGCTCGATATATGGTTTTAAATTTCGAAAATGTAATGATTAGAAAAGCACAAAGAGTATATAAGGACAGTTTTGTCTTTGTACAGTATTTGGAAGTTTCGTGAAACACAGAGCAGCTGTATCTTTAAAGCGTTGCAAAGTCGTTTAACTGTATGTAAATGGGAACGAAATCATATGCTTTTGTTTGCTTACACAAGTTGCCATATATCTGACATAATTTCGATTCTGCAATCTGCATAAGTAGCAAAACATTCCGACCAAAACTCTTGATCATGTACTTACTATATGTTTAAAGAAATACCACACTTGTGATATGATGAACAATTCCATTGTCTATAGACAGAAAAGTGAAAAGTCAGTTTATTGCATCTTGGGATATCTCTAAAGCATATGTCAAAGCAATTTTCATGTACTACCATCTGCATGCACATGTCAAGCAAATAAAAGACTTTTGGGTATGTAAAAAAAATATGAAATATTTACCCATGTTTAAAAAATTTGTAATGCACCTGTACGTTGCTTAGGTCTGTCCCCGTCTAGAACGAAAGGTGCGGGAGTGTTGCCGGACAGAGACATTTTCTGTCTTGCAGTATAAGAGGCTTTCGTCTGGTCCTGTTTCACAGCTGACCATCTCACTAATAGACACGAACGGAAGAAGGCTAAGCTTCGAGCACTTGAGCGCGACGTTGCATATCAGAAATGGTTGACGCGGGTGGCCCTGGGAGGGTCAGGAAATGTCCTGTGATTGCTTTGGCTGACCTTGGTGACGTTGAAGGGTTCGATAGAAGCGGAGAGGAAGACCAGTTTACGCTTTCCAGTAGTCTGATGGGGTCTACAGAAGAAAAAAGTTCAACCCCTCTGAAGAGATTGGGTCGCTAAAATTCGAAGAGTTGAGCGACGTTGATATCTCGCATGCCGTCCCAAAGCGGCTTCATAGCCTTGTGTTTACTGGGAGCGAATATGGGCTGCCTTTGCAGACCCCGTCCAACAAACTGGTTGGCTCATTGACTTGAAAATCTCGTCTCCGTTCGTCGTAACCGGAAAGACCATAAACTTCGAAAGGTTGTGAATAGCGGTACACGGTTATGCTCATACATCCCCGAGACGAAAAATGTTATGGTCCAAGAGGCACCAGGCCTAAGCTACGTGCTAGTAAATTGAAACAGCAGACGGGTGAGTCTTAAGATGGTCTCCGAATTCCGCCCCAGCGGGAATCATCGGTTTAAGGTTATCTGTGTCGACGATCATCCTTGAGATCGTTCTTGGAGATAGGCCTGACGACTTCGTTGATGTCTTACCCGGCTTCAAGCTCAAGTGGTTACAAAAAAATCAAGAGGTTGGAGTTCGTGTCATCGTTCAGGAGACACCTCAGGTGCTGTTCACGGTTCAAGGTATTCAGCATGAGGCTGATTTTAGCCTGTTGAACCTTGACAAGCTTTTCATCGGTCCGGTCTCCCTTAAAAGGCTTCGATTTACGCCTGGTGAGCTCTCATTCGATCAATCCGCTGTCATCATTGGCCAGTAACCCATTTAAAGAGTGATCAGGTTTGACCTTATTGCATGATGACCCTATACCCGCCACTTGAGAGTGGAGAAACTCACCTCCTTCAGCACGTGGCTGAGGTGAGATTCCGTCTCGAAAAAGAACGGGACTTCAGAGCTTCGATGTATAAAAAGTACCGACGCGGAGCAAATGTTGCAGACGGAATTGACACCGCGCTCTCGGTGACCAGCGTGGTCTTGGCTGCTTCTGGCATAGGGCTCTTGTCAACAGTAATAGCGGTGCCAATCGCCATAGGCATGCAGGCCGGAGCTATTGTGTATGGGCTGGTTGGGGGCGGCAGTAAACTAATAGGCCGGAGACTCCAGGCAAAGGCGAAGAAACACGACGAGATTCGCGTCCTGGCTGAGTCTACGTTGAGCTCAATCGCAGACCGCATTTCAGTTGCCCTGAACGACGACAAAATTACCGAAGAAGAATTTCGTCTGATCCTCTCTGAGGTTGACAAATTCAACCAGTTAAAGACCGAGATCCGCGGGCGTCAAAAGCAAAGCGGTGGCTTGTCAGAAGATGAAAAAAAACAAGCTATTTCGGCATGCGAGAGACGAAGCGATGATGACAGCCCGCGCCAAGTTATTAGAAGAGATCCAAGCTGGAACCAGTGGCACCTGAATATTTCTTGCTGGCGAGCTTAAAAAGCAGAAAAAAGAAAGAGGAAGTCGTAATTTTTTTCCAGGGCGTTCCTGTTGCGTCGACAACCAGGCGCTGCAGCACAAGAGGCTGGCCTGTTTCACCACTTAGAGGCATGAGGTTAGGCTACATCTAGCAATTTGCGAAGCTATTTTCGAAGCTATTAGCGTTTCATTGGAGGAGAGTTCTTTTTTTCATAAATAGTTTTTATATCGTTCATTACATTATCATACCTTTTTTTAACCACAAAAATAAAAAAAAATCCTGTCCTTTCAAGTAAATGCACCCGACCTTTACAAATTCGTCTTTTGTACATCAACCAAGGTTGTGAACGGACTCGAACGGTTCAGCACCATAACACTTCCCAATTGTACGCAGGACATCCCGCATGGAACCCTAACCGAACTATACGAATTGTTAGAACGGTATTCGTCCGAAACCGACTTTGACGAACTACATAGCCGCATTTCCCCCCAATTGTCAACCGACCTTGCTTTCCTTTGTGAACACATTCTCACCATATTAACAGAAGCGCTCTTCATACCAAGTTACCTTACCAGCCAATATCGCAGGACACTCCAGTTCCAAGGCGCAACGACCTTCAACGAACAAAGAACTTCACCAATCCCTAATACCGTACCTACTACAAGAGTATTCAGACGGATACTCTTCAAAAACAGCTATGTGAACGCCCGAACCCCGCGAACGCCTCCTCCTTAATTCCCATCCCCACCGCGCACGCTCCCCACTGGGTACCTTCAAGACGATTCCACCCACGTAACGCAAGTAAGGGAAATTAATATCTAGTCGTTTCGAGTTTCGTTCACACAGATCCATTGTCCATTCGGAATGAAAAATCCTCGGAGGTACCCAATCAGGTGACGCCTTGGGAGCTCGCCAGAGGGGTGGGGTGGGCCCCAGGGGCTTCTGTTCCAGAATCCCCGGCGGCCTCGGTGGTACCCCTGGAGGCTCGCTAAGGGGTGGGGCGGGCCCCCAGGGGTTTTGTTCCAGAATCCCCACTCTATATACTACTACATTTAATAGGGTTAATATGGAAAGCAAAATACAGTCAGCCCTGTTTATAACTGCAGTCATTTAAACAGCTTCATAACATTATTTTGATATTTTCAGAAGGGCTGTACTATTCAAATTATATTTTCTTTCTAACAGAAAATTCAGTTTAAAGTCAAATTGTATAGAAAAAAAATGCCGTTGTTAAGTCATCTGTACTAAATTGAGGAAGAATTTTTTGAAATTTAGAAAAAGATAGGGTAGACAGAGACAGATTTTTTGCATTAATAATTTTCTTTATTTATATTCTTTTTGCAATGAACCGTACTTACGAGTATCGATGTTTGAAGGCACGTTAACGGTTTATTCAGGTCACGCTGCCATTTTCAAAAATCTTGATTTAAAAAGTGCTATATTCATCAATTTTACTATTTCTTTGACTATGTGTACTTTCAGTTGCCATGGTTTCATAAACAGCGTGCAATGGCCGGAGCACTGAAGCTGCAAAGGAGATGACAACTTCATTGAGTCATAAGCACCATACTAGTCAAATATTTATTCTGGCTTCAGGAGAGATACATTTTCTTTTAATTATTCGTCATGCTCGAGTGTCTAGTCATGCTGATAACTTTAATATTCGTAGTAAAGTTTGACAGCAAAATTTCTCAAACAAGGTTATAGATAGCATAAGCTTCGTGAAGCGTTTTCAAACTTTTATCGACGGCATTTCGACTTAGTGTCTAAAATGAAAGTCGGATTTAAAACAGTTCTTCAGCAAAACCTTTTTGAACCTGTTTTTTTTGCAACTTGCTGTATAAATTCAGAAAAATAATCGGTAAAAATGACTTCCTTATCCGCTTAAGAAGATAATGATTCGATATAGAAAGATTGATTATAATATGGATGTTTTGCGACAAACTGCATGCTCGGTGGTTAACCAAATTAAGGTTAACAGCTTTGCTTACCTCTTCGATAGCACAACGGTGGGTCGGCCCTCATACTTTATGAAGGCGACAAGCTAGAACTAACTTAATATTGTCTCATGAACCAAGGCAGCACCAAGGGCTTTACCGCAAACCTGTTTAGCCTGTGAGTAATTTCATTGCTGGCCGTCCCAAAACGGCACTTCGGTTTCGGTTCTTCTTAGTTGTTTCTTGGGTTGTTTGTCGCATTGACTGTTCTGACATATGGTTTGTTATGTTAAGGCTAGCCCTGACGTTAAAAAAATTAAAGTAGGATTTGTCCTTATTGTCAGGGTTTGTGTTTTTGTACATGTAAGATTGTTGTATAGGCGTTGTTTTTTTTTTTTTGGGTAGAACATTTAAGTATCTGATAACCCAAAGCAGAACAAAGGGCGAGGGTTGGTCGACCACAAAACGGTTAAGCCCTCTCCCCAATCCCCCCCCCCCCCCTACTTATTTCATTACTGATCGTCACAAGGCGGCAATTCTTGGCTGTTTTATGTGTTGTTAGTTGCTATGTCTGTTATTGATATATTGCTTGTGATGTTTAGGCTAGCCCGTTGACCACCTACATAGGAAATGGCTGTCCACATGGCTGCGGCAGGTATTGTCCTTAGTAGTGACTAATTTTGTGTTGACCCTTTCCCACATGGTGCCTTGGGTTGGATCTGGATTGAATTGTGTCAGTTCTTGAGAATTTGCAACCTTATTTTCCTTTAAAGTTAATGAAAATGTGTAAACTTTAACCGGCCCATAAACGGTTGCCATGGCACCAGTAATTGCTTGGAAATCTCGAGTACCGTTCGACAGATTTGACACATTTTTTCGTTAACTTTCTTCTTTCATTGAAAGATTTAAACTATGAAATTTTTGCAAAATACAAAATTTGGAGATTTCATCCACCCAACTCTTGATGCTTACAGTCACCTTCCCTTACGGAAAAAACCACATACAAAACACACACAAAAAAACCCACAAAAAACGACATGCATTTTTGTTAAAGTTTTAATAAGATAGAATTACTCAAATGCCATCATAAAACCCATGCATTTTTTTCATCTAATTAGTGCTAAGCAGGAAATAGAATACCTCATAACTTTTTAATTCTTTTAAAAGTATTTTTTCCATGCAGTTTTTCGACATTCTTTGATATTATGCAAGTTAAAACAAAACCAGGCATTTCAATTCACGTTGAATTGCGGTTTACTTGTCCTATAATTAAACATCACTGAGTTTCTCATTAAGACATGTTGATAATGTATTTTGATAATTTAAGTTGGCAACTGATATTTAGTTGGCAGCTAAAATGATCAATATCAGATAGTATAAATGGTAGAAATACAGTGTACAGGTGTTAAGTATGGTAAAGTTTACAACGTATGGTAAAGGGTTATTTTCGCAGTGCTTAACGGGGAATGAGAGAAAAAATAGTATTTTAATGGAAATACATGCCGTTGGAAAAATTGTCCCCCCTCCCTCCATTTTGCCAGCGATAAGACAGAAAAATGCATATCAACCGACATTTTGTCACTGTTCGCTAAGACTGAACCGCATCTATAATAATTTGTGCACGGACGATTTTATCACACGTAGGACTATCTCAGAAACTGTTAGTAAATAATGTTATACGAAAAACTATGCTAATTTCTTTGATGATTGCACTAAGTACTATGATCTGTTTGCACTACTGCGCATTCTTTCACATAAACGAATCACGTATACATAATTTTAACATTCTTACCTTTCTGACCCAATTAATTAAAATAACCTTATAAAAGGATATAAATCCAAGCATGATATTCATAATTCTAATTTTAGATTGGTTTCCTTGTATAGAGAACAAAAACTCTATATATTAGCGCAAATAAATAAGATCAGTCGTCCATCGATATACCACATACAAATGCAAAAATGATTAGGAACTATTCAAGGAAGTGCTTTTTTTCGCGGAAAAATAAAACTGAACTTCACAATTCAAAAGTTGGTTTCGAATATTGTTAATATGATTATTTATTGTTGAATAAATATGGTTTGTTTGGAGTGAATTTAGCTGATGACAACTTGCCATTCGAAATCCTTTGTAAGCAGTTTTGTCTTCCATTCGTGTTGGCTCAAGCTTTCAAAGCGCCAGTGTAATATTTGAAGCTGTCCTGTTCAGCTGTGATTTTGAACTTAATACAATACATTATACATTTTCTTGTATCATGTATCATTACCTACTTAATTTCTCTTTGGAGTGACCCATTCGTTAATTTGTTAATTTGCACTGTAAGAAAATTCTAGAGAAGGTGTAATTAAAGTTACAATTCAGTTTTACATGGTATCACTTACCTTAAAATATTGGGACACAAAGTGTAGCTCAAGATTAAACTGCTCAAGGAGTAGTGGAAACGTATGTGCAAATTCATGACACTATGGGAAGGATGTGATGTATCAAACTACAGAAAGGACAGTCCTGGGCTTCATACTGTGATTTTAAGATTATTGCGACATCAATATCAATTTAGTCATCAATATAATGTCTGCAGCCAAAAGGCCAAGACTTTTAACTGGGACAAACACTATCAAAAACAGCAAGTCACTGGAGTAGTGATCTATAGGCTATGGTTTGGACAGAGAAGCTCCACCTCGATTGCTAGGCTGGCGCTGGGAAGAAAGCTGTGAGCTGCTGCCCATCCAACGCGCAGACCCTTCTGTTCTGTTTTATTGCTTTGCGTTCTGACCTGATCTGAAGATAAGTATAGATATAAGTTTTTCGCATGATACGAAACGCATTAATTCAGAATTTCATGCTGTTCCTTCGCATCCAATCTAATTTTATAATGATCATATGACTTTACATCAGTATTTCAGTGAGCTGTGTTAGGTATATGTTTTAGACTTCCATGGACATTTCAAACATGGAATCTTAACTACTAACTACTGACTACTGTTTGTGGCCTATAATTATTTTTAGCTGGATTAGAATGTATTGGGCACAACAGTAATTTACTGTTTTTTCTTTATATGCCTTCTACTAGACACGAGGCTTTTCATTGACATCTTCACTTCTGCTCGATATGATGGAATATATTATATTAACCCTGTTAAACACTGATATTCATCGAACAGTCATATCTGATTGCTGATAACATTCAATAATGGATGCACTTAAAAAATTGAGTGTTTTAATGGTCTGCAGGTTTTGCTTTAAGTCCTGTCTACAGCAGGGACAGCTTGTGTTACCTCTATGTTTAATAGAAGCCGGGTTTAAAAAGGAAATATATATACATGCCATCCCATCATAATGGCATTTCTGAAATCAAATTATTTCTATTTTTTAGCAGGATACAGGACAATTTAATGCGCTTAATTTCCAGATTTACCATACAAAATGTTCTCTGATTTTTTTTTAAAGAAAAACAACAGTGTGTTGAAGTCTGGATTATTTGTTTATATGTGACTCAGAGTTGTCATAAAGATCTTATAAATGTACCATATTACAGGCTTTACTTTGTCAGCTTTATAGATGACTAACATGAACTGCCAGCCCAGCCATCAGTCTGATCTGCATGTACACAGTTTTGTTTAGTCTTAACTGTACAATGTGTTGAGCAAGCATTTTTTTTTTTTAGAATAGTCTGATTTGGGCGTATACAATTCACCAGGGCAGAGCAGTCTGATCTAGTTGTGCAAGGTTGTTACGGCTTCACTGTCGTACTAGTTTGTGTATGACATTCATTGCAGCAGTCTGTTCTGGGTATTCACGTTTTTTCTTTGCCTGTCAAAATATTGTTCGAAATAACAGCTCGTTAGAGCAGTCTTATTTGGTTTGTGCACAGGTTTGTTAGGGTTTACCTTCAATATAAGTTGCGAAGGATAATTCATTGTAGCAGTCCTTTCTGCGGATGTTGTTTATATTGTGTAGCAGTCTGTTGAGGTTGTACCCAGAATTGCTAGGGCCTCTCTGTCCGTTTTTTTTTTGTGTGTATATAGTTAATTGTAGCAGTCTGCTCTTGGAATATTCCCGGTGTGCTTGGCAGGTCAAAATAGTATGTTTGTATATGCTCTTTAGAGCAGTCTGATTTGAAAGTGCACTGGTTGATAGAGCCTCTTGTCGCATTAGTTTTGTGTATGTATTTTTTGCCGCAGTCTATTCTGTACTCGATTGCTTGGCCGTCAAAATAGTGTGTGTATATCTCTTTCAGCGGTCTGATGGCCGTGCTCAGGTTGTGCTGGAACTTTCAAATAATCACAATAATTTTGTGTATACAATAAAATGGAGAATTCAGTTCTGGTATGCATGGTGCCAAATTTTTGTATGTGTATGCGGCTTTTTAGACCTTAGATGTTTTGTGTATATAAGATGAATTGCTGGCATATTTCATTCACAGTTATATTATTTGTTCTGTTTTTATTTTCCTTTCAAGCTTCAAACAAGACATATTGTCACCAGCTGTATTATCTGCAACGTTCCACAATCAACGACCTGTCACAGTAATTTACTCTCACGTTATAATGTTATTTGAAAAGCAACTATTATGGTGGCATAAACCTATGCATTGGGACAGACATGCGTGATCGAACCGTGGGGGCCGAATCTGCCTTCTGATGATAGCTTGCGGTTTTAAAATCTTCTCGTATGGCATATGTACCTGTTCAAAGCAAGCGAAGTACAAAGTCAATCACATAAAATAATAATAATATAATAATAATAATAATAATAATAATAATAATAAAACATTAAGATATTATGGTACGTTCAGTTGTCCAAGTGCATAGAGTGTTCTAACTGCAGTGCAAAGAGTTTATTATCTCAAAAATCTGAGCATGATTTTATGCAGCAACAAAGAAATCACTTTGATCTAAAGGGCTGTTATTTGCTGACAGTGACTTAGTGCTTGTCTATACTTGGTAAAAATGACCTATCCGCCAAACTTCATACTGATCTGACTTCCCGACCAGCCACGGATGCTTGTATTACACGACTTGCCGGTCTGGGACCTCGTTGAACCCACCACACTGCAGCAGTGCCTTGCAAAACACACAGCAGGGATTTAGACAATCTGACGGTTGGCTATTCCAATCGCACTGCAATACTCTGCTTTGCAGTATACAGTTGCTTATAACTGCACAATGACATCATGTCAGATAGCTATTCAGCATTGCGCAGACTTTTGATATTTATCATTGGTTGATCTGTGTGAAAATTACTGGCAGCAAACATTTCTACCCGTGGTTGGTAGGGGGAATACGGACAAGCTCATTGATGTCGCATCGGCTGGGTTGAGAGCGGATGCCTGGCCTGTGCGACAGCTGATCTGGTCCAAGCTTTATGCAATCTTTTCTGTTATGTATCACCGTTTTATATAAATATTTTATAGTTTCAGATGTCTCTGATGCCTGCGATCCAATATGAAGGGTGCAAGATCTGCTCAACTGGCTCAAATATCACCAACACATCGGGCTTTACAGAAATCACTCACTTTTGTACAGTGCATTAGATAAGGACATGTTAAATCAGGCTTGTTCAGGTGCCTAGTAATATCGCCAGTAAAGGTCATCCAATTGTTCAGGGACATAAATTCATACAGTTTTGCATGTCGCATGCATGGTGCAGATCTCGGCTGTTTCGTCTTGTTTGGAGGATCATTTGTTCTGACTCTGGACAGATTGTTCTTCATACTTGTATACGGCATGCATGTTTGCTCCTGAGCATGTTCTGTGGTTGCAAAACTGGTGATCTTATGATATGCACAAACTGTGGCATGCGGATGTTCAGTCGATCCAGCTTAAGAATTCACGTCTTGTGAGGGATCCTGCCTGTTTTACAAGGTCTCTTGAACCAACTACGGTGTCAAAGATCCGAAAGTATGGGATTTGCTATATTAAGCATCCACCTCTTGTGCATTCCTCGGAAAAGGTTTCCTATTATAAACTATCATTATTGAAAAAATACAAAACTGAACAGTTACGGTTTATGCAGATTTAAATTTGAGTAAATATGAAAACTGTTACTTAATTCTCAGTTTTGACTGTACATGTGAAGCTGACAAACGACCCTGTTTATTGAACACTGATTACTATAATAAGATGGTTAGAAGTAGAAGACCATGTGTGGTATAACATCTAATTGAAATACATTTTTATCGGTGATAGGACTCTTAGGCTTGAAAATAGCTAATGGTCAGTTCGACGAAGCGTATGTGATTGAACGTAAGTGAAATGAGGTCCAGCATTTCAGGAAAGGGGTGCTTAGCACTGGCAAATGGACACACGTTTTCCAGTTTGACTGGTTTTTTCGTGGCCGGCTCTGCTACTCCGAAATATGCTATTTGAGATACAGAGTTCTCAATTCTATATATTATTTTTTTCTGACATGCAGTCTCATATGGTACTTAAGAATATGTACTAGATCATTTTGATAATACATAGCCATTACAGGTTTCGAAAGTACAACTCATTCTGTATATACATTTTTATGCAAAGCAGCGATTGACATTTAATGTATCAGAGATAAACAGATTTTAGCATGACTCTAACGTTCCGGTATCTATATAATTTTTATTTTATCTTGTGAATCGCTCTTCAGATACGTATGGTGGTGTTCATCCCTTTCCTTTTTTCACTTCCTTTCTTACTTGGGGGATCGACCCAGTTGAGAACTTCTTTCACACCTGTCTCGTCTTTGGGGAATATGGTCAATTTCTTGCTGAAATTGACCCATTTTACCCCCCAAGTAACTAGTATATGTGCAATATGGTTACACTTGCATTTCTTCTGCCCAGTCTGCTAGGTGCCTGCAGCTTACAATATCTGCCAGTCAGGGGAATCCTTCTTATAGTCGAGGATTCTTTTCCCTCATCTTACGGTGAGCACGGCTAACCTGGTGTGCAGGATTGTAAGTTCTTACAACATACCCTGCCAGTCAGGACTCAGATCTCTGCAGGGATCTTCCACTCCTCTTACGGGGATGGAGCGCGTGAACTTGCAGCGCTGTAAGTCCACAAACAACAAACCTGGAGCTGCAAGGAGTTGTAATACCTCGCTAGGACATAGCATTGCACTGTCACTTATAGAATCCGACTTGCGACTCGCCTTACGGCTTGCACGTTTCTCACGGTGTGTCAGTGTACGATGTGCTATGCTAGCAGTGCAATTTCTGAAACGGCAGATTGGCTGAGGATCCAAAATACTAGCTCTAAGTAACTCTGTAGGACCGGTTGATGGGTACGGAGTATGAGCTAGTATAAGGTTCACACTGGGCTGGTTCTTTTATTGCCAAAGGAAGTATAAATGACGTATTTAAAATAAAGAAATTTAACTATTTCATTTGTTTCTCATGCAAGTGCAAACTTATCTCAACTTTTCATATCCCTAGATAACTTCAAATAAATGAATATATATTTACAGTGTACACGTGTAGCGATATGGCCTAAGCAGGTGCACGTCCTCAACATGTGTCTACATGTTTAATGATCGGCTCCTTTCTGAAAAATAGTATGTAAATTGGTATCCTTCAAGTTATATACATAATTAATAGTACAAAATTATAAAAATAAATTGATAAGTCTTGTGGGCACAAGCGTTGACAGCAGTCTAGTTAGGGATTTGACCCATTCAGCTGTCAGTCCTCAGCATGCATTTTCCAGACTTCTAAAGATTCCTTGTGATTTCTTTACTTCCGAGGTTAAAATATATGATGTATATCAAATCTACTCAAATTTGATAAGAGATATGGGACGACCTCTCCACTCTGGGCATAGAGTAAGGGGACATGGCTTCGCACACTTTTATGACTTCAGCAGCATTCATTGACAAAGCTTCTTACATAACACCTGTTCGTTCATATTATAACATACCTTGACCCTTTCAGGACATACACGCATGAAAATATATGGTCTCAGGCTCTGACGTCAGCAGTCGCACGTGCAGTAATATGTACTGCCGTTCTGTGTAATGTTTTAGGTAAATGAGGACATGGCTTCGCACACCCCATTTGGAAGGAAATAGAAGCTTTCTAGATGATTTCAAATATTCTGCCATACATCTTGGGACCAGTAAATGAAAATTATAAAACAACTGCCAATACGCTGTTATTATTTATAGTTTGCGAGGTAAAAGTGTAATGTTAATGCTTCTTTCATTTATGAAAATACGAAAATCAGCGATGTTCAGCATTTAGCTCTAGTTAAAAAGTGACTGATAAGTTGTTGTTGAATTCATCAAATCTAGACTGTGTAATCTTACAGTGGACCTACGACTAGATAGGATGACAGCTAAAAATAATATGCGGACTTTTCTTATAAAAGTGGAGGACAAAATTCATACCCCGTGGCATGGAACATGTTTTATGTTTATATAACCGGCATAGTTTATGATGATTGTCCACTTTGTATACTTTAGCAAGCAAAGCATAATTTCATTAACATTTCAGGAGCCGAATTTCGACATAGCACTATCATGATATTGTTTGTTATTAAAATGTTCAACTTTTTCGACTTTGATCTAAATGTCACTTAACATTTTGGCACCAAAATCCACGTGATGCACAGCACGTGTAACTGATGTCACAAAACTTACTTCATTAACATTGTAATATTTGCAATTCCATGTATGCTCCATACCTTAAGTACTAGTGGGAATACTTCCTTGATGATATGTCACATTTAAGAATGGTGGCTGTGGGTTTCTTTATTTATTGGTTATTTCGCACTGGTAGTTTCATGCAGTATTTCAAGTCCACACTTTGGCATTTCATATGCATAACTTTGATACTCTTTTGAATATTTTCATCACACTATGATCGTGGTGGTTTAGATCAGATCAAGGTAATATGAGCTGCCACACGACAAAACTAGCAAAGTGGCATGTATGCCCAGCAAAGTCTTAGATCAGCCTGATCAGAATCCTCGCTGTGCGCTTAAAGGGTAGATAAGGGTATATGCTACCACCATCCAGACCTCAAAGACACTGATTAGACTGAGGGGATGCCCAGGCTGATCTTAGTTTGTTGGTTTTTTGTATTACGGCTAATACTTTTTTAAAAAAAAAAAACTGTCACTTTGATGATGGTGCAGCATAGCGGACCATAAAGTTATGAGCCTCAGAACGATATGTTGTGCAGATGATTTCTGTTTAAGCTGTTACCTCTTTTGTCAGTTTGGTATACTTTTTTGGTAGTAGTCTTAGATAATCATGCATCTGTTAATTAGATATTGTCAATATGAAGCATCATGAGAGAATGACAGCTTTTCAAATGCATCCTGTCCTTTGGTCGAGGGATTTGCCATGTCCTACGATGGTTATTTGGTTAAATCTCCCGAGTATATGCAGTTGTAAAGGAAATCTAGATTCTGCCAAAAAGGTATAATTTTATGGTCTATCCCTTACCCATTTCATTGAAATGGTAATTTTGTTGTGATACACAGTTGAACATGTAAACCTGGGTGTAGTTGTTCAACCCAACAAAGTCATTTACAGAACTAATAGCTACTAGTTAAGAAGACTGCAATAGCATCTCACTTTTTTGATCAGCAAAAAAATATTAGCAGACTTGAATTTATACGAGCCGCAACGCGACAAAACCAGCAAAGTGGTTGTGTGCCCAGCGCAGACTCAGATCAGCCTGGGCATCCGCTCAGTCTGATCAGAGTCTTCATTGTCCGCATGGAGGTAGCTTAGACCCTTAGCTACCCTTTAAGCGCCCAGCGGAGAGTCTGATCAGACTGGGCGGATGCCAAGGCTGATCCGAGTCTGCACTTGGCGCACAACCACATTGTTGGTTTTGTCGTGTCGCGGCTCATATGTACAAGAAGAATTTATATGTACAAACAGAGTTAAGCTAAAAAGGCTTTGAACAACTGAACTCAGTTGTTTATTGACAAATTCAGGTTACAGAAATCTGTATTTTGAGACTGTTATTTGTTTACACATATTTTATTTTCAAAAATGCACATAATAACATACAAATAACACAATTACACAAAGCAATAGGATCAGAACGAAAGCTGATAGCTTATATAGCTCTTCTCCTGTTATTGTTACATATATATCCATGACGATGTAAATATAAATAGAAATGGTAGCTCTTTGGGAGTTTATTTTGTCATGCTCTTTTTTGTGTGAAAGGTAAATATGTTAAAGTACCATAGCGATTCTAAAAGGTGGGAAATAATTACCATGATTGTCCTTAAGCTGGAACTGTTCTAAGTTATGCATCTGAAAGATGTGGATGGAATGGTAGACAGTGTAGACCCTGATGAGACTGCTGTGCAGAATGATGTGAGTCTGCACTGTTTGCAAATATCTATTGGTCTCAATACTTATTAGAATTGATAGAGTTGATATGCTTAAAGGTGTCCAAAAGATGCCGATCAAATGGCAAACAGTGTAGGCTGTGATCAGACTGCCTGATCTGGGTCTGCACTGGTTGCTCAGGCCTGTCTGCAATGCACCATTGATCAAGAAGCAACACAGGCAGTAAAGGTTCTGTGTGCATTTGTGATGAGCTGTGACCTGACAAAACCGACAAAGGGCCATGTGCACCCAGCAAAGACTCAGATCAGCCTGAACATTCAAACAGTCTAATCAGAGTTTTTGCTGCCTGCATGGAAGAAGCTTAGGCCCTGTTACCCTGAAAGCACACAGCAAAGACTCTGATTAGACTGGATGGCTGCCTAGGCTGATCTAAGTCTTCGCTGGGTGCACATACTTTGTTGTGTCGCATTGGGGCTCAAATGGGAAACCTAGTTCTGTATTGATTTGAGGTACGTGGATACATCTGTATGTTTTTTTCTGCCATTTTTGTGACTTCCTGTTTACTTTTTTTGGATGACATAAGCTCTTATGAAATCAGGTCTGCTCTTAAAGGAAAGAATTTTCTCCTACGAAGTGACTCCCATTTAGAAGGGAGGCAAACATGATAGTGACAGAGTTGTTCACCCTGAAAGAGTTCATATTCACCTCAAGTTTTTGCTTTTTGTGCATGTACAAATCATCCTTACTGCATGATATTATTCATATTTTATATTTTGTGCTGGTATAAACAGATTTTATGTTTTGCAGTATTTTCTATATTCTATTTTCATATTTGTTTGTAAAAAAGAGGGATATGAAAATAAAATAGAAATAAAAAAGAACTTCTCTCTTCTCTTTTATTATGCCCCCGCCATAAAATGGCAGAAGGGCATATAGAGTTTAACCTGTCTGTGTGCGTATGTGTATTTGTGCATGTGCGTGTGTTCCCAGAATCGTGTCCAACCCATAACTTTGTCCTGAATGCTGAGGTTTGAAACAAAATGGCACAAATGATCATCACGACAAGATGATGTGTCACATGCATGAACCATGTGGCTAGTTCAAAGGTCAATGTGATTGTGGGCTGACAATAATCCTGATATGACTGCTGAAATACTGTTGAAATGGATGTACGATTGCGTCATCAACATATGAGCCGCGACGAGAGAAAAGCAACAATGTGGTTGTGCGCCCAGCGCAGACTCAGATCAGCCTGGGCATCCGCCCAGTCTAATCAGTCTTCGCTGTTCGCATGGAGGTAGCTGAGACCCTTAGCTACCCTGTAAGCACTTAACAAAGAGTCTGGTCAAACAGGGTGGATGCCCAGGCTGATCCGAGTCTACGCTGGGCGCACAAACACTTTGTTGCTTTTCTCGTGTCGTGGCTCAAATATGTATTTTGCTTAATTGTTTACAGAAGCTTCAGTGTTTAATTTAGCATGTAGTATTTAATTGGTAGCATGTTTACCATACACTGTAAAAAAATAACTGTAGATTTTACGGTAAAATAACTGGAAACCAGCTGCCAGTCCTTTTCCCGTTATTTTTACGGGTTTTTGCCTGTAGGACATTATTGAAAATCACGAAATGGAAGGTTTATGTTAACTGGCCGCACTCTAAAATAACTTTGTATTGTTGAAGGGCTATCTGGCCAAAACGATACCTGCTTCTGTCGCACTCTGCTTGATGATTCCTGCAACTCTTACGGGCGCCCGTAAAAATAACGGTAAAATGACTGGCAGCTGGTTGCCAGTTATTTTACCGTAAAATATACAGATTTTTTTTACAGTGTAGATACAGGTATCATCTTTAGCAAATCCTTATGAATTTAATATTAACGAAGCCTTTCTTTATTCAGTCTGTCGGCGACTTTCTGCAGTTGACATATCGGTGCATCGATAACAAAAGCAGTAGGTAAGTAATGAGAAAAGACACTATACAACTTTTGTTTTATCTTTCATTATATGTTCTTAACATCAGTTTAGAATATAGCTTACATTCAAAATTTTGTTTTTCAAAGTTAAAACCCAATCCGTACACAATTTGATCTGATATATTGTTTGTAAAGGCACCAAGATACCAATCTTTATCCCCTGCCAAAAGAAAACGAATATATTTTTAATCACGTTCATCCGCCTCTCCCTATTTGCCAATCTTTCTGCCAGTCCGTTTGGCTAACGCCATAGCTTAGAAACCATTGGCTGACTTTTATGAAACTTAAAAAAGTTGTACATTACTTTAATGCTTCAATTTTTTTTCAGAATAACTTCAGTATCTGCATGACTTATGAATCAATTTAAAATCAACAATTTAATTCCTAACTTAGGGACCGACCATTTGATATTCTGGGGGTGGGGAGGGGGTGGGTGGGGGGGGGGGGGGGGGGGGGGGGGCTGGTATTCTTGATGGAGACAGGACATTTTATTTCACTGCCCTCTGGAAACAATTTTTATCACCTTGAGGGAGCCAATTTCTTTTTTTTACAAACTAACTCAAACAGGTTATTTTTTTTATTTTATAGGCTGCACTATCAGATCCTCGGTTACTTGACCTTAACATCCTTTTATTTTACCCAAATCAGTAATTTTTACACCTTTTTTTCTCACAAAAAGAACACCAGGTGCTGTCTTTAATTAGGCAAAGTGCATGGCTTAGCTTGCTTTTGCAGACCAGTGCCTGAAGCATGTTACTCTCTTCATCTAAGGTACAGATACAAACATTCCTGTATGAGCAAAAAATTAGGCCTTAAACTAGGGATATTTTGGCCTTAAATTAGGGCTATTTTGGCAACGTTTTAGGGTTAACTTTAGGAATTTGAGGATTTTTCTAGCCCAATCATATGCCCAAACATGCTTTATTCGCACTTTAGAAAGTTTGATAAATACTTACTGATAGAATCACATTTTGCACGAGCGGCATTTGATAAAATGGCTGAAAGTTATGTGCTAAGAAGCTAACAAAGGGGGGTCTGGGGGGCAATGCCCCCCCTGAAGCTAAAGCAATTTCCCTATTTTAATGGCAATTTCAAGACTGGAAACAATAGAGAAAAACTAGGGATGATGATGAAAATAAGGGTTTTTCATTTTAGGACATGCCTTTTAGAGTGTTTATTTTGCCATAATGGCTTTGTCTCCCATAAGCTAGTACCTCTTTTGCAAGTCAGTTTTAGTGGAAACATGGGGGTGTGGGGGCACAGCCCCCAGAAGCCAGAGACATTATAAAAACTCAATTCAAATGGAATTATCTGCAGACAATATTTTTTTTTGAAATTTTGGGTGGAGCCAGGTTATTTTTTTCACTTACTTTTGAGGTCAGATTATTTTTTTAAACCCCCTTATGAGCCAGGTTATTTTTTTCTTGCATATCCAAAGACAGGGAATTTTTTTGATAAATATACCAGGTCCCCCCCCCCCTTCACCCCAGAATATCAAATGGTCGGTCCCTTAGTCATAGAAGAACAGAATTTCATGAAATTTGAATAAATATGTAACCACCATGATAACATGGTGGTGCACGTCAAGTAAAGTCAGAACGGCTTCAATAATGCATGATTTAAAAGCCCACTGGGCACTCAAGGTTGAATCAACCTTGGATCAACCTTGATTTAATGTCACGACATTGAATCAAGGTGCTCACAAGATTGAATTAACCTTGGATCAACCTTGATTCAACGTCATTACGTTGAATCAAGGTTAAATCCAAGGTTTATTCGTCATGACGTTGAATCAATGTTGATTCAAGGTTGATTAAACCTTTTGTGCCTGTTGGGCTAGTGCTTTGGATGAATCAAATCAATGAACAGAATTCCATTAAACTTAAAATATGAATCATAATACACAGCAATGCTAAGGCGAATTGGTACACTTTCAGAAGAAGCAGCTTTGCTCTTCTCTAGAAGGGTTGCTTGTAGGGGAGAGTCGGGTAACTTCGGACAGCGGGTAAATTCGGCCGGTGACATTTTTTCCTTTATATTTCAGTTGTCTGGAACTAAAACAAAACAATAACTGGCCAAACAGTGAAAATCCTGATGAGACAGCTCATTATGAGCCGTCTCATCTGGAATTTCACTGTTTGCAAGAGTATGTCCGAATTTACCCGCCTGTCCGAAGTTACCCGACTCTCCCCTAAAGGATAGAATTTATTCAGTGACAGCAAATTCCTTAAAGCGAATAAGGTCGAGTCGGGTAACTTCCGACAGCGGGTAAATTCGGAAATACCATTGCAAACAGTGAACATCCAGATGAGACTGCTTAAATGAGCCGTCTCATCAGGATTTTCACTGTTTGCCCATTAATTTTGTTTTAATTTCAAACAACTGACATATATAAGAAATAATTTTACTTTCCGAATTAACCTGCTGTCCGAATTCACCTAACTCGACCCTAGATAATTCTTTGAAGGGCTTTGTCCACATGAGTAGAAAGGAAAAGTCACAGAAGTTGTTTCCATGTATAAAATGGCAGAAAAACATCGAGCTCTACCCATACACCTTATGACAAAGGGGGTTATCTTACGACAATTTTAAGATAGTTTTTTTTCTTATTTTTTCATAAAGAAGAGCTGTCAGCAGACAGCATAGCTCGCCTGGAATTGGGGTGATAGAAGGAGATAAACAATACTCCAAGTAATAAAGTCTAATTCAACGAATAAGAACAGGGCCATGTATGAATGACCATTTCAAGTTGGAAACTAGAAAATGTGTTTGTGAAAAACTATACCTCCAACCATACCCTTGTCCATAAGTGCGACATTTAGTTGTTATGAAATCATCATTAGCATTAAAGGCTTCCTATGGCATGCATATAACTACAATGCGTAAGTCCAAAAAGCGACATAATTCTACCAAATATGTATGGAATTATACCAAAAGTTAATTATGCCATCTGCACATTGATTCTAAACTGCATGCTAAATTTCATGAGCCTGCCTCCAGTGGTTCTTGAGATATTTTGTTAACAATCTATCCCTATAGCTACAAGCTAAAGGCCTAAAAGGGCCATAATTCGTTCAAATATTATGAAATTTCACCAAAAGATAATCAGATCACTGGCCCCACACTGCATGAAACATTTCATGAGCCTAGCTCAAGCGGTTCTCAAGAAATTTCTGTTGACAAGCTTTCCCTATACCTACAATGTGCAAGTCCGAAAAGGGCCATAATCTGTCAAAGTTTTACGAAATTACACCAAAAGTTAATCAGCTCATCTACACATTGATCCCAAGCTGCGAGCAAAATTTCTTGAACCTAGCTCCAAAGGTTCTCGACACATTTTTTACAAGCTTTCCCTTTACCTACTATGTGTACGTTCAAAAAGGGTCATAATTCTGTCAAATATTTATGTAATTTCATCAAAAGTCAATCAGGTCATTTCCACATTGGCCCTAAACTACATGCAAAATTTCATAAAATGGCATAATCAAGGGAGATAACAAAACACTGAACTTTTATTATTTAGAAGTAAGGTTTGCTTCCTTACATAATCCCCTTTAGGAATTAAAACTTTTTTATCTTTTGAATTAAAACTTCAAAGTCTGTGACCTTGACATCAAGCGCAAGGGTCTTGCTGAAAGTAACTTTGGACCTATATCTATCACCATACCAAATATGAACCAGATCCATCAAATGGTTTAGAAAATATAGGCTCTTAAAAACTTTAACGTAAATGTGGACGCCCACGCCGGGGGTAGTGCAATAGCTCTTCCTGGACTTCGTCCAGGCGAGCTAAAAATGCTTATTATGACTACTCAGTGAGGGGTGCAAACATATTTATGAAAAATTAACATAGACAAAAAGAAGAAAAAAAAAACAGCCCAGAACTATGGCTATTTATTCCCTTTTCCTTTCTCTTGTTTTGGTGCCATGGATGGGGTGTGCTTTGTGACTGGTTTACTTTGTGGGAGGATTTTGCGCACTTTCTTTTCAAAGTAGCCTATTCTTCTTAACTCCATCTGATTTATCCCATATTCAAATGAAGGAACATTTTTGTAGGAAACTTTCCACAAGAGAGTAGAAAGATATCAGCTGACACTATGCTATGTGTCACATGTGTCACTTGGTTTTATACTGAAAGCCAGATATTTCAGAAGGATCCTGTTTAGTGTCCTGTCACTTCTGTAGTAAAGTTAATGAACAGGTGTGTATTCCTGTATAATGTTTGCAGAATTTACCAGACACAGGTAATATACAACTGAACTGTTAAGATGGTGTTGTGAACATTAAGCCATGTTAAGGATTTCAGTTGTCACTAGAACTGCCAGAAGATTTGACTATACTCCTGCAGCAGCGCTTCTGATGCATTAGATGATAATAAAATATGAAATAAACAAAACAGTGTCTCCGTTACACGTACGAGCATTCAGTCTTGTACAGTTGCTGAAATTTGTTTTTGAAAATTTTATTCAACACAGCGTAGAGACAAAAAAGGATGTATAAGTAGAAGAAGGCCCACCCTTTATCCCATAATGTCACAAGTCAATGTCAACTCATATACCAAACATAACCTCTCTACATTGACCATTTGCTGAGAACTTTGTTATGAAATACATTTAAATGCACGGCGAGAAAGAAAAGTATACAGATACTAGGAAGAATATGCCAGAGAAGACCCGTTCTTTATTTCATAATACAAGATGTCATATTCAAGTCATATACCAAATATGAAACAGTTATACCTTAAACAGATGCTGCAAAATCTACTACAAAAATTTCAGTATTGAACGCATAGAAACAAAAGTGACCAAACAAAAATAATATGACAGAAAAAGACGGCTCTCTATCCAATGATAAAAATCGTTGTTAACCGATAAACCAAACATGAGCATTCTTTCTTTCATGCATACTTGACAATGCACAGGAAGTTATTCCATTTGACATTTTTTTCATATGCTTTTCTAAACTGTATTAGAGTATCTATGGTTTTTTCACAGGAATTGATATTAAACAGTAACCGTAACTCTGGACCATATAATGATACTAGTTTGACAGATGTCTCAAAACTAAATTTAAGAAAAAAACTGCATAATAGCTGTAACTTAACTCCTTGCGGGCCAAGCATAAAATTGTAAAGTAAAGAACAGTGGTATATAAGGCTTGAGTTAGATTCAAGAATAACTTCATATTAGCTGTAAATTAAATTCAAGAATAACTGCTTAAAATCTGTAATTGAAATTCAAGAATAATCATATTTGATGTAAATTAAATTCAAGAATAACTGCACATTGGCTGTTGCTTAAATTCAAGAATAACTGCACAGTACATGTGACTTAAATTCAAGAATAACTTAAGTCACTGCTATTGCGCAGTTAAATTCAAGAATAACTGCACATTGTCAGCGACTTAATTTCAAGAATAATTGAATGTTAGCCGTATCCGTTTGATACCTACTTCTTACTATAAAGACATATTTTATTTCATACAGGATTGTATTTAAAAATGAAAGTTAAACTCGGTCACTGGCGATCTTGATTTCACCGGTTTGAGGATTACCGAACTACCAATTCTGTAAACTAAGTTTAAGTTTATCTGTATGTGTAAAGGCCTATCTGTTTGATACAACAAAGACAAATTTTAGTTAAATACAGCACTGTATCTAAAGATGAAAATAAAACTCAGTCATTGGCGATCCTGATTTAATCGGTTTGAGGATTACCTTACTTACATTTTGTAAACTTAGTTTAAGTTTATACCATCGATAACACAAAAGTCATAAGAAACTTTAAGTCGGTGTTCAAATGTACAACACGGAAGAATATTCGTACAAAACAATAATCGCCCACTTACGGACTAATTTTATACACAGTATTAAAATTTTCTATAGTCGTTTGGAAGGTGCCTAAGTGTCCGACAGCCCTAAGTGCCCGACAAAATTATTTTTAAAAGTGTCAGAATAGTGATATAATTTATTAAAAACATAATTAGTAAATATTTCATAAAAGTAAAAAATACTCAAAATCTAACTTGGAAAAAAACTTGTCGGACAACCATTAATGTCCGAAGAGGTGAAAATCGATATAAGCGTTCGTTATCAGAGTAAAAACAATAAATTTGATAAAAGAAGTTGAACTACATACTTTTAGATAAGATAATAACAGTAATAATAATAATAATAATAATAAACACCAAATGCCGGGAAAAGTATCAAGTTCGTTATTGACTACAGATAAAAAACAGTAAAACATTTTTAAGAGTCAGACAAAATCGTGAACGTGAGCAAAACCATAATAAATGCATCTTTAGAAATCATTTCGTACAATTAATTCTTCAAAAATACTCAAAATGTAAGCAAGATGAAAACAGATTCTGTCGGACATTTAGGGACATGTGTCCCTAAGTGTCCGACAGGGTACGAATCTATATTCAAGTCAACTGTGAAAACCATTGTTTGTTTCTATTTAAAAGATACATTGATGAATTATTTACTACTGTTCTGATAATTTGTATTAGAATATACAATATAGTTGTAATTATTGTATGTAAAAACTATTTAGGTCAACTTTTCTTATAATTTTAATCTGTAATCAGTAACTTACTTGTCAATAATACATTTCCCGGCATTTTGTTGTCTCAAATCCTATTACTATTACTATTATTTTTGTATATAAAACCATCTAGGTCATTATTTCATGATCATATTTATTGTTTTTACACTGATAACGCATAATTATGTCGATTTTCACCTTGTCGGACATTTAGGGACCTTTAGGTCGTCCCTCAATGTCCGACAATTTTTTCGAAGTTAGATTTAGAGTATTTTTCACTAATCATTTTTTATAAAAACATTTACTAACTATACCATTAATAATGATTTCTTTCACTATTCTGACACTTTTAGGAAAAGACACATTTTGTCGTACACTTAGGGCTGTCGGTCCTTTAGGGACCTTACAGTCGTTTGCTTAAAGACTATTTCCCTCAAATAACTAGTCTTTGTTTGCCACATGACAATTATTACAGGACCAAGCAATTTAAGTGATGAATGACTAAAACTGGCCAAGAGGTCTAAACACAAATATTCTTGTTTATTGGATGCCATAAACCCATTATGTAACAGTCCAGTGACACTGCTATTTCATCAAAGGAAATATCCTTTCTCACATAGGTAATGACATAAAAGGGTCATAAAACCAATAAAGACTGGGTGTGTTTTGTATAGTAGAGGATAATTATCTTTAAGAGGGAGAGTCGAAAGTCGTTAGATTGAGCTTTCCGCAAGCACTCTTCTGAGCAAAACAGCGAAGTAAAAATTTAGTCTACGTGTTTTTTGGTTCTTACATTTTGGCTTTCCTTCCGTTTTCGTAGTGCTTTGCACTGAAGTAACAAAGCATCAAAGTTTGCTTTAAGATGCTCTTTACCTTTGTCATGCCAGTGATACCATGCAACTCTTTTAAAGTTAGCCAGTGATTTTGGGATATATTTCACATCTGCCTCTGTAAACAACACCGCTCTAATCTTAGCATTGTTCTTATTCAAGACTGTTATTGTTTTACGTATTGCATTCGCATCATCCTTGTCTTCCTCAAGATTGTCACTTATTACAATTAAATGGAGGAAGCAGTGGTCATCTAGAACCCCAGTATGACTCTCTCGTGGAAATAACCCAAAAAACTCATCGTCATCGTAATAACATACGTTGTATTTTTCTGGCAGAGATTTTATATATTTAACGATTTCATCAGCGCGGCTCCTGTATTGTTGTGTGTATATTACGCAAACATCAAAATGCTCTTTGAAGAACACGTCGTCATCTGAAGTGCCCAGAGCAGCCAGTTGATCTGGCACTAGTTCTGCAGCTGTGCTGGTACCTGGCTGACTGGGAGGTGCTCTTTGATAAATTAGCTTCGCTGGTATAGGCAGCTCTAAAGTAAGTAAAGTAAAAAACAATATAAATATTGGTGCAGTGACAGTAATGTCTTTCGAACATTTCAGTAAATCATTAAGGTGGTGATAATAACTGATTTATAGGGTGGGTGGGGGGGGGGGTGTACAAAAATTTTGCATAAAATACAGCATATGCTTTTTAATGTTGTTTATCACAATTAAGAATCCCCAAAATGCATGACTTGGTGATGTTCAAAAGGGGTGTATATAAGAAAAGTTCAAAATGTTATTTTTCTGCGCAAAAATAAAAAAAAATTCTCATTTAAAAGTGTACTTAGGTCTGAACGTACTTGAGTACATTAAGAAGAGCGTAAATATTTGGTGAGGAAATCAGAGAAGAGCTTACTGTAATTTAATTCGGCAGTCAATTTAAAGTCTGAGTATTATCTAAAATGGTCCAAATAATATAAAAGACTATGAAGAATTGTAAGAAAACTGCTAACTTTCAGAAAGATATGTTGAATTGTTCTGGTTTTATTCAAATTTTTATATTCGACACAAATCATCACCTGAATTTTTCTGTTGATTTTTATTTCCTTTAAAGTCTCCACCCTGACCTTCTAGTAAAGGCTGAGCTGAAGTCTTGAAATTATCAAAACTGATTTGATCTAAACATGATATGACGAAATGAAATTTAAATGCAGCTGAGACAAGGTCAAGTTGCCAAATTGATGTGACGTTACCAGGTACGGTAACTTCATTCGAAACCAACGATGCCATTAACCTAAGGCTTACACTAGTTTTGAAAATGTGTGTTACCGTTATTTAGAGCAGGCTGCTTGGAAAATTGAATAACAAATGTGTTCATGAGTTTAAATGCACCATAGTCAAAGGAGATAGGGGTTTATACAAGATGAAAGCTTGACTTGCATACAAAATACGAGAAATTACTACCTTGTTTATTGGCAGTAGTTCTTGGAGGAAGTGGAATGGTTGGAGTAGCCTCTTGATCTTGTCCTACTTGAGTAATTGCAGTGCTGTTATCATTCAGCCGTCCTTTACTTCTCGACGGTCCCTCACTAAGCAAATCACCAGATGGGACCACAGTACTTGAATTTAGCCTAGCATTTCCGCTTTGCGGCTGTATAGGTCTCGGTTCCTCTTGCTCTTGATTGTAGTGTTGTTCTTTTATACTACCTGCTATAGGCTCTGTATTACTTTCTTCTTGTAAATCGACATAACTACTCAAATTTACTAGACTTTGACTTGGCTTACAACTGTCACCATCTGGAATCTGCCCAGATTCGTTATTTGGCTCTCCTGTACTTTCAGCAATAGTATCTTGAGTAGAAATGTCTGCATCAGCCGTCTGAGTCAGAGGTTGAACGTTTAAATTATTTTCGTCAAACTCTGATGACCCAGTTTCGGCTTCTTCAGGATTATCGACTTGTGGATCCCTGAGCTCATCAAAAACAGGAGTCGGGCCGTCTGGGACATCAGATGGACCTTTGCAAGGTGGCTCCTTACCAATTACAGTTCCAAAATCTACAGCAGTAGACGGTTGACAGCTGTCAGTAACATTGTCGCCACCTACAGAAGGTTTCTGATGACTTGTAGCGTCTGCCAGTATTTCCAAATCTGATTTGCCTACTTGGACACTTGAAGGTGCAGGCCGAACCACAGGTGCATCTTTTATACTCGTACCCGGTTTCAGCTCAACTGAAACAAACACATACATATAGATACAGTGCAACCAGCTCGACGTATATTGTACATGTATGTACGAAACGCAATGACAAAAAGCAAAGAAGCGAGCCATTTAAAATATGGCTTTAATCAGCCCAGTGGCGTCTAAGGATGTTTTTGAAAATGTTTATTGGCGACAAAATCTAAGTGACCACGAACAAAGGTCAACGAATGTCCTTTTAACAACATAATGTTTTCTTCAGCTCGTTCAGTTACCATAAATATTAATTATTATACCTTCGACTTAGGCTGTTTCTGAGAAATACACTATATAAGTATTTTCCCATATAAAAGCATAACACACCAAAATTGACGTGGCCTTAAATTAGGTCATGGTCAACGCACGCTAAAGACTTGTAAATTATATGATGGGCTTGAGTCCCGAATGCTACATACCAAGCCACAAATCCATTGGGCCTTTGGTTCTAGAGAAGAACATTTTTGAATGGCCTTAAACATAAATGGGCGTCGGTAATGTGACTCTAACCCCCGAATAAACATTCGTTCCATCCCACTGAGACTCCATATAAAAGTTGGCTTCAATTATATTGAGCAAAATGTAAAACGCTATATTTTAGAAGACAATTTTTAACTGACACAATGGCCTGGATATATACATTTAAGTCGGGCAAAACATTCAGCAAGAGATGTCTATAAAATTCGGAATCTGATACTCTTCATAACATAGTTATCTTACCTTATTCAATTTTAGCATATTTGTAATATACACCAAATATGCGCATGCACATATACACATTACTTTGCTGATCTAATGCCCCTATTCCACACAGACCACGAGTCCCACGAATCGTCACGAATTGATAAATTTTGAAATTCGTGGCGATTGCAAATTTTCTGGTCCAATTCGTGATGTTCTACGATTCAGAAACGATACAAGTACGATAGGGTTACGAATATTCGTGGGATTCGACTGGATTCGGCTGGACTCGCACGAATACTGTCAAGAATTCAGAACGATTTACAAGAATCTCTTTGGACATACTGCACGAACGTTTAGAATTAGTTACGAATCAGTTAAGAATACGCCGAATACAGTTACGAATCCGGTACGAATAAAACTGAATTCGTGACTATTCTTGAAGATCCGTGGGATTTTCTCTCAAGATATGTATAAAAAGGCACAAATCCTGATCAGACCCTTCCCACTGGTCACACAACGTTGAATCAACATTGAATCAACGTTGATTCAACGTCATGACGTTGTATCAACGTTGATTCAATGTTGTGTGCCTGCTGGATTTGCTGTACGCACATATTAAGTATGAGCCATCACCAAACTATGGCCACAAAATGAGGTCTATACCCACCAGGCACATGACCTCGTAACGACGTCGTACTAAGGTCACTGCAACGTAGTGACGTCTCGTCGACGTCAGTAAAACGTCAGTTGCCTTCTTGGTAGATACATGCATGCGTCTAGAGTCTTCACTGTGCGCAAATGCGTCAAAGAACACATTCACGAATCCCCGAATGAGTTGAGAAAACCTAAAAACGCCTCCGAATCGATTTCGATTCAGTTACGATGCCTAAGAATGCACTAAGACTGTGTTACGAATTAACTACGAATTTTTGGAATCGGGAATTCGTGGCCAAAATTTTGAACAGCTCAAAACTTTTATCACGAATTCCCGACTGCTCAAGAATTGCAAGACCTGACTAACAACATATACGATTCATTTAAGAACTTCAGGAAGTGATTACGATTCAGCTACGAACTCTAAAATTTCTCAATTCGTGGCGATTCGTGGGATTCGTGGTCTGTGTGGAATAGGGGCATAAAGCGTGACATTCAGAGTGATAGAAAAAGCAAGAAATGACTCACACTTGTTATTTAGATAACTAAGAAATTGACAGTTTATTTTTAAAATTATAAATAATTTTTCTTTGCATTAAAACTATAGGAAATTTCAACTTTCGATTGTTCACTGGTGATTCAATTTTTTGGGCAACTTTTTTCTCGTTCTTGTAATGCAATAAATCATGCACTTTAACTATTGTTAATTTGAAGCAAAAGTGTGACAACATATGAGGAAACCACAAATTAATTTCTTATGGCAATTTCCATAGTTCACAAGACTATGTGTTGTTGTGCTTTCGACGAAATAGCGTTTCATCACCACTAACTTTAACTAGAAATGTCTCCATAGGACACGAATGCCCCCGCCTAATGCCTTGAGTAAGATGGCATCTTGATTAAGTTACTAGCACTTGTAGGATAACTAGGTTCATAGAGACAGACTTGTGCAGTATAAATGGCAAATCAAGAGACACGATGTAACTAAATGAAATATGTAGGACTAAGTTATAGGCCGGACACAAAAATGTTTTCACTATAGCCTATACATAACGGTTACATGCTCAGTGTGACCTTGACCTTCAAGCTAAGGGTTAGTCATGATGGCCATTTATGCAATATAGTTTTGAATCCCACCATGCAGGATAAAGTTATGGACAGGACATTAACATATTTCACTGAAACCTATGCATAAAGTTTAAAAGCAGATTGTAACCTTGACCTTTGAGCTAACGATATGATTCATGTTATGATAATTATTTATGCCAGATAATTTTGAAATACCATCATGCATGACAAAATTTCACTACAGCCTATGCACAAAGCTTAGGTGCTGACTGTGACCTTAACCTTCAAGCTAGCAACGTGGTATTTGCACATGACACAACGTCTTGTCACGACAATTATTTATGCCAAATAATTTTGTGATCCCACCATGCAGGACCAAGTTATGGACCAGACACGAACATATTTCATCATAGCCTATGCACAACAATAAAGTACGGACTGTGACCTTGACCTTTAAGACAGTGACATGGTTCTTGCACACGAAAGATTGTCTTGTCATGCTAATCATTTGTGTAAAATATTTTTTAAATCCCACGATGTAGTCCAAAGTTACGGGTCGGACACGAACATATTTCATTATAGGCTATGTACAAAGTTTAAGTGCGGACTGTGACCTTGAACTTTAAGATAGCACGTGGTTCTTGCACGCGACACACCATCTTGTCATGATAATCATTTGTGCCAAATGGTTTTTAAATCCCACCATGCAGTCTAAAGTTATAAGTCGGACATGAACATATTTCATTATAGTCTATGTACAAAGTTTAAGTGCGGACTGTGACCTTGACCTTTAAGATAGTGACATGGTTCTTGCATGCGACACACCGTCTTGTCATAATAATCATTTTTGCCAAATAAGTTTTGATCTTGATCAAATGTAAAAAAATATCCTTGACCTTTAGCACCATAATGTCTTCATCTGCACATTTATAGTTGACCATATAAACCAAATATTTTTCCTTAGACGTAAATCTTTTCTGAGGAACCAACTGTTTCAGTTTTACCCATATAAAAGCATAACGCATCAAATAACGCCTGTATCAACATACGGTCTTCATTTAAATAACTTATAATGGGCTTGAGTCCCTAATGATACATACATTAACAGGTAGAATATTTAGAAAGGTTATAACTATATATGGGCAGCCATCTTGGCCAAGTGACAAAGTCCACCCGAACAAACTTTCATTCCCCTGATCGAGGAAGGCTAAATATGAAGTATGGCGTCAATCAGCCAAGGTGTATGAGGGGAGAAGATGTTTTAAAATGATGACTGGCGAAATTTTCGCACTAACCTAAACCAAAGGTCAAAGAGTGACTTTGACCTTTAGCTACATAACATCTTTATCTGCTCATTTTATTTACTAAATAAACCTTATATTATACCTGAGACTTAAATACATGTAGTTACTGAGAATTCCACTGTTAATGCATTTTCCCAGATAAAAGCATAACGTACCAAAGTTTACCTTAGCATTAATGGGTTTAATCAGCCCAGTGGCTTCAGAGAAGATGTTTAAGAATGAAGATAGGAATGTGAGACAAAAATCACTGGACTATGAAAAAGGAAAGGGATAACACTGACCTACAATCAGTATGAGGTCACTCATAGTGTTAGCCCAAACCATTGGAGATGTTATATCATCAAAATAACTGTGTTGGGTTTGGTTTATATATGCTTAATGTTTTACTTTTATACCATCTTTACACATGCCTGTCACCTAGAGGTCAGGGTCACAGAATTAGACATATCATACATGATAAACGTGATGACTTTGACTTTGATATAGTTAATTTTCCATTTTTGGATGGTGACGTTCCACGTCGTCCCTCTTATAGAGTGTATATTTCTCAACTTATAAGATTTGCTAGAGTGTGTAGTCATGTAGATGACTTTAATGCTCGTAATAAATGTTTAACTGCTAAACTTCTTCAAACGGGTTATCGGTATCATAAGCTTAGAAAGGCTTTTTCTAAATTCTATCGCAGACACCATGAATTGGTTTCAAAATTTGATGTCGGATTAAAATTTCTTTTACACCAAGGCCTATCGGAACCAGAATTTTATGGTGACTTAGTATACAAATTCAAAAAGGTTAAGGGTAGGACTGATTTTTCTGATCAATTCCGAAAAATAATAATACGCCACAAACGTATTGGCTATAATTTAAATGTTATGCGACAGTCTGCGTGCTTAGTGATTAACCCAATCACGGTTGATAACTTTGCTGCACTCTTTAATTGCACACCGGGGGATCGGGCGTCAGACTCTATGATGGCCCCGACCTAAAGCTATATATTTTAGTTGGTTGGGACCGGAGCCTTTTTGTCGGTTGCTTGGTCCACCGGGGCTCAACTGGTGACCTTCTTTTGCTTCAGATTTCTAGTGGGGTTTTTTGGCAGGACAGGGATCTCCACCTGTCAGACGGCCCGTTGTATCTGTTGAGTCCTCGTCTTTGCTTCTTCATGGTGTTGAAATTTGATTTATGTGTTTACCGTGATGATTCATTGACGAGTTAGAGGGTTATCATGCGAACCGAACAACCAACTAAATGTTTTGTACCACTTAAGAAACTGAGGGTGAGGTTGGGCCTGTAAAATCGATTTAAGCCCCCCCAGTAATTCATTACTGACCGTTCCAAGGCGGTAGTTCTGTTGTGGTTCTTTGTTGCCTGTTTTTGGTGTCAGAGTTTCTGTGATGTTTTACCTTATGTATGTTATTATTATTTTTGGTTCGGTTTGGGTTGCTGAGTGGCCACCTTTTGGGAACAAGCTGCTCACTCGGTTGGCCATTTGTTCTCTGTATCTTGATTATTTGTAATCTTAGTTGTTTCCAACTATGGTTTGAGGGCTGGATTTGGATTTTGATTGTTTCAGTTCCTGGTCTTTGCATACTTTTTACTTTTGGTGTCAGAGTTTCTGTGATGTTTTACCTTATGTATGTTCTTATTATTTTTGGTTCGGTTTGGGTTGCTGAGTGGCCACCTTTTGGGAATAAGCTGCTCACTCGGTTGACCATATGTTCTCTGTATCTTGATTATTTGTAATCTTGGTTGTTTCCAACTATGGTTTGAGGGCTGGATTTGGATTTTGATTGTTTCAGTTCCTGGTCTTTGCATACTTTTTACTTTTAAGTTAAAGGATTTGAGATCTCATATCCTCCAAATTCTTGGTTGGGTTTGGTTTATATTTGGTATGCTGATAGGTGTTAGTCTAAAATTTTAGTCTTTAACATCCCCACACATGCCTTGACCTAAGGTCAAGGTCACAAACTTATGCTTTTCCATGTTAAGAGCTGTGTGTTAAGTTTGTATTCTTTGCTTATATTTCCCATCTTCTTTAATAGGATGTTTTGATATGAGAATTCATTTATCGTTAGGTTGCAAAAATTCACATCATCTGGGTGCTTCTGTTGACATACGGTCAATGTCACATACTTAAACAGTTGCATCAATGCATACTGCTTTATCATAGTTCTGATAATTCAGTATCGTCCAATGGAACCTTTTGATATATTACTAGGTTTACTTTTAGGTTGCAGCAGATTAGTTGACATTCTTTGTATGCTGCTGCTGACCAAAGGACAAGGTCACACACTTTAAAATTTGTACCTTATATGTGTTAAAATGTTTGTGTTTGAAGTTTAGTATCATTAGGCGGTTGTGCTGGCCCAGGGCATACGTGAGCCCCTGCTCACTTGCTCTAGTTGGTTTTACACAGTCTCATTTTGACCACTTAGAAAAAGTGTGCAAATCTTGAACTCTGGGCTTTGGAGATGAATAGAAAATCAAAACTTCGTGACTAAAAACCATGATGTTTCACAAGTTCAACATAAATCAATAATATATGATATAAAGCTGGCCACCAGGTCACCATTATTGTGTATTATGGGTGCTCTAAGCAACTGTCATTTTACTGCTGTAGGTTTGAGCCAAGGCAATGTTCAAGACAAGCCAAGTTCTCTTTGCAGGTGATCATGTGATTTTCTAGGGGATCATTTATTTTGGCAACAAACTTGTACAACTGATTTAGTTGAAAATGACTGAAATAATCTTGACTGGCTGTACAATCCATGTAAAAAGCCTATCAGTTGATTGTCGAATTTTTGACAAAAGATTTAGCTAAAAAGACAATTTTCATCTTTAAATGATATCAAGTACATTTACAACAGTACATTCATATACTTCGAGGATATGGAACCTCTATTGACCTCTCATGGCAGACAGGTGTACACTTAATAGAGGTTCCTTGTCCTCTGGGGCCCAAAAAGTAGCTACATAATATAGATGACCCTTAACAGAGTTACCCTTGAGACAGGTTAGACAGCATTATTTTTTTTATACAATTTCATTATAACAGCAGATATTAACACTTACTTAAAAAATTGGAGAGGTAGGCACTGCTTAAATTTGATATTCACATTTGATAATCAGACAATCATTCACTGTCTATACTTTGTGTCAGTCTTATGTAACAGTCCTGCAGTTGGTGCTGACTGTTTTTAAGATACTAGGTTCAAGCCCTAGAGGACTGCATGTTAGTACTGGCACATATAACACTAGACAGCAATATCCAATTACAGAATTCATTCTAAGATAAGAATGAAATAGGTTTAAAATGTTCCAATCTTTAGCCATATGGTAAGATGTCTCATAGGAAAGAACATGAGAAGTAAATACTATGGGCTGTAAGGGAAATTACTTTTGATTTTGTACTAACAGTGTATTCCACTTGAAGATATTACATAAGTATTTTTTTCTTCAGTTTGATGGTTTCAAAATGGCGAAAATTGCAAGACCGCTAACATTTCTGCACTATCTGATTCGACATACCTGTAATTGCTTATATGTTAGTTATGAGAAAAAGTTGCCAGCAGTGCTCGTTTTATAGGTAGCGCCCATTTATTTCATATTATAAGCTGTATAATAGGATATTTGAAACAAACTGATAACAAAATATTGCAGTTTTCTTGTTAATAAGTATAGTTTTACATTCTTTAAAAAAATGCAAGAAAATTGAATTTCATGAAAAACGTCATGAAAAATATATTCAATCGACGGGGCATGCTTAATTTCGGTGCTGTTTAACTTATTGTGTTTTTATTTTAACCCTTCTATAATAAAAATAGAAAATAGGTAAAAATAATTGTTAAATGTTTTTCGTATAATTTGCTTAGTCTGTTGTAACCCTTCTGTTGGTCTAAATTATTTAGTTCAATTAAGAAAGCTGAGTTGCCACCTATTTGGGAAAGAGCTGCTGACTCGGCTTATCACTTGTAATTTATTGTTTGTTGGGATGTCTGTTATTCTTTCCCTTTGATGTTGGGGATAGGGTTTGGGATCTGATTCAGTCAGTTCCTGAAGTGTAGTTACTCTTTAAATTATGCATATTATTTTAGCAAAACTTACATCGTATGTTAAAGAATAAAACAAAAAAAAAACAAAAAAAACATTTCACCGTTTCGTTTCCTAGAAAAACAATGTTTAAGTTCAAAATATCCACAAAACAGACTGCCCAAATTCTGCACCTGCTGGAAGCACAGCCGGTCCTTGCCCTACTATTTATTTTCCTGTTATTTGTTCTACCATAGAGTAATGTCGACAAAAATACGCAGATTGAATTGAAACTGTGAAGATCTTGATCATTCTGGTTCCTAAGGAACAGTCTGGTCTCGGTTTCCACTGTTTGTACAGACCTATGTGTCCGAAAACTTAGGATCTTTACGGTAGACATTGTTATTGTGTCTTATAATTGTATACTCTACCGTTAATCGATTTGATCATGAACAACAACTCTGTTCCTTTAAACAAGTAAGAACGGAGTTATTGCGTATTCGTCCACCGTAACTGTGTGTATTACCCGACAATTACAACAATTTGCATATTTGCATTTTAACACCGAAATGAACTTTCTAAAATGGTCATTTACATGGTGATTCAGTGTTCAACAGAGTTCGCACACCCTCTCCTCCCCCTCTCCACCTCTCTCTCTAAATGTTACAGATAAACCTCGGCGAATACATAAATTTTATAGGAGCTAAAGATGATTGACAAAACGCATGTCAGTATCAGTTAGGTTGACTCTGATGTCAGAAAACTTGAAAAATATGACCACTTTTTTCAAAGTTTGTATTTTTTCACACTTAGTATGATAAGCAAAATATCTCAAACGTTAGTGTTCGTAGTTTTTGACCTGGCAAAATTGGTGGAGAAAGTATGGACACTATGAGAAAACTTATTTTTCCATGCAAGCTATGTATTTCTGTTACAAATAATGTTTGTAAAAGAAATTAGAAAGTGTTTCCTTCAGCATATCGACAGAATTTGAACTGATACTGGCTTATATCTACTTAAATTCCATGTTTGATTTTTTAATGTGTAAACTGTCCGCTCTCCAATGTTTTTATTGTCCCGTGACAGAAAGTGGTGGGTAGTCCTACTTTCAGTCCAAGTAAAAAGTTATCGTTATTTGCGAAATCAAAGTACTGTAAATACCAAAATCTAAAAAAGCCTATTTTGCTAGCCAGGGATACTTTTGAAGGGTTTTATCGCCTTTTAAAGTAGATTGTCCGTACTTACCCGCTTGTCCGTATTTACCCAGATTGTCCCTACTAACTAGTAAGGACCAGCTTTTGATTAAAATTACCAACTTTTGAGCAACGGGGACTAGCATGCTAGTAACTGTGACTAACTTGCTAGTAATGACTATCTTTTAAGTAGTGGGGACTATGATGCTAGTAACTGTCACTAACTTGCTGGAAAGAGCCAACTTATTTAGAAATGGGGACTAGTCTGTACATTCTCTGACTCCTAGCTAGTAATATTGACCAGCTTGCAATTAATTGTATCTAACTTGCTAGTAATTTTGACTGGTTTGGCTATGATTCAGGCAAACTTCTTACTTAGGTGACCCATTGCTGGTGATTAGCTTGCTAGGACTCAGTAACGATGGCTAACTTGCTGAAAATGGTGACTTACTACTAAATAAAGAAATAAAACTGATGACACATACCGATGAACTTGCCTGTGGCGGACCCTGTCTTTGTATCAGAGGAGATTATCACAAAACCAAAGCCTTCATTCCCTTGCCTTGTTACTATCACATCGTAGGGATAGCCTTTTGTAATGATTATAATGCCTCTCAAGTGTAATTATTCCTCCCAACAATTTGCTGCGATACTGTTATTAAGGTGAATGGGTACACTTTTAGGGGGAGCAACTACGCACTTTTAATTTTTGCCCCATTCCCATCACTGCTCCTCTAGTAGTTTGATCCTCCAGTAGCAAATTATTTTCTTTAGGATAGGATCGCTTTTGGAAGGGTTTTGTCATCCAGGGAAGCAAACAGGATGTCACAACAGTTGTTTCCCTTTGTACAAATGGCAGAAAACATTGCAGTGTACCTATACACCTTAAATTGCATTCACTGCTTAATAATAATGCTATTCTATACCTGCCAAGTTTTAGGAAATTCAAAGACTGAGACTGCGCATGCGCCCTAGATTTTCGCATAAATTTTGGCGATCGAATGCTCGGGAAAATCTCCAGGAGAAATCTTAAGAGTGAGTTTTTCCGCTCCAAAACCGACAAAAATTAAAAAAAAAAACCCAAAGCAACAAAAAAACAAACAAACATAAATAATGATAACAAATAAACAAAACAGTGAAGAGAAACAGAGAAATAAACATTATTGTTAAGCCCTGCCCATATCATATACTTCTCACAAATATTAATCTGTTTCCTTTTCTGTGACAGGACTTCTCTGCCGGTGTGTGTGTGTGTATCGGGGAGGTGGTTGGGGTCTTGGGTCTGGCTCCCATCTCACAGCATATTTACCTGTATAGGTAAAGGTATGAACATTTATTTAACCAACCAGTGGTCCAGAATTACCAGGTATGATCATTTATTGGCTGACTGGAGGTGTTGACACTATGTGATCAAGTGTTGAAGTTAATTATCCTTATATCGTACCACCTCTGTCTTTAATGAGATGATCACTCCGCTGAACTAGGAGACTGTAATATGAACATTTTGGACATTTGATTTCGATATGATTTTACCGATCTTTTGTAGACATAAGATTACAGTGTTAAACTGGTGATTAGGACGCAAAAGGGCTAGTAATTTCTGAGAGAAAGGACCTTACAATATTGAACCCAAGTGACCTTTGGCCAAGATCATTTAATTATCTTGACCTCTTGAATTACTATCCACGTTTGTTTTTCGCGGCGAAGCCGCGTATAATTTCTAATTTATTCATCATTTCACAAGATTTTATTTGTCGAATAACGCGTATGTGAAAATTTAGCCACTTATATTAAAGGTCAATGAGTATTTAATCGTTTTACCCGTCGTACTGCACTGCGTGAATCACTCTGTTAGATATCAATTCAAAATGTTTCTCTTGTTTGCAAATTTAAAATAGAAATTTTATCGCAACAGACACAGATATTCAATTCTTTTTTTCAGTGTAGATCCACTTTCGATTTCAACTTTGGGATTAATACACAAACAAACGTTGCACCATGCTGGTAACTGTTTTGGAATCAGGTCAATCTCAAGTTTGACCGCGGTTCATTTTGGAATTCCAAATTGGACAGCTCAATCTTGAGATAGGTCATTGTCGCTACACAGTGTCAAAACCACGGTTGCGGGGGCCTACCGACATATCTCACTTGAGTCATATTCATGAAAGTTATTGTCAACTCTTTACCTAGAGACATATTACAAAACACACTTCCATTTAATATGCGCCGATTATCTTTTTTTTGAAGATTTTTTTTGTTGGAATTCAAAGGGGTTGAAGTCGACTCTATTTCCGTACCACAGAGTCTAACAGCAAAAGATAAATGCACTTTTTCAGCTTTACTCATTCAAAAGACCAAGGCACCAAAGTTTGACTATGCTGTAAAATAGGTCAAGATCACCTCAGGCTTATCATTTATATCATCTTTGTAGTACTAGAGTCCATAATACCGCCTACCAAGTTTCAAGGCAATTCGCCCTGAGGTTCCGCTGAAGAACGTTTTAAATTTTTAGCACATATTGCCATGACGGCCATCTTGGTAATGTGACCTGGACAATTTGACTGTAAGATCGTTCTTTCTCTCATCCCACATAGACTTCCTATTGAATGTAATTGGCATTAGCCTGAGGAAAAGGATTCAAAATATTCAACCCAAGTGACCTTTGGCCAAGGCCACTAATTCACATAACATCTTGAATTCAAAGGGGTTGAAGTCGGCCGTATTTCCATATAAAAGAGTCTAAAAGAGTCGAAAAGCATCAGAAAAATGCACTTTTCAGTTTTTCATATTCTTAAGCTGTAGAGTTCAATATGACGTTGCTCTAAAACTGGTCACGGTAAACCCACGATAATCATTTATGTAGTAGTACTGCAGTAGTACTGCAGTCCCAGATGCAGCCAATACGCCCTGTGGTTCTGCAGAATAAGTCTTTTTTAGTTTTTTATTATATAGCCATAGTGGCCGTCTTGGTCATGTGATCTGGACCTTTTGACTATAATTTCTTTCTCCCATCCCACATAGTCTCCAAATTAAATGTAGTTTAATTAGCCTATTAGTTTCTGAAAAATGCCTTTAAAATATTCGTCACAAGTGATCTTTGACCAAGGTCACTTTAAGAACTTTACCTCTAGATTTTATAAGGCTCGTAGTCGACTGCATTTCAAAATAGCAACAGAAAAATGCTCGTTTTCAGCATTTTCCGTTGAAAAGCCTAAGAGACTCAGTTTGACCCTGTCGTAAAATAGATCAAAATTACCCCATGTTTTTTTTTCATAAAATTTTGTGGTACTAGACCCCAAGGTGCTACATACAAGTTTCAAGACAATCCACCCTGAGGTTCTGGGGAAGAAAAAATAAGGTTTTTAGCATATATGGCCATGGTAGCCATCTTGGTCATGTGACCTGGACCCTTAGACTATAAGGTATTTTTTCTCCTGTCCCACACAGGCTTCATACGAAATATAATTGTCATTAGCCTATTAGTTTCTAAGAGAAAGGGTTTTAAAATATTCAACCCTAGTGACCTTTGGGCATGGCTACGAAATGATCTTGACAAATAGAATTCATAGAAATTGGAGTCGACTGCATTTCCAAATAAAAAAGTCTAATTGCAACAGAACAATATATTTTATTAGATTTCTCCACTGAAAGCCTAAGGGACCAAATTTGATCTTAACATACGTCAAGGTCAACCCAGGATCCTCATTTATAACTAGAACTAAAGTCCCAGATGGATGCTACATGTACATACCAGCTTCCAAGGAAATCCGCCTTGTGGTTCTACAGAAGAAGATTTTTAAAACATTTTAGCATATATGGCCATGGCGCCCATCTTTGTCTTGTGCGCTGGATTATAATTTCTTTCTTCAATCGCACATTGGTTTCAAATAAAATATATATGTCATACGTTAAGAAGTTTCTGAGAGAAAGAACTTTGAAATATTGAACCCAAGAGACCTTTGACCAACGTCACTAAATGACCTTGACCCCTAGGATTGAAGTAGTCCGTATTTACATATTACAGAGCACAATAGCACTAGGAATATGCAGTTTTTCAGCTTTTTCCAATTCAAAAATGACTATGGGACCAAACTCGACCTTACCATTAAATAGGTCGAGGTCAACGCAGGGCCAACATTTATATATTAAACTTTGTAGTACCAGAGTCACGAACACGACATACCAGATTTAAAGGCAGTCCGCTCATCGGTTCTGGAGATGAAAACTTTGTAAGGTTTTTATCGCAAAAGGGCATGTTAGCCATCTTGATCATGCTACCCGTACCAAATAAATAAAGGAGGGGTATCAATAAGGTGAATTTTATGCATCCTACCAAAGTTAACTGTTTTTAACTGATGGTATACTCCTGTGTGTCTAGTTTCTTGAACCATAAGAAGCTTTGGTCGGAGAGCCTTAGTTACTGAGCTACAGAAGTAGGTGAGATGATTCAACATGGTTTTAGTATGTCATGTAAGAATATTCTCATGTGCTAGAAGAGTACATCAGACAGACGGCGTTTGATAAAATTATTAACAGAACATCTAAAATGTATTTCAATATGATTTTATTTGGTATAATTTGAACAGATATTGTCAAAAAAGCCTTCCTTTGACATTCAGCATTTTTGTTTTTTTATGCTCCCGCCATGAAATGGACAAGGGCATATAGAGTTACCCTTGTTCTGGTGCGCGTTTGTGTGTTTGTGTGCAACCAGAATCGTGTCCGACCCATAACTTTGTTCTGCATGATGGGATTTCAAAATTATATGGCACAAATAATTGTCATGAAATGACGATGAAAGACCCATGTCGCTAGCTTAAAGGTCAAGGTCACATTCGGTACTTAAACTTTGTGCATAGGCGATAGTGAAACATGTTTGTGTCCGGCCAATACCTTGTCCTGCAAAGTGAGATTTCAAAATTATTTCGCATAAATGATCATCATGACAAGAAGACTTGTCGCGTACAAGTTTCATGTTGTTAGCTTGAAGGTCAAGGTCGCACTGCACACGTAAACATTTTGCACAGGCCATAGTGTAACATGTTTATGTCCGGTCCACAACTTTGTCCTGCATGGTGCGATTTAAAAATTAATGGGCACAGATGATTATAATGAAAAGAGAATGTGTCACGTGCAAAAACCATGTCACTAGCTTGAAGGTCAAGGTCATATTTGGTACTTAAACTTTGTGCATAGGCTTCAGTGAAACGTTTTTGTGCCTGGCTGCATAGTAGGATTTCAAAATTATTTGACATAAATGATCATCTTGACAAAACAATGCCTTTTATACAAGAGCTTTTTCGTTAGCGTAAAGGCCATGGTCACAGTCTGCACTTAAAATTTATGCACAGGCTACAGCGAGAACCATAACTTTTTTCCTGCATGTAGGGATTTCAATAACTTTGTCCTGGATGGTGGGATTTCAAAATTATTTGGCAAGACGATTCATTGCGCTCAATGACCATATTTCTAGATTAAATGTCAAGGACATAGTGCGCTATGTGAGTAGGCTATAATGAAAACATGTTTGTATTACATTCATTACGAAGGCTTGACTGCAAAATAAATGTAAGTTACTTTGACCCAAATGATCCTAAAAGTGCTAGTACCTTAATTAAGGTGCCATCTTACTCAATGCACTAGGCGGGGGTATCCGTGTCCAAAAGACACATTCCTTGGCATTATTGCTAAATAAATGACCAGTAATCATCAAACTCATGTCAAGGAAACACCTTAACCAGGACAATTGGATGATGTGACCAGAATTTCACAAGGACCTAGTTTTCATGGTTGACTGAACACATAAACTTGCTTGGAAGATGGTTTTTGATTTTATGACCTAGAATTACGAAACTTTGGTCAAATAAATTTATTTACTGCTACATTATGCCCCACAAACCGAATCAGCTGTTTGGCTTGTCCTAATTGTGTATCCAAGCAAGCTTGGATATACAAGAAATATAGTGGGTACAAACTGTCACGTCGACGACGACACAGACGACGACGGGATCCGCACTAAAACCAATTTGTCTCCCCCCTCATCATAATCATGTGGTCGTGGGGGTGGCGGGCAAACTTTAGCAGTTAAGATATTAATTTGACCACAGTTTTATATGTCTAGGTTATAAAGTTGAATAAAAACCATCTTCCAAGCAAGTATATGTGTTCAGTCAACCATGCAAACTTGGTCATGGTAACATTCTGGTCACATCATCCAATTGTCCTGGTCAAGGTGCTTCCTTAATGGTCAGTTTATGTAATTCTTGGCGCATTGCCAAGAAATAATGAAAAAAGAGGATACAAATATATAATAAATGCCGGATGTCAAAAGAAAGTAAAAAGATAGGCAATGACCAGGAATCAATACAATAAAATACCACATCCCGCTCTCAAAGCCAATAGGGAAGAAGCACACACTGACGGAAAATTTGACACAAGTTCGCGAAAGACACGCACGATAAACCGAATGAGCAGCCCCCTCCCAAACAGGTGGTCATTTAGCGACCCTTATCAAAAACAGCATCAACACCTATTTTAATATTTTTTTATTTTTAACTTACAAAACAAAATAAAACAAAAGGCAAATTGGGTAGCAAAACAGGGAACCGAACCGCACAAGAACATAGACAAGCGGACATAGCAGAATGTCACATCAAGGAACCGCAACAGAAGTACCGCCTTGGAACGGTCAGCAAAAGATTAATGGAGGGGGGGGGGGGGGGTGCTTAAACATGATAAACTGGATCCAAACATTGCCCTTAGCCTCCGTAATGGTTCAACCAAACCACAACAATTGCAGTTCACTGAACAGACCAATGAATGCAACAAAATGGACAATGAGAACAAATAATACAAACTATAATATGTGTTTATGAAACACTATGCTCCCAAGCATATGCTTGCCTCTAAAGAAGGTTCATCTCATAATGCTTGTACCTTTGTACCACAGGCTTCAATGCACTAGGTCAAAAAAGGGGCTTAACTCAGTCAAAATTTATGATTTTTTTTTCAAAGTTAATCAGATCATCTACACCTTGGGCAGTACCTTCCCGCAAAAAAATCATGGTCCTAGCATCAGGGGGTTCTCTAGAGATTTTGTTCACAAGGTTCAATAGGCTAACAATGCTCTAATTTGAAAAAAAGAGGCATAACTCGGTCAAAAATTCACGATTATTTTTCAACAGATAACCAGGTCATCTACACCTTGGGCAGCGTCTTTCTGCTAAAAGCCATGATCCTAGCATCAGAGGTTCTTGAGGTATTTTGTTCCCAAGGTTCTACAGGCTAAGCCGAAAAAGGGGTATAACTCTATGAATACGTGGCCTGGAAAAAACAACAACACCTGTTTGCTTATTTTCAATACTGATCATGTGTTTAAAATTTCAATTTCCTAGCTCTTACCATTCTTGACGATATGTAAGGGTACCTTTGTACTATAGGCGCCAATGCACTAAACCAAAAAATGGGTTTAACTCGGTCAAAAATTTACGATTTTGTTTCAAAAAGTAAAAAAAGTCATCTGCACCTCGGGCAATATCTTCTTGCATAAAAATCATGATCCTAGCATCAGGGGTTCTCCAGATATTTTGTTCACAAGGTTCCATAGGCTTACAACGGACTAAGTCAAAAAGGGGCATTACTCAGTCAAAAATTCACGATTTTGTTCAAAAGCTAATCAAGTCATCTACACTTTAGCAATGTCAGCCTGCATAAACTCATGATCCTAGCATCAGGGGTTCTTGAGATATTATGTTCACTAGGTTCAACATGCTAAGTTGAAAAAGGGGCATAACTCTGGAAATACATGACCGGTGGAAAAAAAGAAGAAAAAAAAACCACAGGTTCGCTTTTTTCCATACTGATCATGTGTATAAAATTTCAAGTTCCTAGCTCTTACTATTCTTGACCGTATTAAAGGGTACCTTTGTACCATAGGCTTTAATACACTAAGTCGAATTGTTTACAAAAGTTAATCAGGTCATCTACACATTGGGCAATATCTCTTGCAAAAAATCATGATCCTAGCATAAGGGGTTCTTGAGATATTTTGTTCACAAGGTTCCATAGGCTTACAAAGCACTAAGTCGAAAAAGGGGCATAACTCGGTCAAAAATTCACAAATGTTTTTCAAAAGTTAATCAGGTTATCTACACCTTAGGCAGTGTCTTTCTGCATAAAACATGATACTAGCATGAGGGGTCATCGAGATATTTTCTTCACAAGGTTCACCGGGCTTACAATGCACTAAGTAGAAAAAGGGGCATAACTCGATCAAAAATTCAGCAATGTTTCTCAAAAGTTAATCAGGTCATCTATACTTTAGGCAGTGTCTTCTTGCAAAAAAAAACTTGATCCTAGCATTAGGGGTTATCAAGATATTTTGTTCACAAGGTTCCATAGGCTTACAAGGCACTAAGCTGAAAAAGGGTAAAAAAACCACCAATGCTTTTCAAATGTTAATCAGGTCATCTTCACTCTGGGCAATGTTATCCTGCAAAAAGTGCAAAAAGTCATGATCCAATCATCAGGGGTTCTTGAGTTATTGTCTTCACTAGGTTCAACAGGCTAAGTTGAAAAAGGGGCATAACTCTGAAAATACGTGACCGGCGGAAAAAAGAACAATACGGGACCACTAATTTCTCATGTACATGCCATATAAAATTTCTCGATTCTAGCATAAGCAGTTCTTGATTTTCTCAGCTGCCAAAAGCGTTACGGACAGACGGACATACGGACTGACGAACGGACAGACCAAACCAATATGCCCCTTCAACTTCTCCGAAGTTGGGGGCATAAAAAAATTAACATCTGCTTATACTTATTTTCTATTTTTTTTACTACAAAGCACGACGGGAAGCAACGTGGGCAGCTTTACAGTTGGCCAGATTGCTATTGGATCAGACAAATATTCACAAGAACAACAGTGAAGAACCACAGCAGAAGTACCGCCTTGGAACAATAAGGAATAAATTACTGGGGGGGGGGGGATCTTAAACATGTTTTACTGGATCCAAACCTCGCTCTCTGTTTCTGCAGTGATTCGAAGCATTTAGTTAGCTGTTTTGTCCGCATAAAGTTTTCCTTACCCATCACTGAATCATCATCGGAAACAAACACATCACGTATAAGACCTATGATGAATCAGAGATGAGGACTCGACGGAAATAACGTATTGCGACACCAGGAGACCCCTGGGACGTCAAACATCACCACTGAAATACCGGAGCAAATAAAAACCATCAGTTACACCCCGAATAACCAAGCAACAGACAAGGCAAACTCCGGCCCAAACCAACTAAACTAAGTAGCTTCATGCCATCATTGAGTCTGACACACAAACAACCGTGGGTCAACCTGTGGGATGCCTTTTTGTTTGAAATATAAGATGTTTGAAGTTTATATTTTATGAAAACCAAACTTACGTTCATATTTTAGTGCTTACCTCCTTCTGCCATTTCTGCAAAATGTAAATTTCTGCAAAAGAAAAAGTAAATTATAATAACAGCTGTACATATGTCACTGGTATTTTAGAAGCTGCAGTAAATTATAGCATGTTGCAAAAGATAGCATGCGATTGTTAACCGGTAGCTTCGTCTGCACCATTCCCTTATAGGCAAGTTGAACGTATTCGGGTGCCCGGAGGAGTCGAGGGAGGGACCATTTTATGTGACATGCTGATTTACACATGCAGTGAGTTCATGCATTAAGATTTCTCTCTCTCTTTCCCTCTCTTTAAAGCTTCCATTGTACTACCGTTAGTAAAAACGTCTAAAAACAAGTTTTTTTTTTTTATGAAAAACCCTCCAACCTTCATGTTTGCTTATAAAACGTGGATTGATATACACATATTGAGTCATATAACCGCCCAAAAATAGGGGATGTGGGATGGGGGTTTCCGTCGAGAAAAGCACTATAATCAAAAGCGGGGCAATGAACAGGGCCTAACGCCTGTGCATTGTATTTTTACCAATTTATACAAGTTAATAACAACTAAAATAATTAAAATCACTTTTAAATATGTTCTGAATAGTAAGATCCTTTTCGAGCAAGGAACACACCAAAGAATAGAAAATAGCAGACTCGGTTTAATTGAGTCTGTTCATGACTAGTAATGAAATGTGCGACACCAGCCACGCAACCTAGCACCGGCTTAAGCGGAACTCTATTTTCAAAATTACTTAAATGAACTCAATGATTCCAAAAGACCAGAAAATATAAGCTGCACTATGTAGATGTTTAAACACTGTTTAATGTGAATATTTGTTTGAAGTAGGCTAATCACGATTATTAACAATGACGAAACTGCAGAGGGAAGGTGCACCTATAATCCACAATCGGATAAAATATATCATGAATCTATACCGCTGATAGACAGCTATGGGGCCTTAAAAAGTTTTCTTGGTCATAATGAGGCCCTATATTAACATGTATTTTGTCTCTTGATTTTTTTCGTGGACGAGCCTGTCACCTTTTAAGATAATGCGGAACATAATTTTACAACATTGTAAGCAAAGAAAAAGCCCAGTTTATAAAATCTGTAACCTACAACTGGAACTATTTTTGTCGCATCAGCTCCACGCTGTATAACTTATATCACAATGGGGCGAAACACATGGCCGCGTGGCGGCCATATTGACTTTTGAGTCCACTTCAAAGGTAAGAATATTTCAGTTCAGTTCAATTCTCCAAACGGCGTTCCCCAAGTGGCTCAGCGGTACGTAACCATAGCTGTACGCACTCGGCGCCGTGTGTCCGTCCAAAAGGTAAGAATATGATTTCTCTGTAATCTCAAGGATTATTTAATTGTGTAAAGTTGGTTAATTACGGTCATTTGAATATTATATGAATATACACACTGACAAAGCAATGGGTCCGTTAACCAATGCACTATTGAAACCATTTTTTTCGAAGTACAGTGATATTCTTAAGAAAACATCTCGACATTTTAGGTAGACGGTTCATTGGATGCCAAAAGGTGTTGAGGTTAGAAAGCAGGCGACAGCATGGATTCGTGCTTTTACGCTCGCGGACACTAAAACACAAGCACAATCCCGGAAGTGATATACACCGTCATACTATGCTAAATCGAAAGTACAGTAAAAGTTTTAATTGCGAATATTTTTAGTACAACTCAGCTATTAATACTTAAATAGTCAATATTTTTCGAATAAATTTATGATAGCATATCTTTAAAGACTTACAATCAGTTAATGAATTATTGTTTCTTTCTTCCCCCCTTGACAATTTACATGCTACCTTCACTCGGCAAAAGTGCGACTTTTGACCTAGTTTACTTTAAGCCAAAAGGCAATATCTTTTAAAAAAAGGTATGATGTTATTGTCGATCGATGTGCTTTTTTTTTCTCAAGCAGTGACACTAGTCATTCGGGGAAGTGAGTAGATTCAATGTCTTAAGTGCCCAGGAGAGCGTGCGGCTCGACAGTATTCGATCATCGACAGTAACGGATCACATATAACTTAAATTCTTATCTATTTTTTCTCATAAAAATGCAAATATTTTGAACATTATATTTTATATTTCAGTTATCAAGTTAGTCCAATAGCAAAGTACAGGGTGAAACATTCAAGCGAAATGTCTGGCTGTGAAACAAATAGGCTTACCCCCTCTTCAGCAGAGCTTGCATTATGTCGTTACCCCCAAAATAAATTTCGTTTTTTTAGTCTCCATAATACTCCGAGTGGTAAAACCATAGAGTGAGACCTTAAGACTTTAAGAGTGAGACCTCTATGTGCGATAGCAACGGGTCATTACAATATAAGCATCGGTGGGAAACGTTATGTTGGATTCATGGTGCTGCAAGCAACACATAAATCACTTATGTGAATGGCTAATGTGTTTAGGCCTAAAAAAAAATAGGTGTGATTCCGGTTTCCCGACCGACCCATTATTTTTGCGCCGACCCTAAAGTTTTTTCACCATCGCCAAAAAAAAATCCGGTTTCCCGACCGACCCATTATTTTTGCGCCGACCCTTTGACGCGCAGCGGCATCTAATGGAATATACATGAAAATTACCTATTGACAAGCTTGGAATCCACGGAAAATCCCGATCCACGGAAAATATTTGCTTTGCTTTTCTATTGTTAACGTTTACACACATAATCCATTAATCTAAGTTGCGAACAGGAAATACCTGTCGCATTGCATTATTGCGCAGGCTGGTCTTAGTATTTACTATCAGCGTATGGAATAAGATTCCTTTCACCGTCTTACGATTCAGTGTGACACGTGTCCAGTTTTGTGCTGTGAGCGGCGGTCCTTTGATGTCTCACAGTCGGGGATAAGGCACGAGACTGACCTATAAGCGTGCTCTGTTTACCGCATTTTAACAAATGCTACCGTCTTTACACTCTTTTATGGCGAAGGCTCTGAATGCGTAACTCGCAATAGTCACACAACTTTCCGACACCGTCATGTACTTTATTACGTCATTATAATAAATCTTGCCGACATCAGAACAGCAATTATTTCACTGACGAATAATTTTCAAAGACTACCATACTGATGTTGACAGAAACAACACCCATCTGCTCTTGTAACCACTAAACGTCGTCGTCTGATCGAACAAACCCAGTTCATCTGCAAAATAATGTTGGTTAGTTCACAACGTATAAGTTGTATATGCGAGTTGCTGAACGGAGTACGACTGCGCAGCCTTATAGGGGGCTTGTACTCTGCGCCAAAAACAGCGTAGTATACGAGGGGCGTTCGAAAAGTAATGCAAATGGCCTTATAACTTTGTTTAGGGGAAAACTGGGTACAAATGCTATGCATATGCTGAAAACACTACATTTTGTCTTTACAACGATACCAAACGCTGTACAAAGACACCTTTCCATATTGTCTTACAACGCATTTTGTTAGGCCCCTGTCATACCACTGGGCTATTTTCATATGTAAAATCATTTCAGTGTTGGGCATTCAAGTCAAATATGATTGCAAATACAAAATTAATCTTTGTCAGTTGGTTGTCCATTGTTGCCTACAATATTCATACAAAAGGTAGAAGGGTGGCAACTGTTATTGATTTATTCCTGGCAAAGCAATGCGCAGTTCTTATGACGTTATTGAAATATACGTTAACGTCATTTTTAAAAGCTTGTAGAGGCTTCATTTTTGGCATTAATTTGAATTTATTGACAGGTTTTCGTTGACCCATGTAAATGCTCTTGCTGACAAGATTTTGAATGCTTATACACTTGTTTTCATTACGAAATCATTTAATTTTTGGTAGAAAGGGGAAATTTGCTATGGATTTGCTACATAATCCATATTCCCGGGCCAGTATGGAACCCAGTTTTAAAATAATTTCCGCGATATTTACAGGATAACATTGCCTGGGCATTGTCTTTAAGTAGCAAAAATAAAAACAAATCAAAGACTGACGATATATAAATTACGGCCTACTAAACTAAAATTCTGCAGTGTCTTTGGGGTATACCTCTTTCAAAGATGATAAAAATGCGCCCTTTTTAAAAAAATACACCGTGTTTGCAGACTTTCCTACGTATATCATAGCTTTATGTGTTTTTGCAATCAGAAGTTCTGTTTTATATTGGTTACCGAGAAATTACGTCATTTGCATTACTTTTCGAACGCCCCTCGTATATTCGAATAGCGTTGAACTTTATTCCGGTAAAGGTCTGAACAGTCCAAATGAGTAAACGGGGCATGTACAAATTGTCTGCGGAAAATGCTTGCCAGTTGATTACGACATGCGAAGATCATGTGTTAATGTACGTGAACATGGTAAATCTTGATACCGGAAAACGCCTGCGCAGTCTGATAAAAAAAATGGTTTCAGATAAGCCCACATTCACGGCATAGGCACTGGTAGGCACTGGACAGAAAATTTGTACAGAGAGGTAGAAAAAAGATTGACAGTTGATACATAAAAATACAAATACTTCGTCAAGTGCGCAGGTCTGCAGAAACGTTTTTCATTTTGGACTGCGTGACGTCAGTAGACGTACGTATTGCTAACTGTGTAATGTTGGGAGCATATCAGAAAATATATCTGCGCAGCCGTTTAGACGACTTTCTTCAGATTATCGGCGGAATGACGTCGTGCGAAAATATATCGTTAGCCATGTGCACACAACTAATACTGTACGAAAATCAGACTGCACAGCTAAACAAATTAGATTTTCTATTTCAGTTTATTCGTATACACGTGTGCGTACACTGATCAGACGCCGCAGGCTGAGCCGAGTCTACCTTAAAGACCGTACGGTATAACACCTGCGCTCGAAATTGCACCTATATTGTTTAACAAATAAACCTTTCGGCACGTGCCGCTAGCGGCTATATCTCTGAGTTCAAAAGCGGATCGAAACGCTTTGATCTTTGAGACCCGTTTTGACATGGATTGGGCTATAAGCGAAAATTTGTGTCTGTGTCACCATTCTTTAATTTGAAAGAACTCTGTTTGCTTCTCAGTATAGACCATGACCAGAAGGCTTATTGCACATGTCGCAGATCTGACTTTCATTTTCACACTATTACATTGCTTTCTATTTCAGAATTTGGACATGTCTTATATAGGAGACAATCTTTTTGCCTCGAACAGCAGCCTAGTTGTGAAATAACACAAGCACATGTAAACCTACCCTACTTAACCTAAATATGTCTCAGCCACCAGTGTAGACCTAGATCAGACTACTCCTAGTGTGGTCAGAGCTATCTTGCAGAAATGAACCCTCACAGACTTGAAAAAAAAAAAAAAAAAAAAAAAAAAAAAAAAAATCCGACCTACCGACCCAAATTTTTTTCAAGGTGAAACCGGAATCACACCTATTTTTTTTTAGGCCTTACTTAAAAAAAAGATAAGTAGTCTTGTCGTAAAATACGTCCCTCCGATCCCCACGCCTCACACACCAGCGTAGGATCTTTAAGGTTATTGATTGATTGTTTGGGGTTTATCTGCTCTTTGAGACAGTATTTCAGTCTTTATCGGGCCGTTTCCCAGAGAAAGGGAAAAAGAAAAGAGATGATAGGCAAGATAAAAAAAATGTCCAAACAAGCCCCATCCGCACCTACTGCATGCACAGTAGGCCGTTGCCCTACTATTTTCTAAAATAGTGGGACGCATAGTACTCGGGACATAGTACATCTGAGCTTCTACTCAGGCTCAGATTAAGTCCTAGAACTCGTTGCATGATTATGTAGTTTCTATCTCAGTTGCGGAAATCAGCGTAAATATTCAGACGCTGCAGTCCTTTCAGGGACTACACTGTTTTTAAAGGCTGACAACTCACATATACTTCTGGCTCAGCTCCAAAAACTAGTACGTGTTCGGTAAAAACATGAAACTGAAATGCATTAAACTCAGTGTAATCAGATCCAGAGCGAGTTGGACCACGTTTTGGCCCGACCAAACATTTGCACAATGTGGTCAAACTCGCTCTGTAATCGGACTGCACTAAGTTTCATTCATCATAGTTTTTGATGATTGTACGTTTTACTATAAGGATGTCTCACTGATGACTTGACGCAACCGAATGGGCTGAACCAGAAGTATGAGTTGTCTGCATAAACTTAAAGTAGTGTACAGTCGCAATGAACTATAGCACCTTTTCCACTGACCTTTCGAAGGCAGTTCTTCTAAGTTGTGATTCCTCTGTATTACATTTGTAGGCTCGGCGTGTTATCGAAAGTGTGTTGTTCGATTTTGTAGTTCAACACGGAATTAAATGACTTGAGAATAATTCTTTGTTTGAGAAAATCTGAAAGCTTGTAATGTCCTTAAAATATTGGCGGAGCATGAAATACATTGTTTGCCATGCTCCGTAACCAATGACGTCATATAACTGTTACCATAGCAACTAAGAGTTCATATTGATGTCTAGCTGACATCATCGAGACGTCATTTTGCAAAGGTACTGGGCACAACATTTGGTAATTCCATAGTTGCTATGGTGACAGATCTTTGGCATCATCTCAATTTCAATATGAAAGGAGCATGGCATACATTGTACTCTCAAATTGTAAAGCTAGTATCTCACTGGGATGCGACAACTGGCGACTAGTTTGAGACAAAGATTTGCGATAGAATCCGCGACTTTGCGACATTTTTCATATTTTGGTCTCACTGAAATGGTGATTACAGTATTTTTGCTAGTGTCGCAGGAAAGTCGCACGATTATCGCACGAATCTTGCCCCAATTCGCCTGGAGTTCGCACACACGTCGCACGACAGTCGCGCGGCGTTCGTGAGACACTCGCGCGACGTTCGCACAATGAAATTGCGAATATTTCTCTCGTGGGACTGTGGCACGATACTCTCGCGAACGTCGCACGACTGTCGCGCGAATGTCGTACAACAGTCGCACGATGATTTTGGAAGAAAATGAGAAGCTATTTACATTTCAGCAATTTTTAATCGTCAGACGTCAGACAGATGGATCTTGTGTTTTGGCATAAAATATGGGATGGTTCAGCCAGAAGTCAGCCAGGACTCAGTTGGCATCCTTCCATGAGTATTGTTTCTCCCACTCAAAGCCCAGTTTCTTTTTCTTCCTTGCTTCAGCTGTCTGAGAAGTCGTGGAAGCTCCCGAGCTCTCATCGTCGGAGGGAACAGGAGCTTGGACTGTTTTGGCTTCCTCTGTTGTGGTTTGAGGGCCGGATGCAGTGGCAGCAATACCCCTACCTCGCCCGTTTCTGCCTTTTGCTGGCATGATGCCCGTGTTGGAACTGAATGAGTGCAAACTGTTTGCGAGAAACATATATGCCCGAGTCACGTGGGACGAAAATACGAACGATTCACGACACTTTTGTGACATTGCGAGTAATATAAGACACTCGCACGATACTCGTAAGATATTCGTACGACTGTCTCACGAAGTTCGCGCGAAAGTTACTCAGTTTCATTTGCTCGCAATTTAGTCGCGGAAGTGTCTTATTTATGTCGCAATTTGTTCGCAATATAGTCTTATTTGTTTCGCAAATTTGTGTTCACGAACATCCCGACTCGAGGAAACTACATTGCGAAGGGTCCGCGACGTGTTCGCGACACCCGCGATGACTTTGCGACTATGTTGCGACTATATTGTGATTAATTTTGTCGCACAAAATAAGTTTTACATGTAAAACTTTTTTTTGCGACAATGCGAATCATTTGCGCCAGTTTGCGACTCACGTGAGGATATTGCGAATCCCCGCGAACGTTTCAAGACAGTTTTGAGACTCATCCGCGAATGCAATTCGCAATCAGTCGCAAACTGCCGCATCCCAGTGAGATAGGGGCTTAAGTGAGATGCTACTTGGTATTCATACAATGGAAAAGTGTGATTTTCTCAAACCTATAATTCATTTTCAAATAGTTTAATTCTCTGTCGTTCATGTTTCTCTCTTCTTCTTTCGGTGTCCTTGGTGCCTTACGACGGTCATTTGAGAAGTAGTGGCAACAGTAGCAGCAAATTTAAAGTAGTCTTGCCTCATCAAAACTTTCAAAGTATTCATCACGCACATTTACTCCCTAAGCCGGCCGAACGATTCTTTAGATATTCGGTTAAGACGCTATGTTACAATGTTCTGCCCATTGCAGTACGCGATTCGAAACGACGATCGCGTAAGGCTTGATATGTGGATTAAGCCAAAAGTCACATGGGACAGTGTCAGGGCTATCGGGAGGATGTGGCAGAATGTCAACATGATACAACTTCCATTAGTCAAGAACAACGGCTAAACGATGAACTCGTGCATTATTATGCAACAGATATATCGTTGGCGTTTGTAAATTTGTAGGTGTTGTAAATTCATGGATGTTATTACAGTGTATTCTGCATATTATTTATGCGTCAAAGTAGTTTTGCTGGGTGTTTAATCTTCCATCCTATAGCCCAGCCTAAATGTTTATTGTTGCTCTTTTTATCATAAAATCAAATGCCTAGAGTGTATATAGAGAATTAAAATGTTTCAAAGTCTTTGACCAGTTACTTTTATGCCTCCTTTGGCTATTTCTTATTTGCATATCTCTAAAGCGGCCATTTTATAATATCAGACATCAGCTTGATGATCCACCGCTATTGTTGCTAATTTCATACCTTCAGATGACTACTTTGTATTAACATGAGTTGAAAAATCAATGCAAAATTGTTTTTTAATTTGATTTTCATACTGGGGGTCCTTACCTGCTTTTTTTTTGAAACAGAAAGTGGTTTCTTGCAAGTTTCCATTTTCATATTTTTCCCAAAGAAAACGTTCCGTGTATGTTGTTATTGTTTTTAAGCGGGTATACCCATGGCTTTATGCAGTGAATTTTAACCTTTTCTATACAAGGAATATGACGCTACAGTTGAAAATGCGTAAGCTGTAGGACAGTTAATGGACAGTATTATGATCTTGTTTGAATGGATAGGCCAGTTGTATAAATCATCATTGCTGAAATAAATTTGGTTATTTATAACTCTGTTTCCGTCTGGTAAAGTTACAAAAGCATCAACGTGAAAGAAAATAATTTAAAACAGTTAAAGAAGTCTATTTTTGTGGAAGAACACATTCACGAATTTACAACCTGGTGTCATTTTGGTATCACCAGAAACACCCACGGATGAAATTTAAACATTTAAAGAGTTTGCTTTGCAACGGAATTTTACCAGGTGATTGAACTGATGTTATTGTCTAACTAAGTCATAAAAATATAACAAGACATTATTTGACATGTGACTGTCGTGTGATTTAGTTCTTGTACCCACGAATTTGCAACCTTTCAAGAATAAACAATGCACCCGTGGACCCTTCGTGGTATAATGCTGAACAATACAAGGGAGCATTTGTTCCTTTAATAATAATGACCCTAGAGCGCTCAGGTACAGGGACCCTGTCCTCGATCCAAAAAAGGGCATACATAACCCGCCGCATAGTCCTACTTCTGCGTGCAATCTGGGATAGTTGAAAATTTTCACCTATCCCCCATATGGTTGTCTTTGTTCTCAGTCTCACAAAACTACATCTAGGTTTCGTCCCACGTGACAATTTTTCTCAGACGTTATTTCCCCCCTGCTTTGGAACATGGCTAGAAGTTGTGAAGCTGTTTCAACACGCTCCTGCTTTTGATCTGGATTCAACAAGTGGAGTTCCCACCGGGCGCAATTCTTCACGAGTCTCAGATTTTCTTTCAAAATCGAAAAGACAGCTGACGAATTCAGGCTGTATTGCTCTATTAATTTTCCATAGACGACAATGTTAACATCTGGTGATTTTATTACCCAACTGTACAAACAAAGTTTTTCAGACCTGTCATGCTTTAAAGTGTCATCCTAGCTTATCAATTTGAGAAAAAAGACATCTTGCCTTCACAACTCAATAAGCCGCCAGGCTGGATGGAGTATGACAACCACCAATTCGTACCCCAAATAATAGCGTATTTTTCTACTGGGGATGGGGATGGGGGATGGGGGGTCAGTTATTTAAATAAACCCCATCTCCTTCTAGCAAAACATTTCTCATTGAGAGATGACGTCATCCCTCATACAATGTAAATCTAATGCTCTCCTCGAAAAAGGCGGGGCAAGTCGTCATGAATATTAAGTAGACTGTACCCTTCAAACCAGATATATTAGTTACTGTATATATTGAGCAGCTTCCTCAACAAATGTCTTTAAAGTCAAAATATCTTTTTTCAGATGTATGTGCTGCTGGATGCCAACACGGGGTATATCAAAAATACCCCCCTCTTCCCACCCCTAACCCGTCCTCCAGCCATCCCAAAACAGACTAACCAACATGGCGACGGATCTCTATTTTAATGAACATTCTTTATATACATGATCTAGTGCACTGAAAATTATTTTTCCGCTAATTTGCTCCTCTTGAATACTATTACACAAATGATTTAATTCATTAAAAACTTACATATAGCAAAAGGGAAAAGGTTGTGTTTTATTTTGATATTATACATAACATGAATTGCATAACAGTATTTGGATGTTATAGTTCCGATGCCACTACTTCTCTAATGTCCCTCGTCTGATATATGCACACCGTATCGAAAGAGTGACACCGGGAGAGTGACACCTATTTTAACCCGTTGCAGTCACTGTGGCGCTGAAAATTGATTTTCCAGCGATCATCATATGATACAGCCTTTAGGTGGAGCTAAAAATACATGAGGCGCGAAGCGCTTCTTGTAGAATTTAAGCGATGACCACTGGCTTCTTCAAGAGATGAACACTGAAAATCTAAGTTTCTTTCTTATATTTACACTCTATCTCTATTTTTAGACCCTGCCTGTGCCGTTTTTTGCGGTAATTTAGTATAGAATGTGCAAAATATGGATCGATGAAAAGTAAGTAACGATGCGTTCGGCCATTACGATAAACAGCCGTCGCCATGACGTGGCGTCAATCGAACGTTGCATAGACCAAGCAAGACTTTCGTTTCCTTAGACGTAGCTTGACGACAACGTCACGTGATAAGTGTCGTTCATCGGTGTAGGAAGCTAGTTGCTCTATAAGGGAAGTCGGTGGCAAGTGTTAAATATGTAACACACTAAGCGTTTGAAAAACACCTTGCGGCGTTACAGAGACCTGCCATCATGTAAATGAAATGAAACGGTTTGACTTATTTAGAAAACACTCGTAAATTAAAATGTTGATTAACCAAAAATCGATATTGGCCAGTATGGTCCACATTCAAAAGATAAAAAACAAGATATAGTGATTCGTTCAGTAATTTAGATATCACACATTATAACTTAAGTAGAAAATATACCGAACTGAGTTAAAAACAATCACTTCTTATTGCTGTCTGATGATCGTTTTAGTCGTGAAATGGTTTAATAGTTTGACTACAGATGTTTGAAGGATGCAGCTTTTACATCATTTAGTTTAATGCCATCTGCAAAAAACGTTACCAGAGAACACATTACATATCTCAATCGTTTTTTGTCTCTCCTGCGACTAGCAGAAGATGGGGGTAAATGCGGGTCAGCGGATCTCGTTGGTGTTTTTAAAGGAACCATTGTTTATTGAACTAAGACATAATATTTGCTTTTAATTCAAAAAGGTTTTACTGTCAGTATTCATGATGTCAGTGTACGAGGGTCGTCCAGACAGCAAAGACGCGGTAGACAGGTCGGCACATAATTTTGTACCAGTAAATGTAATAGCAGTAACATAAGTAGATGAACAGGACTGCCGACTGCCGACCTATCTAGCAGTAGTAATAGTAGTGGGTGAACAGACCTGAAGGTAGACTGGTTGGCCGGTAGACAGGTCGGCATTTAAAAGTAACAGTTGCTCTAGTAGCAGTAGCAGTAGTAGGTGAATAGGGCGGCAGATAGACAGGTCGGCAGGTAGACAGGTCGGTAGGTAACACTAATAGAAGTAATAGTAGTGACGGTAGTAGTTAAACAGGTCAGCAAGTAGACAGGTTGGCAGGTAATAGTAACAGTAGATGTAGTAGTTGTAACAGTAGTAGAGGGAGAGGTCGACAGGTAGACAGGTCGGCAGGTAATAGCGAACAATCGCTTGCAGGCGCGTAGCGCCTGCAATTCAAAGCTCCGAAGGAACTTTGAAAGAGCGGGAGCTCTATGGTAGAGGATTGGTAAGGCATATTTTTACTTCAAGATACCTTACGTTCAATGGAATTGCTTTCGTAACGACACCAAACGGAAGTTATAGTTAGACTGGCTCGAACAGAAATCAATGAAAGAATAAGAAAAACAGGGCGTACAGTCTTTCTGTCGCTACGTTACGTTATGACGTCAAACGTTCCGTTTGAGAAAAACAAGATGGCGTCGAGGTTAACCGCTTCTGTGATCACATAAAATGCAAGGAGGCTAAGCGTTTGGTGAAATTTAAAGGAAATAAAGCACCGTAGAGAAGGAACTGAAAAGTATAGCCCGTTTTCCGAGGGAATAGATTGCTTGGGGGAAATCTGTCTTATGACAGTTTCTCATCAGTTTGTAGAGGAAGTTCGCTGGTGTGGAGTTGCAATGCTTTTATTACAGTTCCATACGACAAAAACATTGTGAAATTGAATCCAGAAACTTACAATGAGTAGTCAGGTCCAGGTCTACACTTCGATAACACATTTTTGTCCGAAACTTTAGTGTTAACTTGGTAGCAGCCATAGAGAAGTTAATCATACCACCCACACATTGTAAAGAGCGATGTGCTCGCCTATAGGCAGTGCCTATTTACATATTAGTAACAGTAGATGAGGTAGTTGTAACAGTAGTAGAGGGAGAAGTCGGCAGGTAGATAGGTCGGCAGGTAATAGTAACAGTAGATGTAGTAGTTGTAACAGAAGTAGTTGGGGAGGTCGACAGGTAGACAGGGCGGCAGGTAATAGTAACAATAGAAGAAGTAGTATTAACAGAAGTAGATAAACAGGTCTATAGGTAAACGGATAGGCAGGTAAGAGTAACATTTGTAATGGAGGACTAGTAGTAGCGTAGATGCAGACGCAGGGACCTGCTGACCTGTAGGTCTTCATAAAAAGAAAAGAAGCCGAAGTACTCAGTTAATGATTTATTTATCTTTAAGACCTCAAACGTGAGAAAGTAATCATTTCTGGTTATTAAACAAATGTAGTTGCTAGGCAACAGAACATGACAGAATTTTAAACACAGTTCTTGCTTTTGGACGTTTGTCCTAGTTTCTTTTTGTTTTTGAAGGCTTCAAATGAGCTCACAGTTTATATTTCTTTTACTTTTTTATAATTATTATTTTTATGGTTTGATTTTCTCATCTATTTACTTACAATCAAAACTATTATTATAATTCATATTATTATTATTAAATTATTTATATTTTGTTGCTTATTGCATTTTATTATAAATTTCATTATTTATTTTGAGCATTTGTGTTTCCTCTTATTTGGATTTAAATATTATCCTCTCTGTCTTTCACCGTTTTTGGTTCTTATCAGTTTACCTGTACTATGTTCCTTTGAAAAAGTTTCATAGAAATCACGGAAACATTTCTTTATAGTAAAAGTTTGCGTATGGTATAAATAGAATGACATCTTTTTACAATATTGTAAGCATAAAGTACTGTGTGGAAAATCGTCTATAGCTTTGTATGCACAACGAACCATATATGATATGTTACAGCTATATTCTGGGAGAGGTAGCTGGTTGAACTGTAGAACTTTAAAAATATTTGAGGGTCACTGATGAGGCCTAATTGGCCGAACATAGCTAGTCTGGCCCAGAAAACTTGTACACTCGACAGTTTTCAGTTCTTTGGTGTGATCCTTGCTTCCAAAGGATAACCCTTTTATAGAACATATTGAACTTCACTACAGCTGGTGATTGGGACTGTGTGGTCACCGTAAAAAAGTCTCCCTGCCCTTCATCATAGTGTAGATATTATTTTCTAGTCCTTTGGGATCGTTGATTCCATTGTAGAACTTTAAAAATATTTGAGGGTCACTGATGAGGCCTAATTGGCCGAAACAAGCTAGTCTGGCCCAGAAAACTTGTACACTCGACAGTTTTCAGTTCTTTGGTGTGATCCTTGCCTCCAAAGGATAACCCTTTTATAGAACATATTGTCTTTTTCTAGTTAATTCATGTTTATTGTATATGTTGTGTTAATACAGCAATAAGTAATCGTTTAAACTTAACGAGACGGATTAGAATCCGAGGTGGATTTTAAGAAAATCTGTAAACTTTTTTAGATGACACACGATCAAGATGACCTTACAGTGAGTGATACTGTATAATTGTGAAGGGTGTATAAAAGATATCCCGTAGAGTTTTTCCATGAATGGCAAGAGGTTGTCAGGGGTTCGCAGCATATAAAAGTCAGGACCCCATCCTTTCCTTATTTTGTCACCTTCTTTGATTCGAATCAAGTATTTCCATTGCTGAGTTTACTGAGAGTTTTTCTCTTGTCGTGGATCCGATGGGATTTTAACCTGTGACTTCCTGTACCAAAGCTTAGCGCTACTACAACTCGACCAAGGCACCTTTGTATTGAAAGCTGTGGCGCAGACTTATAACGGGGCGCACAGTTTGCCTATTGTTTCCTTCATAAATACTCAGCAAAAAATAAAAATTTGACAGTCGATAGCTCGTATTTGTTTGGAACATCGTCAGTTTTGGAAACCTCAGATTCACACCAATATTTTGTGCTTTGAAACCGATAAAAAACTGTTACCTTTCAATTCTGTAAAAGCATTAGGGTAGTTGAAGAAAGGACAGGGATTAATTTTCAGAGAAAAAAAGACAAAGAAAAAACACACACACACACACACACACAAACAAAACAAATTGAAACATAAACAAATTTTGATTTGAAAGGAACCGTTTCAATTTTATCTGAAAAGCAGTACAATAAATTAAAATGTTAACACAATTTTTATTTCAACTGTGACGCTGACGTCTGATATTTCGTTATTTGGTAGTTTATATGCAACGATTTAATGAAAAGGTTTTATGAAAACAATGAAGATTTATGCAGGAATTTACTTTTGCTACCAATGTAGAGTTTCTACATAGCAATTTGCTAGCAAAGTTACCGCTGCACAACTGCGCACTTGCAAAACATGCAGAAACATGTACTTGTAGCATACAAAGGATTTTACAATTTCAGTAGAGTGGAAAATAAGTACACATGATGCACATATTCAACAGCAATAAACTGATGTTTATCATATATTTACTAGAAAATACGTTCTTTTTACATATGCGATACGATACAGACAAGACTTCCATGCACGTATGTGAAGCGACTAAATGGGAAACGCGCTTAAGTTGGATAAATTAACGGCTATCTAGGAAAAGGTCTATCAAGCGCTATTGTACGACTAAATATGGAAAGTAAATGGTTACCGCTAAAGTGGAAAAAACAATTACAGCTAAATGGGAAAAATAACGGTTAAGTTGTAAAAAGTCTATTTTTACATTTCTGAGCTATGTAATGATAGGAGTGTTGTATGTCACATATCATCAAAGTTTAGCATCCTAGCGGTCTGAAAAGTCAGTCACTCTGGTTTTCACTTTCTAGGGCGCGCTAGCTTTCTGACTTGGGTAGGATTAAGCTGAGATGGATACTGTTGATTCTGTCGTGTTGGGGTGAGGTAGCTGTTGCATGGAAGAGTTTGAGTAAGGCAGGCTAGCATATTATTGTATGGAATGATAAGAGGATTAGAGATGTTAGGATGGAGGGAGTGGATAACGAGCAGGTTATGGTAGGCAGGCTATATATATCCAGCATCTTAGCCATGAGATTCTGAAGAAATAACATTTTTAATACTTTCTCTTTAAGATTTTAATTTCATATCTATTTCTATGGTTCAAACCCAAAGACCCAGTGGGTCGGGGCTACTTTTGATCCTGGGGCCACAATTTGAACAAACTTGGTAAAGTGGTAAAGGATTCCTAGGCAATGATACATACCAAATGTGAAGCATCTGAGCCTAGCAGTGTGGAGAAGAAGATTTGTAAGGATATTATTCTTTCAAACCGGAAACCCCCGCGGCAGGGCCATTTTGAACATGGGGCCACTATTTGAACAAACTTAGTAGAGGTCCACTAGACATCGCGTCATACCAAATATCAAAGCCCCAGATCCAATGCAATAAGTGTTACGGACGGACGATCGACGACGGACGGAAAAGTAATCACAATAATTCTGTCGGGCCTTCGTCTCGGTGAGCTGAAATGCGTCAGCATCCGTGACTAAATGTAAGCACAAGGCGATAATCAAGGGAAAAGATGTGATGTATCTGTCAGTTACCTGATCTGCGAATTATTTGTAGCAGGCGATATATGATAATTCTGTCACGCTATGAGAAAATGACCCTTAGTCCCTGAAACACTTCCGCAGCGACTCTTACATCGTAGGATGGAAACCATTTATATAAATTTTAATTCAAATTTTGATACTTTCTGCAGCCGCACATCTCGAACCCCGCAGCCCGGGATAAAGTCTCTAATCAGACTGCAAAGCAGAAGAGAGAGAGAGAGAGAGAGAGAGAGAGAGAGAGAGAGAGAGAGAGAGGTTTACTCATGCCTCGGTTATGTTTGACTTGACAGCGGAAAGAAGGAGGCATCTGTTTCATATTAAATATAACCTATAATTTCACAGAGGCATTTTCTGACTTCAGCGCCAAAATCTGTTTTCCTAGATAGGCCTCAGCGGATTTTGCTTTTCCTACTTAGGCGTTATTTATCCCATTTACGCGCATTTCCCATTTAGTCGCTTCACATACTGCATATCTCGAAGTCTGTATCACTCGAAAAATAGCCAAAACCCATATCACTCCCTCGGGAGAAAAAACCATATCATCCGTATCACACCCTACGTGACCCATATCATCCCTAAGGCATATCAGGACAGCATATCTCGTATCATACCCCACGTTACCCATATAATTCCTAGGGCGAAAAATATATGATAAATAGATTATGATACGTCAATTTTCATATCATACCCCGTACATGAATCAATTCTCGACTCTAATATTAGCCCTCGACTCCCATATCGGCCCTCGGGCTGATATGGGAGTCTAGAGTTGATACGGGGTATGATATGAAAATTGCCATATATAATTTCTATATGTCATATGTCTGATTTCTCAAAACCAAAGACACGACCGAAAAATAAAAAAAACCGTCATTTTTTTTTTTTTTTTGCAAAGTATAGTTTTCATAACATGTTTGTAAACGAAAAGTTCTTGCCTCACCGAGTACAGTTAACCAAATATAATATCCACTATTTTCTCTTGTCAAATTACATAAATAGTGTATACATTTCACTTTGTTGGTTAGAGTTATCAAGAACTTTTTAAAAACAATTCGATTTACAGATAACATTATCTAAATTGCTATTTATAAAATAGCTGACATCACTTTACAGTCCGGTAAGCGGACATAATTTCGAGGAGATATCAAAAAGTTTTGATACACATTTTTGTTCATTCGGATTGGACAATGCACCACATTGACGTACATCAAAGACCAAGCTATTCCATGTCGGATCATTTTGCTATATGTAATTGTTTAGTCGCGAAACGTTTTGGAAGAGACATACCCCCAGTGAGATTTTGCTTCAATAGGACAACGCGCCCGTCTACACTGAGTTGTGATAAAAGCTGTGCGTGAGTGTGGCTATGAACCCACCCGTGTCTCAAGATCTAGCCCCCCTCACCGATTTCTACCTCTTTCCAGGCTGAAAAAAAACATCCTGAAAGCCGTATATTAGATGATGGTGATGAGCTGACCGCTGCTGCTGTGGAGGGCTGTTAGGGGCCCAAAATGTTGAGCTTTACCGATCAGGTATCAATGCCTGGCACACTAGATGGAACAAGTGTGTGGAGTTGGAAGGGGACTTTGTTTAAAAATAAAGCAGTATAAATCCAAAGATCTTGCTCTTTCTGTGTATGGCTTAAAACTTTTCGATCTTAGTTAACTATGATTTTCCTGTTACAATTTTTTTTTCTTTTTTAATATTACGTTTCTGGTCACAAATAAGGCATACTATAAATTTTCAAACATATCTATAAATAAAACTGAAATTTATTTTGGAAATATCATCATAATGCGTTACCAGGTGTGAAGTCTTTAAAACGAGAAAGTTTTTCAGCCGGAATGCCATTAGCTGCGTGAAATAATGTTTAGTATATACCTCTCAATGATACAAGTTTTGAACTGCCTGTTTCCTGGTCATCTGATACAATAAACCCTATCAAACTGACGTTTCATGAATCCGTTCACTATTCCTTAAAACGAGGCTTTGTCTGAGTTCTAGCTTCAGGCGCGTCGTTTTATAACGTGCAGCGTAGGAACGAGAACCAGAGAAACTAGACAAGTGACGTGACGTCAACAAACACGTCTAAAGGCGCGATTCGATAGCTCAGTCGCTAGCGTTTGTCTCCCGACTATCTATATACCTTTGCCGCGCAAGTTCGAATCTGGGTCGATGGATTAGCGCTGACAAGTATGAATGGTTGGTTGTTTCCTAGTAGTAACTTGAACTTGCGTACTCTATCACGCCTCGTGGATGAGCTCATATCATCTGTAGCCCCCCTGACTAGCCTGGTCCTTACTGACAAATTGGTACTATAAATATTTCATTTCCCTCATGTATATACCTGTTTGTATACATGTATGTCAAAACTGGGTCAATGGGAGAGACGTGAGAATCACCATCACTATTTTCAATATTTCCATTTTAAGTAAACGTTCATTATCATAACTCTATCTTTTGGCTGTTTAAGCCTTCATTTGTATGGATAGTTTGTTCTAATACGACCTATCTGGGCAGTTACCGTTCAACGCTTTCACCTAATTAAAACCGCATGTACATTGTAAACAATACGTCAAATCGAAAGTACAATTCACCCCCGCATTTCCATAACACTGCATTACCTCAGCCTCAAGCCGGTCCATTTCTAAACTTTGATCATTACAGACCAACCTTCCATAGATAACTTTTTCTTAAATACCATTTTCACGCAATACTGGTCGATTTCATTTCCTTAATTGAAGACTTCAGATTTCTAACATGGCGGCTTCGTTTCCTCTCGGCTGGGTGGTCATCCGGAATACTCGGACTTTTCCGACTGCGCTATTATACAGCGCGTGCATTCGGGTTGACCACGTTCCGATCATGTGACTGTTGTTGGTGTCGTCAACTGCCGTGATGACCTCACGATATCACGTGGTCCCAGGGACTATATAAGGCCGAGACTCGCTGTGTTCGGGTTTGGGTATACTGACCCGGTGAAGTTGCTTCCCTTGGGACAACCATTCCAGACTGTTCTCTATGAAACAACCCAACCTATCCTGACTGTTTAAATTAGATCTACTGCTAGTTCTATCTACCTTGTAATCTAACCACTCCAGACTGGTTAATATGGCAAGCAGATACTTCAATACTTTTTGGAGAGGTTAATATATTTTCCTAGACTAGTTTTTGTGTTTAAGATGCTCACTTAATAAATGTATCATAATCAAATATTTGATAAGTAATCTCTTCAAGCTAAAATGCTTTAAGGGCTGATAGTCACAAGTATTCTGTAATTGTCTGTACTACCTCTTAAGATAACCTAGTTCTGCAAGCTACTCATAAATACTTAAGATATTATCTAATTCCTAACTCTTACTGAAACTACTGCTACTTATTGCTGTATAGTTAAGCTCATCATATTGTGTTTAATTTGTTGAATTGAATTTAGGTAAAGTTAAGAAACTTTCAACTAGTGTTGCATTGTATTTCCAAGTCCAAGTACCACTCCCGTCCAGCACCAAGCGGACCCACAACTGTAACCCTTTTACATTCATATAGACCACTCGGCTGAAAATATCCTGAGCACGTAGGCAAGAGGGTTACAATCTGGTGTCAGGAGTCGTGGGATAGAAAATAAGACTGTTTGCCTAATACTGAACACACATTAAAAAACAAACAAACAAAAAACTGTTTGTTGCATGTCCGTTGCATGACTGTTGCATGTCTGTAAAACATACACAATATAGTTTTTGACTGTTTGCTCTATTGTGACTATGGAAAAGCCTGTAATATAAACAACCTGCAGATTGAGGTTCCTTGTTTTAAAACATGTTATAGTGCTTTGTCTTACAAGCTCACCCACACAGTTTACTATAAAACAAGTCTGTGGAAACTGAACTGTATCAAACACCACCTGTTTCAAATCATTTATAGGTGTTCGTTTAACAGCGTTACTGTTATTTATGACTGGATTTGATAATCTGATCTTTGAATTTGATCTTTGAATTTGCTCCCTAAATTAAGTAAAAAAAAAAAAAAAAAAAAAAGGAAAGGAACAACACTGACACAAATTTTTCTTTATTAAACAGAAAATTCAATATGAAGCAATAATGTATAATAAATAACACATCTTTTCTTCTTTACAACTGTCTAACAGTGGCAAAAGTGGTCACACCTGAAAATAGAAAGTGAAACTTGTTTTAAAACTCGGTGTATGGTAGTTGTGGTAAGACTTAGGAAATACAATTATTAACAGAATAAGATTCTATTGTATTTAAATTATGGCTGAAGCCGAGACAGAACACAATATTGCACGGCACGATGAGCGTAATGAGGATGGCAGTGACAATGAATCCGTCGTTTCAAATGAGCCGGATAATTCACGGTTATTTTCGCGGCTTGAGAGTGAAATTACAGAAAAAATGACTTCCATGGCGAATCAGGTGAAAGAAACTATTCTGACCCTGACCGAACAGGTACAACAAAAACTAAACGACCTAGACACACAAGTTCAGAATATTCAAGCCCAACTTAGGGACCAGAACAATAATCAAGGGGCAATAACACAGATCAGAAACAGTACACCAGTACAATTAAATACACACACCGTTATGACTACATGTGCTACTCCTGTAATACATTCTGCTCTGGTAACTGAAACTGCTTCTAGCAGTCAACAAGCACAAATGTTAAATAGCAATATTCAAGCTGTAAACTCAGGTACTGCAACATCTGGTAGCCCATCAGAGTCAAGGGCAAATAACTACTTAAATCTGAAGCCACATCATTTCTCTGGTACTGATGATTTTGAGGACTTTTTAACACAATTTGAAATTACCTCAGAACTAAACTGCTGGAATTACAAAGCCAAATCACTACACTTAGCAAACTGTTTGACTGGAGCTGCTCGAGCTTTACTCAATGAGTTAACGGCAGAACAACGGCGTGTTTACAAAAATTTGGTACAAAAACTAACCGAAAGATATGGCTCTGAAAGTCGGGCAGAAGTTCAGGTCTCAGTTGAAATCAAGAACAAAAGGAAAAGGGGAGACAATCCCCGAATTAGCACAAGCCATCAAAAAGCTTACTAGACAATGTTATCCAAAAGTCTCGCAAGACGTTATTGAGGCGCTGGCCTTAGATGATTTCATTGATGCCTTGACTGAAACCGAAATTCGATTGCGTTTGCGTGAGGTTGGCCCTAAAACACTAGCTGAAGCTGAGAAAATTGGGGTAAGGATGGAAGCACATCGAATTGCCGATAAACAAAGAGCAAGACTGGTTGGCCGCGTTGAGCAAGAGAATCAGAGCACTGTTACAAGCTCTTTGGAGCAACAAATGGACAAATTTAGCAAATAGCATTGAATCTATCCAGAAATCACTACAAAACTTTGCTCAAAATCAAAACACAAGAAGACAACCTTATTATCAGAATAATCAGAACTCTTACAATTATAGAAATTATGGGGGTAGAAATTTCAACCAGAGACAATATCAGCCCAGGGGAGGTAATCCAAATCAATACAATAACCGTCAAAATAACTTGCCTGCACAGAGAGCACAGGGAAAAGGCAATCCGTCGAATCAGGGGCCCGGGCAACGACTGATGTAGAAGGGCCCAAAATTGTAGCAATGCGGCAAAACTGGTGTATTGAAGGAGGCTATTTCATTTGTGTTACACTTGGAAACTTACCTGTAACTTTTCTTATTGATACTGGGTCCAATGTTACCATTCTCGGTAGGAACTTTGCAGAGAAGCTTCCCTCTGACACTTTACAGTCTATAGAACCTACAAATACACAAATGCTTACTGTTACAGGGGAGGTAATTCATTTTCTGGGCAAAACAGAATTGGAAATGAAAATTGGCAAACAAACTTTCAAGCATTGTGTTTTGGTAGCTGATATTGAAAATGACGGCATTTTGGGGATGGATTTTCTTACGTCACATAAGTGTGATCTAGTGCTTTCAAAACAAATGTTGAAAATTAATGGTGAAGAAATCTTTTGCTTTGCAAACAGTAGAACTGCTCAGTCTAAATGCTGCAGGGTGGCAGTTTTGGAGCCTGTAGAAATTCCTCCAGAAACCGAGATGGTGTTTCCCGGTTATACCAAGGGTTTCATACATAAAAGAGGTACTGGACTTATTGAGGCTGACACGAAATTTATGCACACCAAGGGCCTGTTGGTGGCTAAAGCTCTTGTATGCCCTACATTTGGATGTGTGCCAGTACGTATAAGAAATCCATATGGCCAGAGCTTCAAGTTATACAAGAACACTATTGTTGCTTCCTATGAGCCTGTTGAGCCAGTACAACTTTTGTCTGTGAACAGCACACAGTCAGTTTCAAAAGCTCTCAAAATCTTTCTTCTGAACAGCAAGTTTGCCTTAAACATTTACTGGTGAACTATCAGAATCAGTTTTCTAAACATTCACACGACCTGGGCCGCACTACACTATTAGAACATCACATTAACCTTATACCAGGCACTAAACCTATTAAACAGCAACCATATAGGTAATCACTGGCAAAAAGAAGAGACGCTGAAATGAGATCAAAGTAATGACTGAACGTGATTTGATCGAGTCGTCAACAAGTCCATGGTCGTCCCAAGCCATCATAGTACCCAAAAAGAATAGTGGTATCAGATTTTGCATAGACTATCGTCGTCTAAATAAGGATACCATTCCTGACAGTATGCCTTTGCCTAGGAGTGATGATTCCCTTGATGCTCTGCGGGGATCAAAGTGGTTTTCGACCCTAGATCTTCGCAGTGGATTTCACCAGCTTGGGTTAGCAAAAGAGAGTCGTCCTTACACTGCCTTCTGCATACCTGGAAGTGGTCTGTGGCAATATAAAGTGGTCCCCTTTGGAGCCATGAACTCGCCAGCAGAATTTGAGAGGCTTATGGAGAAAGTCCTGACAGGCTTACCTGAAAAGAGACAAAGTAAATGCGAGACTGATTATGCCTTTGAGCTCGAAAAACAACTCATTAAAATACATGACACAGCACGCAAACACATACAGATTTGCAGTGATGGAATGAAACGTTACTATGACAGTAACAAAAACCTTCACTGAATACTCCATAGGTGACGCTGTCTGGTACATTTGCCCCGTACGAAAACAGGCAATAAGTCCTGAGATGGTAAGGGATTGGAAAGGGCCGTACATAATCACTGAAAAGTTTGGGGATGTTTTGTACAAAATACAATGAAGTCCTAGAGGAAAACCAAAAGTTGTACATTACGATAAGTTAAAACCTTATCTAGGTGAGAATAAACCTTTGTGGTTCAATTCCTCTAACTGAGTTAAAACAGCAATATGTAACTCAGAAACACTCTAAGGTGTACACAGAGAGAGACTATCTTTTTTTTCCCTTGAGAGCTATGTCTAAGAAAGCAACAGTGTGTACATAACAGTATTTCAGAAATGATTTTTCATTAAGAAAAGAAACAATGCAATGATATTTCATCTGTGCCAACTTTGAGTACATGCAAACAGGTGGGAGAAATATGTTGGCCATAATATAATTTTTAAAACTCGTGATGTGCTATTGAGATCCAGAATCTTACTAATCTTGAGTCTTGTTTATGATAATTTTGACTTACTAACACATTGTTAAATCAGAAAGACTTCACATATGTTTGCATATAAGCATCATTATTCATATACTCACAGCATACCTTACACAACTAAGCAGCAGTTTCGTCTGGCAATGAAGATCAGGTTTTCCGTCTGAAAGTATAAATGGTTATATTTATGATAAGATGAGGTGTTTGACATCATAATTTTGCATTATGCTTTACAATTAATGTCTGAATGAATGCTGAATTGACATCATCATTTTGCATTATGCTAGTGTTTTAGTGAATCTTGAACTGATTGCATACTCTGTCTGTTCACTAAATCTGTGCACTAAACTCACATAAATAAGACAAACCATAAAGTTGGGACTCTACAACTTGAAAATATTTGTGGCTCTCTCAAATTATCTTGCTTGGCTGGCAGAGCCGTATTTTCAATGAAATGGGAGCAGCTTTAATTTACATTGTTTAACTTCCGTCCTAACTGTTTTGAAAGGCAAAAGAAATGGCACAGCTCACTCATAGCTGCTGAGGAACCGTTATTGCCACTGATGAAACCCTGAGTAGCTTAGTCTATCTGAAATCAAGCGGACTACTGCACAAATATCTGGCATACACAACCTATTAAAACTGTTACGATACATGTATCACTAATTTGCTTAGCTGAATGATCATTGAGTTACACGCCACGTTGGCGCCTCGTAAAAGTTTATGTGGCTTTGTCTATGTAACCATATGGGTTTATGAACACCATCCCTGTAACAATGCATGAGTAAGACCCACAGGTCTTGACAGCTGAATGATCATTGAATGCTATGCAAAAGGCCATGTGGCCCTTGAGTTTAAAATCTGTTCTGATATTTAACCTGTGTTCCACACCACTATGTTTCAGGATTAACGCTTCCTGTGTAAGCTTTGTGAGAAAAGATATTTTGATAAGTGCTGACAGGTCAAGAAACATCTTGAAGAGCAGCACTCTGGGTTTACCTACAAATGTCCCCTGTGTGCCACCATGAAGGCAAGGCGGATGACCACCTAGACTGTCCAGCTAGACCTAAGGAGATGTTCTTATTCCACCGTGAGACGGGTGTGAAGGGGTCTGAAGCTGAGAGGCAATTTGCCGAGTTCAAAGAGAACAAGATACCAACTTTATGGGAGGAGACCAGGAGGAGATCTCCCTTGCTCCCAACTCCCATCAGCCCTCTCCATCCCTAACCTCCAAGATTGGCCTCACCTTTGGACAAGGTATATAGATCCAAAGTATCTTCCAGTTATTCAAACAAACGGACAGCTGAGGTTAGTACACATCACTCACCTGTCAAGAGACGCCGATGTCTGGAAGAGGACCTAGATCTCCAGCACGACCCAGTGGAGATCTCCCTGGAACAACCAGATGACATCTTTAGGGCCTCTCCAGATTCTCGTCTTAAAGGCATATTTTTCCACCACCCCAGCCTCTGTCTGATTCGGAGAGTGAGACGGAAAATCCAAAAGAGGAAGACCTTCTCAGTGCTAAAAAGAAAAGTAAAAGAGTTATTAACTCAAAACAAATTAAAGAGGACTCAAAATCAAAGCAAACTGGAAAAGACACTTAGTCAAACAAAAGAGAGAGAGACATAAACTCAAAGCAAATTGAAAAAGCCTCAAAATCAAAGAAAAGTGGAAAAACCACAAAATCAAAGAAAAGTGAAAGAGACACTAACCCAAAGCAGAGTGAAAAGGACACTAAATCAAACAGTGAACAGGACGCTAACTCTAAGAACAGTGAAACAGACACAAATTTAAACAGTGAAAAAGACACAAACTCCAAGCAAAGATAAAGGGACATACAAAATAGTGAACAGGATACTAACTCTAAAAACAGTGAAACAGACACAAATTTAAACAGTGAAAAAGACACAAACTCCAAGCAAAGATAAAGGGACATACAAAATAGTGAACAGGACACTAACTCTAAAAACAGTGAAACAGACACAAATTTAAACAGTGAAAAAGACACAAACTCCAAGCAAAGAAAAAAAGGACATACAAAACAGTGAACAGGACACTAACTCAAAGCGAAGTGAAACAGACACTAAATCAAACAGTGAACAGGACACTAACTCTAAGAAATGTGAAACAGACTCAACCTCAAACCAGAAATCAAATAGTGAAAAGGACCCTCAATCCAACCTCAGTATCAGGGACGCGCAACTAAATAATAGTGACACAGAAGCATATGATAAGGGACTAACCCACTCAAATTTAGACACAGCAGAAGTAGCTGAAAGCTTACTTAGCACTGAGTGTTCTGAGGTTTCAAACGAAATCAACTATAACCGTGAAGAGGTGACAGCTAGGGCCACCCCGGTCAAGCCCATTTTAACTGGTTTGGAGATCAATTTGTGAGAAGAGGAGCTGCGCCCAGTATTGGCGAGCTTAACACAGTTCAATCACAAGGGGGCAACCCCATACGTAAGGACTCAGAGATGCCCCGATGTCAAATTAGATGAACTGAGTCGGCAGGTTTTACTGCATTTTCAACGAGTACAGGAGGAGAGGGTCGTCCTTTGTGTTGGGGGCAAACGTTTTTATACCTCTAAGGTGAAGCTCCGGGCTGACCCTAACTCATTCTTTTGTAAGATGTTGAGAGAGGACAGCCCTATGCGTCCCTACAATTTGAATGAATATTTTGTTGACAGAAATCCGGCACATTTCAATTTGATTTTAGATTACTTAAGGGATGGTGCCCACATTGATATTGCACTTCTGCCGTCAGAGAGGAAATATCTGATGGAGCTGTTGAAGGAGGCTCGCTTCTACATGCTGGGGCGGCTCCAGGAGGTCGTCCAAGAAAGGCTGAGTCAGGTGACCCGCAGCGAGGAGGGGTATTAGCTCGGGCCCTTGCCTCAGTCTGGACGATGTCCTGGAGGCCCCTAGTATTGTGTTTGGCCTACGGTAAACAATCTACCATCTAACGTTTCTCAGCAGAATTCGACCACAGCCGATCTACCAGATTGGTTTGTGGTCTGGAGCTCCTGAGGAATAAATATTGCTTCTTATAAATCTTTCAGACGAGCAGTGTGATAGATTTCATGTTATAATTTTACAATCTATTATCACCCTAAAAATTGGGTATATTCATCTTTATCCCAATTTCTAACTCTAATATATTGGGTAAATCTGTTGACTTAAATGGTCAAGTCTTGAAAATAAATATTCAGTTTTGATGCACCATCCCTGAGGGATCTAGGAGATTTTTCTCCCCAACTCAAGCGACCACACCCAACCTTATTTATTTTAAATTTGTTTTATTTTCTGAAGTTGGAAAACAGTAATATTTAATCTCTTATCTTCATTCAAACAGTTTAATGTTTATGAATGCAATAGTAGATCATACTATATTTCAAATGGCGTGAGTTGAGCTGGTTTGGGATTGCTGTCACCTGCGAGCTACGACGAGTAAAACACAAGTAACCAGGGGGCCAGTTCAACTAATTACACTTGAAATAAAAATAATAAGATATTGTGATCTCGATCGTGATTCTAGGCATAACAGTTATGACTTAGGTTGTTAATTTATCACGCTTTGCTATTACGAAGAACCGGTGGATTTATAGTTTTTTGCTTACATTTGGAATGAAAGAGCACAGTATCAAGAAATATTCCAGGAATAAAACAAGAGTTGTCTCCCCTACATATAGGTTGTGTCCCTTACTTGTCTGTCGTCTTGCAGTCGGAAACTTCTCAATAAATATTTACAAAATGAAGTGACATCCTTGAAATTCTTATTGACTGTGAGGCAGTTGATGGTCAAAGGGAGATAATCCAAACAAAAAAGTGAATACTTGATTAATTATGTACTTGCTGTGGTTAAATATTAGTTTAAATCAGCTCATATATTTTTCTTGTGGAGCTTTTCAATTCCCAGACTGCTGTCCATTGCTGACTAAGCAAGCCATACAACAGAGGGCAGTCAGGTGGATGCAGCAAGCTCCATATGAGGGCATGAACATGACAATGAACCTTATGTGGTTTGTGGCAAGAGGAAAATAAATTTGTAACTGCTGTTTCACTATTCAACATCTGCTCTTAGGGTGCATGACTGGTCTTAGACAGATATTATTTTATAGTTAACTCTAAGTGCATATCACTCAGATAAAATTTCGACTTTATGGTATTGAAGATGTGTGCCCTAGTTGCTTCCCTTGTCAGCATGCATGCTGGGAAATCCGTAACATCTGATTTGGCGGCATGCATGTAATGGAATTTACGTGGCCACACGTCTACATTCGGGGCGCGAATGATTACTGATGTGCTCCTCACAAACTCCTAGGCCTCCGAGGTTTGTAGCCACTGTTTTATCTAATTGCTTGCACCGTCTCAGTCTGACTTCGTGGGGAGAATACCTGTAATCATATATTCCTATGCATTTTAGGTTACATTAACTGGTGCATAACTTTTATATATAACATAAAACATACACAATATAGTTTTTGACTGTTTGCTCTATTGTGACTATGGAAAAGCCTGTAATATAAACAACCTGCAGATTGAGGTTCCTTGTTTTAAAACATGTTATAGTGCTTTGTCTTACAAGCTCACCCGCACAGTTTACTATAAAACAAATCTGTGGAAACTGAACTGTATCAAACACCACCTGTTTCAAATCATTTATAGGTGTTCGTTTAACAGCGTTACTGTTATTTATGACTGAATTTGATAATCTGATCTTTGAATTTGATCTTTGAATTTGCTCCCTAAATTAACTAAAAAAAACAAAAAGGAAAGGAACAACACTGACACAATTTTTTCTTTATTAAACAGAAAATTCAATATGAAGCAATAATGTATAATAAATAACACATCTTTTCTTCTTTACAACTGTCTAACAGTGGCAAAAGTGGTCACACCTGAAAATAGAAAGTGAAACTTGTTTTAAAACTCGGTGTATGGTAGTTGTGGTAAGACTTAGGAAATAAAATTATTAACAGAATAAGATTCTATTGTATTTAAATTATGGCTGAAGCCGAGACAGAACACAATATTGCACGGCACGATGAGCGTAATGAGGATGGCAGTGACAATGAATCCGTCGTTTCAAATGAGCCGGATAATTCACGGTTATTTTCGCGGCTTGAGAGTGAAATTAAAGAAAAAATGACTTCCATGGCGAATCAGGTGAAAGAAACTATTCTGACCCTGACCGAACAGGTACAACGAAAACTAAACGACCTAGACACACAAGTTCAGAATATTCAAGCCCAACTTAGGGACCAGTACAGTAATGAAGGGGCAATAACACAGATCAGAAACAGTACACCAGTACAATTCAATATACACACCGTTATGACTACATGTTCTACTCCTGTAATACATTCTGCTCTGGTAACTGAAACTGCTTCTAGCAGTCAACAAGCACAAATGTTAAATAGCAATATTCAAGCTGTAAACTCAGGTACTGAAACATCTGGTAGCCCATCAGAGTCAATGGCAAATAACTACTTAAATCTGAAGCCACATCATTTCTCTGGTACTGATGATTTTGAGGACTTTTTAACACAATTTGAAATTACCTCAGAACTAAACTGCTGGAATTACAAAGCCAAATCACTACACTTAGCAAACTGTTTGACTGGAGCTGCTCGAGCTTTACTCAATGAGTTAACGGCAGAACAACGGCGTGTTTACAAAAATTTGGTACAAAAACTAACCGAAAGATATGGCTCTGAAAGTCGGGCAGAAGTTCAGGTCTCAGTTGAAATCAAGAACAAAAGGAAAAGGGGAGACAATCCCCGAATTAGCACAAGCCATCAAAAAGCTTACTAGACAATGTTATCCAAAAGTCTCGCAAGACGTTATTGAGGCGCTGGCCTTAGATGATTTCATTGATGCCTTGACTGAAACCGAAATTCGATTGCGTTTGCGTGAGGTTGGCCCTAAAACACTAGCTGAAGCTGAGAAAATTGCAGTAAGGTAAGGGTGGAAGCACATCGAATTGCCGATAAACAAAGAGCAAGACTGGTTGGCCGCGTTGAGCAAGAGAATCAGAGCACTGTTACAAGCTCTTTGGAGCAACAAATGGACAAATTTAGCAAATAGCATTGAATCTATCCAGAAATCACTACAAAACTTTGCTCAAAATCAAAACACAAGAAGACAACCTTATTATCAGAATAATCAGAACTCTTACAATTATAGAAATCATAGGGGTAGAAATTTCAACCAGAGATAATATCAGCCCAGGGGAGGTAATCCCAATCAATACAATAACCGTCAAAATAACTTGCCTGCACAGAGAGCACAAGGAAACGGCAATCCGTCGAATCAGGGGCCCGGACAACGACTGATGTAGAAGGGCCCAAAATTGTAGCAATGCGGCAAAACTGGTGTATTGAAGGAGGCTATTTCATTTGTGTTACACTTGGAAACTTACCTGTAACTTTTTTATTGATACTGGGTCCAATGTTACCATTCTCGGTAGGAACTTTGCAGAGAAGCTTCCCTCTGACACTTTACAGTCTATAGAACCTACAAATACACACATGCTTACTGTTACAGGGGAGGTAAAACAGATTTGGAAATGAAAATTGGCAAACAAACTTTCAAGCATTGTGTTTTGGTAGCTGATATTGAAAATGATGGCATTTTGGGGATGGATTTTCTTACATCACATAAGTGTGATCTAGTGCTTTCAAAACAAATGTTGAACATTAATGGTGAAGAAATCTTATGCTTTGCAAACAGTAGAACTGCTCAGTCTAAATGCTGCAGGGTGGCAATTTTGGAGCCTGTAGAAATTCCTCCAGAAACCGAGATGGTATTTCCCGGTTATACCAAGGGTTTCATAGATAAAAGAGGTACTGGACTTATTGAGGCTGACACGAAATTTATGCACACCAAGGGCCTGTTGGTGGCTAAAGCTCTTGTATGCCCTACAACTGGAACTGTGCCAGTACGTATAAGAAATCCATATGGCCAGAGCTTCAAGTTATACAAGAACACTATTGTTGCTTCCTATGAGCCTGTTGAGCCAGTACAACTTTTGTCTGTGAACAGCACACAGTCAGCTTCAAAAGCTCTCAAAATCTTTCTTCTGAACAGCAAGTTTGCCTTAAACATTTACTGGTGAACTATCAGAACCAGTTTTCTAAACATTCACACGACCTGGGCCGCACTACACTATTAGAACATCACATTAACCTTATACCAGGCACTACACCTATTAAACAGCAACCATATAGGTTATCACTGGCAAAAAGAAGAGACGCTGAAAATGAGATCAAAGTAATGACTGAACGTGATTTAATCGAGTCGTCAACAAGTCCATGGTCGTCCCAAGCCATCATAGTACCCGAAAAGAATGGTGGTATCAGATTTTGCATAGACTATCGTCGTCTAAATAAGGTTACCATTCCTGACAGTATGCCTTTGCCTAGGTGTGATGATTCCCTTGATGCTTTGCGGGGATCAAAGTGGTTTTCGACCCTAGATCTTCGCAGTGGATTTCACCAGCTTGGGTTAGCAAAAGAGAGTCGTCCTTACACTGCCTTCTGCATATCTGGAAGTGGTCTGTGGCAATTTAAAGTGGTCCCCTTTGGAGCACTCGCCAGCAGAATTTGAGAGGCTTATGGAGAAAGTCCTGACAGGCATACCTGTAAAGAGACAAAGTAAATGCGAGACTGATTATGCCTTTGAGCTCGAAAAACAACTCATTAAAATACATGACACAGCACGCAAACACATACAGATTTGCAGTGATGGAATGAAACGTTACTATGACAGTAACAAAAACTTCACTGAATACTCCATAGGTGACGCTGTCTGGTACATTTGCCCCGTACGAAAACAGGCAATAAGTCCTGAAATGGTAAGGGATTGGAAAGGGCCGTACATAATCACTGAAAAGTTTGGGGATGTTTTGTACAAAATACAATGAAGTCCTAGAGGAAAACCAAAAGTTGTACATTATGATAAGTTAAAACCTTATCTAGGTGAGAATAAACCTTTGTGGTTCAATTCCTCTAACTGAGTTAAAACAGCAATATGTAACTCAGAAACACTCTAAGGTGTACACAGAGAGAGACTATCTTTTGTTCCCTTGAGAGCTATGTCTAAGAAAGCAACAGTGTGTACATAACAGTATTTCAGAAATGATTTTTCATTAAGAAAAGAAACAATGCAATGATATTTCATCTGTGCCAACTTTGAGTACATGCAAACAGGTGGGAGAAATATGTTGGCCATAATATAATTTTTAAAACTTGTGATGTGCTATTGAGATCCAGAATCTTACTAATCTTGAGTCTTGTTTGTGATAATTTTGACTTACTAACACATTGTTAAATCAGAAAGACTTCACATATGTTTGCATATAAGCATCATTATTCACATACTCACAGCATACCTTACACAACTAAGCAGCAGTTTCGTCTGGCAATGAAGATCAGGTTTTCCGTCTGAAAGTATAAATGGTTATATTTATGATAAGATGAGGTGTTTGACATCATAATTTTGCATTATGCTTTACAATTAATGTCTGAATGAATGCTGAATTGACATCATCATTTTGCATTATGCTAGTGTTTTAGTGAATCTTGAACTGATTGCATACTCTGTCTGTTCACTAAATCTGTGCACTAAACTCACATAAATAAGACAAACCATAAAGTTGGGACTCTACAACTTGAAAATATTTGTGGCTCTCTCAAATTATCTTGCTTGGCTGGCAGAGCCGTATTTTCAATGAAATGGGAGCAGCTTTAATTTACATTGTTTAACTTCCGTCCTAACTGTTTTGAAAGGCAAAAGAAATGGCACAGCTCACTCATAGCTGCTGAGGAACCGTTATTGCCACTGATGAAACCCTGAGTAGCTTAGTCTATCTGAAATCAAGCGGACTACTGCACAAATATCTGGCATACACAACCTATTAAAACTGTTACGATACATGTATCACTAATTTGCTTAGCTGAATGATCATTGAGTTACACGCCACGTTGGCGCCTCGTAAAAGTTTATGTGGCTTTGTCTATGTAACCATATGGGTTTATGAACACCATCCCTGTAACAATGCATGAGTAAGACCCACAGGTCTTGACAGCTGAATGATCATTGAATGCTATGCAAAAGGCCATGTGGCCCTTGAGTTTAAAATCTGTTCTGATATTTAACCTGTGTTCCACACCACTATGTTTCAGGATTCACGCTTCCTGTGTAAGCTTTGTGAGAAAAGATATTTTGATAAGTGCTGACAGGTCAAGAAACATCTTGAAGAGCAGCACTCTGGGTTTACCTACAAATGTCCCCTGTGTGCCACCATGAAGGCAAGGCGGATGAACCACCTAGACTGTCCAGCTAGACCTAAGGAGATGTTCTTATTCCACCGTGAGACGGGTGTGAAGGGGTCTGAAGCTGAGAGGCAATTTGCCGAGTTCAAAGAGAACAAGATACCAACTCTATGGGAGGAGACCAGGAGGAGATCTCCCTTGCTCCCAACTCCCATCAGCCCTCTCCATCCCTCACCTCCAAGATTGGCCCCACCTTTGGACAAAGTATATAGATCCAAAGTATCTTCCAGTTATTCAAACAAACGGACACCTGAGGTTAGTACACATCACTCACCTGTCAAGAGACGCCGATGTCTGGAAGAGGACCTAGATCTCCAGCACGAACCAGTGGAGATCTCCCTGGAACAACCAGATGACATCTTTAGGGCCTCTCCAGATTCTCGTCTTAAAGGCATATTTTTCCACCACCCCAGCGTCTGTCTGATTCGGAGAGTGAGACGGAAAATCCAAAAGAGGAATCCCTTCTCAGTGCTAAAAAGAAAAGTAAAAGAGTTATTAACTCAAAACAAATTAAAGAGGACTCAAAATCAAAGCAAACTGGAAAAGACACTTAGTCAAACAAAAGAGAGAGAGACATAAACTCAAAGCAAATTGAAAAAGCCTCAAAATCAAAGAAAAGTGGAAAAGACACAAAATCAAAGAAAAGTGAAAGAGACACTAACCCAAAGCAGAGTGAAAAGGACACTAAATCAAACAGTGAACAGGACGCTAACTCTAAGAACAGTGAAACAGACACAAATTTAAACAGTGAAAAAGACACAAACTCCAAGCAAAGATAAAGGGACATACAAAATAGTGAACAGGATACTAACTCTAAAAACAGTGAAACAGACACAAATTTAAACAGTGAAAAAGACACAAACTCCAAGCAAAGATAAAGGGACATACAAAATAGTGAACAGGACACTAACTCTAAAAACAGTGAAACAGACACAAATTTAAACAGTGAAAAAGACACAAACTCCAAGCAAAGAAAAAAGGACATACAAAACAGTGAACAGGACACTAACTCAAAGCGAAGTGAAACAGACACTAAATCAAACAGTGAACAGGACACTAACTCTAAGAAATGTAAAACAGACTAAACCTCAAACCAGAAATCAAATAGTGAAAAGGACCCTCAATCCAACCTCAGTATCAGGGACGCGCAACTAAATAATAGTGACACAGAAGCATATGATAAGGGACTAACCCACTCAAAATTAGACACAGCAGAAGTAGCTGAAAGCTTACTTAGCACTGAGTGTTCTGAGGTTTCAAACGAAATCAACTATAACCGTGAAGAGGTGACAGCTAGGGCCACCCCGGTCAAACCCATCTTAACTGGTTTGGAGATCAATTTGTGAGAAGAGGAGCTGCGCCCAGTATTGGCGAGCTTAACACAGTTCAATCACAAGGGGGCAACCCCATACGTAAGGACTCAGAGATGCCCCGATGTCAAATTAGATGAACTGAGTCGGCAGGTTTTACTGCATTTTCAACGAGTACAGGAGGAGAGGGTCGTCCTTTGTGTTGGGGGCAAACGTTTTTATACCTCTAAGGTGAAGCTCCGGGCTGACCCTAACTCATTCTTTTGTAAGATGTTGAGAGAGGACAGCCCTATGCGTCCCTACAATTTGAATGAATATTTTATTGACAGAAATCCGGCACATTTCAATTTGATTTTAGATTACTTAAGGGATGGTGCCCACATTGATATTGCACTTCTGCCGTCAGAGAGGAAATATCTGATGGAGCTGTTGAAGGAGGCTCGCTTCTACATGCTGGGGCGGCTCCAGGAGGTGTCCAAGAAAGGCTGAGTCAGGTGACCCGCAGCGAGGAGGGGTATTAGCTCGGGCCCTTGCCTCAGTCTGGACGATGTCCTGGAGGCCCCTAGTATTGTGTTTGGCCTACGGTAAACAATCTACCATCTAACGTTTCTCAGCAGATCTCGACCACAGCCGATCTACCAGATTGGTTTGTGGTCTGGAGCTCCTGAGGAATAAATATTGCTTCTCATAAATCTTTCAGACGTGCAGTGTGATAGATTTCATGTTATAATTTTACAATCTATTATCACCCTAAATATTGGGTATATTCATCTTTATCCCAATTTCTAACTCCAATATATTGGGTAAATCTGTTGACTTAAATGGTCAAGTCTTGAAAATAAATATTCAGTTTTGATGCACCATCCCTGAGGGATCTAGGAGATTTTTGTCCCCAACTCAAGCGACCACACCCAACCTTATTTATTTTAAATTTGTTTTATTTTCTGAAGTTGGAAAACAGTAATATTTAATCTCTTATCTTCATTCAAACAGTTTAATGTTTATGAATGCAATAGTAGATCATACTATATTTCAAATGGCGTGAGTTGAGCTGGTTTGGGATTGCTGTCACCTGCGAGCTACGACGAGTAAAACACAAGTAACCAGGGGGCCAGTTCAACTAATTACACTTGAAATAAAAATAATAAGATATTGTGATCTCGATCGTGATTCTAGGCATAACAGTTATGACTTAGGTTGTTAATTTATCACGCTTTGCTATTACGAAGAACCGGTGGATTTATAGTTTTTTGCTTACATTTGGAATGAAAGAGCAAAGTATCAAGAAATATTCCAGGAATAAAACAAGAGTTGTCTCCCCTACATATAGGTTGTGTCCCTTACTTGTCTGTCGTCTTGCAGTCGGAAACTTCTCAATAAATATTTACAAAATGAAGTGACATCCTTGAAATTCTTATTGACTGTGAGGCAGTTGATGGTCAAAGGGAGAAAATCCAAACAAAAAAGTGAATACTTGATTAATTATGTACTTGCTGTGGTTAGTATTAGTTTAAATCAGCTCATATATTTTTCATGTGGAGCTTTTCAATTCCCAGATTGCTGTCCATTGCTGACTAAGCTAGCCAGACAACAGAGGGCAGTCAGGTGGATGCAGCAAGCTCCATATGAGGGCATGAACATGACAATGAACCTTATGTGGTTTGTGGCAAGAGGAAAATAAATTTGTAACTGCTGTTTCACTATTCAACATCTGTTCTTAGGGTGCTTGACTGGTCTTAGACAAATATTAGTTTTATAGTTAACTCTAAGTGCATATCACTCAGATAAAATTTCGACTTTATGGTATTGAAGATGTGTGCCCTAGTTGCTTCCCTTGTCAGCATGCATGCTGGGAAATCCGTAACATCTGATTTGGCGGCATGCATGTAATGGAATTTACGTGGCCACACGTCTACATTCTGGGCGCGAATGATTACTGATGTGCTCCTCACAAACTCCTAGGCCTCCGAGGTTTGTAGCCACTGTTTTATCTTATTGCTTGCACCGTCTCAGTCTGACTTCGTGGGGAGAATACCTGTAATCATATATTCCTATGCATTTTAGGTTACATTAACTGGTGCATAACTTTTATATAAATGCTGAGATATTGACCAGATTAAATTGGGAGATTTAATGATTAAACATAGCTCTCAAGTATATAGCTTTGTTATAATCAGTCACGGGGACTTATGGATTTCCGTCACGCATATTTGTAATGGTCAGCCATACTTCTTACATTTTTCAGTCCAACTCACTAAAATGGCAAATTAACCTACTGGCAGTGTTCAGTCTGACCTGTCTACACTTAAATTTAATATTTGGTCCAGCCCTTAACTATTCTCAGTATTAACAGTTTTATTTTGGTTATGTCTGAAGAATTATTGTCAAAAGTAGGCAAATATTGCTGTGCATTTGACTTGTTTTATTTCCAAGAAAAATAGATATTTACTTTCAATTTTTTATAAAGTGTTACGATCAAAATTGTCTACAATGCTTGCTTTTTTGTAACGGATGCTAACCGTACGAGTTACTCAAGGTTTTGCATCAGTTACGCGACAGTAAAGTACTTGGGGTTTTTAGCCTTTGTTATGGTCAGCCATAACACCAGAAGAAACCAACGTTATGGCTTTCCATCACGTTTCATCCTTCGGACATGTAGTGACATCTTGTGGTAAAAATTTCAGTAATTATGTTATGGTAAGCCATCATGTCAGTTCATTTAAAATGCATGGTTAACCATCACAAATATGCGTTATGGAAGTCCATAAGTCCCCAGACTGATAATAGTAAATGGTTGTAAACGGGATGGCAACTTTACGTACGAATGTGTATTTGTATGTGAGAAACAACTTCGGGTGAGTGCTATAATAGAGAAATATTTTCCACCTGACACTTCTGTAGAATAAGATTTCTATTAATTGGTGTTGCATTTTGTCTGTGAGGTGGAGGAAACTTCTTTATTATTATCATACAATTCTGATATTTAGATTTGTGCTATCATTGTACTTACTGTGGATCCTTGGTCTATGAACTGGCACAGAGAGTCTGAAAGGCAGAGACGTTTAACTTGTTGACAGTCAGTTGTTGAAACATACAAATGGTTGACATCTGAATTTATGCTTTATGGATATCACTCTAGGGATGCTCAGAAAGATCTTGAGATATATATAATTTGAACAAATGTTATGTTGACAGCATCTATGGAGTGGTACCCCCTTTCAGATGTTGTTCATGTTGTTTGAACAAAGTTCTATCTGAAATGTGTGTGGTTGTATAATTGGGAGCATGATTGTTAAGTAGTTGTTCATTCAAATTTGGAGGCTTCCCACTTTAACTGCAGTTTAAAGTTGTGTTTCAAGGTGTTTGGGATACCAAATATGGTCCCAGGCAGTTTGAAAAGTTGAATAAAAGAATATTATTTAAGAAATGATATCATCACTTAATCAGAAATGGCATTTCAGGTGAGGAAGCTGTTTGTGTGTATTCATAACCTCGGTTGATCTGTGTTACGGAATGTCATCGCTACAGAGTTTGTCTGGTGTCATAGCGGGCTAGCAAGATACAACTGTGGTGCTTTACAAATCATAGTGATGCTCTTTGTGGGGTTATCACGGTCAAGATAAGTGCATATAATGCAAACATGAAACGAGATTCTATCCTGCAATTAGGTACGGTTCCGATAGTTTTTGTCTGGCCTGTTTCATGCTCGCCAAAGCTCGAAGAAAAAAAAAGAGCTCCGCAAGCGGGGCATTATACGCCCGTTTCTGAGTGTTTTTTTGCGACGTTTCATCCTTGTCTTCATTGCTATCAAGTTTATCAAGACATTCCAAACATTAAGGTTCTCAAAAGAAAAAGCCTTAAAAAGTAATCAAAGGGATGTAACTAAAAAAAATAAGGAAGGGGAAGCAATTATTCTTTTATTAGACATACTGTCTCAACCTAATACACATTGCTATAAAGTTTCGTCAAGATATTCCATACGGTTACGTAGTAATGACTTGCCCAAGAATAGCCGTAGAAATTAATCAAAGGGATGTAACTCAATAAATAAGGAAGGGGGAGCAATTATTCTTATATAAGACACACAGCCTTAACCTAATACACATTGCTATAAATTTTCATCAAGATATTCCATACGGTTGCCTACTTATCGCTTGCAATAGAATAGCCTTAGAAAATATTCAAAGAGAGGTTACTCCAAAAATAAGTAAGGGGAGGCAATCGTTCTTATATGTGACATATTGTGTCAATCTAATATACATCACTATCAAGTTTCATCACAATAGTCCAAAGGGTTAGCTAGGTATGAGGTGTACAAATATAGTCTGACAAAATAATCAAAGGGTAGTAACTTAAAATTTAAGTCAAGGGGAGTAACCATTCTTGTATGAGACATGTTGGCTTAACCTCATATACGTTGTTATAAAGTTTCATCATGATATTCCAAAGAGTAACCAAGTTATGGAATGCTAGAGAGTTGCCCTACAAACTGCCATAGACGAGTTTTTTCGAAGGGCTGTAACTTCGCTAAAAAATCATCGGAGAAAAATTTCCGTAAACTATGCGCTACTCCACATCGTAGTCTTACTGTTTACAAAGTTTCAGCTTAATTGGATGAAAACTATAGGAGAAGTTAACCGGAAACGAACACTCCAAAAATTCTTAGTAAAGGGCTGTAACTCCGCTAAAAATCATTGGAGCGTAACCTCGAAACGATATGCGCTGGTCCACCTCATAGTCTTACTATATACCAAGTTTCAGCCCGATCGGATGTAAACTGTAGGAGGAGTTATCCGGAAACGAAAAGTTTACGCCCGACGGACGGACGGACGGACGCCAGCGCCATAACAAAATACGTCCCGTTTTTCAAACGGGCGTATAAAAAGAGAATATTATGGCTAATCCGACTGAGGCTCTTGGGACGACCACTCTTGCAAGATTATAAAGGTTTTTGCCTGCAGATGTGTATTTTGATAAATGTTCTTGTTGACTTTGAGTCAAAATGTTGCAACAATCCAGGGAAGCTACTATTTTATCAAAGAACATATCCTGTTTTTCCACAAACTGTAGGATAGCAGGGACATAGAATGGCTGAGCACACACTTAACATATTAAATATGTAGTATAAAATCAATGTTATTGTATGTCTAAATTGCAAAGTGTGGGAACCTGAAGGCAGATGCCACAATGCAGGCATAATAAACGGTATAGCTAATTCCTGGCTTACCTGTTACAACTGGTCTGTGGCACATTTTTATCAGACTGTGACATGGACTACTGTTTTAGCAGGCACAGAATTAGGTCTCATGGTTGGGATGGCTCTGTTGGGTTATTTGTGCATCCTTGGCTCTGCATGTAAATATATAAAATCATATATGTATTTAACTGCCAGTTTTACAAACATATCTTACAGTTTGCTCCTTTCTTAAAGCGCTTCTTTAAGAAATCATGAAGGTAATCCTATGCCATTTTAACTTAGCATGTGATGTCTGTCAGTTGGTTGAAGTCTTGAGCCTTGATCAGTCTACATCTCGGTTCGCTGGCATATCTCAGGTGGCAGACAACTGCAAATACTGAAGTGCTTCGGGACTGTAGTAGCTGCTTGTAAGAAAATGCCTAGTTATATCTTAAACAATTCTGTTATAATTTGTAAAGCAGTTGATCAGGGTACTCTAAAAATGTTCATTCTGTGTTCTCTCTTTTGGTCTCATCGAGACAGGGAGAGAGCTGCAGATTTGAATTTAATAAAATATTATGGCAAAACTTGAGGGAGAAGAAAGATTTGGTATCAGACCTGATCGGCTGTACTGTCAGCTTCCGTTTTAGTCATGACTGACTTTAAAACTTTCATATCAGTCATTGGTTACATATCAGACATGCTGTTTTTGGTGGGACTATTTAGTGTGTTCATAGATGTTCTAACCTATTGTTTTTCTTCCTCTTTGGTATGAAATAACTTACCCAGCCAATGCATTCTCTTTTGGCATTCGAATGCTCGGGTGTCCATGAGAGCTCTGGGTCAGTTTAATTTCTGTACACGTTTGTGGTCATGCACTGAATGGCTACCATCAGGTTTTCGTTGTTTTAAATAATATTTGTCAGTTGATGGGTTTCGGTAATGGGAGCTGTTTGCCTGTTGTAATGCTAATTGGACCAATTGGCCTTAATTGGACTGCCACATTTCAATGCTTACCTGGATTTACCTGGATTGAGACGCCCATTAGGAGGCTATTCAATAGCCTGTTCCGGCGCATTTCTTGATTGTGTCCTGTAACTAGCTGATTGACCCGGTGTGTAACAGGACGCTGTAAACTTTGTTGGGTGATATTGCCAGTGTTTGTCAAAGCGACTTTTAAAGGACTCGAGGGAGGGTGCCATTACCACTGACGCGGGAAGATTGTTCCAATTATCAATTACCTTTATACTGAATGAATTTGCTCGCACGTTCAACCTTGCTCGTCTCTTAAACAGCTTGAAGGGGTGACCTCTTGTAGCTTGATATGTAGCCATTTGGAACAGTTTTTCCTGATTTACAAGGTCAATATTATTCAATATCTTGTAACCTTCCACGACATCAGCTCTTTCGCGTCTGTATTCCAGTGTTGGAAGCCCTAAACGCCTTAACCTCTCCGGATAAGTCAGTCCTTTTAATGAGGGAACTAGAAATGTTTTTCAGAGAAAAACTGACGTCCCCCCACCAGCCCATTTCCCATTCCCTCTAATGAATAAAAAGCCAGAACAAGTAAAATATCTAAGCAAGTTTGGGGAAAATCAATCCACTGGTTCTAAAGATATCCTACATAGATGACTATGACCTTCAAAATGAGGTCAAGGTCACCAAAATCAAATCACCTCTTAAACTTGTCTGAATGATGTATCCATGCAAGTTTGGTGAAATTCCATCCATTGGTTCAAGAGATATCACTGGTACAAGAAATTGTCATCTAATTCCTCCAGTCATCTTGAAAATGAGGTCAAGGTCACCAAAAGCTAATCAGCTCATAAACTTGTCGCAACAATGTATCCCTGCAAGCTGAGAAAAATACCATTCATTTGTTCAGAAGATATAGTGGGTACAAGAAAATGTCATGTAAGTCCTCCAGTGACCTGGGAAATGAGGTCAAGGTCACAAAAATCTAACTAACTCTTATACTTGTCCCAATGATGTATCAATGCAAGTTTGGTGAAATTCCATCTACTGGTTCAGGAGATATAGTGGGTATAAGAAACTGTCATGCAAGTGGTCCAGTGACCTTGAAAATGAGGTCAAGGTCACCAAAACCTAATCAGCTATTGTACTTGTCCCAATAATGTATCCATGCAAGTTTGGTGAAATTCCAATTAGTGGTTCAGGAGATATAATGGGTACAAGAAATTGACATCCAAGTCCTCCAATGACCTTGAAAATGAGGTCAAGGTCACCAAAACATAATCACCTCTTAAACTTGTCCCAATAATGTATCCATGCAAGTTTGGTGAAATTCCATCCACTGGTGCAAGAGATGTCACTGGTACAAGAAATTGTCGTCTAAGTCCTCCTGTGACCTTGAAAATGAGGTCAAGGTCACCAAAACATAATCACCTTTTAAACTTGTCCCAATGATGTATCCATGCCAGTTTGGTGAAATACCATCCATTGATTCAGGAGATATAGTGGGTACAAGAAATTGTCATCTAGGTCCTCCAGTGACCTTGAAAATGAGGTCAAGGTCACCAAAATCTAATCAACTCTTAAACTTGTCACAATTATGTATCCAAGCAAGTTTGGTGAAATTCCATCCATTGGTTCAAGAGATATCGCGCATACAAGAAATATGTCACAAGGACGCCGACGCCGACGCCGACGCCCGGGATCCGCACTGAAAACTCTACGCTGAGTATTCACAATCGTAATTTTATCCTTCTTGTAGAGGGGTGACCATATTAAGGAGGCATTCTCTAAATGTGGTCTGACCATTGACTTGTACAGGTTCAAAAACATTTCTTGACTCAGATATGAAAATGTTCTAAATATAATACCTAAATTTCTATTAGCTATTGCCACTTTACTTGATATGTGTTGTCTAAAATTTAATTTACAGTCTATAACTACCTCTAGATCTTTCTCCTCCTCCATATTTTCAATCTGCACATTTCCTGAATCTGAGGGCATATGGTATCGGCTGACTGTTGTTACTGGGCCCAAAAGCAGATGTTTACATTTATTTATATTGAAAAGCATTTTCCATGTGTCTGACCAATCTTCAGAGCTGTCAATATCACTTTGTAAGTCATCTCTGTCTTGGTTGCTTCTTATAATTTGTTACAGTTTGGCATCATCAGCAAAAAGTTTCACCAAACACTGGATTGCCTTTGGCATATCGTTTATGAAAATCAAAAACAAAATTGGACCTAATACACTTCCTTGTTGAATCCCAGAAGTAACATTTCTCCAGTCAGATGGAATACCATTTACTATAACTCTCTGCTTTCTGTTATTCAAAAAGTCACGAATCCAATCTAGAACGTTTCCCTTTACTCCATATCCACTGATCTTTCTTAGGAGCCTTTTGTGGGGGACCTTATCGAAGGCCTTTGAGAAGTCTAGGTAAATAACATCAACTTCGTGTCCCTGATCTATCGCCTCGGTAATGTCCTCCATGAATTCTAGCAATTGTGTAATGCAAGTTCTTCCTTTTATGAACCCATGCTGTTCTATACAGAATAGATTATTTATATTCATGTGTTGTACCAGTGCGTCTCGAATAATTCTCTCCATGATTTTACCGGGTACTGACGTCAGACTTATAGGTCGATAATTGCTAGGTTTGGATTTATCTCCGCTTTTGTGAATAGTTGTAACATTTTGCATGTTTCCAGATTTCCGGAAGTTTTGCTTCACTTAAAGATTTTTGGTATATATTAGTTAATGGTTTGCTGAGCACTTTTTGTGTTTCTTTTATGAGTTTTGGATGGAAAGAGTATGGTCCTTGGGATTTATTAGGATTTACTTGATGTATAGCTTTTAACACCAGATTTTCTGTAATATCTATGTTTTCCAAGGTATTCATATATGATTGATTTTCAAAGTTTGGCAAATTCCGATCATCCTCTAGTTCAAATACACTGGCAAAGTATTCATTTAAGATATTGGAGGTTTCTTGCTCATTTTTTGTTAGTTCTCCGTTCCCCTTATCAAGTTTACACACTGATTTTTTCGTTTTCGATTTAGACCGCACAAAGCTCCAAAAGAGCTTATTGTTCTCCTTGATTCTGAGAGCCAATCCTTCTCGTAATTGGTTGGTTGGTTGATTTGATGCTTAACGTCCACAGTAAACAGCTAAGGTCATGTCGGGACGGTCAATTAACCTAACCACACTATTCCTGGGCAGGCTTAGACCTCCTAAGCGGTTAACCAGTACTAAGTGCACATACTTTCGCCAGTAACTGACAACTGCCCTTCTTGATTCAGCGGAAGGAGAAACGAACGTATGTGGCCAGACCGGGTTTCGAACCCAGGACCTCTGACTTATGAGTCAGGTGCCCTACCGATTGCGCTACTCGGCCCGGCTTCTCGTAATTGTATTTTGTTTTCCTCACTTCATCCGAGGCCCTGTTTCTGGCTATTTTATAGTCCTGGAAATTAGCGTTTGTCTTGCAATATTAATATTTCAACCATTTCCTGTGCTTGTCCTTTATCACTCTAATACACTCTCTGGTCATAGGGGTTTTATTCCGAAATGAATCGTTGATAGCCTTGCTCACCGGCACGTATATTCCTATGTATTCAACAATTTTTTCAGCAAGACACTCCCATGATTCATATAAGGTTTAATATCCTAATACCACATTCCAATTCACATTGGCCAGGGCCTGGTTCATGCTTACATAGTCAGCTTTAAAAAAGTTGTGTTTCCTAAAAGTGCTATATGTTACATCAATAAAACAGTTAAAAACGAAACTAAGAGCAACAAGGTCACTGCTACCCAACCCAGATTGGTAGTCAATTTGGCACACCATACCTTCCTCATTTGTTAGAATTAAGTCCAAGACACTAGGTATATTATCATTTCTGTATCGTGTGGGTTCACGAACATGCTGGAATAAGTAAGTGTTTCTAATTGCCTCTAAGAATAAGGTGGCTATATGCTCTTCCCCTACGGTTGTTTCTCCCTGTGCCCAATCTATTTCCTTGAAATTAAAATCACCCATAATTAACAAATGGGATGGTTTATGATCAACAATTTGCTTCAGTGAGTTTATCATATTTATAAAATCTTGCCTTGAGCCATTTGGGCTTCTATATAGACATCCAATAGATTAGTTATCAGAATCTGACAGTTCTACTTTGCACCATATTTGATCTCTAAATTTAGTACAACAATTTAACACTGATGAATTTAAGATATTTTTGACATGGATGAACACACCTCTTCCTAAACCTGGTTCAGACATATGCAATTCGTATCCATGAATCTGGCGATGAACAGCTTCTGGTTGAAAAATACAGTTTTTAGGAAAAATTTCAGTTAATGCTATTATGTCTGGACTTTCGGTGTCTACCAAGTTTTGCAACTCAATGAATTTGGTTTGCGTAAGGCAGTCACAATTTGTGTAATAGATTCAACGAGTTTTTATTTACAGTGCTAAAATTGCCGTTATCAGAGACACAGCACTCATATTTACATAGTTAAAACCGTTGTCCTATACAGGAGATCCTGGGTCATCAAAGAGATAACCAGATGCGTTATCACCAACAGCATGACCCCCAATGACTGTCGCCTCCAACACTGTAGTTTCATTAAATACCCGACTATCATCATTTTGTTGAGACAGTACATCCTGATTTCCTCGTATTGGGCTAGGAACAGGGCCCCCAGTATCCATGGCAAGAGGGGATCTTGTCACATGTGATGTAGTGTCACTATTTTGGGTAACAGCTGGCCCCTGCCTACGTTTTGCCTGAAGACGATTTTTTCTCTCCTGCCTCTGAGTAACTGTTAAATCCTTAGTAATAACCACTCTTTGCAAATTAACTGGTGATTTTTGTGGTATAAATCTAGAATTATCCCGCATATATTTCCTATGAGCTTTGTCGCTCAAGATTACTTTTAGTGGTCTGATGGAGTTTGCAACTTTTCTCCCTAATCTGAATGAAGTCACTAAACTAATATCTTCAAGGCCACGTTTAGAACATATAAATTTAAAAACAGTTTCATCTGCCTGCTTATTTACAGTTCCAAAATCACCATCTTGCTCGGGAAGGTTAAAAACCGCTAAATTCATCTCTCTTCGCTTCCTGCCTTCCAGCTCTTTATTGCGAGAGTCAACTAATTTGTCTATACCATCTTTTACAGTCTCTAAGATTTCCTATTTCATACTAACAATGTTTTCTTTAATTTGTACTTTTGTGTTGAGTTCTATTCTATCCATTCTATCTTCAATATTATTCATCCTTGTTTCGCTCTTCGCATGTAAATCCTGCAATGTAGTTGCTATATTTTCTAGCGATGGGAACATTGATTTGCAAAAAGTACATGCCCAGTGGAAATCATCTAACTCCCCATTTATAATGGTTGACTGACCCTTGCACATTCTAAGCAAAAAGCCAATTTGCAACCACTACATACAATATAGTCAGGTTCTTGCGTATCACATTTCTGGCACATTTCTTTCCCACCTGAGTCCTGTCTCATTCTTTTAAATATGTCACCCCTAAACTGACTTCTTGACCTAAACAGAGAAGTATTTGAGGCCTATTTAATTATAACGAACAATTTACTACTATGGAAAAGGAGAAGTTTCTACTTTTATTACATGTATAGTTTTAGTGCGAAGCATTCCTCGCAGACTCTATTGTTTCGTTCAATTATGAACTAAAGTTTTGAAAAGAACGAATACTTTCAAACACGGCTGTAACAACTATTTGTCCTCTAAAAGTTGTCGGTTCATACAATTGAGGCCAGGTCCCCCACAATAATTAAGGCTAACCTTATATCACTTTGAATGTTGGTAATTATTCTCTAACCATGGAAACAGATGCGAAGCATTCCTCGCATAAAACTTCTAGCAAGGGCAATATATTGATTTATTTCATTTTACTTATTTATTTTTAAATATTTATTTCATAGGGCACAACCCTCTGACAATCACATATATAATAGTTAATCACACATAGCAATACTTCAAGATGCGAAGCTTTCATCGCAGTAACTTTCAAAAAATTATTAAGTGGGGTGGGCACAGGGAGTGAAATAATTAATAACAGTCTTTCTTGACTAATAATGAGAGCTTTCATAACCATAAACGACCCAGGAGTGATCTAGGGTGGATCCCATCTCCATACAATGTCAAGTTGTAGTAATAACGCCTACGAGTCCCAATATTTGATCGGTTTCTTAACAGATCAAGCGAAAATTGTGGGGAGACTTTGTATCTTGCTGTATTTATGTCTCTAATCGCTTCATTTATACAGTTTATCTGCTCTTGGAGGTGCCTATCCTGGTCTCCGAAATAGTATGGAAAATTGTGGCCAGCGTATTCCGCAAATTTCTCAAGAGAAAAAACAGGGATTTCCAAAATTGTAAGTGGTACTCCTTCTCTGTATGCAAAATTTGATAGCAAGTGTAAACACCTTATCAGCCTTCTGGTGTCTCCAATGTACGTACTATTTAAGTAAATGCAACGCCCACTTTTTGTAGTTAGGTTGCACGTCCCTAGCCAGAAATAGACATGAAAATGTCCATAAGTCTCCTTAGATACGACAGTTCATCTTTAAACCACTCAACACCTATTTGCAAGGTTAGCCCCTCTTGACACCTCCACACAATATTGTCCTCTAATTGATTATTTTCTCTCACATGTTTTCCTTTCATTCTTATAAGGGAATAAGGACTAATTTCTTGCGAAGCATTCCTCGCATAACACAAAGAAATAACAGAGAACAGCTACATTTTTACATCCGAGGTAGGCCACGAAAACTGATGACTTTTCTTGCAAAGCAGTCCTCGCAAATCCTCTGAGTTACTCAATTTGTTGAACGATACCAAATGTCTTGTTACAATGCCTAAACTTATCTTATCACGTAACATCTTTGCATTTGTAAGTCACTGCCGCCGATATTCCGCACTATATTTCTCTGTTCCGCACTATATTTCTCATACAATGCTTGTAAACTTCCTTGGCACTCCATTTGGAGACCAAATCCCTTTTGGGGGAGGGAGCAATGTAGCCCCCCCCCCCTGACTAGCCTGGTCCTTACTGACAAATTTCTGTCAGTAAATGCCTAAATGTTCATGGATTATAGTGTAAACACTTCCATTAGAAATACCACATTCTGAAGCAAGTTCGGCAACTTCGATTCGGCGATCGTTTAGCACAGGTCTCTCTATACGGTCGATCTCCTGGCTGATGACATCAGCAGGGCGACCTTGCCTTGGGTCATCTTCTTAGGAGTATCGCCCACTTTTAAATTCTGCTGACCACTTCGCCACTGTTAAATACTTTGGGCTACTATCACCATACACATCAGCCATGCGCCGATGGATTTCTTTGGCGTTTGCATCCTCCTTAGTTAGGAATTTTATGACTGCTCTGAACTCAATATTCTGACTTTCCGTTTTTGCCTATGGGTATAGGTTTTCAAACAAAAAGTAAGAGCAACAATGTACGTGTTGACTGAACGGCTGTTATCATTCAACTGACAAAGGTTAACACTGCACAAAAATGATAATAGAAATCTTGAACTGTATAGAAAAATACCGAGTCCTACGAACCTATTGAACTCCCCTCGTAGGTTAGAAGAGTATATCAGGGTTTTTAAAATATCTTGTATTTAAACTTATGATAGAGTTTTTAAAACCCATGCTAGAAAATCGTAAACCTATGTAAGCAGTTTTCAAACATAGGTTAGAAGTTCAGACATAGATCAGTAATTTACAAACCTATGCGTGTGGACTTGCCATAATTCAGTGCTGATGCTGGTTCTTCAGTACTGGACTCAGTACTTAAGTTTTTATATATAATAACTTTATGCTGGAAAATCCATTAATTAATAATAAGAAGAAAATATTGCTTCAATTTATACCGCCAGGGGTGCAATGCGGTCACAAAAGTTTCAGGTACAAATGTACATTTGAGTTTGTCAGAAGGAGGATAAAATTTTCGTTAATGTTCGCTTTTTACCTCCCCTGGGCCAAAAGCTTCATGGGAGCTTAAAGGATATACAGCCTCCGTTGTCAGTCCGTCTGTCGTCCGTGAACACTTTCAAACGGCTTCTTCTCCAAATCTGCTGGGCCGATCGGAACCAAATTTTATTGGGAGCATTCATTGGTTGGGGGTGAGTAAAATAGCTAAAATTGTCAAATATGGTAAAAAAATTCAAACGACTTCTTCTCTAGAACCACTGGAACGATTTGGCTGATATTTTACAGAAAGCATATGGGGTACCGACCTATATAAAGTAGCTAAATCATTCCGGTTATTGTTATTGTCGGATGGTAATCAGACCTTTAGTTGGTAAAGTAGATTTGGGTAAATGATACATGGACACTTCGAACTAGGTAGATAATTGTTCATATGACTAGTGAAATTTTTATGAAAATAACATGGCAACTGTAGTTGCCATGGCAACCTTTCATGAAAAAATTAAAATGACCTATCCTCTGAAACTAGGCAGCCGGTTTTAAACATTTTTTTTTATATTTAGCATTTATATGGTGCTTGTACAAAAAATAGCTTAAACGGTCATGATTCGAAATTCATGACGGTCGTCATGCCAATATACATTGTAAAAAAAAAAAAAAAAAAAAAAAAAAAAAAAAAAGACATTCAAACGACTTCTACTGAAGAACCACTGGACCGATTTGGCTGATATTTTGCAAGAAGCATATGGGGCACCTCCCTATATAAAATAGCTTAAATCATTCCAGTTTTGTCGGATCGTAAACATACCTTAAGTGGGTAGGGTAAATTTGGGAAAGTCATTGCTGCAACACATTTCCTTTTCCATAGTTTGCATTAGTATTGCCAATCTTTTTTTAAACCGAGATATCAACTTTGGATGACTTCAAGCTCCTTGTTGGTGCAGGTATCCTAAGACCGTGATTGTGAACAACATGTTTTTAAACTGAATTTAACTGTTTATAGGAACCTCCGTAGAAGTCAAGGGCGTAGCTACCTATACGCAAATACGCAGGTGCATATTGAAATTTTGTCAAATTGACAAAATTTCAACACACACCTGCGTATTTTCATGCTGAAATGTGATTAATTGGGCATGATTTTAATGCTAACTGCCAACAGACAGAAAATTTGAAATATCTTAGCGGATGAACCCCTATCATAACCCTCAGTGAGTATAAAGCATAATTGTGCGCGCCCCGTGCCAACCGGGGGGTATAAATAGTTGGATGCTTTCGCTTGCGGCAGGTGGTGAAACCCCACTATACAAGCAACCGTCCGTTATATAGTTCATACAGTTTAATTGATCAAATTTAAATGATCAAATCTTTCGTACAAACAGATCCAACGTGCGAATTTAAATAAATCCCATTTAGAAATTTTAGATATATTTAAGTAGGCACAAACGCGAATTCTATCCTTTCGATCTTTACTATTTCATGATACTAACATGCTTCATTTGTTTGTGTATCATTCTGTGCCCGTGGGTCGCACACGGTACGAAGATTATTACCTCATCTGTGTATAACATTTGTCTTGTGTTTGTATCACTTTTCCAAACTCGAGCACGTTGCACTTTAAAATAAGAAAGAAATTTGTCTCAACAGAAAAATAATAAACAATTTGTCTTCTGTAGCAATTGTCTGCTACGTTTTGTTTGCATATACCTTAAAGTTTCAAATCATTTAACAAATCTTATATGTTGCTACCTCTTCTTACTTATATAGTAACTTTGACAACTTCTTAGTCTCATTGCATATACTCCGGATATGGATCTTCTATTCCGACAACGCCAAAGACGTCTTTTCAGCAAACGGTTCTTTTTCCCTTTGTCTGTGGGGAATAAAATTTACAGGCCACTTTACTTCTGTAGTGGACGGGGTGAAATTCCCTGTCAAAACAGGAGCCACCTGTTTGCCGTGGGTGGCGTCTCGTATGCTGGAAAAAGGGATCCTGGTAGTTGAGGGAAGCCCGGGGATCTCCAGCTTTCCAACACACTACTTTGGCCCTGGCTTCAGATAGACGAGCGTTTCGGGTTAGGCCCGACCCGTTTCAATCGGCTCAGTCGTGCTAAGCTCTAGAAATGCGCTTCTTGATCCTTCACTTCCTTCTCTCTTTATACGTATCTATAATGGTACATACCGGGCTTAAAATACTCCCTTCGTTTCTTTCTATATGGGTATTTTCGATGGGCAGCGGCTGATGGGTTAATTGACGGGCATATTTTTCGGCCTTCAGCATTGGGGGTTTAAACCGAGGGATTTGATCGTTGAGTATAATGGTTATGTAGCTTTGGCGTTGGGAATAGGAGATCCGTTCCCCTAAAACGTCCCCTTGTAGGACTCCGCGGAGGGTGAAGCGCATAGCCAATGAATAATAAACATCAATCATGGGATCCTCAAATAAGAGAAGATTTCTAATGGACTCTGATGACGACGCGGACCGGCCCTCATATTTCACATTTCAAGGTAATGTTAGTTTCTCTAAATTTCTAGTCATTCAGTCACTTGAAGAGAAGGCGGTCACGACCCTTTCCCCTTTCGTGATTGAAAAACAAATTGAAAGTTTAATTGGGACACCTAAATCTGTTAAAAAACTAAAAAACAAGACTCTGCTAGTTGAAACATGCCGAAAAGCTCAAACGGACAATCTGTTGAAAATTTCCACCTTTTTTGGCCTTAAAGTCTCTGTCACGGAGCATACAAGCCTCAATTCATCAAAAGGCATCATCCGTGACAGGATGCTGAAAGGGGAAAAAGAAAATGAAATCGTTGACTATCTAAGAGAACAGGGCGTGACCGCCTGCAAACGCTTTACCATCAAAAAAGATCACGAAACTGTTGAGACGAATACATTACTGCTCACGTTCAACTCCGTCACAGTACCGAAATCGTTAAAAATCTTTTACCGAGTTGTTCCGGTTGACGTGTATGTGCCAAATCCTCTGCGGTGTTTCAACTGTCAGAGGTTTGGCCATCACGAAAACAATTGCCCCGTTGATCCCGGATCTGTTTGTGCGACTTGTGGCGCGGGAGGTCATGACCACCATACCTCCGCGTGCAAAAATCCGGCCAAATGCGTTAACTGCGGCAAAGATCACGTCTCTCGATCCAGTGTATGTGAAATATGGAAAAAAGAAAAAGAAATTTTGAAAATAAAAGTCAACAAGAATGTTACATATTTGGAAGCTAGGAAATTGTATGAAAGCCAAACTCAAACATCGGATATGGACTTCACAAAAATTGTACACTCACTGGCAAGACCCGAAACAAAAACTACTGGTACCCAATTTTTCGAAAAAGATTTTGACATTTTACCATCCTCTAAAGTTATTTCACCATCTGTAAAACCAACATCTCAGCCAACATCTCAGCCAAGAGCAACTACAGCCCGCTCTGGCTCAGGTTCACAGCCTCGAGCCGCTTCGGCGGCTCGTCCAACTAATTCTCAGTCTAGTTCTCAGTCAAATTCTCAGTCTAGTTCACAGTCTAATTCACAATCTAGTTCACAGTCTAGTTCGTCTGGTTCGCAGTCTGCTAGGCAGACTAAGGAACAGCTTAAAGCGGCGGCTAAAGCGCAGAAGGAGAAGGATAAACATCGTTCTCCTTCTGGTCACGGCTCTGGCCGTCGATCACATTCTGGCGGAGGCTCGTCCTCCAATAAACCTGCCATCGGAGGTTCGTCCTCCAATAAACTCGGCAAAGGATCTCCGGATCCTGTTAAAACGGTCAATAAATATGGCGCTTTGGAGGATGACATGGATACTGCTTAGGAGAAGTATATTCTCCTGATTGGTCTCCTGACACGTTTTTTTCTCTCCCATTCATTTAAACATGGATAAAAAGTCAATAATACAGTGGAACTGTCGTGGTCTTAAAGCAAATTATAATGAATTACTAATTTTAATGTCTCTTCTATCTCCAAGTGTCATTTGTCTTCAAGAAACCTTTTTAAAGCAGTCAGATAATGTTAGTTTTAGAGATTTTAGTATGTTTAATTATATTTGTCCTGATGGTCAAAGAGCATCAGGAGGAACTTCGATTCTCGTAAAATCTAACATTCCACATAGTCAGTTTAATCTGAATACAAACTTACAAGCAGTTGCCGTCAATGTTACTTTATCCAAAAAAGTAACGATATGCTCTATCTATATTCCGCCAAATGATGTACTTTCTAAAAATTCCTTGGTCCATTTAGTAGACCAATTGCCGCAGCCATTTATGTTAGTTGGTGACTTCAATGGTCACAGTAAAACCTGGGGTTGTTTGGATACAAATGACAGAGGAGAAATCATTGAAGATGTAATTGCTGAAAATGATTTGTGTATACTTAATGAAAAACAGCCTACATATCTTCACCCTCCCACGGGAAATTATTTTGCCATAGATTTGTCTATTTGTCATCCTAATATATATTTAGATTTTGACTGGTCAGTTTGTGATGACCTGCATGGAAGCGATCACTTCCCAATCATAATTAAAGAAATTGATTCATCTGATGAAGAACAGCATTCTCGATGGAATTTGAAAAAAGCAAATTGGGAAATGTTCGTAACATCATGTCAGGAGCGGCTTAGCTCTGAAAAGTTCAAAACAGCAGAAGATATGTCTGCTTTTACATCAGCATTACATGCAATTTCGGAAGAAAGTATTCCGAAATCCTCGACAAGTTCAAAAAGGCGTAATCCATGGTTTACTAATGAATGTAAAACTGCAATAAACAAACGCAAATCGTCTTTACGAAAATTTAATAAAAATCCGTCTCGTGAAAATCATGTACACTCAAAAGTAACTCGTGCTAAAGCACGAAGAACTATTAAAGAAGCCAAACGTTCATCTTGGCAACAATATGTCAATAAATTGAATCCAAAAACGCCAGTAAAAAAGATATGGGAAATGATACGAAAAATTAGTGGAAAAAACAAGAAATCTGAATGTGTTCATATCAAATCTTCCAACGGTAACAAATGTTTTTCCACTGCAGAGATTTCCAATGCATTAGGCGAAAACTTTCAGAAAAATTCTTCAAGTTCAAATTACAGTCAACGATTTCAGGAACTGAAAACTGAAAAAGAATCAGAAAATTTAAATTTTCAATCATTAAATAACGAAAAATATAATCTTCCCTTCAGCATATCAGAATTAAAGGAGTCTCTTGATAAATGTAAAGATACGGCCGCAGGGCCGGACGATATTCACTATCAAATCCTTAAACATTTACCGCCTGATGCGTTGGAGACCTTACTTAATATGTTGAATGATATTTGGCATACTGGAAATTTTCCAGAAGACTGGCATAAAGCAGTCATCATTCCTATTCCCAAACCGGGAAAGGATAAGACGGAAGCTACAAATTACCGACCGATAGCGTTAACAAGTTGCATATGTAAAACAATGGAGAGAATGATTAACGATAGGCTTGTTTGGTTCCTGGAGTCAAATAACTTGATTTCCAGAAATCAAGCGGGCTTTCGTAAGAATCACAGTACTGTAGATCATTTAGTTCGATTAGAAACTTTTATTCGTGATGCATTTGTGAAAAAAGAACATGTCGTCGCAATATTTTTTGATCTGGAGAAAGCGTACGACACGACGTGGAAATATGGCATCATGAAAGATTTACATAATATTGGCCTTCGAGGCCGACTTCCAAACTTTATTTCGAATTTCTTATCTGACAGATCCTTTAATGTTAGAATAGGGTCTACATTGTCTGACACTTTTAAACAAGAACAGGGTGTTCCTCAGGGAAGTATTTTATCACCTACTTTATTTAATATAAAAATCAATAACATTGTTAAATGTGTTAACGATACCGATTCTTCATTATATGTTGACGACTTTGGCATCTTTTACAAATCGAAAAATATGGAAAACATAGAATTCAGACTTCAAAGATGCCTGAATAAAGTAGAAACCTGGGCCACAGAAAACGGTTTTAAATTTTCTAAAACTAAAACCCAATGTGTTCATTTCTGTCAGTTGAGGGGTTTGCACCCCGACCCAGTTCTTAACATTTATGGATCGCCAATTCCAGTTGTAAATGAGGCCAAATTCTTAGGCCTTCTGTTCGATAAGAAACTCACTTTTATTCCTCACATAAAAGCTTTGAAAGCTAAATGTTTAAAAGCTTTAGATGTTTTAAAAGTGCTCTCCAATACAAATTGGGGAGGAGATCGTACTGTACTTCTAAACCTGTATAGATCTCTTGTGAGATCTAAACTGGATTATGGTTCAGTCGTATATGGTTCGGCACGAAAATCATACCTTAAATGTCTTGACACCATTCATCATCAGGGATTACGTCTTGCTCTTGGAGCATTTCGAACATCTCCCGTAGAAAGTCTTTACGCAGAGTCGAATGAACCGTCTCTATATATCAGAAGAGAGAAATTATCACTACAATATGTATCAAAACTAGCTGCAAACCCAAAGAATTCTGCTTACGATTGTGTTTTTAACCCTCGGTATGAAATATTTTATAACAACAAACCGAGATCTATTAAACCCTTGGGTTTACGTATTAAACCTTTGCTAGTAGACTCTCATATTGACATTAAAAACATCCAGAAATTTTCTTTACCTGTCCAAGAGCCATGGACATTAAAACCTCCTAACGTTATTTTATCATCACACAAGAATAGAAAATCACAGACGAACCCTGACCTTCTTCAATCAGAATTCTTGCAAGTAAAATCTAATTTTCCGAACCATACCACAATCTATACGGATGGTTCAAAACAAGAAGATAAAGTTGCATGTTCGGTTGTAAGTTCTCTATTCACAGATACTATACGATTACCAAATGGCAGCTCTATATTTACAGCCGAAGCTAAAGCCATAGATTTGGCCCTCAATCAAATTTCAGTTCAAGAGAACAATCAGTTTATTATATTCTCAGACTCACTTTCTGTTTTGTCATCACTTAAAAACGTCAATCACCCCAATCCTTTAATACAACAATTACTTCGTAAATATTTTCAGTTACCATCAAAAGAAATAATCTTTTGTTGGGTACCAAGTCACGTCAATATTCGTGGAAATGACCTGGCCGATAAAGAGGCCAAGGCGGCTTTAAATTTACCAGAAAGTACCTTCCGAATTCCACACTCAGATTTTAAATCTCAAATTAATACATATATCAAATCAAAATGTCAAACTACTTGGGATAATCAAATTCATAACAAACTCCGACAAATTAAACCAGATTTTCACAGCAAGGACAATATACTATCAAATAGAAAAGAACAGACTGTCATTACCAGATGCCGAATAGGGCATACCAGAATTTCACATTCGTTTTTATTAAATAATGAGGTTGCACCATTGTGCATACCATGCAATGAAGTCATTACTATCAAACATCTTCTTGTGTCATGCATTGACTTTAACCATATTCGTTCAAAACATTACAACATTAAAACCATAACCGAGCTTTTTAACAAAGTTTCTTCTATCCAAATTATTAATTTTTTAAAGGAAGCTGGACTTTTTAACAAGATTTAGTCTTTTATTGTACATAACATTTTTATCATTTGGACGTAACATAATACTTTAAACATTTGATCGTTTTTTGTCTTATAGAAACGTTTTAAACTGCTGACGTTTAGACGCTATATGCCCTTACCAGGGTTGAGCGTCTATAAATAACTTAAACGTTCATTCATTCATTCATTCATAATTGTGCGTACAGTGTAATTGCCCCTAGCTACGCCCCTGGAAGTAGATTATCTGGGAAGCAATACAGAACCACCATGGTCCTTTTGTTTTGACATTCTTCAGCGTGGAAAATGGCACTTACTAAGTTATTTCGTTTCATTCTCTGTAAATGTACATGTAGTCTTTGCAATGGTGTAGCTAGCTAAAATGAAAGTTATTTTCAGCACTGGTCATCTATATTGTTTCTGTAAAATAAAACAATTAAAATTGCTTCAAACTAATCTAAATAACAGGCATGTATAAAATATATACTTACAGTCAGTTGTTTAAAGGTTTTAATATGTTCGTTTGTTTAAATGGTAGAAAAAAAACTTGAATGACTCACTTTCGGTTTACCTGGTAAATACCCGGAACGAAAAAAAAAATAAAGTAATTACAAGTAGTAGCTTTAAAATAAATTTCTTTACTTGTGATGCCTACCTTTTATACTGATTTTGATGATGCATTTGATGATTGGTTCTACAGTCATTACGGTTATATTATACAATAGGCCAAAGGCCCATGAGTACTCAACATATAGCAATACAATGGACAATGGTGATGTATGTAGGGCCGAAACAAGAAAATATACAAATTCAGATGTTTAAGCATAATTACAAATGCAATCTTTTTCATGTAGTAGCAAATTACAAGTGTTCAAAGCATTTCTTCAAAAACCGCGTATGCCGAGTTGAACATAAACATTGTTTAGTTAATTTAGAATGAATCGAATCGCAATATTACCAGTATACTTTTACATTACATAGAGCTCCCGATAAGGTGAGATTTGTGGAGGATTCAGAAAGTATCCCTCTCGCCTTCTAACGAAGACACATGCTGCTACCCCTCATTAGAATCGTCTCGTCGAGACGACTCAAATGAATGACCGCAGTATACACTCCTATGGTAAACCAGAGGAAAACAATTCCCCAATTTCCCCATTACCCCGTCTTATCTGGAACACTGAATTACAGATACAGGTATTTACGGAGGAGAAATTTAGATTTGATTTAAAAAAATTCATTTCGTTTAAGAAAACTTTTGAGAATATAAATTGAAAGATATTTTGCAACACACTTATTCTCAGTTTGTAAAAGTTCTATTTTAGGAATATTTGGTCTTACCTTGTAGTATCTTTTAATATACTGAGCACGTTCATCATTGTAAAAAGAACATTCTAAAACAAGAAAATCGGTGGAACCGATGGATGCTCCCCAAAGGCTTAGAATAGGACAATGGGTATCCTGGTGAAGGAGTGATTTTCTGTGTAAACTAAATGCAATTCAAAATGGAAAAAGTAATTCTCTTCAATACTTTTAGAGCAATGCTCTAGACATGCATACAATGGAGAAAAAATAAGAAGGGAAGTAACTCCAAAATAACTTGGGATACAGTTATGGTTCTTCTGCTCTGCACTTCTTGTCATTGCCCTCTAGTATCAATATATGAGGTTTCATTCATGTTCCCTTAAATATGTACAGAGATATACTCCAGACAAGCTAAATGACTAAAAAAATTAGGAAGGGCACTAATTCCGTATTTACTAAAGGTAATGTTATAGTTCTTAAACTCTGCACATCCTTGCAATACCCACTATTAATGTGTAAAATTTCATTTGGTTTCCTTCAATACTTCCTAAGATATGCTTCATTCAAGCAAAATAAAGCACAAATTAAGAAGGGAGCTAACTCTGTAATTATTTATGACAGAGTTATGGTTACGTTCTGCACTTTCACTCATTGCCCTCTATTAATGTGTGAAGCTTCATTAAGTTCCCTGATATGTTCTGGACATGCAAAATACTGAAAAATAGGAAGGGAGCTTACTTTGTAAATACTTAAGACAGGGTTATGGGTCTTGTGCTCTGCACTTTCTCTTATTGTCCTCTTTCAATGTATAAAGTTTCATTACGTTCCCTTTAATACTTTTGGAGATATGCACCGGACAAGCTTAATATTGAAAAAACTGGAAAGGGAGCTAACTTCGTAAATACTTGTGATAGGGTTACAGTTCTTATGCACTGCACTTTCTCTCATTGTCCTCTATCAAAGTGTGAAGTTTCATTCAGTTCCCCCTTATACTTTCAGAGATATGCTCCGGACAAGCAAAATATTGGAAAAAATGGAAAGGGAGCTAACTTCGTAAATACGTTTGACAGGGTTACGGCTCTTGTGCACAGCACTTTCTCTCATTGTCCTCTATCAATGTGTGAAGTTTCATTCAGTTCCCCCTTATACTTTCAGAGATATGCTCCGGACAAGCAAAATATGCAAAAACAAGAGCTGTCGCCTGACAGCATAGCTCGCCTGAATAAGTGCTTGCCCGTGACACAGTTGCTATGGTGGTGTGGACTGCTAGGCATAAAACTTCAAACAAGCATGTCCATAATGACAACACATTTATAAACAAACGTTATCTCAGAAATAAGTCTTAAAATAAAATAAAAATAAAAAAAAATCCACATGAAATTTCAAAGTCCATGAGCTTGAGGACAAAGAACTAAGGGGTAGAGGGGTAAGGGGTGGGGTGTGTGTGTGTGTGGGGGGGGGCAGCTAGGATGTATCAAAACCTTGAACCATTATCCAATATCAGTCCAAATATTAGTATCAACTGAGTCCATGTGGCCCTGTGAAATTATGTCTTATAAATATATAACTTTAACCAAAATCTTGTAGACAAAATTCTAAGTTGATAACCTTGACTTCAAGGTCATCCAGTGGGGTGGGTAAGTATATAGTGTTTTGTAAAAACTCAAAAGTGTCTAACATCAGTTCAAGTGTAAACTAAATCTCTGTCAAGCATTATGGATCAGTATGCAATTAGAACACTTTGATAAAGACCAAATTTCCTAAGTCCCTGACCTTGACATTAAGGTCACTGAGCGGGGTTGGGGTAGTACTATGTAAAAGTTTATACTAATATATAACTACAGTGCAAATATAAAAAGAATTCATCTATGGGTTCAGGAGATATGTGTCTTTAAAAAACTTTAACCAAAACATCCAATAAATAAAAGGACAATTTTCTAAGTCCATGACCTTGACATCAAGGTCATTGAGGGGGGGGGGTAGTACCTTGGAAAACTTTGAACCAATATCTAACTATAGTGCAAGTATCAAAGGAATCCATCCATGGGTTAAGGAGATATTGGGTTTTATAAAACTTTAACCAATACATCCAGTCCAAAAAACTCCAAATTTTCTAAGTCCATGACCTTGACATCAAGGTCACGAAGTGGGGTGGGGGTGGTACACTGTTAAACTTTGGACCAATATCTAACTACAGTGCAAGTATCAAAAGAATCCATCCTTTGGTTAGGGAGATATAGGTCTTTAAAAAACTTTAACCAAAACATCCAATCCGGACGCCGACGCGGACGCGGACGCGGACGCGGACGCGGACGCCAAGGTGACAACAATAGCTCTTCCTGAACTTTCGTTCAGGCGAGCTAAAAACTGGGAAGGGAGCTAACTTCGTAAATACTTGTATATTAAACATATTTTATTGCCTTTATATACAATGGGGTTGGGCTAAGTTCTCGCAACATTAGTTACAGCCCTCCCCCTTCCTCTCATTGTCCTATTGAGATATGCACCGGACAAGCTTAATATTGAAAAAACTGGAAAGGGAGCTTACTTCGTAAATACTTGTGATAGGGTTACAGTTCTTATGCACTGCACTTTCTCTCATTGTCCTCTATCAATGTGTGAAGTTTCATTTAGTTCCCCCTCATACTTTCAGAGATATGCTCCGGACAAGCAAAATATTGAAAAAAATGGAAAGGGAGCTAACTTCGTAAATACTTCTGACATGGTTACGGTTCTTGTGCACTGCACTTCCCCTCGTTGTCCTCTATCCATGTGTGAAGTTTCATTTAGTTCCCCCTTATACTTTCAGAGATATGCTCCGGACAAAAGTGTGACGGACGGACGGACAGATGGACAGACGGACGGACAAAGCGGCAACTATATGCTCACCCTTCAGGGAGCATAATAAAATGGAACTCTTCTCCAAAACATTACAGACCTGACATTTTCTATTTACCATGGTATTTTATTTGGTTTATGCCACCGCCCGACTGTAGTTTGTAATCTATGTGATGGAACACGTAAACGAGTGAAGGCATATCTAAACTTTTGAGCTGTAATAAAACCTAAATAAGATTGAAAATGAAAATCAGAAATTAATTTATAAGTATTTGCCCTTGAAGAATTTTCTTACTGTTCATTCCAATTTGGAATAAAATGATCTGTTAATCTTTGTATAAATATACTCATAAAATCTTAATATTACCTACCCCTTGCGAAAACCATCGCGACTGAAACCACAATTTTCAAACAGCATTTTAACTGACTTAGCCAAAGATGGTTTGTCTGGAAATTTATGCAAATCATTCAACATTATGTTGTATGTAAGTTTTATGAATTTGGTGTCATCACATTGTAGAATTTCAAAACAATAACGAATAATAGCAATTAATCTATAATTTCCAAATGGCATTCTTCTTAATTTTCCGTATATAAATTGTTCTTGGTTTGTTTTTTAACCCCTAAAAGATGTTTAAAGAATTGCAAATGCACACGTTCTTTATCAAGTTTTGAGTTGGTTACCACCCTTTCTATTTTACTGACTAGTCCCTCAGATACACAAACAAAGTGATTGTATTGTGATAGGCAGGTGATGCCAACTCCTCGCGAGCACCTGATCACACCTCTATACAGGGAAAGGGACTGTACGTGCATCTAAATATTTCGCAATTGTAAATGATTTTATGTTTTACGAGTTCGGACCTTTGATTTTGGTACTTTGATCTTTTCTACTTGTATTCGCCGGTTTAGAATCCCTTCATCACTGCACCCCAGACCAAGGACTATGATCACTGTCGCTTCTGTAGTAAATTGGTAACCGATTCAAATCAGAACATATATTTGAGCATCGGAGATAGCGAATCGGGTCCCGCCCATGACAAAGTGGGTTTCTATTGATGCTAAGGACAGGATTTTCTTGCACACCGGATAAGGATATCCGCGTGCTTCCCCTGTACCTACAAATCTTATCTCACCCATGTTAACACACCCAGGAACGGATAATCACGAGCATTCAATGCATTGGTTGTAATGGAGGTCACGTATCTGCGTCGTCAAGTGACGTTAGTGTTTTAGATGATTACGTCACGAAAACGGCAAAATGACGTCAGTTTATGCATGCCAGACGTTGACGTAAAGAACCGAATGGCGGTCGTTGAAAGCGGTGCCTTCTTTCAAAATCAAACAGAAACCTCTCAGGCACTAAAATTACACATTCAAGTAAGTTCTAAGATAATACAAAACGTGGTGTGCAAGAAAAAGTATCTATCATGGGTGTGAGGTGCGGATAGAAAAATCCGTCACTCGCGATCACTGTTCGGCATCACTCGGCAAGCCTCGTGATGCCGAACAGTGACCCTCGTGACGGATTTTTCTATTCACACCTCACACCCATGAAAGATACTTAAAATGTCGGTTCCTAATCATTGCCTTCTCATCTTCTTCTAACAACACAGTGCCCCTGAGGTCATTTTGTAACTTAATCAAATCAAATTCAGTACTATTTACTTAGAAGAAGCAAATCAATCATTATTTGAGCTGCGACACGACAAAACCAACAAAGTGGTTATGCGCCCAGCGCAGCCTCAGATGAGCCTGGGCATCCGCCCAGTCTGATCAGAGTCTTCGCTGTCTGCATTAAGGGAGCTGAGACCCTTAGCTACACTTTAAGCGCTTAGCTGAGTCTGATCAGACTGGGTGGATGCCCAGGCTGGTCTGAGTCTTGCTGGGCGCACATGCCATTTTGTTGGCTTTGTCGTGTCGAGGCTCAATTTTCGTTTCTTTGCTTGTACGTTTCAGTGGAAATTTTACATATATATGAGTTATCTGGCACCTTCAACCATTAGAAAATTTTTATAAGAAACCACATTTGTTTCGTAATTGAGTGAGTAAACTCGGGTTTAACGTCCCAACAACAACGAGGTCATATGGAGACGGGACCTCGGTTTAAAGTCTAATCCGAAAGTCCGGAGAAACGGGGGAACCATCTTGCGCCCTCTGGATTGGTAGTCCGGAGTGTTATCTACTACACTACAGCCGCTCCTTTTTTCGTAATACGAGAGATATTGACACACAATTCTAGTCTAATCCACCCAGCCGTACATAACAAGCAGTGTTTAAAGATCTTTACGCTGTAGGTCATCAAACCAATTTGTGAATTGGAGCCAAACTTTATCACAGACTTGAGAGATTTTAATGCATGGATGCTTCAGTCCATGTTTAGTCCAAGTCCATTCAGCTGTTTTGTTTTAAGATTTGTTTTGTCCCATTCACATAACGATGTTCCCCTGGAGGCTCAGCGGAACGAATCAATGGTTGCACACTTCGCGCATCGAGTCTGTCTGTCCGTCCCCTCTCCGATTCGAAGAAGAGTTTAAAGATTTTCATGATTCCGGTCATTTATGACATACATGTACGTTGTCCAGAAGAGTATCACTAGTTTGGAAAACACTGATGCGACGATGCTTCATACCAAGTTAAGGTCTTCAGATACAGAATAACTGTGTTTTTACTTTGTTAAAACAAGAGAGTTATTGTTAATGGTGTAATCGATCAGTTGTGGAGTATATACATATACTAACAATGTCTACCGTAAAGATCCTAAGTTTTGGGGCAGATAGGTCTGTACAAACAGCGGAGACCGAGATCTGACTGTTCCTTAGGAACCAGAATGATCAAGGTCTTCATATCTGCGCATTTTTGTAGGCATTACTCTATGGTAGAACCGGAATAACAGGGAAATAGATAATAGGACAAGGACCGGCTGTGTTTGCGGCAGGTGCACAATTTTGGCAGTCTGTTTTGGGCACATTTTTTTTACTTAAAAATTGTTTTTCTAGGAAACGAAACGGTGAAATGTTTTGATTTTTTTCTTTTTGTTTTATTCTGTATCATACAACGTAAGTTTTACTAAAATAATATACATAAATATGCCCAATCTATTGAATATATTTTTCATGACGATTTTCATAAAATCCAAATTAATTGCATATTTTAAAATAGTGTAAAAATATACTTATTGTCAAGATAACTGCATTTTTATCTGCCTGTTTGTTTAAAAAATCCTATATAATAGATTATATGATTTGCAGAAATGAAAGTGCATTCATGCGCTAGAGACACAAATTTAAATGGAAAATGTGTAAAAATGCAAAGGGGAGATGTGTGTGTGTGTGTGGGGGGGGGGGCCTCCACCTTAAAGGAAATTCACATAGGGTTCTGCCCATGCACCGCATTCCATAATACTATGCATAGTGATTGTCTAGGACATTACTATTGCCTTTGTGAAATATTTGCTGATCCATCTATTTTAATTGTTAAATTACAACATTTTAATTGGATGGGATGCAAAAAATAGGGGCACCCTAATTTCAAGCAGCCCAAAGCTGTAGGATTTTTGAATTTCTGACTCGTTTTATTCTCAAAATGATTCCTAGTAATTTTTTATTATGTATATACCACGTTTGTATTCAAATGTATACCATAAAACTTTCCGTATTAGCTTTTGTTTGCAGACGCCCCCAAATTTCAACTCCATAAAATTTTTGGACAAATTAAATTTTCGATTTGACCATGTTGCAGTTCTTGTCAACCTGTCAAATTAATTAAAAATTAGGCCATACATGTGACAATCATAATTATAAATTTTCTTGAAAATTGAAAACTGGTAACATGATTTTTTGGAATGCTGAATGTTACCAGTTGAAAACAAATTAGGAATGCATTTACATGTAATTTTGTGATTATTTTTATGCTAATTATTTTCAGTTTTTGTAAATTTTATCATCTATTTGCATCTACAAATCCTTTATTGTCCAACCCACTTGCGGTGAGCGACACATAGTTGTTACAACTTCAATTCGGTGTAGGCTATGTACGAATGTGCGTTAGTGCTTGCCTTCGTGCATCCGTCCGGATTTGTCCGGGCCATAGGTTTTGCATTTATGAATAGAGTTCAAAATAATTTGGCACAATTGTTCTCCTTGATGAGTAGCAGTGCTGTTTGAAACATTTGGTCAGATAGGTCCAAGGTCAAGGTCACACTTGAAGGTCAAATGATAAAATGGTCATAAATTGATCTTGTCCGGGCCACAACTTCTCAATTTATGGATTGTTTGCAAAATAATTCGGCACAATTGTTCTCCTTGATAAGTAGAAGTGTCATTTAGAACATTTGGTCAGGTAGGTCCTAGGTCAAGGTCACACTTGAAGGTCAAATGATAAAATTGTCATAAATTGAGCTTGTCCGGGCCATAACCTCTACATTTATGGATGGATTTCCAAAATAATTTGGCACAATTGTTTTCCTTGATGCGTAAAAGTGCCATTGAAACACTTGGTCAGGTAGGTTCAAGGTCAATGTCACACTTGAAGGTCAAATGATAGGATTGTCATAAATTGAGCTATGGCCCATAACTTCTACACTTTTGGATGGATTTCAAAATAATTCGTCACAATTGTTCTTCTTCATGAGTAAAAGTTCCATTTGAAACATTTGGTCAGGTAGGTCCACAGTCAAGTTCACACTTGAAGGCCAAATGATAAAATTGTCATAAATTTAGCTTGTCTGGGCCATAACTTCTACATTTATGTATGGATTTTAAAATGATTCGGCACAATTGTTTTCCTTGATGAGTAGAAGTACCATTTGAAATAATTAGTAAGGTAGATCTAAGGTCAATGTCACACTTGAAGGTCAAATGATATAATGGTCATAAATTAAGCTTGTCCAGGTCATTTCTGCTACATTTATACATGGATTTCAAAATAATTGGGCACAGTTGTTCCCCTTCCTAATGAGTAGAAGTGATATTCGAAACATTTGTTCAGGTAGGTTGAAGGTCAAGGTCAATTTTGAAGGTCAAATGATACAATGGTCATAAATAGAGCTTGTCCAGGTCATTTCTTCTATATTTAAAGATGGATTTCAAAAAGGTTTGGCACAGTTGTCCTCCTTGATGAGTAAAAGTGTCATTTGAAGCATTTTTTCTGGTAGGTCCTAGGTCAAGGTCACACTAGAAGGTTAAATGATAAAACTGTTGAGCTTGTCCCAGCTATTACTTCTACATTTATGCATGGATTTCAAAATAATTTGGCACAATTGGTCTCCTTGATGAGTAAAAATGTTTTGTGAAATATTTATTCTGTTAGGTCCAATGTTGTATTTATTTTTCTTTATACACTGTCGAGTGTTTGGAGTTAATTTAGTTTTCCATTTATTTCTCAGACAAAATAGATCAATATATCTGCATATGGAGCTTTTTATTATGATTGTAGTTTAGGTTACTATTATTATTATTACTAGAAAATGAAGTGTTTCTATGAACATATTAACACTTAAATGTGGACATGCATTTTTGTCTAACAAATCACCTTAATCTATATCATGCATTATGTGACAATGTTACCGTTTTTCAAAATTCATTAAATTCCTCTGGTATAAAGAGGACACATAAGACCTATTTTTCAGGAAATTTCATAGGTTGACACTGACTGGAACATATATAAATTTTGGGATGCTTTTTGTTTTTTAATAATTTTAGTGTCGCTTTTAGCCATATTTTCTGACTTAATGTTTTAAAAAAAGTTTAGTTTGCATGTTTTCATTAGCATAAACGGAATCAAAGATATCCATATGGAGCCCTTTTACTATTCTAGTACACACTTTATGAAATTGAATCAAGCTGATTATTTATGATTGATTAATTATAGGGCAGGTATCACAACAAAATGGGAGTACTTCAAGGTGCTCTCATGAGACCTTAAAGTCTAAACTGAGATAAATAAATGCATATATGCTGTTGTTAGGTTCAAGATATTAAACATGAAAGTAACAAGAAAACCCATGCGTGGGCAGATTAGGAACCTCCCCTTTCGTTTTTTTAGGAAACCCAAACGGTGATATTTGTTTTTCTTATCCAAATGTTTTATAGCCCTTTGGGTTATTCAGCTGGTATAAAGAAATGAATGTCCCACCAATATTTATATTCAGTATCTGTCTAACTTAAGTAAAAAATCAATTCTGTCGTTCATGAGAAGTCTTTTAAAGATTTTGGCGATGATAGTCATAGTGACCTTAAATCTTTTAATATAGATAAACCTGTTCGACCGTCTTATTACTATTTTAGCCATGCCATTTTGGTAAAACTGCGTCTTGTAACGCTAGATTTAGGAGAAGACGTGATTTAATGATGTATAATTTCCTACAAAACTTTTGTCGATGGCCTTGTCAAGATTTGTTTTTTGTTGCGCAGATGGTCGTGACTGTTTAAAAGGAATGCTGAGGGTCGTAAATGCAAAGAGGTCGCATCCCCCCCCCCATCTCTGAAACACGACTGTTAATTCTTGTAATGTTGCAAGTTGGAAACTGATTTAAACGTGGTTGGAAAGAGCACTAAGTAGGTCACCCGCTGATGCGTTCAGCTTTGCAAATGATAAAGGAACCAGAGGACCATTGGTCCTGCAGCTCACCTGAGCACTGAGGTTATGCTGAAAAATCTTAAAGTTGCCACAGCAACAAAACAACATGCACAACAGCAATGATACACCCATTTATGTAGAGGATAATATCACAAACATTTATGCTAAAAAGATTCAGCTTTATCTCCCTTCATGGCTTCTGAGAGGATTTTTGGCAACAACAAAAAAAAAAATCGAAAATTTAGCCTTTCGGTTGCGATGGCAACCAACCAAAATCAGGGATTTGGGCAAAATTCATATTGCTGGTAGGACTACTCCAGGAACATTTCTGTAAAGTTTATGTCAAAATATCTGCAGTATCACAGAAATAAATGCCAAATTTCCACTTTCCCCATCATAAGGCTATGGAAAATTTAAGTTTCCATAGCAATGAATTCACATGGGCAACGATAATATAAAACATAATTTAGGCACAGGCTAATGTCATTAATATGTATGCAAAGTATCAGCTTCATCCCTATTATGGCTCCTTTGAAAAGTTTTTCAAAAATTTACCCTTTATTTTGCCATGGCAACCAATCAAATTTAGCGATTAGGACAAAATTCATATGAATCATAACGGACTACTCAAGAAACATTTCTATAGAAACAAATTCTAAATAGCTGCAGTGAGACAGCAAAAATTGCCAATTTCCACTTTTCCCATTATAAGTCAATGGAAACTATAAGTTGCCATAGCAACCAGAGTTCTTATGGGATTGGAACAAAAAACATACTTTATGTAGAGGCTAATGTCATTAACATATACGCAAAGTATCAGCTTCATCCTTCTTATGGCTTCTGAGAAGAAGATTTTTTTTTTTTTTTCAAAAATTTACCCTTTATTTTGCCATGGCAACCAATCAAATTCAGCGATTTGAACAAAATTCATATGAATCGTAGAGGACTACTCAAGAAACATTTCTGCAGAAAAAAATTCTAAACAACTGCAGTGAGACAGCAAAAATTGCCAATTTCCACTTTTCCCATTATAAGTCAATGGAAACTATAAGTTGCCATAGCAACCAGAGTTCTTATGGGATTGGAATAAAAAACACAATTTATGTAGAGGCTAATGTCATTAACATATATGCGAAGTATCAGCTTAATCCCTCTTATGGCTTCTAAGGAGAAGATTTTTTTTTATTTTTTCGAAAATTTACCCTTTATTTTGCCATGGCAACCAATCAAATTCAGCGATTTGAACCAAATTCTTATGAATCGTAGGGGACTGCTCAAGAAACATTTCTGTAGAAAAAAATTCAAAATAACTGCAGTGAGACAGAAAAAATTTGCCAATTTCCACTTTTCCCATTATAAGTCAATGGAAACTATAAGTTGCTATAGCAACCAGAGTTCTTATGCTAATGGAACAAAAAACACAATTATTCGTTCCCCCCACCTATAGATGCTATATGTGAAATATGGAAAGAATCGGCCCCATGGCTTCAGAGGAGAAGTCGTTTGAAAATGTTGACGACGGCGGACGGACGACGGACGACGGATGCCTGCCTATACTATAAGCTCACCTATGAGCCTTCGGCTCAGGTGAGCTAATAAAGAATGTACATGCTGCCTTCTGGAAAAGTAATGGAAAAATGCAAATACCTAGTACATGTTTTTCTCAAAATCAGGCTTAACATGGCGAGTTTATCTTCAGCGTCTAAACATTTCTAGATGGAAGGAAATATGCCGAATATCATTGCAATGCAGGATTTTCTAAACGATTATGTCGGTTCTTGATCAGTGCCAATTCATTTACTGAGAGTTCCTTTTCGACGTCTCGACATCGTCACTGATATTTTCTCACATATTACATTAAATCAAACACAATATCTTTGGAATACTAAGCATTTAGTCGAATCCAAAAATGCTTCGAGCTAATTTTGCATTGATAGTTCTGATAAGATAATTTCTTTAGGGAATGCAATTTACATTAAATGAAGCTATTAGATCTATACCTTTTACAAACTGGCAGTCGGTTTTTGAACCTGCTTGTCGTTTACATAGCAGATAATAAGTGACCCTTTCGAATGTAACATGATTTGGCTATATTTAGCATAACAGGATTTTTAGCGCATATATGCATATGATACGTGAACTGTGTATGACGTAATTTGATGATCCAAGCTCAATTAATAAAACAGGTGTGACGGCGTTTTGAAGACTCCTTGGATGACCCTGGTATAACTGAATAAATACTGTACTAGTGTAAGACGAGCAAAGCTAAAATTCGGCCATGGAGAAGGATGTTGATTTCCCATTTGTGAAAAAATGTTCAATCTGAGATTTTTAACCCACCCCTGAGGGAGCTTATAGGATGGGAAGGCTCCGTCGTCGTCCGTCCACAATTTCAAACGACTTCTCTTCTGAAACCATTGGGCCGATTGTAACCAAATTTCATATAGCCTCCAGAGCTTGGGGGAACGAAATATTGTTCACATAATCTGGGTCACATGACCAACACGGCCACCACGTCCATATATGGTCAAAGCCTTTAAGTCCAGAGTCAATGGCCTTGAAACTTGGTATGTAGCAACGGGTTTACGAGTACTACCAAGTTTGCTCAAATTATGGCCTTCGGTTGACCTTGTCCTTTTTTACGGTTAGTTCAAATTTGTTTTCTAATGATTTTATATGGGAAAATGCTAGACCATAAGATTTCTTGGCAACTGTTGGAGATTTTGGCCAAAAATTGGTATATACAGTGACCTTAATGAGAATATGAAAATTTATGAGTATAAGAGGTCAAGGTTATTCTTTGAACTTTGATACTGGGCTCTCATATTTCGACAATTTCAAATATCTCATCTAAAGTCACTGGGCAAATTGTAATCAAATTTCATAAAAAGCCTCCAGAGGCTGTTGGAAGGAAAATTTGTTCAAACGGTCCAGGCCACATGACCAACATGGCCGCCAAGCCTATATCTGGTAAAAAGCTTTAAAAAACCCTTTTCTGCAGAACCAATTGACCAATGGCCTTGAAGTTTGGAATGTAGCAATGGGAACCTAAGTACTTCCAATATTGTCCAATTGATGAGCTTGGTTGGAACTTGACCTTTAATGAGGTAAGGTCAAATATTAGAAAATGCTAGAACAGAAGATTTCAAGGAAAGTCTTATTTTCCAGGACCAACTGACCATTGGCCTTGAAATTTTATATGTGGCATTGATACTCGAGTACTACCAATATTGTTCAAATGATGACCTTGGGTTGATCTTGACCCTTTTTTACAGCATGGTCAAATGTAGGAAAATGCTATTGCATAAGCTTTCATGGAAGTTTTGAAATTCTGGCAAAAAAATGGCATATTTAAATATCTTAACGAGTACATGAAGATTTATGAGAACGAGAGGTCACGGTAATTCCTTGACCTTTGACCCAGGACTCTCATATTTTGACAATTTCAAACATCTCCTCGAAAGCCAATGGGCCAATTGTAACCAAATTTCATAAAGAGCCTTCGCGGGCTGAGGGGACCAAAACTTGTTCAAACGTTCCAGTTCACACAACCAAAGGCCGACATGCCTGTATTTGGTAAAAGGCTTAAACACCTTCTCCAGAACCTATCGACCGTAGGCCTTGAATTGAGCACTCCTAGATTGTACAATTGAAGATCTTGGGTTGACCTTGACCTGTTTTACGGCAATGTCAAATATGGGACTATGCTAGAACGTAAGAGTTTACAGAAAGTTTTCAAGATTTTAGCCTAAAATTTGGTATAAAATTCGTCTTAAAGCATACATGAGTATTTATGAGTACAAGAGGTCAAGGTCATTCTTTGACGTTTGACCAAAAACTTATATTCTGATAATTTCAAACACCTCCTCAAATACCACAGGGTCAGTTGCTCAGGTGAGCAATTCAGGGCATCATGGCCCTCTTGTTCTACCCATCCCATGGATGAGAACTGTATTCACCTCTAACGCAGAAAGACCAGCCTGGATTCCACTACATGCATCATAATAATCTTGGTGGTGCCAGGTAACAGTGTGTCTTGTGGCATACGCGTAAATCTAAGACTCAGCATGCGCCTTCATTCTGATCACAATCTTTTCTGTTTACTTGGAAACTCAATCAAACCTGGCCAATACATTTAGCAAAAAGCTGTCCAGCGCAGTGTTTGCTGAGTCTAGGCTTCTCGCAGATTTTGTAAGGTACGTTTTCTTGCACTATCTTATTTGTAGATAATTGTAGCCTTATTGTCAGATTTCACTGTGTAGACGCGCATAGTTCCTGTATGCCTTTATGAGTCCTCTATTTCTCGTTTGCTCCATGCAGCCTATGTTTGTCACCAAAAGAAGAACACTAACAGAGGTAGTAACAGCAATAAGCTCTGTGAATGGTGTATGCCTTCTACGCCACCTAAAATGATCAAAGAAATATGTTTCAGTTGCAAGTAGCTATGACGTCACAGATTAACAATGAATGACACAACAACATATTTCGCATACTGTACCCTTTAAAAGCCAACATCAGACGAAAGAATTCATGTCTGCAAAATTTCCAAAAACGTCGCTCAAGCTATATCATACAGGGAATTCAAAGACTAGAGGGCAAACATTGTAGATCAAGATGAGGCGGCGGCTCATCACGAGGTGTTTGCAAATCCAGCTATTTTCGTCTCTGGTGCTTAAATTCACGGTGGGTAGCCATAACGCGACCATAGGCAGTTTTGATCAAGGTGTAGCTTTACAGACACCATCTGACAGAGACGGATCAGCAAATGTACGCAATTAAAAAGCATCGCACATAAAAATGTAGACGTAGTTTTTATCCTAAGGGTCTGCACCGTTTGCATTTGCGGGGATCCAGTCTAGTGTAGTAGTACGGCCAATTAGTGATGTGTACATATGTATATAGGTATATAAAGTGTATAACTGACCAGTCTAACTGGTCCGGACCTTTTAGCCTAGTGGTTGTGTGCTAGCTTTAGAATCTTGGGGTCGTGAGATCGATCCCCTGTCTGATCAGTTATACACTCTTTGTACCTATATACATATTTACACATCACTTATTGGTCGTACACCTACACTAGAAATGGTTTTGGCCTCAAAACAGTATAACTCGCGTCCTCAAGATACTACATGTCATTTACTAATCTTCGAAACAAATCAGAGCAAAGTATTTTACAAAGCAGATAATAAGCCATAAAAATCCGCATGCTGAACCCTAATCACCAGTACATCAAAAACCAACATTTTTTATACCCATTAGCATGCATGGCACAGCTCCAAAGTACTATACGACAATAGTTTAGAATAAAAACTCTGTTATCTTATTTTCTTACATGTTCATTTACAATCGGTTTACTGGAACAGCACAATCCGTTTTGTGGGCCAATAAGTAAAAAAATAGCAACCCGAAAGGAAATTTTAAGCCTATAAATGATTTGCATGCGGAAACCCTCACCACCAGCAAATCTTCCTACCCAGCAACATGCATTACAGAGCTCCACATTACGATAAATGTTGGTATAAAAAACATTTTGTTTTCTAACAAGAAGACATCCTCATCAGAAAGTACTCATCAATAGAATCAGCAAATCGATAACAATTCAAAATATACTGTTCACAGAAAGTAGAGGATATTGAGTTATTAGAAATTATCTAAATTAGTAAAAATACCAAATCCATCTGAAACGACAAGTATCCATCAGACAAATATTCGAGAAGGCATTATGCATTACAATTTGGATGGTATATCCTCTCACGTGACCTGCAAGTCATTCGTTTTAGACAGGGGGTCGACACCCAAATTTCACACGAATCTGGTGTGGAAACAGATTGTTTTCAAATAACAAAATTTACACAGAAACACTCGTCATTCTTCATTTAATAAACTGAAAATTGGTTTTACACACTGTTTCATCAAAATAAAGAGTGCAAGCCATAAACATCTAAATTTTTCGGTAATTCGATGCACCTGTACGAATTTTGTTTTCTGGTATTCTTCCCAAAATGACAGTTTTGAAGAAGAAAAAATTTTTTTTAGCATGCAAAACTTAAAAGTGCATAAAAAGGTTAGCTTAATTGGAGAATTTGAATAAAGTTTTGTTCGAATTTACCACATTTTAGTCCTGACCCCCTGTCTGAAACAAATTGTATGCAGATCACGTGACAGGATATATCGTCCAAACATTCATTAAAAGTGTCTTAACAGATATTTATCTTATCAATACTTAATGTTATATATAGATATTACATTTGTTGTAGACGCTACAATTTTTCATACCTGAATATCCCCTACTTTTTGTGAACAGTATATGAGTGTGCAACCCGTTGAAGAAGACAAATATCAGTCACGCGGATCGTTAACCCTTAAAGTGCCAAAAATTAAAATAGTTAAATTTGCAAACAGTGTAGATCCAGATGAGGTGGCTCATAATGAGCCACCTCATCTGAATCTACACTGTTTGCCCTCTGGTGTTCGAATTCTCAATATGATATAGCTTGGACGAAACATTTTTTTTAAATTCTGCAGACGTATATTTTGTCGTCTGCTTTTTGGCGCATTAAGGGTTAAAGTTTGAGTAATGTGAAACTCTGCTTTACTTACATACTTTATTTTTCCTTTGTATAAAAGTACTCGAACTACAGAAATTGGCTCCTGACAAGCGGGAAAACTGAAATATCATACTTAAAATGAACAATGCGGCCAATCTTTTTATACGACTTACTATCAGATTGGAAAATGATGAGTCGCAATAGGCAGTATAAAAGTTGATGATAGTTGACAAAAGTTTGTTCACCGTTCAAAACTTCTACGCATTAGGGCAGACAGGTCTGAGCAAACAGGGTCTACACCGTTTGCCATTCCATCAGCATCTTTTGGACACATTAATGCATTGTTAAACCAGACTGTTCCATTTTTATGTTATTTACACTAGCCCTTTTATGACCAGTGGACTTGTCCATCCTTATCATTTGAATGAGTCTATTTCTAGTTTTAGGGGTTTCTAGTGGATAATTTTATTTTTATTGTATTTGGCACAGCAAATTCTGTAGGCAAACTGTAGACCCTTATCAGAAGTCGCGTTCCATGGCATCTGAACTGAGTCTGCATTGTTTGCATATGTCCCCAAACGGGGTTGCAGTCTAAAAAGCATAAATTATAACAGATGTCAGGAGCTCCGGTAACTACGTAGGTTAAGCGCTGGCTTCCTGATCAAGTGGTCCCGGGCTCGAGTCCCTCCTTGGGACGGGAATCTTTTCATTCGTAAACGGGTTTCCATTGCACACAGCCTTTCATTATCATCCACCCATCGTCCTCATATGACTGAAAAACTGTTAAAAGGACGTAAAATCGCAAGTCATCCATCCATACATCCATCTATATCATATGTCCCAATTTTTAGATTTTTTACAGTAATTCCCATTGTCTTCATCAAGATGGTAAATCTCTTCTGGGTGGCATACCTAATACATTTCGGTTAAGGTTTAGCTTGATTGGCATTTCTATTGTGTATGTTTCTTTTGGTACTGAATAAGTAAGAGTAATAGTCATAACTGTAAAGGACAGTAAAGGAATCCTGTGAGCTCGAAGAGTAACGGAATTATAAAAGATTTGCCGAAGAGTAGCCGAATCCAATGAAATTTGCCGATGTTGATGAGTTTGCAGACTAGTAATGGAATAATGAGGGACGTCAGTCCTAATGAAAAGTAACAGACTCATACTAGGTTTGCAGAGGAGTATTGGAATAATGAGATTTGTCAATCCTGAAAAATATGTGAAACATATACACAGTCCTTAAACAGAAGTTTATGCATTTTTGTAAATATATGAAAGACAGTTTGGGAATGTCGACAAAAGAGAGATGTCGAGAAAGGGAGGCAGGTTCTACAAATTCTTCATGTGGTAATGAATAAGTGTTTCAAGTAAGTCTCACGGATAAAAAAGCCTATCAGCCAATATGCAATTCAATAGGTTAGTTCTAACTTGTATCTTATATACAAACAGCATTTTTCTCTCAAAAGGGACCTTATTCCATGCAAAATGCATAGCAACAAATCAGCCGCGACATGACAAAACCAACAGAGTAACATATGCACTCAGCAAAGACTCAGAGCAGCCTGAGCATTCACCCAGTCTGATCAGTCTTGGCTTTGCTAAGTGTCAAAGGTACCTTCATGCCGACAGCAGAGACTGTGATCAGACTGGGTGGATGTCCAGGCTGATCTGAGTCTTTGCGTTGCACACATGTCACTTTGTTAATTTGGTCGTGGCGTGGCTCAATTTTATTTGCTATACAGTTATTTGTGAGGAAAGTGTTTCAAGTTTCAAAACACACGTTGAAACATAATCAACCAGAAACGCCTATGAATGGAATTGAAAAGGACCACGGTCCATGCAAAATGCATAACGGAGTAGACATACGTCTTCAAAGAATTTCCTGTAAAGTAATAAGTCAATGTCACAAGTTTTAAAACAATCTTTTTCAAAAGTTTTTCATTAACATGCACCTAAATTGGACAGTTTTGTAAGTTTAAAAGGGGTACACTTTATGCAAAATGCATAAAGGAGTCATGCAACTTGTTCTGCAAATCTGCGTAAAATCACAGTTTAATGTTTCAAATTTCAAAATATTTCTTTATACACAAGTATACACAAGTAATAATTAAAATGCAGTTCAATGGGATTATTTTACAAGTATGAAAAGGGCCAGATCCATGCAAAATGCTTGATATAATTATGTTATTTGTCCTCCTGATATACCCTTGCTATATTGTAATTCAATGCGTCATAGATAACAAATATTTTTATGAGTAAAATTGAAAGTACACAGGGCGCGACGGGACAGGAGAGGGACAGGGTCCAGACGCTTCGGAAATGATTCAAGTATAGCTACCTCCTCCACTCTCCACGCAATTTTTAGAGACAAATATAATATTTCTTACTGCAAATAAAACAGCAGTCTCCTTTCAGTCTAAACTTGAAGACACAGCCCGTGACATCATCACAAACCGTCCGAGTACAAACTTCCCCATTTCTTGTACAATAACACTTGTTGCAGGGATCTGTATTCGTTCTGGAATCTAAATGATAAAACAGCCAATCAGATATTAGGGAAAAATCAAGCCAGCGAGATATCAAGAATTGACTATACGCCGTTCAAGGCTAAGCCTTGAACGGCGTATATTCAATACTCGATATCTTGATACTCAAAGTCGAAGTTCATATCAAACTACTGATATCTCACAGTACATTTTTTGGTTCCAGAACATTTACTTTGAGATACATTTACCAGAATTTTGAGATAACAAGTGTTGAAATGTAAAGAAAAATAGAAAATGTTTACAAACAATATTTTGATATAAGACGGGCCTTTGAGATATCAGCGTTTGAGATAATCATGAGAAATATAGAGAATACATGTACCATGTTAGTGTCTTTTGATATCAAGTTTATCAGGCGAGACCAGAAACAGTAGGAATGGCGAGGCTTGCCGAGCCAGTCCGACATGTTTCTGGTCGAGCCTGATGCACTTGATATCAAAAGACACTTACGTGGTTTTCTATTTATCAAGCATCATTAGAAGATTTTACGGCGTAAAGAGCGGCGAACAAATGATGAGCAATCGCAGTTTTGTTGGAACTTGCTGACGTCGCGAATGCGTTACGACGTAAGTCGGTAACGTCAATTTACCATTTGAAAGTTGATACCATTGCTAACGTCAGTATGTATAGTATTCCTCAAAATTATTGAGAATTTTTTGCAAAGTGAAAATTAGGCACTGGTAGTTGACAGATCATGTACATACTTAATATCTTTGTTTACTTAGTTAACAACATCCCTCTGTGAACGTTTTAGCATACCAGTATTCCTCATATGTTTCGGTCACTAATGTTGTCTTCCCTTGAATTGTGCCACCCAGAGATTTTTTGTCTGACTGGAAAATTATGTACCCCTACCAAATAAAATCAATATTTGTGGAAAAAATAATGATAAATCATTTGATTTTTGAATGGTTTTCTCATCTAGTAATAAGGTGTTAGCGAACTGAAAACAGAATTTTATGTGAGATTCTCAGCTATAGATGCTGCTAGCTTTCAAACACCTGACTTCATTTCGAAAAAGTGCCCGAAATTGGGGGAAATTGCAATTTTGACTGAGGGTATGTTGCTCTGATTCATTCTTATTCTATACATCTCTACGGAAACGGCACAAAACCATATTTTTGTAAGGCTTAGTAAACGTGCTTATAGGGATATGAGTTTTTACATGATTATCTATACCCTGCCGAAAATATTCCGTTCAGATCATTAACAGATCAGATTTTTTGCTGTTTCTCATGCCTTCAATATTCTTCCTATATTTTAACAGCCAGTCCCTAACTCAGAAAATGGAATCAGTACCATTAAACCATGCAAATTATTAAAGGCATCCTTTATAATGTAGATGATGGTGAACAATGGAGAAAATAAACTATTTCACCAGAGATAGTCTATTTGTAACAAAGGTAGTATAGCAAAACATAGTCGAAATCAAGGGACATATTTTTACATGGGTGTACCCTAGTCCATCCTTACCTACCACTGACGAAAGAAAATTCATTATATTGTCATTTTTGTATACCAAACTTGAAAAAGACATTCTTTTAATGTATTTTACGCATTTAAAATACTTTTGAACATATATGGATAGCAACTGTGTGTCAAAATGCAATTCTCAATAATTTTGAGGAATACTGTAACGTCAGCGATCTGAGGTCGCTTCTAAAGGCATCGCCTGATAACATTGGCGTAAGCGCAGTTCTAAAGTGACATGGTGTCACATCATGTTATCACACCCCAGATATCAAGGAATTTCGCAGCAGATGCATGATAAATGCACATTATTATAATAGTAACTTGATCTGGTGTACTGTATCACGTCGAGTGGATGAGCTTATACCATCGGATCACCCGAGACGCTTGCGTCGAAGGTGATCCGATGGTATGAGCTCATCCACGAGACGTGATACAGTACGGCAGTTAAGTTACTATTATTATATACTTAGGGAACACTTAATTATTTTCATACGTGCCAGCGCTAATGCATTGACCCGGATTCGTACCTGCGCGGCAGAGGTATGTATTTAGTCGTGAGACAAATGCTACTGACTGAGCTATCATGACGCGCCTTTTGACGTGTTTACTGACGTTACGTCACTAGTCCCGTTTCTCTGGTTCTCGATTCTACGATGCACGTTAACAAATGTCGCGCCTGAAGCTGGAACTCAGAAATAGCCTCGTTTTAAAGGATAGTGATACGGATTCAGAAAACGTCAGTTTGATACGACTCTCTGTATCAGAAGACCAGAAAACAGGCATTTCAAAGGGTGTATTATTGATAGGTATATAATAAAAACTAACCCTTGAACAGTATACTCTCAAACAGCGAATGCGTGCATGTCAGCCTGAACGCGTGTCTGTAAATTTGTCAAATGCGATTCGATTTTATTAAGGAAATTGTGAAAATTATCAAATTTGTACAAAACTTTGGGCTTTTCTGCATTGAATATAGAATTGACGTTAAGGCATTAGGATGAAAGCTATAATAATAGTATATGCAGAAAAGTTGGCATTTAGCTTCAAGAGTAAAGGTATGCTTCTACGTATTTCCGCTGTTTCACAAAAGGAAATAGTTTCAGTGAGTTTTTGTTTGCTTCCGCGAAGCCAAATTGGGGTCTACTTAAAAAGTAAAGTGTTTGGCCCTAGAGGAACTACCTCTTTCCTTTAAGAGGTTGTTTTCATTGAGAAGGGAGGCGAAAATGAAAAATTGGCATAGTTGTTTCCCCTGAAAATGTACCCATTCACCTTGATATTCTGAATATATTAACAGAATTCACTCCCATGCCTTATCAGCAACCTTGTTTTCTCAGCGAAATTGTTGATACAAAAACTATATGTCTCTCTGTCACATTTTGTTCGAGAATTTAAATGAGCAGCTACACAACAAAACCAACAAACTTGCATGTGCACCCAGCGAAGACAGATCAGCCTAGACATCCGCCCAGCCTGGTCAGAGTCTTTGCTGTACGCTTAAAGGTAAGTCAAGGATCTAAGCTACCTCCAAGCCGACAGCGTAGACTCTGATCAGACTGGGCTGACGCCCAGGCTGACTTTAATCTTAATGCAGCGCACATGCCACTTTGTTGGTTTTGTCGTGTCGCAGCTCAAGTTTTATTTATTGTTAAGAAAAAGAGGAACCATTAGTTCTACTGTTGTTTTACAAGATCGTTGATAATAATAATTAATGGTGGCTATAAGCAATACTTATATTTTCAGTGCAAAGCTCTCTGTAAACCCATTTTAGTGATGCGGGAGTCAATGCTGTTTACAAGTCAATAACTACATTGTGTCAAGTGGTTTTGAGTGATAGCTCTCCTCACTAACTAGCACGTGGAATCTACAACATGCCATGCACTTGAATGCGTAGCAAACACTGATTGACAGCTCGCTACGCCTACTTGCACGTGAAATCTACACCAGGAGGAGGATTTTACTGGTAGGCAGTGACAATGCGGCTGTTCCAAACTTAAGTAAAATTCGGCCAGTAATATTTCTAAAACGACTCTTAAATTTGAATCTCTTATTTTTGTTTATCTTTTTATTGACAAAAACCTTCATTTGATAATATACATATAAGGAATCAACATTATTTTTTTAACGTTTACTGAAGTATAAACTACATCGGGTCACGAGCAAAATTTACGTTAACCCCTTCGGGATTCACTTTTTTTGCCCGTGACCCGATGTAGTTTATACTTCAGTATAAACTACATCGGGTCATGAAGTATAAACTACATCGGGTCACGAGCAAAGTTCACGTAAATCCCTTCGCGTTTTTTGCTCGTGACACGATGTAGTTTATACTTCAGTAAACGTTAAAAAATAACATTCATTCCTTAGTTAACTTACTTAGTGTGTAGAATGTATTTCGAATCATGCAGCCACTGCGGGTGGTAGTAACACCTGTTGTCGTCACAGAGGTGGTCGTAGTGGTGGTCGGTGATGGAGGTGGTGTTGTGGTAACAGGTGTTGTCGTCGGTGGTGAAGGTGGTATGGTGGTCGGTGGTGGCGGTGATGTGGTGGTTTCGGGTGTTGATGAGTAGAACATGCACCATGCATCCCAATAAATGACCTCTCCGTAGTTACACATCATTCCACCACAACCGCTACTGTCTATGTTGAATTTTTGTCCTGAAAATATAAAACATGACTTTTAATATCATACATGTACAACCCTTTAATGTCTTTGTGGCTACCAGTGAAGACTATCGCCTCGTCCAGCATCTTTGTTTTCAAACACCTTTCATTTAAAACGTCCTCCCGATCGAAACGAAATTTCAATTGGAACATCGAGACATATGAACAACTTTCTCTTTTGAAGCGTCATTAATAGTTGTCATATGTTTTTGACGGAAATTTATGCATGATGGAAAAAAACATTAGCGCAATATAGATGAACGGAATAAAGTACAACCGGACAGAAAATCGACTTTATACCCCATTTAGCAAATTGAAACAACAACAACAACAACAACAACAAAAAAAAATAAAAAAACGCTCTATGGTCATAAATCACCTTCGCCTTTCAATTTTTACAGATTAAACTGGACTCATGTACAAAACGGATTGAACGATGCCCTCCGAATTTCTCTTTGACCGATTACAGAGCATGTGGTTGAAGGTTAAAATTTTTTTTAATAAAATTCTTTATAATTTATAAAAGGTTTTATAAAACGACTTAAGTGGTTGCTATGCTGTTGCTAAGGCTGAATTTCTATGAAGGAAAGTCCCTACAACTATGAAATATGCTCTGGAGGAACTGTCTGAAAAAACTGAAAGTCGTTTTGTAAATATGGCCCCAGGTTGCCACATCGACTACAACACTGAAGGCATGACTCAATGAAAACGTGTTTCACACTTAAACGCCAAATTAAACTGAAATTAGTTGAGCCACCTGAATCGGATCTACACACATTGCCCTTTATTCTTTGAATTCTCAATGATATAGATTGGACGAAACATTTACTGATTTTTTTGCAGACGTTAATTTTGTATTTTGTCTGTAGTTTTGTCGCTTGAAGGGTTAATATGGAAAACAGAGCAGTAGGAAGCAGAAACTTACCATTTAGGTAAACTTTGTCTTCATAAACACAACCACCGGGAGGTGCCAAAGGAGTCGTGGTACGGGGAACAGTAGTTGGCGGCGGTGTTGTAGTTGAGGGAAAAAACATACACCAGTCGTCCCAGTGCAGTATCTCTCCTTGGTCACACATCATTCCACCACAGCCACTTCTGTCTGTGTTGAATTTCTGTCCTGTAAAATATCAAACATGAACTTACAATATTTCACTACTTTTTCATGCATTTGTGGGCATCAGTCCAAACTAGCCTGTCCATGTTTGTTTTCAAACGACTTTCTTCGAAACTGGAAACCACATCGAAACCAAACAATACACTTAAGCCGCGACACGACAAAACCAACAATGTGGTTGTGCGCCCTGCCAAGACTCGGAGCAACCTGGGCTTCCACCCAGTTTAAACAGGCTGTTTGTTAAGTGCTCAAAGGCTAGCTGAGGGTCTAAGCTACCTCCGTGCGGACAGCGAAGATTCTGATCAGACTGGGCGGATGCCCAAGCTGATCTGAGTCTGCGCTGGGCGTACAACCACATTGTTGGTTTTCTCGTGTCGCGGCTCATTAATTTGATTTGTAACATCGAGACATAGGACAGACTGGGTTTTTTTGTTTTGTTTTTTAAGTGAATTCTGGAGGACTATCATATAAGCCTTAATAACAGTTTTGACTTACAAACTAAAATGAAAGTCGCTTTATGGGCATAAATAACCTTTTTTCATTTTCTACAAATCAAACTGGTGACTGGAACAAGTGAGTTTAAGCGGAGCGCCTCTGGATTTCCCTTTAGCTTTAGGTTGTCACTGCAACTACAGTGCTACAGGTTTATGCAATGGACCACGTCTTAGAATTCCTTTCAGACCGTGGCAACATCGGACAACAAGCTATTTACGAAAGGGGAAAGAAATAAACTTGAGCGACATGTATGACAACTAAAATACTGAGAAGTCTTATATTTTAAATTCTATCCGTGCGTTTGCTGTGTGTGTGGTCATTGCTTTCAACTGTTACACCTTTACGCATCTCGTACATGAAAATAAAATATCAACATTCTACAGGTACATGTAGCTCATATAGTTCTTGATTTAGATCAGGCTAAAATCGAAAAAAGCACTCTGCTATTAAATGCACGTGTTTTTTCTAGTGCTAGGAAGTAAATGTATATGCGGTCAGCACAAGAATTTTTTTCTAGAGGAGCTATATGAACCTTCCTATACCTTCGATGGTCCGCCTGTTCCGGTGCGTGCATCGATGAAAACGCATTTAACACTTATAGTGCCAAACATTAGACAGCTGATTTTGAAAACAGCACAGATCCAGTTAAGGCAGCTCATCATAAGCCACCTTTTCTAGATCGACACTGTTTGCCATCTATTCTTTGAATTTTCAATATGCTACAGCTTTTTTGAAATTTCATAGACGTCAATGGCATCGCCCGCTTTATAGCGCTTAGCAGGGTCCGTATTCATAAAACGACTTAAGTGGTTGCTTTGCTGTTGCTAAGGCTAAATTTCTTTGAAGGAGATTCCCTACAACTATGAAATTTGCTCTGGAGGAACAGTCTTACAAAGACTGTTCCTCCAAACCAAATTTCATAGTTGTAGGGAATCTCCTTTATAGATATTTAGCCTTAGTACCACATAGCAACGACTTAAGTGGCTTTTTGAATACGGCCCCAGATTGGGAGTAGGCAGAGACTTACCATTAGAGTAGACTTGGTCTCCATAAACACAACCACCGGGAGGTACCAAAGGTGGTCTGGTAATAGGGATAGTAGTTGGCGGCGGAGTTGTAGTTGAGGAATAGAACATACACCAGGCATCCCAGTAAACTATTTCACCGTCTATACACACTGTCCCTCCACAGCCACCACTGTCTGTACTGATTGTTTCATCTGCAAAGTTAATGCGTTTAAAGGTCATATATCTTAAATCCATACGTAAAATGATCTTTAGTTACAACTTTGAATACGCTATTTATTTATTTTAATATACAATATTTAAAGAGGGTGCAGTAGCCAGTCTACCAGTTGGCCCTCTATAACAACAACCACAAAACAATACAACATAAAAATACAACTATTTACATATGTACACAGATACATAGATATAAGTTAATGATATTTTTGAAAGGTAGTTAAGTAAGACAAAGAAACAGAGAAAATAGTTCAAAACATGCTTCGGTGTGATGTTGGAGAACAAGACGTAAGCTCCAAAATTATAACACAAATAAAAAGTACCGAAAACTCAGTGCACAAAATCATAGCCCTCTGACAGGTGTGTAAGTGTTGGTAAACAAAAGTTATCGCATTTAGACAGTGATTATATTATCCTACCATTAAGGTGGTGATAATAACTGACTTGCGGTAAATACATAAATCTGCATAAAATGTTGAAAAAGCAAGATATTACCAAAACTTAGCAGGTGACTTCTTTATAACCATCAAAAGTTCAAAAGAGGTAAAACAAACTTGAGCGGCATGTATTACTACATTTACACACTGAGTAATCTTATTACATAAATTCGGTTCGTACGCGTGTGTGAGTTCATTACTTTCAGTTGTACACCTTTATGCATCTCGTAGATGAAAATAGATATCAGCATTCTACAGGTAGCTCATATGAACCGCGACACGACAAAACCAACAAAGTGGTTGTGCGCCCAGCGCAGACTCAGATCAGCCTGGGCAACCTCCCAATTTGATCAGACTCTTCGGAAAGTGTACAAAGAGTACCTAAGGGTCTAAGCTACCGCCATGCGGACAGCGAAGACTGTGATCAGACTGGGCGGATGCCCAGGCTGATCTGAGTCTGCGCTGGACGCACGACCACATTGTTGGTTTTCTCGCGTCGCGGCTCAAATGCACTCGTACTTTCTAGGAAGTGGATGTATATGCCGCCAGCACTGGGATCATTTTTTAGCGGAGATCAACCTTCCTACCTTTAACGGTTCGCCTGTCCCGGTGCGTGCATCGATAAAAAGATGTTTAGCACCTATTAGTGCCAAACATTCAGATAGCTGAATTTGCAGAGGTCCAGATGAGGCAGCAAATCATAAGCCGCCTTGTCTAAATCTACACTGTTTGCCCTCTATTCTTTGATTTCTCAATTTTCACCCATTAGTGCCAAACATTAAAAGGGCTGAATTTCCAAACAGCAGAGGCCCAGAGGAGGCAGTTCATCATAAGCCGCCTGGTCTAGATCTTCACTGTTTGCCATCTATTCTTTGATATCTCAATATGAATTAGCTTGTACAAAACATTTTTGAAATTTTGCAGACGTCAGCTGAGTCATCTGCTTTTTATCGCTTAGCAGATCAGGTGTAAGCAGAGACTTACCATTGGCGTAGACTTTGTTTCCATAAACACAACCACCTAATTACCAGTTAGAGTGAACTCCTTCTGAAATACCTCCATATAGCTTAATGCAAACTGTATGTATAGGTCATCCAGGGGCAATGTCCGTAAGAAAGCGAAAATACACTTGACTCGTTATCTCAAACACTGATATTTCAAAGTACCCTCTTGTATCAATGAATGTAGTTATGACAAATTTCCTATTTTCTTTACATTTCACCTCCGTATACCTTAAACTACTGATATCTCTCAGAAAATTTTCTGGGACCAGAAAATTTACTCTGAGATATCACTAGCTTGAGATGAACGTCGAAGGTGAAATATCGATTGCTGGCTGTAGCATGCTAGCTCCCTTACCATTTTGATAAACTTTGCCATCGACGAAGCAACCGCCAGGTGGAAAAGGAACTGTTGTTATCATCCTTGTTGAGGGCATTGTTACAGTAGTAGTGAGCCTTGTTGTTCTCTGCGTTGCTTCCGTGTACATAATATTATAGTCCAACAGGAACAGCGTAAACACAAACCGCCAACTGAGTCGGGCCATGTTTTCCTTTGTTTAAGGAGAACGCTTTCCTGCAGCTGTCTAGTAGATGCACTGTAAACGGGGCTTGCTTTCAATTGATACACACTTCAGAGACTTCGCATTCACTGGATCCGCTCTTTCGTTGATAGAAAATAGCAGTGCTGAAACTGAAACTAATTTAATATTTAAAACTATCATGTGTAGCATAATCAGAAGCCCATATCACACAGCACAGCCTGGCCAGATAATTGTAACTGATCAGTAGGCTGTACGTACTTTTTGTATGATACTAAGTCTTCTGAATCCAATGTGTGTATGAATTTAACATAAGAATTAAAATTTGTTTTCACTGAGGATCGAATTTCATTTGAAACCTTAAGCGCTTACTGTAAATTTTTAGCGACAAACACTCGTCTAGTTCCATCACAGGATACGTTGAAAATCAAATTTATTTGTTTACACTTTAAGATCATTTCTGTACGTCAGTTGTGAGTTAGATTTTCAGTGCACGTGACGGAAAAAATAATCTTGTATCATGGCTTTCTGTATTTTCCTTTGAAGTCGCCCGTTCATTAACTTTATTAACTTGCACTGTAAGAGAATTCTGTCTTCAATTTAAGACAATGTATGGGACGCATGACATTCAAATGGGTTATAATAAAATCATCAACGAACATTTCCTTTGCCGCTCTGAATCTAGTCAGAGCTTGCAATAAATACCTTCAGGAGATCCTGGTGGTTCGGTGGGTTAAGCACTAGCCTGCAGAGCTTGTGCACCGGGTCAAGGCCCGCTGGAGTCTTCTCTGGCGTTTGGATAGTTGAATTATCATAAAGGGCTGTAAAATCCGATCGTAAGTACTACATATAGGTATTGTATTTCTACCCCTTCATCTCGGAGCCTTAATTACTATTCCCAATATGGTAGATGGATAAATCTCGATTTTACGTCTTTTTTTCAACAGTATTTCGGTCATATCAGGACAATGGAAGGGTGATAGTGAAAGGCTGTGTGCAACGGAAATCCGTTTACCGTTGAAACGATTTCAGCGTCTAGCTGGAAGCGAACCTTGAACCGCTCGATCAGCAGGTCATCGATTAACCAACTGACCTATAGGGGCTACCATTCACGTTACGATTCATTCATACTACCAATGTCTCATTCCGATGATCGTACTGGCACTGATCGTATTGACAATTATTTCTTCAGCGGGCTGTATAAATCGTATTCTTACTGGTATTGATTCTATGTTTTTGTATTCAAATACACTACTCAAAATATTTAAAGGAGCACCTAATGATTTTTCCATAGGCGACAGTGCAATGCATCCCCTATTTGAGAATCATTTACTTTCAATAGACGAAGACATAGAGTTTCCAATCAATTAGCCACTTTTAAAGAGGATCTCGAAATTACTGACAGCACTAATTTTGATTCAATATCTATCCTGCACCTGTCCATGCACTGATTTTTGTGAAAAATGGAATTTTGGTAAAAACCTTGTAATTTTTCAAACAGATGAAATTCATGCAAATTTCAACCACAATCGAAAACAACCATTTTGTTTACGGAACTGAATGTCTTACAAGGTGACCCGCTTGAAAGCAGCAGTTAATGAGATTTTATAGACTTATAGAAAAATGTCTCAATTTCAGAAAATTCGAAAATTGTCAAAAGTGTTCCACGGAAATGATAAGGGCATCAGTTCTATTGAATTTCTTGTTGTCTTGAACTTCAATCCTTCTTCAAAATGCTGCGAAAGAATTGAAAATTCTCGGCCGCTGGCGGTCGAATTTATTGGCCGTTGAACTGGGTACATATTGTAGTAATGTCTATGGGGAAATATCAACTGCTCCTTTAAAATTTTGAGTAGTGTATATTGGGCCTATACATTAGTGTTTGTATTCTTGATCTAAAACATTATAGAAAGTTTTTTCATACATACCTATGAAGATCAAGTAATCCACATTGTACTAAAGATCCTATTTTCTCGACTTGTGACGCACATAGTGTGACATGTGGCCATACAAACAGAGTAAACAGACAGTTTAGTCACACATGAAAAAATAAAAAAGTTCGAAGCCTTTGGATTTACACCTGAGACCTAATTTCGTGCTTACCTTGTTTACACAAACGTTTATGAAGAACTTTATGTAGGTAAAACATAAAATGAGCCGCGAAACGACAAACCAACTAAGTGGCTGTGCGCCCTGCGCAGACTCAGATCAGCCTGGGCATCCGCCCAGTCTGATCAGAGTCTGCGCTGTCCTCATGGAGGTAGCTTAGACACGTAGCTACCCTTTAAGTGCTTAGCGAAGAGTCTGATCGGATTGGGTGGATGCCCAGGCTGATCTGAGTCTGCGCTAGGCGCAACACCACTTTGTGTTTTTTTTTCGTGTCGCGGCTAATATAGGTACACTCAAAAGCTAGTTTAGCAATATGGAACGATACAAGAATAATATAACTGGCATAAAAGCGTCTGAAAACAGTATAGCTATGTAGAACCTGATCAGAATGCCCCTAATGAGTGGGCTACAATATTTGCGCGAACAATGTGCCGAAAACGTTAAGGTACATACGGTACCAAAACAGAAAAATCTAGTGATAATAAATGAACTAAAACTACATTATTTTGCTTAAGGTAAATACGGCACCAAAACTGAAAACAAAATAAAATAAAAATAAATAAATAAATAAAATAAAATAAAATAAAATAAAATAGATAAATAAATTAATTAATGAATGAATAAAAATAAATAATTACATTATTTTCCTAAATCATAACATAGCTAACCTTATTTTATATTGAGTCATACGTTATGCGAGATTTGAACCTAGTCCTATGTCGCTATTGGGATTTGAATCCGCGATCCTCCGCCTATAAGTGAGCACTCTTACCCATTAAGCTTTAACAAGGCCCTGGTGTTAACGAGAAGAGTCGAGTGAATTGAATGAATGCATGCATAAGTTAATTAGAGTTTTACTACCATTTCAACAGTGTTAGAGAACACAAACAATGAAGGGCCTCGAACCCCAGTCTGTACCTCAGAAATTAAAAAAAAAAAAAAAAATGGACACTCTAAATTATTTACCTTAACTGGCCTAAAATAGAAATTTGTTTTAACAGGCTAGTGATGTGTCTAAAATATGCAGGTAGAGTGGCAAACAGTGTAGACCCTGATCAGACAGCTCCTTCTGGGGCTGTCTGGTCCAGGTCTGCACTGTTTGCTTTGACCTATATGTCCCAATAATTGCAACTTTTACGGTTTATCATGTGTTCAGAGCGGCCACACGAGCGGTGTGGGGGATGTATTGGACCCAGTGAAAGACATAAAACTGCGTTAATGTGAGTGGGAACAAATTCACGTTTATCCACTATTAACGAAAAGATACAAATTTTTGTGACTTTTTGTGTGTTTTCCCGGATGAAAAGGTCTTGATTTTAGTCGATTCCAGCGGGAAGGGGGGGGGGATGAAAATGGCAGAGTCACTTTCCCTGAAACTATCGAATTACCTTGAATAATGTAACATCGACGCTGATAAGATAATACTCGTACCATATGGTGTGCTGACACACGTCGCACTAGGCTCACAACGCTGAATCAACATTGAATCAACCTGGATTCAACGTCATGACGTTGAATCAAGGTGGATTCGATGTTGATTCAACCTAGTGTGCCCTGGTTAACTATGTTTTCAAGGATGTTACGAAACGAAAAAGAGTCATAGTTACCAAACGATCAGGTCATCAGGTCGTTTGGTAACTATGGCTCTTTTTCGTTTCGTAACAAACTTTTTCGTTTCGTAACAGCCCTTGTATATGTTCTGCGCAAAGTAGGACTCGGTTTTGAGCAGTTGATTTGAAACGTTGTCCACTTGACAATGTGCAGACATATGTAGATGTGCATGTGCCGTTTGAAAAGTAAAATATTAGTGTGACAAAATTACAGCCTTTTGAAACTTAAAAATTGGTAGGTTATGGCAAATACTAGATGGCAAATTTTGAAAGAACATATTGAAAGTTGTTTTTAACGCCAGAGGCTTATACACTCTATTCTTTCAGAATTATAATTACAAAAAAATACCAAATCAAACATATAATGCAAACATATATTTGTTAACCGCACTAATATCTTAATTATTCTCACTTTGTCCCGATTCTCACTTTGCGCAGAGACAATTCCGCAATTGTTTTGCGCAAGGTAAGAATTCCCACTTTGCGCAACAAAGTGAGAATTCCTACTCTGCGCAGGACAATTCCGGAATTGTACCGATTCCTACTTTGCGCAGAACATATATACACAGATAACTGGGGGTATGACAGGATTAGATTTTTGATAGATGTCTGCTGTAATAGCATTAAATTCTATGTATAAGGACAGATAGGCCTTAGCAAACAGTGCAGACCCAGGAGTAGTCTGATCAGGGCCTACACACTTTGCCATTCGGTTTACGTCTTTTGACGACCATCTTAATCTCAAAACCTAGCTGTTCCAGTTTTAGGACAGTTAAGGTAATTATTTTAGGTGCCCCAATTTTTATGGTATGTAACAGATTAAAACATATTTTTTCTCTTTCTTATTTCTTTCTTAGAAAAGACCTCTATACACCCACGGTATGACCATTTAAATTCACCAACACCATTTCATACTTATATTAGGTCAACCTAACTAAATACGCACTCTGGGTACGTATAGGGCTGCCTTTGGTTTTAGCTATATTCGGACGACTAAAGCTACCCTGTTCGTAGAAAAGTACGGGTAATATTTGCATCATGGCCTATAATTATTTTTTTTTTGGATGTTTAGCACAATATTTGAAATACCATCAGGCCCCGGCATCTTACTGAGAAGGTGGGGCTCCAGATTCCCATTCAGTTACACTGAGATAAAATCAAAAAGCCGTGCTCTACTGCAGCGTGCAATATGCAATGACTCTAAAAGCTAGGCTCATAAAATTTCAAGCTTATACACTTATAACAATATATAACAAGAGGGCTATGGTGGCCCCGGGTCACTCACCTGATCCAAAATAAGGTGCATTCCCCTGGTTGTCCTGTTTATCTACATTACGAAGATAGGATGAACAAACTTGATTACGGGACACAAAAATCATCCCTATGTAATTGCTCAAATTTGTAGAGGATAACAGAAGAAACGAGTTTATCGACTCTGAAATTCTTTTGAAATCTGTCAAGTTTTTTTAGCTCTGTTAGCCATCTGTTTCAGCAGAGCAAATTAGTCTGAGCAATTTTGGTGGAGGGTGGAGCGGAACAGTAGAGGAATTTAATATAGGGTCATCCAAAGAAAATTTCTATGAAATTATTTCAAAATTTGTCTACCCGTTTAGGAGGAGTAGAAACCGTTTAAAGGGTTTGCTAATTATGGATATCCAACAATAGGGAATAAATAGTAAAACGGCACCCCATAGAAACGCAGTTAGAGTCTAAACGACCGTTTGTCCTTTGATCAAACTATAAGAATAAATATAAAGGTACAGATATGTCGTGCATATTGAATGTATGTCATGTGATGCTTGTAATATGTGTTTTGAAATGTGTGCCACAAGTGATGAGTGCTAGCCAGTGTGGACAATGTTGTAACATTACATTAAGGCACATGAATATATATAGGATCTTACACAAGTGGTCATTTCATATGAAATTTATGAAACGAGCCTTCGGCGAGCTTCATAAATTTCATATGAAATGACCACGAGTATAAGTTTCTGTTTATCAATTGACCATTTAAAATGGAATTTTATCGCTTTCAAAATGAACTTTATTTCAATAAGAAAACGCATTGCTGACACGGACGTTGTCAGTGACGTTATATGTACGCGCTAAAGTGTTATCACACGTGTGGTCATACAATTTTTATGACACGACGTTATCCACTGCATAACAGCGACGTCATGATAATACAGTGGACTCGACAGTATCGATCATCGACAGTATAGGATCACTCATAAGTTATCATCCATTTTTCTCACAAATGAAGCAAATATTTTTACCATTACATTACAGTCATCAAGTTCGACTAATGATAAAGTGCAGGGTGAAAAATTCGATCGAAATGTGCGGCTGTGAAACAATTCAGAGTCGTTGAAAAGCTTGGTCCCTGTTCAGAGGCACTTGCATTTTGTCTGTTGCTATTAACCCTAAATAGATTTCGGTTGTTAACACAATTTTATCATAAGGCGATTGAAACCAATTCTGCTTTGTAATAAAAACTGCAGGCAGTCATTAATTTTGTAACATTCAAGTATTTGATGAAACAAAAGACTCGAAATGTTGGGCACCGATATGCGACAGTAACGGATCATTATATACTCTGAGCTGAAATACGGGCGGTAGCTGGAAAACTTAATGTGGATACATGGTCTGATGCTAAAAGCAAGTCATAAATCAACTACCTGGGTTGCTGCTGTGTCTTTTTTTCAGAAAGACCGGTTAAAATTAACACAGCATCGTTTTGGTAAAACAATATCCCCGTCCCACGCCTCACATACTAGCGTCTGATAATGACGGTTATTCGTAGCACAACCAAGCTTCCGCTTAACATTCTGAAGAAACATTCGAGATCAGCTCGCATGTTTGTGAGCCCGTTAATGACTGGTGCTCATCAGATGGACATTTGTACACTGTGTAGACTCAGATTAATGTAGCAGAACGCGCTGAATGACCATGTGGTGTTTATACACTGTTTGCATGAAATATTAATGTTAAGGCGGAAAATCACCTTAAATTTGTTGATCCTGATCGGACACAACGGTCTAATCAGGGTGTATTCTTTGCAAAGTCAGATTATGGCCTTTCCTGTTTGAGTAGTTCCGTGCTAAAGGGGAGCCGGGGATTACTGAGTTAAGAATTAGTGACATGCTTGTACATTTGTACACATTCAATTGTTATTTAGCAGACATAGCCGTTGTCTGTGAAGGACCGCGTGAAAAATATCGCTGAAAGGCGGTTAAAATTTCCTCTGAGAATTTAATAGATCCAACTGTTTATGTAGCCGGCTTCTTGAAACTAAGAAAGTTCACAGTATCCGAACTAACTGTACCATCTCTTCCGGTTTTCATGGCGTTGAATCGAGAGTACAAACGTTCGCTTATAACCAGTAGTCGGAAATCATTATGTTTTGAGATTTTATCCGGAATCTGCTGCGTCATTTATAGTTATTCAGCTTTGAAAATGTAAAGAGGTAAGTTTAATATAATTTGCTCTTCGGTCTTTTACTTTATTACCCTGTACAATGTCGTGTACGGGTGAGTAGTAATTGGTACAGTATTCAAATCGCCTATGGCATGATTCTTTTAAAATCATTTTGAGCATTTTCTTACAGGTTTTATAAAAAATCTTTAGAATAAACGGAAGGCGTTATCAATCTACAGTTTGTTAGTTTTGATAAAAGAATGATAGCTAGATTTTGCACGACACAATCTCGTGTTAAATTAAGCTTTTCGGAAAAAAATCTGTGACGGCAAGGAGTTATTCATTGTACAGGGCAATAGAGTAAAAGACCGAAGAGCAAATTATATTAAACTTACCTCTTTACATTTTCGAAGCTGAGTAACTATAAATGACGCAGCAGATTCCAGATAAAAACTCAAAACATAATGATTTCCGACTACTGGTTATAAGCGAATTTTGTACCCTCGATTCAACGCTATGAAAACCGGAAGAGATGGTACAGAGCGTTCGGATACTGTGAGGTTGGCTGACCGTCTTGAAGGAACTCTCCTTTTAAAAAAATATCATTTGATCCGATACAGTCGCACCTGATTTGTTACTGTCGAAAGACCCTCCTGTAAGTCTGGATAGGTTATCTGCCCTTAAAGGAATATATTTCGTAAATATTTTGACATGGATAGATAGAAGGGATATCTTGCAATTGTTATGTACAATAACATACATAATTTTAGCATTCATAAACAACAAAACAGGAGTTTTATTGAACTTGATCTGATACTGTCGAGTCCACTGTACACACAATTATTTCGACTGTGCTATTTTCGTTTCTATGATGTGTTCCTTGTTTCCAGAATATCTTCTTTTAGAATTTATTTTGTCTTCACCATGTTCACTGCAGCTGGTGTTGGGTCGTGTTGCGGCCGTAAATAGTTCCCACTTAAATCATCATAGTGCAGATTATATAATGATTATATAATCTGCACTATATTATGTATTTTCTGGTCATTTAGGATCAATGGGACAAATCGAGTCAATTTGAAAATGGAGTTCCGCTGAAGATGGTGCGAAGGGGCATGTGAAGCCTGAAAAAATTACAGTATTGCACACGAAAAGACTCCGTTAAACCGAGTCTGCTATTTTCGTTGATGTATTCCTTCCTTCAAGAAGATTTTCCCCCGAATTTTATTTTGTTTTCACTTCAGCTGGCGTTGTTATTGTGGCGGCCATAAAAAGTCTCCAAATACATCATCTTAATGCACGCTATTTTTCCTGCCTTGCCTTTTGCAGTCAGTTTGAAAAACAAAAGATTTCTGCTGAAACCGCTGCTACACTGTAAAAATGTGTTTAGAATCAATGCAAAAAAATGCAGTCCGATTTTATGTGTTTAAATCGTACACTTGTTCAATTTGCAACATGTTTAGGTTTATGTTTAGAAATTAAACATGTACAAAACTGGTTATATCTACCTTTTATTTTGAAAATTTCCTCTGTCAACATTTTCGTCTGTTTTTTTCGTTCTTCAACGGGGAAAAGAGAGAATGGATTCATCCATAACGCGTGACAGAATAAAATATGTTTAGCAGACTTTGTCCGGGAAAATAATAGAAAAGGCGTAGTAGTACTACATGTTTAGCTATATGACATATTCCTAAATATGTTTACACCTTTAAACACCTGTTCTCAGAGTAGGCGCGCAATGAATTTATAAAAACGTGAAATTAATTTTTTGGGGGAAATGCAAATTTTCTTTATTTCGTGCATCATAATATATCTTAAGAATCATATGTCAAAATATCTGCATTCAGAGTGGATTCTGTAATTAGCTTCCAGCCTCTCCAAAGGCCAGGGGGTACACTAAAGGAGTAAGTATTAGGTGCTACCCCTTCGTTAGCAAAACTGCAAATAATGTACATGAGAAAGTGTTAGAAGTAATGTTTGTGAAACATTTTAGCACATTAAATGTTGTGCAAAGTAAAACAGTAGATACTACTAAACTATCAAATCCCAAACGATCAGAATGTTAAAAAGTTCATGTACTCATGCATTAGTTGACTCTAAACAGGCGCAAAGCATTGACTTCCTTTTTCGTCAGAGCAAAACGAAAGAGGCTCTTGTGAATATTTTCATATCAACGGGTTGCCGTACCAATGCGTGTGAAATTATCAAGGAAAGAAATACGATAATAGAAAAAAGTAACAGCTGTAGAATACATTTACTTGAGTAACGTAGCTTACATAATAAGTAGGTATAACAAGCAAATAAAAGATATAAAAATCTAAACATCAATAACATTAAAAATGTATTCTCTTCTTACTGAGAATAATATAACTTGTTAATAACAATTTTTAAAACTGCGTAACCAATTTCATTACCTCAAAAACATAAAATTATATTACAGAAAGGGAACTAGTACTGATTCGTATATTGATAGAAGCATATATATCAGTGTCACTGTCAACAGCGTTAGCCTTTTTGCACAAGTTACATATACTCTTTTTAGTGATTTTATATAATATTTTTTCTATCATTGTTTCAAACAATTTAAATACTTTGAATACTACAAGACTACAGTGAATCTGTAGGGTACGCTATCAAATTAAATGAAAAAAGCTGCTGTAATTTTCAGGTGATCCCACCCACTATTCTTTATAGTGACGTTAGACCTTTAATTCATATGCATAGGTTACCATAGTTTATACCAAGTGAAGAAGGAATTGTAGACCAATGTGATATTTGTCCATTATATATTGGTAACATTACTTACACATCAAATGACTAGGCAATAAAGAAGGTCATATGAAACACGGAATTAAATCATTCGAGAATGGTTGGTTGGTTGATTTGATGCTTAACGTCCACGGTAAACAACTAAGGTCATGTCGGGACTTTCAGTTAACCTAACCACACTATTCCTGGGCAGGCTTAGACCTCCTAAGCGGTTAACCAGTACTAAGTGCACCTACTTTCGCCAGTAACTGACAACTGCCCTTCTTGAATCAGCGGAAGGAGAAACGAAAGTATGTGGCCAGACCGGGATTCGAACCCAGGACCTCTGACTTACGAGTCAGGTGCCCTACCGATTGCGCTACCTGGCCCGGCGATTCGAGAACGATTATATGTTTGAGAAAATTTGAAGTTTCTGTTGAAAGGATTTTATTTTTCAGTGCCATTGAAAATTGTCAGAACATTGTCATGCTCAGATACCAGTGACGTCTTAGATATTTTACCACAGCACCTATGGAATAACTCAATGTTGTGCGTCTGCTAGGATACTGGTGTTTTCTCGAAGCGCTGAGCTGGCATACTTGAATTTTCGCAGAGCGCTCAGTATAGTGCATCTGTTAGGATACTTGTAGTTTCGAAGAGCACTCAGTACAGTACCTCTGCTAGGATACTTGTATTTCCTAAGAGCATTTCTGAAGAGCGCGCAGAATGGCGTTTAGAGGACATCAGTATGAACTCTCAGTTGCTATAGTAACAGGTCTATGACGTCACTGCTATTGGAGCATGGCAAACAGTGCTTGCCATGCTACGTCAACTGATTGCTATGAGAGATAGAGAGAGAGGGGAATATTGTCGCGCCGACACAAAGGCCGACACCAACATGCTCTGCACTGCAACAATACTTCCCGGTCCTATCCCCTTGCCCCCACCTCCTCCTCCCCCCCACCCCCACCGCCTTTGCTTGAGGAACATAATGAGAAAAGAATATCCGCTGAGAAAGCAGTTGGTAAGCTATGTAACCATGAATAACTAGTGCCTTACTTTGTTTTGACGTTGTCTACTTTAATTCATCGGAACAATTGTATCTTAATTGAGGTGTATGGGTATACCTTCAAGTTTTCCGCCACTGTCAGAAAGGGGAACGACCTTTGTGAAATCCTGTTTGTTTCCCTGGACGAGAGATCCATATCCGCATGAAGTCTACTCAGACAAGAGGTAATTTGCTCAAAAGAGCAAATTCTAATAAGAGGGGAACCTTATTAGTGGCTTTTCTCTTAAATGAGAGAATTCGCTCCTATTCTATGTTTTCAGTGTTGAATAAATATCACTGCATAAAAAAAGCTGGCTTGGCTTTTATAAGCTCGCAAGTTCGTCTTATTTCTTATGAAGTTAGCATGCCAGCACATTTAATATAATCATACGATAAATATTTTCATACAAAGTCATAAAGTTATTTTTACTTATCTAAACTAGGATGCTCAGTGTAACAATAATGGGAATCACAAAATCGACAATTATCAGACGACACAACTGTGTAAACCGGAAGTAGCAAGTTTAAAACAGAGAATATGTAAGATTAAGAACACTAACTGCTGTAATTTTTATTTGGCATAACTTCAACAGCAGTTCTGGAACAAGGGCAAAATACTCATAACGTAGCTTACATAACGTAGCTTACATCATACGATATAATTATGCATACTTAGATAAACGAAGTAGCAAGTCGAAAGTTTTTGTTAGTTTTGGACTACCCTTGTAAGCATATCGATCATTAATGTACCAACATTCCCACTTTTTCTGTAGTTTTTTCACAATTGCGATAACGTAGCTTACATCCTTATCCATTCTTCTAAACGTGTAATTTTCAGAGGAAAAAATGCTTCAAATTTTAACCGGTCAATGCATCCATATAGTTGCTATCGAATTTGACAATCATACATGCTTGTTTTAAAGATATACTTGGAAGCGAAACGCTTGTTTGTTACTTGCTAACTATTCAGTATCATGCGGGTAACGTAGCTTACATACAACTTGGCGACAGTGCAGATGAGAAAAAAAGTTTTCCCCAGGGAGGTGTGATTTATGAAATGGTATTTCAGGTTAGCCTATTTACGTATTCTGTTCACTTTAGAAACATAATTTCATTACATTTCACATATATTTTGCGGAAAAGGGGATGCACTTGTTTGTACCATACAGAAAGACACGTGTTTTATGCCATTTTTGGCCTGTTCAAGCATTGAGAATGGAAAAACTTGTCAATGTGATGCTTTAATTCGCAACTGAAAATGAAGAACACATCTTTCAGCTGGAATGGAAGTATGTTTAAGCCATGTGAAATGTTTTTGAATAAGCGTTTAGCCTATAAGACACCAAATATTAACACTTGTTTGTCTATTCTGAGAATAGGTTTAGAAACATGTAACCACTTGTGTTTTATAGCTAAGCGCGATTTTTACGGTGTAGTGGGGCCGTGGGCAGAGTTGCAACATTACATTACTCTCCTCTGGTTATACCCCCGACATACGAAGTATGTCAGGGGGTATATAGTTTTTGTCATTCCGTCCGTTCGTCCGTTTGTTCGTTTGTCCACTCGTTCGTTCGTCCGTCCGTTCGTCAACTTTACGTCAAAGTTTTGCGTTAAACCTTTTTTGATTGCTCATATCTTTGTAATTACTCATCAGATTCTTTTCATATTTGGTTTATGATATCTCTATAGCATTGCCTTTGGTGTGAACTATTTTAGCCCCTTGGTCAGGCCCAAGGATGGGGCCAAGTGTCAGTAATTAGGACTTGGGCATTTTCATTATGTCAAAGTTTTGCGTTAAACCTTTTTGATTGCTCATATCTCTGTCAGTGCGTTGAAGATTTCTTCCATATTTGGTTCATTATACATGTATCTCTAGAGCATTACTTTTGATCTGGACTACCTACATTGCAGGATCAGGCTCATGGGTGGGGCAAGGGGTCAATAACAAGGACTTTGCCATTTGTTGAATAGTTATGGGTTATAGTTCTAATGTACTTGAATGGAGCCTAATGATACATGGCTAGGTTTATTTCATATTAGTTTTCACATATGGATGCTGCTGCTGACATAAGGCAAAGGTCAAAGACTTCGAATTTTGTACATGTATAACATTTGTATAGTAGCTTTGTGGGAAAGTATGCTTTCATTAGGCGGTGGCACTGGTCGGGGGTATACGTGAGCCCCTGCTCACTTGCTCTAGTTAACTATGTTTTCAAGGAGGTTACGAAACGAAAATGAGTCTTAGTTACCAAACGACCTGGCCATCAGGTCGTTTGGCTACTATGCCTCTTTTTTTTCGTCACAGCTCCTTTTCGTTTCGTAACAATCCTTGTAGGCTTATATACCGGCATTATAGTTAACCATGGGTATTATTGCACATGAACATACTAAACTGAACCGAGTCTTCTATTTTAGTTTCTTTGATGTTTCCTTCTTTTCTGAGGATCTTCCTACAGAAGGTATATTGTTTCCTTATTCTGCCAAATTAAGCAGACACATAAGCATGAGAACGATAATTTTACAGGCGACCATGAACATGGACTTCATGGCAACTTTATGGGTAAACTTTGCTGGATACTCTTTCAAGGGACACAACTCTGTCATTGTCATATACGCATCCCTTCTCTCGTGGAGAGGACCTGTCGTCAAGTGGTTAGAGCGACTCGGTCATGATGCAGAATATCGCGGGTTCGAATCCCGGCTTGAGTCAACTAGCGGCTGGAAAACTCTCAGTCAACCAAGCAGTAAATGAGACCTTTTTTCGAATCAGGGAAGGATAAGGCAGCGAAAGGAAAGGGATTTGTTCTGTCTTCCTTATGCTGTACCCAAGATACAGTTGGCCTCTAACCCCCACTGCCACTACGGCCACTATGCTATGAGGAAACCTTTACCTTTTTTATCCCTCCTCTTTGGGATCAACTCTTAAAGAAAGACTTTCTCCAAAAGTTGCACACTCCCCGCTCCCCCGCCCAACCTCCCCTCCCCACCTAGGTAAAAATGGCGAAAAAAAGCGTGAAGGTGTACCCATTTACCTTAGACTGCAGAATCTGTGATCCGCGACACGACAAAACCAACAAAGTGGTATGTGCGCTAAGCGATGACTCAGATTAGCCTAGGCATCCGCCCAGTGTTAACAAAGTGTTCTGTGCTTAAAGGGTAGCCAAAGGGTTAAGCTATCTTCATGCAAACAGCGAAGACTCTGATTAGACTTGGCGAATACCCATGTGGTTTTGTCGGGTCGCGGCTCAATTATCAAACACAAATATCAATTGCATGCTCAAGTCCAAATTGTTTAAATGGTTCTGAGTATTAATTGGAGCATCTCAATATTCACTCCGTTTATATGGTACATAAAACTGTGACCACAAACTGATAAAAATGCATATACCTGTATAGCGTAGCAATTCTGATACATATAAAATTACATATAACTTATAAAATAAAATTAACTTTCAACGTCTGCGCACGTCGTTACTAGTAACCCAAACCAGCTTCTCCGGAATCGTCGTCTTACCATCCCCATCATGATATCTTTGTCCAAACAAGTACAGAGTAATGAAGTTGCACATGGTGATACAGCTTAGCATTTAAAATAAGATAAATGTGTGCATTCAAAAGTATATACTATGCACACTATATTTAGCAAATTTTTATATTTTGCAATTTTTCTCATTACTGAAGTGCAACATTGAGCGAAATTAAATTGATTTGAAAAGAACCATATTTGGGGCTTAAGATACCATGGGATCACAGAAGCCATCTTTAAAAACGATATTGGGGAAAAGCGATAAGCGCGATAGGGGTCATTAGCCGAAATTCGCACCCATTGAAAAGCAACATAAAAATGGTAAGCATGTGATTTTTTGTATGGTATTTCTCAACATTTTCATGCTCAGTTTTCTTGTCAAAGCTATTGCTTGTGTAAAAGATTTGGTTAAGCTTAACAACTGACGAATCTTAGCATGCTCCATTGACGTTAAAACGTGTTAATTCGGTCCAATGTGCAATGATTCACGGGTGCTTCAGTTCGATGCAGAATCAAAACCCGGGAAAATAATAGGCTAACATTAAAGGTCACACCATGATTAATTTAACTCTGAAGTTTCTTTATTGAAGTATAACGTAACTGTGAGAAAATGATGACGTTAGTCTAAGACTTTTGACTGACGCTCAGTAACCGGGAAGAATTGTCTTTCTGAATGGTTTACATTATCATATTGGTAGCTACCAAACAATCATACACTCGAAAGAGATTCAAGAAATACCGATTAGAAACAAGTTTTTAAAACGATAACGTAAAAACAAGGGAAAACGTCAAATTTTCGAACTTTGTAAACCCCATGCTCGTAACATATTCAAATGTTTTAGAGCGTTTTCCTTTATGTTAACAGCAAACCAGCCGCCTCATTATGGTTGTGGCTTTTGTACATGATCATAAATGTCGTTCAGATACAATGGTCATAAAAACTGACGTCACGATAGTTCAAATGCTACAATTGAGCAATCTTGATTCTTTTACCTGCCAGTCCATCTCGAATGATCGGCCTTTATATCTTTATGCAGTAAAGTGACAATAAAATCCTAATAAGGTGGATTCGACACATACAAAAAAATTGCTATATTTATTGTGCATAGTATATATACTTAATTCTGCATCTTATAACATATATAAGTCAGAATAAATACTGTACATGTACTTTCTTTTAAATCGCAAAAAATCAGACGAAAAAAAAGTAACGTCCGCAAAATTTCAAAAAAATGTTTTGTCTAAGCAATTTCATAGAGAATTCAAAGACTAAAGGGCAAACAGTGAAGATCCAGATGAGGCAGCTCGATTATTTATTTATAGGAATCTGATTACATACCGGTTCAAGAAAAATATTTGTAGTGAAAATTGCTAACTGCTAGTAGAGCCAAGGTAATCAAAATCAAATCACCTTTTAATTTTGCCCCAATAAAATATCTTTGCAAGTTCGGAGAAAATCTATCTCCTAGTTCCGAAGATATACTACATACAAGACTATGACCTTGAAAAGAGGGTCAAGGTCACCAAAGCTTAATGTCGTAAACCTGTCACAATCATAAACCTGTCACAATGATATACACGTATCTTTGCAGTTCTGATGGATATCCATCACTATTTCAATAAAGATTACTGTTTGGGGAAGCTTTAACATTTTTAAGTTATCTTTTGACCTTCAGTGTCAGTGCAAGGTTACCAAAACACAGCCAACGCAGGCATGCAAATTCATCCATTGGTTCAAGAAATATCTCGCTTGTAGAGAAGACGAAACATTTTCAATTTGGCTTTTGACCTTGATAATGAGATCAATATCACCAAAACAGGGCAAACTATTGGCATTGTCTTAATGGTGAGGCCATGAGAATTTGCTGGAAATCAAGCCAAATGCTCAAAAGATATATCTATTTTAGCAAACATTTCACAAAGTCCTCTTGTGACTTGAAAATTAGACTAAGGTCACCAAAATCTAATCATGTCGTAAGCTTGTCCTAATAACAAATCCATGCAAGTTTGGTAAAATTCCACACATTAGTTAATGGAAGACCGTGGGTACAAGAAACTGACACGCCGACGCAGATAATTTAATTGTCTAAGATTTCCTGTGACCTTTAAAAATAGGATTAATGCACCAAAATCAAATAAGCTCTTTGGTTTGTCCCAATGATGTATTTACACAAGTTTGTTAATAATCCATCCACTGAATAAGTAAATACAGTGGTTACAAACTGTTACGCCGAAGCCGACAGACACGCCGACACCAACGGGACCCGCATTGAAACCATAATGCCCCCCTCCCCACCCCGCCTCATCTTTGGAGAAATACTTACTGGACTCGCGAACGCTAAAAAAAGTTTGGATGCGCTAATTTTCACGTCTATTTTATATCTTAAATACCAAGATCTTAGCATAACCTTAACGGTTCATAAGTACAATAGACTAAAAGTGTAACTAATGGACAGGCGAATAGACCAAATCAGTATGTCGTCTCATTTTCTTTAAAGTTATGGGTATAAACATGATTCCACACTAAAACAGAGACACAAGCGCAGTATTTGATAGAAAATGAGTACATCTGTATGGTCTTAGTATTTCCTCTCCGCACCAACAATCTGTTGATTCAAAGGATAGCAAAAACTCTGATCAGATGGCCACAATTGTTGCGGCTTAAGTTCTTTGCTGCCTATGAAAAGTATGATATACTACTTTTCATCGTATGATAAACTACTTTTCATCGTATGATACTTTTCATCGTGTGATATACTAGTCTTCATCGTTTGATATACTACTTAAAACAATTTTTGAAACAGCATTGGTTTGTATAGCGCAGTGAAGGGTTACTTATGCCTGATCGACTCTTCCATCCTTAAAATTGGATGAATCCATTTGTCAATTAAGAGGTGCCTGGTTTAGATTATCTTTTGTTTTGTTTTTCATTTATATCTCATTTTAAGGACAAATATTTATTTGTTTTTATGCAAAAAGTGAAAACCCTGTTCAGACGCCGCGTATTGCGGCGTCTGATCTAGGTCTTCACTGTTTGCCAATGTCCCTTTTACTGGACACCAAGTACAAATGGGCTACGGATAATAGCGTGTCTAAGAACTGGGCGGATTTAATCCGTTTAAAACGTATTGTATCCTATTGATGAAGCTGTTTCAGCGATATTCGAATTACTATCAGCGACAGCTTCATTCTCATTTGCTTCAATTGTTGCTTTTAAGAATGCAGGAGGTTGCGCCATTGGCTTCATCTGATGTCCCCGAGGTGGCATCGGAAGATTTAAGTTCTGGAAAAAGTCTTTCGAGGTTCTCAAGACTTTCATTCCTTCTGGTATAATGGGTCTTGGAACCGGGCCACCATTCGCAGAAGCACGGGAGGTATCTGAATTTCTTTTCCCAGAGTCCTTGCGTTTTGTATAAATTACACTCCCCGAGGAGTCAGAATCGTGTGCTGATTCTAAATCTTGTATCTGGCCGTCGTCAAAGCGAACCTCTTTATGGTTAGTGTCCACTTCTTCACTCACATTATCAACATCTTCTACCAGTGCTTCCTTTTCATCAGTCTGGATAACATCTGGGGTGACACTCTTTGGTCGTGACTTTGAAACTGGCGGAACCATAAATTTCATTTTCTGATCTCTTAGTGAAGTAGATGTTATGCTCATCTGATCCTCTGATGCCTCTGTGGTAAGTATTACTGGCACTCCATTGAGAACTTGTCTCGGAGATTCTAGCATATTAATAGATTTTGGGCGGTATGTTTCCGCGACACTGACTAGCCGAGCATCAGAAAACGAAGATTTTGCTCGACTCAGGTATGTTCCAGCGGTAGACGGTCGTTGCATATCACCATTTTCTACAATTGATACTGATTTGGCGCTTCTACTGCCCGACCTTAACAAAGCAGACTTAGCTCTGGGTGATCCAGCTGAAGATGTTGACCTATAGCTGTCAACATGAGAAACCCCTCGATGAGAAGCTCCACGAGACCTCGGACTTCCACGAGACCTCGGACTGCTCCGAGACCTAGGACTGCCATGCGATCGCGGACTTATAACGCTTGCCCTTCCCTTGCTTTTAGTAGTTGATGGACGTGATCCAGTCTTAGAAGTTGACGGTCTTGAATCAAACTTGTCGCCAAAGGATATTCTGCTGGACACGCCGCTCATCTTTCTTTTCTTGAGGCTGCCTTTGGAGTCGTCACCTAATTTAAGTTTCTCAAACACAGGAGGGGGGTGTTCAAATTCTCCGTTTTCTCCTAGATATTGCGCCTTGAGGAGGGGAAGATCTGGTTGCACACCTACCTCATCGGTAGCCCCAATCTTCCTTATGATACCGTCCGGAAACAGATACCTGTATATATTCTCTCCAGTAGGTGACTTATACAACAGTCTTGTTGCGTTCCTGGGAACTGGAACTGTTTTAGATATATAGCCTTCCTCCTCGTCTTCAAGTCCAAAAGTATGACGTGGATACTTATTCTGAAAATGTTTACGCTTTGGCACCTTGAATCTCACAGGAATTTCACGCATATCAGGGAAGTTAAACTGCTTTAATGGGTCCATCGACGGTTTGACGAACGACTTTTTCTTTAGCTTTGGTGGTGGGTGGTCGAACGGCATATCTTTTACTGGTCTCGCGCTGAAGGAAAACGGCTCCAAGGGTGGTATTAATGGTGGAAGTATTTCTCCTTTTTCATTACCGAACGGGTATCCGTCATCATAAAACGGACGTTTTGCATCACCATTTTCAAAACCACCATTTGCAATTATTGGAAGTCCCTTTTCATCAAAGCCAAGGAATTGTTTATTCTTGAAGTACATATTGTATGTTATGTCCGGAAACTCGGTATACAGGGATGTCGTCTCCGCTTCCATGTCATATTGCCGTCTTCGCTTGCTCCTAAAAAAGTAGAAGAAAAAAGATCAGAAACATCGAATGAGTATACCTCCAATGTAGATCACTATATTGCAAAAATTTGCGCCTTTTCTCAAGTGGAAGGTAATTGTCTTCTCCAGAGAGCAACTTTTTATCTGACCAGACAGAGCCAGTCCTAATACCGTATTTATTTGGCTATTAAACGGAATTTCCTCCTTCAAGAATGACCCAAATATCCAACTCAGTCTTATGAAATTCAGCTATAAGAAGTTTTCCTTCCAAAACAATCACAAAAATCTAGATCCACCTTAAAAAGGCGGATCTAGACATTCGGGATTGTTTTGGAAGGGAAAGCTCTCCGTCTTATAAATAAAAAATATGGTAAATCCAATAAGATTGTAAAGTTTAAGATATTGTTATCTTAAAAAAAGTATAAAGTACATTTCCTGACCAGACTTCAGCTCATATGCAATTAAATTGTAAAGATACAGGTTCAGGGAGATACTCTGACATTTTCATTTTCCGATCCTTTAAAATGGTTTCAATACTTAAATGAAAGACGTTCCTCCCATAGAGCAAATTCTTTCCTTTAAGATTAGATCTAAGCTGATTCTTTGCTTCTAGAGTAGACTGTTTTTCAAAATGTTCTCCACTCTCAGGCTTTCATTTCAAGGAAAAAAAAGTAAAAAAAAAAAAAAAATGGGCAACTAGAAACATGGTAACTAATCGGGTCCCGCCTTTATGAGACTGTTGAAGGCATTGAAGTCATAGGTCCCAAGCCAAAGATAACAATAAAAGCTTTCTATTTTCTTCTTCTTCCTTAATACTGAAAATGTTGTTTGAAGTAAGCCTCTGGTAGGGCCATTAATAAATGGACAAAATACAAAATCATGGCTGATTACAACAAGGGCAGCAATGTTGTGAAGCAGAAAACTGGAGTTACCATTCTAGCAGTCTGCACACCTTCAGATCATTTGATGATGATTTATATTTGTACCACGTTTTGTGAAAATGTCGTCAAAGGCTTTAAAGGTATAGAGCGGACAAGATCTCCATACCTAAAATTTCAAAGACACATAGGCTAATTCTGTTCAAAATGAAAATGTTCTTTACGACTCTTGTTCTCTGCAATTGTTTGATGATGCTTTTTTATGTACCAATTTTTGTGAAAATACCTTCAACAGTTTTAAAGTTATAGAGCGGATACAAGTTCTATATTAAAAATTACAAAGGGACTTAATTCTGTAAAATAATGTACATGGACGGTTCTCATTCTCTGCATATCACCTGATGATACTTTATATTTGTGCAATTTTCATGAATATATCTTTCACGCCTGGTAAACTATCACAGGTACCTCCGGCGGAGGTACCGATAAAAAGTTGTGACAGGCATCTGGAGCTGCCTGTGACTGTCAAAAAAATGACAACAAACGGTAGATATTCCTCTATTCCTCACAAAATATAAAATAACCAGGGGTTATATTAAAAATCAAAAAGTGCTATTCGACCCTTATAGACATAAAGTTTTGTCACACATTATAACCTCCAGAACTTTCCATATTAACCAGAGATACGACTTTTAAAGTGGCTTTGATGTCAGCCCAAAGTACTCAAAACATAAAGAATTCGGCGTTTTTGGTCTTAAATGCAGTGATCTTGCGTACGAATCTGTTTTTCAAGTCACACTGATGTTAAGGTAACCTCCCTGCCCAAATATAAATGTCGACTGACTACAAATAAGGCTTGATTCTTCAAAACAACAGCTGGAGGTGCCTGCAATGGTGTGGAGGTGCCTGTGATGTAAGTAAATATAGTGAAAATCTGAATAGTTATTGCAGCTGGAAATATTGACATCTTCTCTAAACCTCTGCCTGGATAGCATTCATTCAACGTTCCATTAAGCTATCATAATGCGTATATCATGAAATTCCATGTTAAAATTCCTAAAACACCATCTCGAAGAGTTATTGCCCATTTTGTTCCCACCTCTGTTAGTCAAACATTGACGAATTTCACATAATTGCTGAAAATTAACTGCCTAATTCAGTGTTAGAATCGTTATGAAATGAGCGCTTTATAAAATGTCAACTTTTTTGTGAATGGTGATGACTGTGATCGGGAGGTGCTGCCTGTGAGTCATTCAAACTAGAAATTGTCGAGGTCAAACGTCATGCCAGCTACACGTATGGTGTGTCAAATGGGTCGAAATTGCCGATACCCGTCAACAGGCATACACGTACAGGTATCTATAGTATTGGTCCTTTTGGTACCTCATGTGCGTGTCGCTCGCATGCGTCGTATGACACTCGCTGTATGTGTTAACTTTGTGGTAACTGGAGTGATATATAGGTGCTACAAGTAATTCAGTCTGGCTAGTTTTGAATTGTTGGCGCTAGAACCCAAATACATCCGTACGGCCTACAGATTACATCTTCGGCTGGTGACATATTTTCAACATTACACCTTTTAGTATGTTGAAGTGATCGGAATCTTACTGTAAATTATGTGTAATTCAAAGTCTCCAAATAGCCACTGGATCAAATTTGGTAACAAAAGAGCACTTTTACTACATAAAAGTCATCTTCCGAAACATTGCTGTTTTTGCAAACGTTTCGAATAGGTAGCATGGCGTGTGACCTCGACAATTTCTAACGATTGAGAATGACTAACAGGCAGTCATCACCATTCACAAAAACGTTGCCTCTTATTTAAGCGCATTTCATAACTATTCTAACACTGAATTAGGAAGTAAAATTTCAACAGCTACGTACAACTCGTCAATGTTTGACTAACAGATTTGGAAACAAAACGCGCAATAACTCTTTGGGGTGGTATGCTTTGGATTTTGGATTTCTGTTGTGAAGCATCAATGTTACGTGTTCTTATGTCCGCTTGTATGTAGTCCTCTGGCAATAATGTCACCTGTACAGCTGCCCACTTTGCTTTCTGGTTTGTTTTGTAATTTAAAATATAAAATAGGCAAAACCGAAGTTAGCGTTGTTTTCATTTGGGGTAGGTGAATGACCTCTTGTCTGGGAAAGAGCTCTGTATTCGGTTTACCATGCGTGTCTTTTATGAACAAGTGTCACTGTATACTTACTTCCATCTTGGTTTTGAGAGCAGGATGTAGAATCTGATTGTATACGTTCATGATCATTACCTGTCGTTTTAACAAAAATATGCTTGACATTCGGATTATGATAGATTATTGCGACGTTGAATGAACGATTCTTTCAAGGCAGTGGTCTAGAGATGAAGAATGTCAATAATTGCAACCGCAATAAATCTTCAGATTTTCGCTATATTTTCTTACATCACAGGCACCTCCATTCCGTCACAGGCACCTCCAGTTGTTTTTTCATAGATCCAGTCTTATTTGGAAGTAATCGGCATTTATATTTGGGCAAGGAGGTTTACTTTACGTCAGTGTGTCCAGATCAACAGGTTATTATGCAAGAAAACTGCATTTAGGACCTAAAACAACCGATTTGTTCTTGTTTTGAGTGAAATTAAACCCACTTCAAAAGCCATACCTTCCGTATATATGTAAAGTTCCCGGGGATATATTGTGTGACAAAACTTAATGTATATAAGGGTCGAATAGCATTCCTTGATTTTCAGTAAACTCCCTGGTTATAATGTAATTTATCAAAAAAAATGAATACCTACCCTTTTTTGTTTATTTTTGGACCGTCACAGGTAGCTCCGGATGCCTGTCACAGCTTTTTATCGGTACCTCCGAAGAGGTACCTGTGATAGTTTACCAGGCGTGTCTTTGATGATTTTAAAGTTATAGAGCGGATGTGATTTCTATATTAGAAATTACAAAGGGTCATAATTCTGTAAAAATGTAGATAGGGAAATGGCTCTTATTCTCTGCACGTTGCCTGATAATGTTTTATATATGTACAATTTTTTATGATTTTAAAGTTATAGAGATGGCACGATTTTCATAAACAAAATCGCAATGAAGCATAATTCTGTAAAACATGCAGGTGGAGTTACGGTTCTTGTTGTCTGCACATTATCTGATGATGCTTTAAATTTGTATTAAGTTTCGTGAAAATATCTCGAACGGTGTGAAGTTTTGGAGCGGACATTATTTCCATATGTAAAAGTTACAAAGGGGCATACTACCGTACAAATGTAGATGGAGAACAGTTTTTTTTTCTTTGCATATCGTCCAATGATGCTTTATATTTGTACCACGTATCGAAAAAATATCTCAAACAGTTTCAGAGTTACAGAGCGTAAACGAAATGATGAACGGACAGACAGACGGGCAGACTAGGTGATAATCATAGGGCCTCCGTAGACTTCGTCTGGCGGGGTCCCTAATTAAAAGAAAACATTCCAATGAACAAACAATTTTCCGTTTGTTGTTAAAGGAGTTTATTTTCTCCCCTCTCAGACTTGCATGGAAAAAATTAAGTGTAAGAATTTGTGGCTGTAGAAATAGAGGAATTGAAATGCTTAACAACATAATGTTTGGAAAAAAACAAAAAAAAAACTATAGACGTCTAACTTACGTTATGTAGAACTTGAGTATACAACACACCAGTAGCACTAGTAAAACTATCCCGAAAATCGCACCTATGGCTATTCCAACAATGATACCTAAAAGGTAATAAGGAAAATATTAATATTTTTTGTTTGGAACTACTGAAAAAAACATATGTACGTCGTATCTGCTTTAAATTCTTAAATGATTTCAGATAATAATGTTGAATTAAGGTCGTTTCTGCTTTAAATTCTTTGAAAAGTGTCAGATAAGAACGTTGAGTTAAGGAATAAAGGTGATTTTCATATCCAAACCGTATAGCTCTTAATGGCTTTCTATGTATCATATAGCTAAATGAACATCCGATTTTCTCAGATTCGTGAACGTGATTTTCTGACAACGTCTGTGCCTCCGATAATTTTATAAAATGCTATGTTGCAAATTTTAAAACCGACTTCAAACATGTTTCAGCTTAACGATATTTTAAACGGATGAGTTACTTTGGACGTTGGAGAAGGCAAACGTGTTGCAAACGACGAGAGAAACATGAAAGTAAACATTATGATTGAGCAAAATAATTGTGATTTCAAACAATGTGGGTTTGATGACAAGCAAAAGCTTTGATCAGACAGCACTTCTCATATTGACTATCTATGCAATCGGCCCAAACCCGGTGGAAACGATAAGGAACATCTGAATATCACATAAAGAAACTGCCACTGTGACAGTATTAGTAGTCACATGAAAGACTCGTATTCCAATTGAGATTTGACAAGTGAATGTTGTGTCTCAGCGGTGTCGAGTAAGTAGCAATCGAATCCCAATATTTCTATATTCGAAGCCGCAGCATTTTTATATCCGTCCTTCGACGGATCGCAGGTTCAATCGCATATTTCTACGGTCTTTCGGACCAAGGTCCAAAGGGCCCCTCTCCGCTCGGCCAATGTGTTAATGGGACGTTTAACCCGCGTTCACTCACTCACTCACTCACTTCATTCATATTATGGATTGGAATCATAATGATAGATAAAGAACGTGTATGTTTTGGTGCTTATAGTGGCCAACAGACCCTGGACTAGCAAAAGCCCCACCTAGCTGAGAATGTCTCTACAATGTCGCTCTCTTGTTAATCCGGTCCCACAAATGATTTTATTCTATTTGTAAGCTCTCATACAACTAACATCAATACTGCTTAAATATGAAATAAATGAGCCATGACACGACAAAACCGACGAAGTGACATGTCAACCCAGCGAAGACTCAGGTCAGCCTGGACATCCACCCAGGTTGATCAGAATCTTCGCTGTGCGCTTAAAAGGTAGATAAGCATTTAAGCTAGCTCAGTGCGGACAGCAAAGGCTGTGATCAGACTGCGCGGTTGCCCAAGCTGATCTGAGTCATCGCTGGGTGCACATGCTACTTTGTTGGTTTTCTCATGTTGTGGCCCAAATTGCAGTTGCAGGCACAACTATTTACTCATCTTGCCATCTACAGCATCAGTATCGAGTTGGAAAAACTTAAGGATAGCAAGTAAATTCGGACATCGACAATGTTTTCTTTAAATGTCAGTTGTTTGGAATTTAAACAAAAATAACTGGGCAAAACAGTAAAAATCCTGAGGAGACTGCTTATTATCAGCCGTCTAATCTAGATTTTCACTATTTGACATGGTATGTCCAAAATTACCAGCCTCGATCGCAGCTTACCTATGTTAGTAGTTGATGGAGGTGGTTTTTCAGTTACAACCGGTATATCTAAAATTCAAATAACAATGACGATAATAAGAAGTCAGTAAAATACTCAAATTCAAAAGATTGATGGAGGTGGTCGGGTCGGTGGATGGTACTGGGTAACTTAAAGTGCCGGGGAGTCCTACTTATTTGGATAATTTTAGGTCAAGGGCCTACTGTGCTAGCAGTGGGCGCGGTGGGGTTATTTGGATATTTGTTTCTCTCGTCTATCATTATTCTTTTGTTTCTCCCTCTATCTAGCAGACGACCCGATATAGACTGAAATATTGTCTCAAAAGGCCGCTAAACCTGCAAGCACCAACCACAATCAAGAATGGGATGATCCCAATGTGGACCCAGTGTATATTCAATGTTTTGTACCCGGTGGGGTGTCATGGCAGGTTGCTAAACAGTTTGCAGAGACTTCACCATGTAGGAAAGCCAATAGAAAATAAAAAGTGTTGTTTCTATTCGAAAAAAAAAATCTGACGGAAAATCTATTGACGTTAAAAAAATGGAGAATAATATAAAATCCATGATACATACATACATACATACATACATACATACATACATACATACATACATACACGTGCAACAGGGTTGGCTTTAGGCTATGCATATATTTGTCGTTTCCTATATAGGAGAGGACAAATATAAGCCTAATCTAAAGTAGGAGAGAGCAAATGTAGGCTTTGCTTAAGCCAAGTCCTATGTCACAGGTATGTATGTATGTGTATGTATGTATTTGTCATGAAACTGTGAAGAAATGAGTTGAATCTTGTGCTCAAACGCGTTTATGGGCACACATTCCTGCTCTGCTACAGTTTTCAAAAAAAGGAACTGCTTTTGTGATTGCCGTTTTCTTTCCTGGAATACACAGACCTTCCAAATTCTGGTCTACTCTTAACGGAAAGAATTTCTTAAATTAGTTGATGCCTATTGCGACAGAAGACTAAAATGAAAATGACTGATTTGTTTTTTTTTTCCTAAAGGGGTTTCCATTTATCATAACGTAAAACGGCTTTATATTAAGTAAACTATCTTAAAGGCAACACATTTCCCCCAAACAATGAAGGTGGGATAATGTTTGTTCTCAAAGCAAATAAGCCCTCTACACACCCCCATTTTAGTCTGCCAATGTAAATCAATGGTAAAATTTGGTAGGAAAGACTGATTAAACAAGCTGTGTACAAACCTATACATTCGCTTTCTGAGCGGGCTCCCACAAAGAGGGTTGTTTTACCGGCAGGGCAAGGGGTACACTCACTCTGCCCTTCAGTGTCCTGGTAAGTGCCCCTGTCACAGTAGACACACCAGCCGTTCAGCTTCCGGGTACCCTTCTGACAATCAACTGTGAAAATGTAACTCAAACATGAAATTATTCCGTAGGTAGAAAATATTTCAGACCTGACAACATAAATACGAGGAGCGTTCAAAAAGTTCTGAGCCTCAGAATCTCTCAAAACAGACACTTTCTGATAATTATAATTTTGTTTTTTATCCTTAAAGGGAACGAATTTATGTTTGCATATATCATCAATTACCGGGATGCTGTAGGACATATATTTGCAAAAAAAACTTGCAAATGTTTGACTATGCTAAAGTTATGTTCGGTCAAAAAGTTATACAGTGCACTCGTGGGGGTAACTGCATAAGGTGAAGTGTTATCCGCTTGATATTTATGTTAACTTCCCGAAATTTGGTGATTATTGCCCTCTAGAATGGCTGTTAAAAATCAATAACTCAAATTTGCTCGAAACGTTTCAAAACAAGGTGGGGCTTAGAACGTTTCGATCGCTCCTCGTACTATGGCTACCGACATGCAAATATGAATATAAATATGAAGGGCAATCCACCCACTATGCAAATCTGGATTAGGCTTCGTATTCATGAAACCCTGTCAGTTTGTTTTTTTATTCATTTTCATTAGCACTGAAGGCCTTTACAATTTTTTATCGCAACAGCTTAGACCATCTGCTTTTCAGGCAAGTAAAAATTTTACAATTCATACGGATTTCGCGGTTTTCCAATTGAATACTAGACACTTCTTCCGAAAACAAAATCGAACAAGAATAATGGAATACGCTGTATTTCGCCTGTCTACGCAATACCAAATGGTGTTCAACCACAAAACTCAACGGACTGGTACACTGCCGACAACGCAAACCTTTCAAACTCTAGAATTAGGCATGCGCATTTTAAAGTTCGTGTAGTGTTATAATGCTCCAGGTGAGCCAGTTTTCACTTCACAAAATACATGTACCTGTATTGTGATCGCCAGTTTTCTGAAATCAAGGATACATTTATTTTTTTTTATTATTATTTTAGATTCACACTTAAAGCGCAAATAAGCGTCTGCAAAATTACTTTTCATCCTTAAAGTTCAAAGATAGAGGGTGTAGATCCAGATGAGGCGGCTAATATTCAAACAGTGTAGATTCAAAGAATGACCATGACTTCTTGTACTCATAACTCTTCATGTGCTCATTAATACAACCATATATACCATTTTTAGGCCAAAATCTTTAAAACTTTCCATGAAATCTTATGTTCTAGCATTTCCCATCTTTAAACGTGCCACAAAAAAGGTCAAGGTAAACCCAAAGTCATCATTTAAGCAGTCTTGGTAGTACTCTTGTACTCCATACTACTTACCAGGTTTAAAGGCCATCAGTGTATTCGTTCTGGAGAAGAAGAGTTTTAAAGATTTTTACCATATATTGGCATGGCCGCCATGGTGATCATGTGACTCAGACCATTTGAACAAATTTTCGTTCCCTCAACCCCTGAAGGCTCTAAAAGATTTTTGGTTACACTTTGCTCAGTGGCTTTTAAGAAGAAGTTTTAAACTGTCAAACAATTTGAATTCAGGGTCAAAAGGTCAAAGAACGACCTTGACCTCTTGTACTCAGGATTCTTCATGTTCTCATTAAGATGACTGTATTTACCATTTTTTAGGCCTCAATCTTCAAAACTTTCCAAGAAATCTTATGTTCTAGCATTTTCCAATATTTGACCTTGCTGTAAAATGGTCAAGGTCAACCCAAGGTCATCATTTTGAACAATCTTGGTAGTACTGGAGTACCCAATGCTACATTCCAAGTTTCAAGGCTATCTGTCAATTGGTTCTGGAGAAGCTGATTTTTAAAGGGTTTTACCATATATGAGCATGGCGGACATCTTGGTCATGTGACCTGGACCATTTGAACAAATTTTCATTCCCTCAAACCCTGGAGGGCTCTATATGAAATTTGGTTACAATTCGCCCAGTGGATTTTGAGGAGATTGATTGAAAATTTCAAAATGTGAAAATTCTGGGTCAAAGGTCAAAGAATGACCATGACTTCTTGTAATCACAAATCTTTATACACACTTATTATGATGACTGCATATACCAAATTTTAGGCCTTAATCTTCAAATATTTCCAAGAAATCTTATGTTCTAGCATTTGCCCATATTTGACCATGCCGTAAAAAAGGTCAAGGTCAACCCAAGGTCATAATTTGAACAAACATGATAGTACTTGAGTTCCCAATGCTACATACCAAGTTTCAAGGTCATCGGTTGATTGGTTCTGGGGGAGAAAATTGTTAAAGGTTTTTACCGTATATGGGCATGGCGGCCATGTTTGTAATGTGACCCTGACCGTATAAATAAATGTTTGTTCCCTTAACTCCTAGAGGCTCTATATGAAATTTGATTTCAATTGGCCTAGTGGTTTTCGAGTACATTGTTTGAAATTGTCAAAATATGAGAGTTCTGGGTCAAAGGTCAAAGAATGACCATGACCGCTTGCACTCATAAACCTTCATGTACCCCTTAAGACTACTGTAGATACCAATTTTTAGTCCAAAATCTTCAACAGTATCCAAGGTATCTTATATTCTAGCATTTTGCCATATAAAAGCACCAACAACCAAATTTGAACTTACCATAAAATAGGTCAAGGTCAACCCAAAGTCATAATTTGAACAATCTTTGTAGTACTTGCTTACCCAATGCGACATACTAAGTTTCAAGACCATTGGCGTATTGGTTCTGGGGTAGAAGATTTTTTAAGGTTTGGACCAGGACTGTTTGAACAACTTTTCGTTCCTAAGACCCCAGGAGGCTACATATGAAATTTGGTTACAATTGGTCCAGCGGTTTCAAAGGAGAAGTCGTTTGAAATTGTGGACGGACGGACGATGGACGGACGACGGACGACAGACGCCGGAGCCTTACCATCCTATAAGCGCTCCCGGAGCCGCTGGCTCAGGTGAGCTAAAAAGCTGGTGTTGTGCCGTGTGGCGGTCTTAATATTTTATTTTTGTCCTTTGATATCAGAAAATATTTTCTGAGAAATCAGAATTTTTTGATTCGTTAAAACTCTCATTCTAGATAATAGCTTTTCAATTAATTGGACTTTTTCGATACTTATCAGTCTTTCAACCCGATTGCCTTATTAGAATTAAGAAATTACAGTGTATGCTTATCTCCTGCTTGTATTGTCAGATATTGACAGGGTCACTGATGAGGCTTGACTAGCCAAAACGTCGAAGAAAGGCCCCTGTTCCTTCTTTAGAATGTGTTCTCTGCTCTCGAAGGAACACTTTTAAGATTTCAATTAAAACAAAAATAAATGTTGCCCCTAAGAGAACGACTAGTCAACACCTCCGGACGGGTTAACGAAACATAGAAGGGCTACATAGGGTAGAGTCGGGTAACTTCGGACATGGGGGTAAATTCGGACACACAATTGCAAACAGTGAAATCCAGATGAGACGGCTCATAATGAGCCGTCTCAACAGGATTTCTACTGTTTGGCCAGTTAATTTTTGTTTTAGTTCCAAACAACTGACATATAAAGGTAACAATGAAGGTAACAATGTCAGTGTCCGAAATTACCAGCTGGCCGAAGTCACCCGACTCTCCCCTACATACCACACAGTCCCTGAGTATCCACAAAAGGAGGCGGGCATGATGTCACTGCTACAATAAGGATAGTTGCAGGAACGATAGAGTAAGTATCATTGAGAAACACAACATCCAGGATAGTAGGCGAGGCTAGTATCTCATCAACTGTTCGTTCAATGTCAGTTATAGCCTCTACCAACTCATCTATGCTCTCAGTCTCTGAAATGATGACATTTGAATAGAGGATATGAAACTGTTAATATCCAGGTACCAGACACTGCCTTTACCAACTTGTGCATCTGTCTTTCTGTTAAAATTCTGTCTGTATAACATCGTAAACTGAATATTCAAAACGTTTAGTACAATAATTATTTTTAAGGTTTTCTTGCTAAACTTGTAATATTTTAGTTAAAAAGCGTGATATGGAAGGATCTCTGAAAAAAAGGTAACGAACGCTGCCTATTAAGAGACATGTTGCTTTTAAATTTTCAAACTTGGCAATAAAGGTCCAATCTATTAATGCCAATATCATGACCAGAATAAATTTGCGCCAAAATTTGTATATTATAGGTTCTATGAATCGGCTGTTGTATGATGTTGTAGACTTACAGATAGTGAGTTCTTGGCAGCACCCAAAAATAAATGAATAAATAAATAAAATAAAAAATAAGCGCTGGGGTAATTACATATGCTATGCTCTGTTGTCTATGAAATTCTATTATTTGTTTTTATTGGAAACGGCAGTCGAAAATCACGCATGACATTATCCCACAAACATGTTTTGGCAAAGAACCTGATGTATTCAATTTTTCTAAAATATGCTACAATATTGCTTTCAGCGTGTATCCCGACGGTGTCAGCGTTGTCAGCGTCGGCGTGGCAGATTCTTTTACCCAAGTTATCTCTTGAACCAGTGGGTGGATTTCTATGAAACATGCACGAATATGTGTTAAGGACAAGGGTTAGATAAGATAAGAGTTTGGTGACCCTAAACTCGTTTCCAAGGTCACACCGACAAGAACAAAAATCTGCTTCACTAAAGCATCTTTTGAACAGGTGGTTGGATTACTACCAGACTGAATAGGTATAGGATTAAATAAATATGAATAGGTATAAGTGACCTAGCCCCTTTATCTAAGGTCAAAGAACGGCTTGTAATTTTTAACTTTCTCCCAAACACAAGATGTTTCCTGAACCAATGTATGGAGTTTCGCCGGCCTTGCGTGGCTGTATTGCTTGCACAAGCATTAAAAGGCATTGCTGACATTGAACCTACATGTATTTCATTTTCAATGTCACAGTCATGTATATGCAGTATATCTTGAACCAATGGGTAACGTTTCGTTAAATGTCAGTGGATATATCACTGGGGCGAGCTTAAGTGCTTACTAAATTTTTGTTACCGTAAGCTTATTTACAGTTAATCATGACTGAAAGAGTATAAATCTCTAACTGGTGAATTTCCACAAAATTTGCAGGAGTGGGAAGTAGTACACTTGAAAGGTGTCTGTGTGAAGAGGAGCATTAAAGTAGGGATATATGTACTGAAAGTTGTCGTTCGGATACGTAAATCGTCCGTTTTATTATCGCTAATTGCGTTTTTCAGTATAATTAAATATAATTTCCGACCATAAAGCCGAAGACTCACCACCCATAACGACAATTTTGAGTTCAGTTATACCCTTAGTGTAAAACTGTAAAACGTTTTCAAGGATAATCTATTTTTCTTACTGTTTCTCGTTTCAAAGTACTTTTCCAGATCGAAATGGTCTTCACTTATCAATGTAATTTGAAACTCGATTTCCATTGTCGTCGTGGACTCCCGTTTCGTCCTTGCTGTCTGTTGTAAACACTCTTCTATCTCGACCTTTGTAACGCAGTTACGGTTTTCCGTAGGACAACTGAAAATAAATAAACAAATAAATAAATAGACACTGATTTTTGACAGACAGTCTTTAACTTTTATTTTAGGTTGTACACATTAAAGCCCACATAATTAATCATAATTGCAAGCTTTTCCCTACACCTTTGTCATTGCAAACGATTATTACTGTCCAGCTTTAAACAACTATACATTGTTGAGTTGGTCATAAAAGTTATCAGAAAATCATTTAGGGCAGCTTCATCAGCCATCCAAATAATTACTTTTGACATAATAATTTAAATATAGTATAAATTACAATGTACAGGACGACAGATCTGATTCAGTTTGTCATATCTGCTTATATTTCATTGTTCAATAGGTAACCAGAAAACAAATCTCTCATTTTTTCTGAGAGACTTGTCATTTTCCAAGAACGAGAACAAGACGAATTGCATATAGAATTTCATACATCCCTGTAAATGATAAAAATTACTCATTTGACAAGTGGTTTTGACACCGACAGTTAAACTTCGATACCACGGTACTGTGTTTAATGAACCTTTCGCATGGTATTGAAGCATGCTAAGTGTGTTGAATGCAAAGTGTTCAGTGCTGTAGTCAGATGTTTGTCTGTTTGAAACTATATGTACTTACATTAGTTCCGATGCTGCCTCTTCAAAGCCCGCCTTAATATTGCTCAGATATTCGCAAGGTATTTCAGGATTGACCTCGAAATTTAACTTCAGAATGTACTTTGCAGGCCTGCTTACCCCTGAAATACAAACGGACCGCGTCAAGCCAAGAGGTTGCTTTATCTATCTGCAAACAACACTATCCGAACCAATCTATGAATCCGTTAAGTGTAGATGGAATCTTCGTTTTATGCCAAATGATTCATCAGGATCCTTGCATAATTTGATCGAACAGCAAAGGCTGGTCTGAGCATTTGCTGTTCGCATTTGCTTAAACACTCTTTTTATGTGTTGCAACCCGTATATTATTGCAGACTAAACGAACATAACCAAGGGTTGTATGCATGTTATAGAATTGAGCTAATATGTTTTTCCAACGTTGCAGACTTCTCAAACCAGAAGCATGCGACCAAAACTAGAAATTTGTTAAAATTTTGTTATATTCTTTCGTTGCCTAGCAATTACGAGTTTGGTGACATGAATTTTCATTATATAAGGAATTATAAACAGAAATGCAGGAATTTTCTTCCCCTAACCTCTTGTGAAAAATTTCGTTTGTGTGCAATTTTACCGCCGGTATCGCCTACACATTTCCATTCAAATCCCTCCCACTTCCGAGAAAGTTATGTCACATACATGATTATTAACAGGTATATGTATAGTGAGCGTGATCTGTTTCTGGAGTAATTTGAGTACCCTTACTTAATTAAAAGAGTAGTTATGATGGCGTTTGCAGGACTTCTTGTATGACCCTCATAGGGAGCAGATGAAATGATGATAACGAAACCCTATGTGCAATAGAACCTCTCATATGGTTGAAAATAGTTCCACCTTCAGCGGACATCGAACGTGAGCCGCTAGCTCAGCAGGCCATTTTAACCCATAAAGCTACTTGGGCTTCTGCCTTTTATGGAATCGTAATAAAGAGTAATAATGACTTGTATGAGTTATCTGTACTTACTAGAGCATATAGGTAGTCTTTCAAGGGGCACCCATTTATAGTTTGTGCTCACACCGCAACGAAATTTCTGCTCTAGCTGACCCTTCGGAAGGATACGCCCCTCTTTACAAACGGGCACGCATTCTTCGTTTTCCAAATCGCAGGATGTACCAGATTCATCGTCTATCATATCGCATTCTGTGAAAAAAGACCATAAAACCTGAATAGTGAGACGAAAAATTCTAAGCAATCAATGCAGACCAAGATCAGACTGCTCCTTAGGAGCAGTCTGACTAGGATCTACACTGTTTGCCATTCCATCTGCATTTTTGGACACAATACTGCACTGTAAAAGCAAACTGTTCTATTTTCAGGACTATCATATTAATTTTTCTGTGTATTCTAATTTTCATGATTTTCACGGTGACTGGTTATAATCGTTGTCGAAGCAAAGCCCACATGCTTGTCTGAGCTCAAGGGAGACAACAAAAGCGTGCTGATCTAAATCTAAGCCTTCATGTTAATTCTTCTGTCTCAGGGCACAGTATTTGTAAACAAGGAGAAAGACTAAACTTTTTGGAGTTCCTTTATGAGCAAAGAACACATTCAAAAGAAGGAATAATCAGGCAATAGAAGAGCTGGAAGACATAAAAAATGGACATGGATCAAATCTCCCTCTACAACTAGCAAAGGGTGGCTGAAAACAGGACCAGGTGTGGCAAAATGTTGAAAAGTTACATGTATATGTGGTACACCAAAGACCTATCAAGGTAAGAGAGTATACTTGTCCATATGCTATACTGGATCTGCCTCTAAACAGCATACACCTTCTTTAAAATTAATTTGACAATGGTTGCGCATCTGTTACCGTTTTCAATTTTTTGGTTTGCTTTTCTGTCAGTCTTCCACTAATAATAATTGTTACATTATCCCATTGCATTCTGGGTATTTTTTGTCGTCTGCTGAAATTATCGTCTGCATCAAAAATCAAGAATATTTTGACAATATTAGTCTAACCAACTCTTGTAGAAATGATGTCTAGGCAGCAAACAGTTTGGATCTCATTTGTGGGGCCTGACCTGGATCCAAACTGTTTGCCCAGATATCCCTGAAGGGGTATCCCGAATGGAATGAGTTATCATACTTTTTTTTCTTTATGTGACAACCTGTCTGGAATAATAGCTTTACGTACTCGTTTTCTTACATTTAGTATACGCAAATTTTGTTTATATGCTTATCAAAATTACTAGCTGGTCACTTTTTCTATAGAAGTAAGCCGTATTCAAATTTAGAAAATTCTGACTACAAACTGGGAATATCAAATGCACATACATGTATATTCTTGTACTTAACAAGCAGCACAAGCGCTGATGCTTTTGCAAAATTTTAGACCCCATTAAGATATACACAAACATTAAAACGAAGAACGACTGCCAAAATAAAAGAGGATTTGCCACTAAAGTCCTCTTTTCCCGCATAAAAGTGAGCTTTTCGGGGGGTCTAATTCTTTATTTTTGGGGGGTTACCGTTTAATACCTTACAAAAGTTGAAATATGGTACCTTCATTTTCCACTTTCTTGTGGGGATTAATCCTCAGTGGTAGTCAACATCAGAATGAGAAATGAACATAAACAGCATTTTTGGGGGGTTACCATTTTATATTTAACAGAAATGAAGACATGTTTGTTTTATTTTTAACTTCCTTGTGAGGATTAATCCTCGTTGGCTGTTAATATCAAAAGAAGCTCAAACGTCAACCACGTATTATCTGGGGAACAATCCTCGGTCAGCCAGAATTTTTTTTTTAGATTAGGTTTGTGGTCCAAAATTGATACAAGTTCAAGATATATATTTCTGACATTATCCGTCTGAGGATTAATCCCCAAGTGTCGTCATTTCACATATCTTACAGAGGCTGAAATATGGTACCTTCATTTTCCGCTTTCTTGTGGGGATTAATCCTCACTGGTTGTCAATATCAAAATGAGAACTGAACATAAACCGCGGTTTTGGGGGGGTTACCATTTTATATTTAACAGAAATGAAGACATGTTTGTTTTATTTTTAACTTCCTTGTGAGGATTAATCCTCGTTGGCTGTTAATATCAGAAGAAGCTCAAACGTCAATCGCGTATTATCTGGGGAACAATCCTCGGTCAGCCAGATTTTTTTTTTAGATTAGGTTTGTGGTCCAAAATTGATACAAGTTCAAGATATATATTTCTGACATCATCCGTCTGAGGATTAATCCCCAAGTGTCGTCATTTCGCATATCTTATAGAGGCTGAAATATGGTACCTTCATTTTCCGCTTTCTTGTGGGGATTAATCCTCGGTCAGCCAGATTTTTTGTTTTTAGATTAGGTTTGTGGTCCACAATTGATACAAGTTCAAGATATATATTTCTGATATTATCCGTCTGAGGATTAATCCCCAAGTGTCGTCATTTCACATATCTTACAGAGGCTGAAATATGGTACCTTCATTTTCCGCTTTCTTGTGGGGATTAATCCTCACTGGTTGTCAATATCAAAATGAGAACTGAACATAAACCGCGGTTTTTGGGGGGTTACCATTTTATATTTAACAGAAATGAAGACATGTTTGTTTTATTTTTAACTTCCTTGTGAGGATTAATCCTCGTTGGCTGTTAATATCAGAAGAAGCTCAAACGTCAATCGCGTATTATCTGGGGAACAATCCTCGGTCAGCCAGATTTTTTTTTAGATTAGGTTTGTGGTCCAAAATTGATACAAGTTCAAGATATATATTTCTGACATCATCCGTCTGAGGATTAATCCCCAAGTGTCGTCATTTCGCATATCTTATAGAGGCTGAAATATGGTACCTTCATTTTCCGCTTTCTTGTGGGGATTAATCCTCGGTCAGCCAGATTTTTTTTTTTTAGATTAGGTTTGTGGTCCAAAATTGATACAAGTTCAAGATATATATTTCTGACATTAACCGTCTGAGGATTAATCCCCAAGTGTCGTCATTTCACATATTTTACAGAGGCTGAAATATGGTACCTTCATTTTCCGCTTTCTTGTGGGGATTAATCCTCACTGGTTGTCACTATCAAAATGAGAACTGAACATAAACCGCGGTTTTTGGGGGGTTATCATTTTATATTTAACAGAAATGAAGACATGTTTGTTTTATTTTTAACTTCCTTGTGAGGATTAATCCTCGTTGGCTGTTAATATCAGAAAGAACTTCAAACGTCAACAACGTATTATCTGGGGAACAATCCTCGGTCAGCCAGAAAATTTTGTTTGAGTTTAGGTTTGAAGGTCCAAAACTGTTGCAAGTTCAAGCTTTATAGTTCTGATATTATCCGTCTGGGGATTAATCCCCAAGTGTCGTCATTTTACATATTCACTGTCTGAGCTACCAGCAGCTCTGCCACATAGTTCCATTGGCGCCCATCCATTTTGGTAGGTCCAGATTGAAGTAAAAAGAAAAACTAGGTTTCTTGAGGATTAATCCTCAATCCACCAGAAAATAAAGTTTCTGATTGGTTAGAAGTACTTGACTTTCAATAGTAAATGTCCACTAAAATTGATGCTCACATGAAAGGGTAATGGATGAGGATTAATCCCCGTTCAGCTATGAATACAAATGATTTTAGCATAAGAAATTTGTTAAGAGTTCAATCTTACATTTTTTAAAATTGTAATTCTGAGGATTAATCCTCAGCTGTTGTCCTTTTACTAGTTCAGCCATAGAGCTACCAGCAGCTCTGCCACAGAGGCCCCATTATTTGACATCCGACGAAGGACAGAGTCACAAGACACATTGATTAGAAATCGGCGGAAGTCTAGCATTATCACTGTGCACAGTCTTACCTGGATTGATTAGATTATTAAAGTATGATCAGCGAAAACCCCAGTTTCAGACTTAATGAACGGAGTTTTCTTTTTCATTTTGATTTGCAAATAATAAAATTACATACTAAGGGCCCAGTCTCACTGTCACGTATTGAGGACAAGGTTGCACTACGTTTTCCGCCCTATGTTTGGCGAAATAATGTGCCGCATTTTGTACGTATCTAGGTGTTACCACGTTTTTAGTACGTTTCCAATACGTTTAACTACGATTTACTTCGTATAAGAGTTCTTTCAGATAAGACGTGGCTGTATAAATAGCCGCATCTGAACGTATCGGAGAGGGAGAAGTCAGTATTGCATTTTTAAACAGATCTATATAATGCCATCAAATGTTAGTTTGAATTAGATAAAGGTACTTGTTTTACATATGCCTATGGCTTTTAGTTTTTGATTAAAAGTTTTGCTGTATGTCTGTCCAATACTTCAATGTCCTCAGCCGTGATTCTGAAAAAGTGCATGTCTGTCCGTCTTTCCGTTTGAATGTCACACTTTCCTTTCCATACTCTTTGAAGTTATTGTTATTAGCCCAAATCTGGCGAACAATGATATCCTCCCTTGTCGACAATAATATCCTCCCTTGTCCTCAGTTATATTCTAATGCTTTGTTTAGATTGATGTGTATAAATTGAGTCATATAACTGGCAAAAACAGGCAGAAACATGATTTTGAAAAATGATACATTGTTCCATATAATGCAGATTCAATATCTAGTGGGGGTGGTGTGGTCGGACGATGGTGCTGTGTGACTTATGGTGCCGTTTGGATAAAAGTAGAGCAAGGACCTACTGTGCTTGCAGTAGATGCGGGTGGTGTTTGTTTGGATATTTTATTCTCTCGTCTATCTTGTCTCTTTTCTTTCTCCTTCTCTCTGAGAGACGGCTCGACTGAAATAATGTCTTAAAGTCTTAGAGCCTTTAAACACAAATCAACACACTAATCCATCAATTTCTGGTTTTCAATCAAGCGATGGAAAAAGCGGGACGTTTATGGGTCACATGCCTGTACATTGAATTTTTACCATTTAAATCAGGTTTACTATCGAAAGTATGACCAAAATCAATTTAAAACCGTTTTAGGTGAAACTCAATGATGTTTTATTTGTTTAAAAGTGGCAGTAAGGATCTTGCAGCGACTGATAAAATATTTCATGAATGTTTACCTAGCTACAGCAATGGTGTCTATAGCTTTATGTTTCAGAGTTTCATGATTGTGCATGTTAAACAAGAATTGCCTTGTCATGCTGTTAGAATAGCATGGCATGCAGCATAGGTGACTCGAGCACATATGTAAAATTATCCCGGCGACACCACCCCCACCCATAATAGCCACCTACCACACCAATCGCCCCATGGCCCCGGGTCATGCCCCCAAAAAGATTTTTTTTCACACTATTAACATATTAGATCACTGGCAATATATTTATGTAATGAATACAGCAGCATACTGTTGGAATTCTTGGTCATTGCAACATGCATGCTGCAACGGGGACTGAGGTGTCTTTTCTTGTTTTCGATGCTAGTATGCACTGTATCACCTATTGCAAAGGATTTCATAACAAAACCTCTTTTCTACAATCTGTTAGCATGACAATTAATTATTATTACAGCTAAACTGTAACCCCAAAACAAGATAGTGAAAATTAAAAGGCATTTGTCCTGTCTGTTTCAATTAACTTTTTGTACACATTTTCAGCAAGGAATTTTTTCACTATTACTGAAGGATACAAAATAAATTGTTACCCTCCTTAAAACTTCCATTGTCAAGGAATTTTTAATGAGGGGCACCAGCATATTTAAGTATAAAGGGATATTATATCACAATAAAAAACAAAAGTTCGCTTGATGTACAAAAAAAAACTCTATCTTCCCCAGCCAAGGGTACTAAGTCCACTTTGTTTTTACGTACCCTTGGCCGAAGGCCTATTCACAGATTGGATTTTTCTGCAACGCCACCTTACGGCTGCAGCGAATCGTCCTCACCCCCACGTTATTTTTAGACCAGTTCAGTGTTAAAACACAGTTAATCCATAACTTTGCATAATTGTTCTAAAACAATGATGAACTGGTTAAATCTTGACCGTCTGCTCTGTTTTGGTAATTGTTCACGGTAAACACGATATTCTCATCCAGTGAAATACCATAGTGTTAAATTCGATTAACAAAAATACGCCGTCGATAAAGGGTACGTAAGGAACAAAGTGGACTTAGTACCCCGGTCGTACGTAAGAAACAAAGTAGACTTAGTACCCTTTGAATCTTGACCGTCTGCTCTTTTTTGGTAATTGTTCACGGTAAACACGATATTCTGATCCAGTGAAATACCATAGAGTTAAATTCGATTAACAAAAACACGCCGTCGATAAAGGGTACGTAAGGAACAAAGTGGACTTAGAACCCTGGTCGTACGTAAGAAACATAGTAGACTTAGTACCCTTGCCTTGCTTCGATAAATATATTCGCTAGCCAAGGGTATTAAGTCCACTTTGTTTCTTACGTGCGTAAGGACCAAAGTGGGCTTATTACCCTTGGCGTACACATAGAACAAAATGGACTTGGTACACTTGGCTTGCTTAGGTGAATATAGTACCCTTGGCGTACGTAAGGAACAAAGGGACTTAATACATTTGGTTAGCTAAGATGGATATCTTCGCTAGCTAAGGGTACTAAGTCCATTTTGATTCGGACGTACGTAAGGAACAGAGTGAACTTAGTACCCTTAGCTTGCTACGACGAATATCTTCGCTAGCCAAGGGTACTAAATCGTTTTCGTTTCTTACGTACGTAAGGACCAAAGTGGACTTAGAACCCTTGGCGTTCATGAAGAACAAAGTGGACTTGGTACCCTTGGCTTGCCAAGACGCTAGACCTCTGAAAATATTCTTTCACCATGTTAATAGGCTTTTGGTTTATTTTTTCTGATTGTTATAATCATTTAGTTTATGTATTGGATTTTTAAAACAACCGCTTTTGGTCCAGTATAGCTAGGGAAAATTAATAGTTATAAAGAAAAATAACGGTTGAAAGAAATATATTTCTAGTTTTTTCTTAACACAGAAACAATGAAATGGAATTTGCTGGCTGAAGTGTTAATTTGATACTAGGACATCTGGAGAATAATTAACTGTGGAAAGTGGTATTAGATAATAATGACAACTAGCTGAAAACCACAAGATTATTTCACCGATTTATTACCTCCCAAACCGGGAGAGATTCTAGGGATTGGCGATACACTGTATGTATATAGGGCCCCGCCAGACGAAGTCGGCGGAGGCCCTATAGTAATCACCTTGTCCGTCCGTCTGTCTGTCCGTCAGCTTTTTCGGATCCGGGCCATAACTCGGAAACGGTTGGAGATATTTTCTCGAAACTTTGTACAAATATAAAACATCATCAGACGATGTGCAGAGAACAAGAACCATAACTCCACCTACATTTTTTACGGAATTATGCCCCTTTATTTTCCGTCTGTCAGCTTTTCGTGTCCGGGCCATAACTCTGAAACGGTTTGAGGTATTTTCTCGAGACTTTGTACAAATATAAAGCATCATCAATCGATGTGCAGAGGACAAGAACCATAACTCCACCTACATTTTTTACGGAATTATGCCCCTTTATTTTCCGTCTGTCAGCTTTTCGTGTCCGGGCCATAACTCTGAAACGGTTTGAGGTATTTTCTCGAGACTTTGTACAAATATAAAGCATCATCAATCGATGTGCAGAGGACAAGAACCATAACTCCACCTACATTTTTTACGGAATTATGCCCCTTTGTAATTTTTAGTATGGAAATTGTGTCCGGTCTGTAACTTTGAAACGGTTTGAGATATTTTCTCGAAACTTGGTACAGCTATAAAGCATTATCAGACCATGTGCAGAGAACAAGAACCATAACTCCACCTACATTTTTTACGGAATTATGCCCCTTTGTAATTTTTAGTATGGAAATCGTGTCCGGTCTGTAACTTTGAAACCGTTTGAGATATTTTCTCGAAACTTGGTACAGCTATAAAGCATCATCAGACGATGTGCAGAGGAAAAGAACCATAACTCCACCTACATTTTTTACGGAATTATGCCCATTTGTAATTTTTAGTATGGAAATCGTGTCCGGTCCGTAACTTTGAAACCGTTTGAGATATTTTCTCGAAACTTGGTACAGCTATAAAGCATCATCAGACGGTGTGCAGAGGACAAGAACTTTAACCTCATCTACATTTTTTATAGAATTATGCCCCTTTGTAATTTATGTCTGGAAATCGTGTCCTGTCTGTAACTCTGAAACCGTTTGAGATATTTTCTCGAATTTGGTACAGTTATAAAGCAGTATCAGACAATGTGCAGAGAACAAGAACCATAGCTTCACATACATTTTTTACGGAATTATGCCCCCTTATAATTTTAAGTACAGAAATTGTGTCCAGGCTGTAACTCTGAAACCGTTTGAGATATTTTCTCGAAACTTGGTACAGATAGCATCATCAAAGCATCATCAAACGATGTGCAGAGAATAAGAACCGTAACTCCACCCACATTTTTACAGAATTATGCCCCATTGTAATTTGAAGTATAATAATGTGTCAGGTCTGTAACTCTGAAACCGTTTGAGATATTTTCTCGAAACTTGGTACAGATATAAAGCATCATCAGACGATGTGCAGAGAACAAGAAACATAGTTCCATCTACATTTTTTAATGGAATTTTGCCCCTTTGTAAATTTAAATTTCGAAATTGTGTACGCTCTATAACTCTGAAACCGTTTAAGATATTTTCACGAAACGTAATACAAGTATAGTGCATCATCAGACGATGTGCAGAGAAAAAGAACTGTTACACAGTAACTCCACCTACATTTTCTATGGAATTCTGCCCTGTACTTTTTAGTATGGAAATCTTGTCGGCTTTATAACTTTAAAACTCACAAAGATATGTTCATGAATACTTTGCACAAATATAAAGCATTATCAGATGATGTGCAGAGAATAAGAATCATAACTCCATCAACATTTTACAGAGTTATACCCCTTTGTAATTTGGAAATCATGTCGGCTCTATAACCTTAAAACTGTTGAATATACTTTCACAAAACTTGTTACGAATATGAAACATCATCAGACAATATGCAGAGGACAGGAACTATAACTCAGCCTATATTGTTTTACAGAACTTTGCCCCTTTGTAATTTTGTGTATGGAAATTGTGTCCATCCACTCTGTAGCTTTAAAACAGCAAAATATTATATTTTCACAGAAGGTGTTACAAATATAAAGCATATCAGATAATCTGCAGAGAATAAGAATTGTAACTCCATCTACATTTTTTACAGAATTATGCCCTTAGTAATTTTTAATGTAGAAACTGTAGCCAGTCTATAACTTTAAAACTGAAAGGTTTCATTGTTATTTCCAGTTGGTGACATATGACTTAATGCCATTAATAGTCCCATATAAAGGCGGGGCCCTCTTAGTTAACATGTTTCTAGTTACTGTTTGCTTCCCCGGTCGGGTTACTGAGAGACACTGATTAAAAGGACGTTAAAACCGCCTGCGCCACACTAGAAAATCGTTATGAAATGCAGGGAATTGTGAGTTGTACAAGCCCAGACCGACCTGTGCATATGTGCTGTCAGGGTCAGAGCTTTAGGATACACAGGAGAACTTCAAAATTGAGCAGCCCAGTTGTCAGTATCATTTTGATCTTTTTTCCATTATGAATAGATAGATCGGATGGCTTGCCATTTTACGTTCTTTCAGCCGTATTTTAGTCATACCAGGACGATGTGCGAGTGATTATGAAAGGCTGTGTGCAGTGGAACCTGATTTACGGCTGGAAAGATTTCCGCCATCAGCGGGGCTCAAACCCGGGACTGATAGAGACTGCTAGAATATAAAGGAATAAAATTTGACAATAGAAAAAAAATACATGACTGGAACCTAAGCTATGTGTATGCACAAAACACAGCGAAAAAACAAGTTAGACTGGTCAAAAAGGAAGGGCCGGATCAGGGTCTACCATGCTTGTCAGTCACCTAGCATATGTTTCTGGAACATCTTTAATTTGCACGATTTTTTAGGCGAGGCACGGTATCGGACAGGGTTAGCGTCGACCTGGTGATCTAGCGGTGCCTGACTCGAATCTGGCTGGATGCGGGATTCTTATCGACCGTACATGGAATCCATTGCATACATTTTTGATAATAAGCCTCACGTAACTCCGATATGACTGGAATTAAAATAAACCATGTCAGATTTAGGGTAAATATGTCCTAGTGTTTACAGTACGTTTTGACATTAGATAATCCCGTGAATTTGACAGAAATGAGCCGCGCCACACGAAAGCCAACACAGTGGCATGTGCGCCCAGCGAAGATTCCGATTAGCCTGGGCATCCGTCCAGTCTCATCATAGCCTTCGCTGTCGGCATTGAGGTAGCTTTGACCGATAGCTGCCCTTAAATAAGCACACGCGAAGTATCTGAGCAGACTGAGCGGACATCCAGGCTGATCTGGGTCCTCCTTGGATGAACATGCCACTTTGTTTGTTTTCTCGTGTCAAGCTCACTGGCCGCTTTGTATATTATTGTCTTTTATTCAATGGGGCTGCATTTGGGGAACAGTCTGTTATTCAGTGGGGCTCTATTTGGGGAACTGTGTGATTATGCGCGCCTTGATTGTATGGTTGGTTGGTTTGGGTTGGTAGATTTGTTTGGGTTTAATGGCCCTTTGAGACAAGATTTCGGTCTATATCGGGCCGTCTCCCAGAGAGAGGGAGAAAGAAAAGAGAAATGATAGACGAGAGAAAAAAATGTCTAAACAACCCCCTGCCCGCACCTACTGAAAGCACAGTGGCCCTTGCCCTACTTTTACCCAAATAAGTAGGACGCTCCGGCATTAGAAGTTATAACCAGCGCCATCGCCCCATCTACCACCCCCGGAAAAATGGATAGGAAGGACGTCGATAAAGTAGAGTGTCCGGACCTCATAGAGCCACTTTTCCCCCATAGTCCCACCCCCACCCCACTGCACAGCTGTATAACCTAGCTAGAGTCTCGGAATTGTGTATATAGAAACTAGGGGAAGAAACTCTGTCACTCTTCTATCTTTAAAATGGAGCAAACTGCTGAAGAAGTCCCCATAGGAGAGTTGGGAGAGAGCGGAGGCGGAGAGGGCGAAGTTTGAAAATGTTTTACCTCTTTTCTCTGACCCAGTCTATAAAAATAAAATCTTCTGCTCCTATTATAGAGTAGACTAGCTGTATGAATTTAATGAAAAATAAGCTGGATTTTTTGCCTTGGGTCTGGGCTAATGTGAGAACACTGATACACGAGCTCAACAGTCCTATCGGCAAAAACTATTTGTATAAGCACGGCTCTATTCGAATAGCATGCGAATGTATCCTGCTGCCTGAGCAAACAGCATAGATTTAGATCAACATGCATGGTTCCGCAGTCTCACAAGACTATTAAAGATTAGTATTCAATTATCGGTCCGTCCAGCCGGTCTGCTGTTTTTTTTTTTTTTTTTGAAGATTCCGATCAGGAAGGGCATGTGCCAACGTTGTTGTTCATTTATTTATTTTATTTTTGTTCACACGCATAAAGCACTATTCACTTGAATTATAAAATCATGATTTCCTGATCACCTTGTGGACTCAGTGCTCGCTTTTCACGCGTTGTGGATTCGACTCCTTATGGGCGACACATGTCCGATCAGGTTCTTCAGTCCAGCAGATCCCTTGCTGAACAAGCACGACTGAACAAACATTATCAGTTGAAAAAGATCAGTTAGTCAAGAGGAAATGTTCATTTTGCCTCCCTTCCTTTGCACAAAAGAACAGGGAAGACTGATTAGCATTCGAATTTTAGCAGTCCTCTTTGCGCACGTCGGTAACAGTGGCTATTATAAAATATCGTCTCGCAACGAAAATGGCATTATATTTTAAAAGCCAACCGCTTATGAACAGGAATAGTTGTGTTTGGGATTTTTCTATAGATTCAAAAAATGTGACTTCATTTGTCAGAAATGATGTAAAACATTTCGATTATCACAGAAATGTTTACTAAATAACAAACTGAGGGTTTGACATTTAATGAGCGCCAATATTTTCCGTACACATAAAGTTCTGAGATTTTTTTTATTCAGTAAGAAAATAGTAATAATAATAATAATGATAATAATAATAGATGTAAATTATAATAATAACTATAATAATAATTACAACAATAATAGAAGAAAAGAAAACAAGAAGAAGAAGAAGAAAAAATGATCAAGATATAATACTACTACTACTAATGATAATAATAATAACAATGGTTCGAAAATGTCAACAAAATTATGTTTGAATAATATTGTATAAATATCGTAAAAATTATATTTATCCACTTACTATTATTCCGTACACACATAATAGATAACACTGTCATGTTTGCTAGATCCCGCAAATCCGTTGTTTATTAGATAAAACAGATTGCCGAAAACAGATGGCCACCTGTTACGTAATCTCGGATTGATCACGACGCGGAAGCAGTAGTCATAGCTACCAGAATATTTATAATGGCGAAGTGATATTTGTCGATTGTTTTCAATGGATTTTAATGGGGTAAGGAAGAAAAAAAACAATAAACAAAAACAAATCGAAATGAATAAATAAATTAAAATTTTCCATTCTATGAAAGAAATATTTTTTATATGATGAGAATATGGGCTGAAAAAGAAAGTATTCAGTTTTAAACAACTTTAAGACGAGCCTTAGGCGTTGATTCAGGCGAAAAAGTATGCCCGAAATGTTGGGGCGCCTGAAACAATTAATTTGATTCTGATAAACTCGAAAAGTCAAGCGTTGTGTAATAAAACGCCGAGCAGAGCAGATTCAGAGTAGCAGGACCAAAAGAGTACGGAAGTTGGGACATCTTTTATCTATTAGTATGAGCAGTGTGCTTTAAAATTTTCTATCCGGGTTGCCAATAAAATAAAATTATAAATAAAATGAAATACTGAAATGAAAACGATGGGATACTAAGCAAACTGTGCAGACCCCGCTGAAATCAAGTTTTATGAGTTCTTTGTGTAATCGTTTATGGCTGTTGTAGGTTCTATTTCTCTTTTCCTTTGGATTTCTATTTTTTTTTTTTTTCATTTTTTTTTTTATGACAACCTTAACTTTCAGGTCGGAAGTGTCACTCTAGCAAAATCCGATCATAATAAGAATTACAAATTTGGCGTAATCCTACGAACAATGTGAAAGAAAAAAAAACTTTGTTTTTGTAAGCGTTTATTTTCACATGAAATTTACGACCCTTAAACGAAGGTAGTATGATTTTGAAACTGGGCCCAGTAAAGTTTGTTGTATGTCTGTTTATTCGCGCGGTGTGATCAGTGTATTTTAAGCTCGCTTGTGTTTATATCACTCGATTGTTTGCATCGTCAAAATATTGTGCATGCAAAATGCGCATGTTATACCAATCTGCGCATGCTGTAATAAAATGTGCCGTTTTCATAATTCCCTAAAGACATTCATCTGCTTGTCTTTTTTTTTTCTCGAGTTTTCATACTTCCAATGACCGTAAATGATTCAGAGCCGGTCAGGAATGGCTTGAAGACTTACGATTCGACGTCCTTTTCATTTAGGAATTTATGGCCTTTTGAACAGTATTTTAGTCATTTAAGGGCAATGTAAAGCTGTGTGCAATGGAATTCCGTTTACGGTCGGAAATATTTCCGCCGTTTGGAATCAAACCAAGAACCGCTACAGCAGGCCAGCGCTTAACCTACTAAGCTATTATGCGACGTTAAATAAAGCTTCTTTATCTTTTATCTTAATCTTTCGCAAACGTTTTATTGTAAATGTCCTAAATATTGGGTCACCTACAATTATAGCTGTAACTTTCCCACTGAACTTTCCTAAATATTAACAGTTTAATTTTTCCAATGCAGTTATGCGGCTAAAACTGCAGATGAAATGAAAAACATAGTATGCCATGATCAAACTGCTCATTCAGGCTGAAGGAGCAGTCTTATCTTGGCCTACACTTTTTGCTCAGACATAGCTGTCCCAATATTTAGGATTTTATGGTACTTAACATACTGTGTACTGCGTCGATGTTGGTTGTATCATGCCTGGTGATGATTGGATTTGTACACAAATCATTTTACGACACCCTTCGTCATATATGAATAATTCAGGGTGATTTCTCATATGTATCCTAGCTGATGGTGAAAGCACGAGTATCTCCTGCCCTGTACGGCCTATGTCCATCAGGGTGATAAAATATCTCCCTTCTTTTTCTCAATTTGTCACGAACTCTTTCTTTGTGGTAGTAAGGTACTGAATAACAGTGTTTTTATTCGTTAAAACAACACAGAGTTATTATCCATGAAATGACCCCTCGGTGAGGTCTAATATCCCTAGAAGTCGGTCTGACTGTGACATTTTACTTCATATGTTAATCTTTGAATGACGATTACTGTCGTTAAATCTGGTGTAATTTTCATCATCATGTTTTCATAACGAGCATGACTGAAGTGAAGTTTTTCGCCCCGCGGCAGACGAATAACTGACCGCGGCACGCTTTAATTATCACTTCTTAATCGACCTGTGATAACCGCATAAAGAGTAAAAAAGGCAAAGAAAGAAATAACGGAAAAAATGGTACGGCCAATACCATATTCGACCGAAAAAGTGTTCAGCCGGACCGCCGACGACGGCCTTGATATATATGTATATATTTATAGTCTACCATAAAGATCCTAAGTTTTCGGACAGATAGGTCAAACAGTGGAAACTGAGATCAGACTGCCCCTTAGGAACCAGTCTGATCAAGGTCTACACAGTAGCCATTCCATCTGCGCATTTTTGTTGGCATTACTCTATGGTAGAACCGGAATACAGATGGCCAAGGACTAGCTGTGCTTGCAGCAGGTGCAGAATTGGGGATTGTCTGTTTTGGGGCTATTTTTTAACTTAAATATTGTTTTGCTAGAAAACGAAAATAATTTTCCTTTTTACGAACACAGAAGAATCAGATCGGTCTGCTTATCTGCAGTCTGATCAAAGCCTTTCCAATCCGTATATACAGCATACAAATCATGGGCAATCTAAAATATAACAGGCAAATTTCCCGTTTAAAAAATGAAAATTACTCAGTTCATTATTAATTTATTTTATTCATTATTTGAGCCGCGACACGACAAAACCAACAAAGTGGTTGCGCGCCCAGCGCAGACTCAGATCAGCCTGGGCATCCACCCAGTCTGATCAGAGTCTTCGCTGTCCGCATGGAGCTAGCTTAGACCCTTGGCTATCCTTTAAGCGCAAAGCAAAGACTGTTTTCAAACTGGGCGGATGACCAGGCTGATCTGAGGCTGCGCTGGGCGCACAACCACATTGTTGGTTTTCTCATGTCGTGGCTCATTTTTTTTCACTTAATAGAACGCTAGTAAGCCTGCAATTGAATAGTATCAGAGCCTCCGAGACATTCATTTTTTCCACGATACAAAATTTGAACGAATCTGTCATGCAAATAACTTTTTTTTCATGATCCGAAATCAGTCATAATCTTATAAAAATCCTCTAAATAACAGATAGGTAACCCAACTGTACATGCCCCAAGATGGAATAAACAAGGGTGTCTGGTTTAGTATCGCAGCGGTAGTGGTGCCCCTGATGCAATAAACAAGGGGCATCTGGTTAGTATCACATATACAAGGTGTTTCTTTTTAACAAACAATTTTAGATTTAACCAGCGATAGAAAAATGGATTTTCATATGTACGAGGTATTTATGTATTTACGTGATGTTTTAAATTCCCTTTTCCCCGCTTGATGTTTTAAATTCCCTTTTCCCCGCTTGATATTTGATTAATATATATTGTTAAATCTTGCTATTTTCTCATTACTTATTATTTTTTAAATCCAATAAGCACCATTCCGATTCTTCTTTTTGATTTTTTTAAATTTAACAAGGCATAATTATGGTTACAATATTATTGCCCTCATGTAAGAGATATAATGCTGTATCTCTCTCAGTGACGGATCCAGAGGGGGTTCGGGGGGTTCAAACGAACCCCCTCTACAGTCTAAATTATTTCATTTTCATGGGGAATTTCAGCAAAAATTGGTCGAACTGCGCAAATAGACCCCCATCAGCTAATTTGAACCCCCTATCCAAAATTCCTGGATCCGCCCGTCTCTCTCTCTCTCTCTCTCTGACCATATCATAAGGGCAACCACCATTTTTTTTATGTTTTATTTTTTGTTCATTTTTTTTGTAAAATTAACTATTATTTACTAACTTAACTAATTCTCTCTCTCTCTCTCTCTCTCTCTCTCTCTCTCTCTCTCTCTGACCGCATGATAATATCTTCATCCTGCTGGTAATTATTTTTTTTTTGTGATTTTGACCAAATTTTATTCACCTTTTTCACTACCCAACTCTGTCCTTTTCTCTCTCCTCATTATAGTGATATCAGCTCGCTGAATCTCCATATTTCTCTTCTCTGGTTTATTTTGTTTTTAAATTTTTGTTAAAGTTCTCTCTCTCTCTCTCTCTCTCTCTCTCTCTCTCTCTCTAATTCCAGTGACACATCCCTGTAGCTCCCTTTTCAGCGATAACCTATGTCAAAAGAGTTAAATTACCTAGCAACGGTTACGTTTGCAATATGTTGGCACAGTTTTCGAAAGTAGAGTAACTCTACACACACCTGATGGACGGATGAATTTCTTGCGATTTTACGTCCTTTTCAACAGTATTTCTGTCGTATCAGGACCTAAAGAGGCTGATAATAAAAGACTGTGTGCAACCCGGGCACGCACACACAACGCAATGAAACTCCGGTAACGATTGGAAAGATTTCCGCCTCAAGCTCGAATCCGGGACCGCTAGATCAGAAGGCCAGTGTTTTACCTTCAGAGCTATCGGAGCTCCTCCCACATCTGAGACTGTACTATAATTTCAGTCAAGGTGAACTGACATATCTATATCTCTTCTTTTTTTCCATTTTTGCATCCCTTTTCCGTAGAAGCCAACTCTTAACTTCTAAGAAGCAAACAAGTCGCAGAAGTTGTTCCCCTTTGTTAACATGGCGGGGAAAAATCTGATCAGTACCAGCTATGATTTGATCCGCACCAGTTTATTTTAAACGTGTTATTTTATGTGCCCATAGCTCATGTTCGGACTGCCACTGACCGTATAAAGGATTGCTATTGAAAACTGACTAATACTATTTATTTTTTTATTTTTTCTACGCAATTGCGGAGGATTACACGTTTGCGAAGGAAAAATAGGGAACTACACTCCTACAGGTTCACGTGTACAGTCAGTCTCGGATGTTTCGGACACAGTATAGACCTAGTTCAAGCTGTCTCTGATCAACGTCATATGTATGCACAAGACACATAAAAGTGCTCTTTTTATATGGTAAACGGCCTAATATTTAGAGAAAATATTGGTTATTGCTAATTGATAACAGAGAAAATATTGGTTACAGAGACACGCCATCGCCGGAAAAGTGTGTGCGCGTGTGTGTGTGTGTGGCGGGATGGGATGGAACTGATGTATAAAGCATTTCTCCAGGGGGAGTGGTTTTGGCTGGGAAGCAAAGCATTTTCATGGTCGTTGATGCCTATATATACTATAAAACGCGCAAAACCCCGATGATGCTGCTCATCCCGTCGCGTCTTATCTGGTTTTACTCTGCAGGATGGTTTCTCGCCATATTATCATAAAGACGCTCCCCAGGAGGCGCAAGGGAGCGAATCCATAACATGCACCGCCTGGCACCCAGTTTGTCCGTGTAGAATATTCTTTGAAATTCGCAATTTTCGTTTGTTTGAAGCAAAGATGCATTAAGATGAAGGCCTTTTTCATGAAAAAGATAACTACCATCTTAACTCTTAAAGTAAAGAATTTGCTCCCACAGGAGCAAATTCATTTACTGACACCCAATTTGTCCGTGTAGAATATTCTTTGCAATTCGCAATTCTCGTTTGTTTGAAGCAAAGATGCATTAAGATAAAGAAGGCATTTTTCATGAAAAAGATAACTACCATCTTAACTCTTAAAGTAAAGAATTTGCTCCAATAGGAGCAAATTCATTTACTTTAAGAGTAGACACTCTTTGAAAGATCTTCTTCCTTAGGGAAAACACTCAGAAAGTCTTTTATATTTAGTGAAAGTGTGGCGCGGAGAGTGCGAGGGGTGTGGGGAGGTGTCTGTATATGTACCCATACACCTTAGACAATGTGCTCAGATATCACTTTAAAACCTAACTCAGGGCCTGACAATGCGTTTTTTTTTCCAGAACAGTTTATGCTTGGTATTTTGGCCCGGGATTCGGATCTCTGCACTCGTTCATTGGTCGCAGGTTCGAATCTGATTCATTCTAGTCTTTGGTCTAATTCTCATCATAATTCTCATTATTCTATTCTAAAGGTGTCCCGAAAAAAAATCACAGGACATTGAAATAAATTACGTTTTCTCTCCACCCCCGCCCCCCGCCCGCTCCCTCGCCTTCGAATTCACCCGGCAAAAGAAGGAACCGTTTCTCCTTATAGAAAACAATTTGAGTGCGTTAAAGGCCCTCCCTCCCTCCACCCATCCTCACCCCGAAATAAATCACCCGGCACTGAAAGGAACGTTTTCTTCCTAAAGAAAACAAATTGAATGCGTTGTAGACCCTCCCCCGTCCGCAGACACTTGAGAAGTAGTGGCAACAGCGGCATCTTAAAATAGATCTAACTTATCCAAAGTATTCTGTCGACCATGCACCATGTGCACAGTACACATCGGCTATCTTATTGATACACAAACAGAGTTTGCAGATGGGGCCAGAGTTTGGTTAGGCCACTTTCAGGAATCTTGAGATCACTCCACCAGTTCTTTCACTTCGTAAAAAAAAATTGTGCATAAATACAGAAGTCATACATTCGAGGAGAATAGCATTGCTCTGTTTTGGCTAACTCTTTGTAGAAAATCAGGCGTGAAATGAAATTGCGCTTCTACCAGGCATGTGAAATGGTCTTCAGTTTGCATTTATTTATTTATTCAAAAATATGTTTTCTGAAATAATCTTAAAATTAATATATTTAGTTGTACCATAATATACAATAAAATATAAGATATAATAAACAATAAAATATGACATAAAAGTATTAGTCTAAAAATGCGAGTGGGGAGGAAATGATTACCAGAATATCATTTTGAACCAAAACCTCTACCCCCTCCCCCCCTCCCAAATCTAATACCCTCCAATAAACAAGTCATAAGAAAATCAAAGGCACCTCCTAATCTCCTCAATATAAGGGTCATGAAACAATGCAGTTCTGAAACCATTGACTGGCCGCGGGGCCCTAGGGGGATAAATTTACGCATCAGGCAAAATGTAATTCTATGATTTGTAAAATATATTTTGCTGATAAGCAGTCAAAGAATACTCAAAGATTATTTAAAAAAAAAATGAAAAGGGAAAATTGTTTAAAAAAAAATGAAGAAAGATAAAAATAATAAAATTGAATATATTTTACAAATATTTTCTTGTATTATCACTAACTACTATAACTTATTTATATCTATTTTATTATGTTATTTTTAATTTTACTTTCTTAAATTTTAGTAAGCTATTTTCATAATTTCTATTTATTTATTCATTGTGCGTGTGCGTGTGTGAAGTAAGTCAAATGCTCCGTAAGTTAATACATTAGCCATTTTAATAATCCCAAGAAAAAAAGGCAAGATTTGAAGATGAAATTATGTTTAAAGGATCACTTCAGAGACCCAAGAGATTTCAAACTAAATATTCTTCTGACTCGTTTATTCTGTCAACCAATCAGAACAAAGGGACTGCTGAAATCGCTATCCGTAACAAATGCCACGCCCATTTCACAGGTTGGAGCAAATAGTAATCTTAATGGGTTGAACCTGTTAGATAAACCGCACCCATTCAAAACAGATAAAATGTATTTTAGAAAATATTCTTAAATAATAATAATAATAATTATAATAATAAATAACAATAATAATAATGATAATATAAAATGATGATAATCATAAGTATAACAATAATCTTAACTACCAATGATAATAATATTTTTAAATAATTCTTAAATAATGATAATGAACTGATAAAAAGTCAGCAGTATATTAATTTGGGAAAAGCGGTATAGTTAATTTATCTTATTCAAATATTCATTCATTCACCCATGGACCGAAATGACTTAATCGCTGTTGAAAGGGTCGTAGATTCCAAAAAGACCATTTACCTGCCTTCCCTACTTGTAACATGTGTTATTTGAAATCTTTCATGCTCGTTACTTGAATTTTATGTACAGTAATGACATACACAAAATCACGCTTATAGTACGAAATATTGGCCAATTCAGACAGCCTCTTGTAAACCATATACTGTTAACTTTGGCTTAGACGGGCTATAAAACTGATGACAAACAGTGCTGACCTTTTAAAGCAGTATGAACTGCGCTGTCCAAATATTAAGGTTAAAGAAAGAAAAACTATTTGACGGACCTCTGCGAACCGCCAGCGGTGATCAGCGGTGGATGTTAGATGGTTGGGTGTTTGGGGTTTAACGGCTGTTTGGGGTTTAACGGCTTTTTGAGGCAGTATTACCGTCTATAACGAGCCTTTCAAAAAGAGGAAGGAAGAAGGGCAGACAGAACAGATGTGAATAAACGAAATGCAAACAGCCCCGTCCCGCACCTGCTGCAAGTATAGCTCGCCCTTGCCCTACTATTATTCAAATTAGTTGGACGCCCCGTCACTGACTTTCACCGAGCACCATGCCCGCGAATGTTAGCTGTTTGGCTGTGACTGAGCCATTCCATTAGAAAGTGGGCCTTATTGGCAGATCAGCAAGCCTACGCACTGGCGCAGTCGAAAAAGTTTTTTTCTTTTCACTATTTGCATCAATTATGAGACCCGAGAGATCCTTAGAACGAACAGCGCTGATCAATCAGACTCTACGTGTGCACAATACAGATCAAGGCATTTCTTAGGGGACACGGCACCAGGGACGCTAGAACTTGTCGAAAAGCTCTTAAAACAATGAAATTAACCTATTTCGCTTTGTTTCCCATTTAAAGGGACTTTGGCAAATATGTATAATGCAGACCCAGATCTGCAGAATCTGACAAGGATTTTCACTTTTTGCATGCGAAAATTGGCGCTCTTCTAAAAAGAAAAGTAACTAATAAATATACATTAAACCAGATACCCCAGAAAACGACAAATGGAATCAGCTAGTGTATAAGAATAGAAAAGTCCACTAGGTGGAGTTTCACCGAAAAGTCTAAAGTTAAAGACTGATGTTCTTACATCGGCTAGCGCTTCCTTTTTTCATTTCGCAAAAAAAGAAAAAGAAAAAAAAAAAACTGGCTACGCATCTGACGTCGCGCTGCACTGCAGTTTTGGGTGTAGCTTAAAATTTGGAATGGCCTGGAATGCAGTGGAATGACTGGCTTGGTTACTGTCAGCCACTTCTTTCCACGGATTTCGGATGGCACTCTTACAGGAAAGGGTTTGTTGCCCCTGAGGGAGCAAAGTCTTTCCCGTAAGAATACCATCCCAGGCTCTGGGAGCAAATCTTAGCTAACGGAATGTAGAATATCTCATCCATCTATTCCTCTCCACTCGATTCCAGGTCTTTTGCTATGCTTACTTTTATCCCCGGCTTATCCATCCGCTATTCCGGCGCTTTCACGAGAGCTCACCACTACAGAGAAAATGTGTGAAGAATGAAGTAAATGGGCGTACACTTATGGACATGAAACAAAATTTATTTCTAGATTACAACATGTTGTTTTCGCTGTACAGAACAGAACAGAACAGAGCAGAAACTTTATTCAATTAAAACTCAGGCCACACACAGGTGGCGTAAGAGCCAGAAAGCTTCTTTAAAACACTACTAGTTTTTAATAATCCGGCGGTTTTCTCGACAGCAACTGATTCAGAAAAGAAGGAAAATGTTTTGAACGGAGTCTGGGAGAGACCTTTAGATTATGGTCCACAGACAATTTGGATACACATAATGAGCCTGCCCCTCAGTTTCTTTGCACAAAAATGTCCGTGTTAATGCGATTCATTTGAACAGAAAACGTCTTATCTCATTACCATAGTAAGGCCAGTCTGCGCATCAACAAATGCATTCGCAATTGTCAAACAAAATTAAGCCGGGACACAGCAATACAGCGACACACGCGCCCAGCGAAGACTCAGACCAGCCTGGGCACTCTTCGCTGTCCGCATGGAGCCAGCTCAGACCTTGAACTAAGTCTGATCAGTCTTCGATGTCCGCATGGAGCTAGCTCAGACCCTGAGCTACTCTTTAAGCACACTGCAAACACTCTGATCATACTGGGGGACAAGCAAAGATTAGGCGTTCGCCCAGTCTGCTCAGAGTTTTTGCAGTATGCTTAAAGAGCAGCTCAGGGTCTGAGCTAGTTCCACGTGGACAGTGAAGACTCTGATCAGACTGGGCGGATGCCCAGGCTGGTCTGAGTCTTCGCTGGGCGCACATGCCATGTTGTTGTTTTTTGTCGTGTCGCGGCTCAAATTAACTTACAGGAATATTGATCTCATATTGTTCAATGCTAAGGTTTATCTGAAACTAAAAAGGTTATTTTTTTCTTCCTTATTGTCATGTACAAGTACTCTGAAACCTGTATTGTATTCGCGTTATGCATTCGAGCGTAACGGGTCTGAGCAATGCCGTTTGTAGTACGGTTCGAGCTAGTTTGTTTTTTTTAAATGTACCGACTGATATAAGGGGTATGGGGGTTTGTTGATGGATCGGACTGGTGTTGACCATGTCAAGGTTGGAGTAAGATTTGCTAGTGTACTTATCCTTCCAAAGCCACTAGCACGGCTTGATCCAAAGTTCTGTGGCCTAAGGAAACAAAGTTTGACAGAATGATCTGCACCCTCTGTCTTTAAAAAAAGGCATACATTATCAAGAGAAGTAATTTTCATTTTTGCCTCCTGTTAGAGTTCTTTCGAATAAGACGTAGCTGTATAAGTAGCCGCATCGGGACGTATCGGAGAGGGAGAAGTCAGTAATGCAAATTTTAAACAGAGCTATACAATGCCATCAAATGTTAGTTTGGAGAAGATAGGCGTACTTGTTTTATATATGTTTATGGCTTTTAGTTTTTATACACCCGTTCTGAAGCATGGCGCTGTCCGTCCGTTCGTCTGTCTGTCCATCTGTCTGTCCGCCCGTCAACATTCTTGTGCGCAGCATATCTCAGTAACCCTTTGAGATATCTTCATGACTTTTGTAGGCATATATATTAGGACGAGGCAAAGTGTCGCGTGCAGAATGGTTGCTCCCACTTTCTTAGTTTCCAAGTTATGCCCCTTGGTTATTTTCATCCTACTAGTCTTGTGCGCACCATAACTAGATAACCATTCGGGATATCTGGATGAAACTTCAAAGCAATGTGTATGAGAGTCCAAGGATGTGTCGCGTATAAAAAGTTTGCTCTTCCTTTCTTCGTTTTGAAGTTGCATCCCTTGGGTGTGTGTGTGTGGGGGGGGGGGGGGGGGGGGAGGGGGAGGGAGTGGGGGCATGTTTTTGAAAAAAAAAACGACAAATCTCTCCACAAAATACAAGTTTCCTTTTCTTGTTACCCGTCAAGCGATGGAATAGAAACAGAATGCGTGACACACAACGCTTGTGCATTGTATTTTTACCATTTTGTTAAAGTTTGTGATATCGAAAGAAGATTCTTTTCTTTGCCAACTAAAATAACCCAAACTTTTTCATGTGAAGCTGAATGATGTTTTATTTGTTTAAAATTGACTGTTCGCGGTCATGTACAATGACAAAACAATGGTGATACCTCACGATGAAATATTTCATGCTGATAGAACAATAGGGCCATAGTCATATCAGTGGTAAAATGATTGTAAAAGGCGGTTCAACCTTCACGTTTGGAAATAAAATGTGGGTTGATGTTCGTATATTGAGTCATTTAACTGGCAAAACCTAGAGAAAACAAGTGTTTGAAAAATAATAAATCGCTCCACAAATTAAAATTTCCTGCTCTAGTTTCGCTTCTAGCAATGTTATATAAACACCGGAGGGATAGTGACTGGGACAATGTACCATTTTATTTAACTCAATGAAATCGAAAGTAGGTCATTTTAGTTGCCAACTCAAATGACCCAAATATGTTTTTTAACCCTTTTTTATGTGAAACACAATGACGTTTTATTTGTTTAAAGCTGGCCAATCACGGTAATTAACACTGACAAAAGTATACTGAGAAGCTTACAGTAATACTTCATGATAAAAATTTTCACGTTGATAGAGCAATGGGACCATTAACATCGAGTTTAAAGAGCTTGACAAGTACGAAAGTAAGTGACCAGTTTGGGGTCACACAGATGCATCATGGCTATTCAGAGTTGTTTGCTCTTGCCGTGGTCCATAATGTCACGTCTTGGGAGCTCATTAGGTTAGGCACTGGCCTGCTAAGCCAGCTGAATCAGCTGAGTTGTTTGCTCTTGCCAAGACCCATAGTCTCCACGTCGTGGTAACTCACTAGGTTAGACTCCGACGTGCTAAATCAGCTGTCCAGGTTCGAATCCCGCTGCAGGTGAAGTCCTTTATAATCGTAAATGGCGTTCTCTTGTACACAGTCTTTCATTATCCTCCTTCCATCGGTTCAATGTGACTGACATACTGGTGAAAAGGCGGTAGAAGCGCGTCATCAAACCTTTTTCACAGTGTTGATAACGTTATTCACGTTTTTTTCACAGTGTTGATAACGTTATTCACGTTTTTTCACAGTGTTGATAACGTTATTCACGTTTGATCACTGCTGGGCACATTTTGATCGTTACTGGGAACGTTGCAGTTACAGATATAAAATAGAATTATTTTTATTTTTGTATTTCTTATATCTTCAACTGCAAAGTAGCCGAGTTCAAAGTTGAGGGGCATTTTGATTTGGTACTGTCTGTCCGCATTTGCTTCTCCTTCCGTTTACTTGTTTGTTTGTCCGACATTATGCACTTAGCGGCTGTAGCACTCAATGATGGTTTTAGGTAGAATCTTGAAGTTTAATGTACATAAAGCTAAAGGTGTCTCAAAACTCCTATTACCTCGTGGCCGTTTGGATAAAGGGGGTTAGAGGCCCACTGTGTCTTGGGCACAACACATGCAAGCAGGAGCCCATGCCTCTTATTTCGCATCCTTTTTATTCCCAGATTCGAAAAAGGTACCTATTTACTGCGGGATTGACTCCCATCGGGCACACTAAGTGGAAATGACTTCGTTCCGACGTCGACTTGATGTTATTTCGACGTGCCTACTAGGCAGAGAGAGTTTTCCAGGCGCCAGTTGGCCCAAACCGGCGACCATCCATCTGCACCATAAACGAGTCGTTCTATCCACCCGATCACGGCGCCGCCGCGTCACGAGAAAACCAAATAAAGTGGTTGTGCGCCCAGCAAAGACTCGGATCCACCCAGTCTGATCAGAGTCTATGTTGTCCGCATGGATGTAGCTTAGACCCTCGGCTATGCTTTAAGCACTCAGCAAAGAGTCTGATCGGACTGGGCGGATGCCCAGGCTGATCTTAATCTTCGTGGACGCACAGCCACTCTGTTAGTTTTCTTGTGTTGCGGCTCATAAGGAATGGGCATTAATGTCTCCATAGTCCTATCAGTGGTAAAAATCGTCGAAGCACAAATTCTTATAAAATCGGTACAGCCTTCAGAATTGATGATAATATGTAGGTTGTTGTGCTTTTTGTGTCATATAACTGACAAAAAGGACAGGATAAGGTATTTTGGAGAAAAAAAAAATGACCAGAATCTCCGTAAAAATACGCTTTTCCTTTCTGGTTCCCCGTTGGGCATTTAACTCACACAACAGCGAGATCATTGCCGTACATTGTATTTTTATCAACTATTAAACGACTGTACATTGTATTTTTATCTCCTGTACCTTGTATTGTTACCTCTTGTACCTTGTATTTTTACCATGTAATGAAACTTTCGAAATCGAAAGTAGGTCATTTTAGTTGCCATGACCTAGATATTTTTTAAATCGTTTTTATGAGAAACTCAAGGACGTTTAATTTTTTCAAAGCCGGCCAATCACTATCATATACAATGAAATACATTGTAACTGTAGAGAGAAGCTTGCAGCGATACTTCACGATAAAATATTTCATGCTGATAGAGCAATGGGGCCTTTAATATAAGTGGATCGTACTTTTTTTTACTTCCGTTAATGTAATTGACGAGTTATGTCCCTTTTTTGTTTTTAGTCATTTTTATCCCCGACCGAAAGGTTCTGGGATATAGCGATGAACATGGCATCCGTCTGTCCGTCCATCCGTCCGTCTTCTGTTCGTCTGTCCGTAATATTTTTCTTGTCAGCTCGATATCTTAAATACCCTTTGGAATATTTTCATTAAACCTCACAGTTATATAGAAAATGTCGTGATGATGTTTCGTGTATAAGAATGGTAACTCTTGACATAATATTTTCTGAGTTATCTCCCCTTTTAAGCCCATTTTGCAGATTTGTGTACACTCTGTTACTTGTATACCCTTTAAAATATTTTCATGATACTTCAAAGATACATAACACAGATGATGACGATATGTTGCGAACAAGAATGACAACTCTTTCTTTCTTACTTTTTGAGTTATTTCCCCCCGATGGTTTTGGCTGTGATTTTGTGCTCACTCTATATTTGAATATCCTTTAAAATATTCATGATACTTCACAAATATGTTGCAACTCTTGCTTTTATACTTTTCCAGTTAGTTCCTCCTTAATGGTTATGGCCGTGATTTCGTGTACGCTCCATAACTTGATTACCCTTTAATATATTTTCATGATACTTTTAAGATATGTAGAATGGGTTATGACAATAAGTCGCGAATGACAGCTCTTGCTTTTTTAGATTTTTACTTATTTCCCCTTTCGGATCCGTTTGGTGTTGGCGTCCGTGTCGGCGTTGGCATGAAAGGTTTTAATCACTATATCTCTTGAATAAATGGTTTGAATTTTACCAAACTTGCATGGATGCATTATTTGGACAGAACGTCTTAAAGTGTTAGATTTTCTAAGACGGCGTCGTGATAATTTCTTGTTACCACGATGTTTCTTGAACAAATGGATTTTCACCAAACGTATACTGCATTATCCGCTATCTATGTTAGTGCTACTCGAGTAATCTTTTTTGGCATTGTCTCGGTAGCGCAGTTATTAGCGTTGACGGATGGTGCAGTGCTAGGCTGAGTTGTCGAGGTCGTAAGTTCGAATCCCGCACGGGTCTATAAAATATTTTTTCAGCATTTACCGGCAAAGTTGATTTATTATATCTCTCTAAATTAATCTGAATTATAAATCTGTATCAGTTTCGATCCTATGTAGCTCGAAAGTACTGTTGTATGAATTTTTTTTTCTAACACTTAATACTTATCTAATATCACTTGTATCCTCTGGATCCGGTAGGCTTTCATTGGCGAACGAAACAGATGCGACGTATTGAGAAGAACTCAATATACGACATTACGGCATTATCCCCTACCTATATCAGTGTTACTCTAGCAATCTTTATTGGGGTTGTCCCAGTAGCGCAGTTGGTAGCGATGACAGATGGTGCAGTGCTAGGTGGAGTTGTCTAGGTCGTGAGTTCGAATCCCGCACGGGCCTATAAAATATTTTTCAGCATTTCTGCGACGATATGAAGTTGCATCATCGTTAGTACAACGTCGTTTTGATGTTATGTGCCCACCGGGACTTAACATTTTAGACTGAGCCAAGCAGGCATATTACGTTGAAATGACGACATACTGACATCGATGGGACGTCACCACGTCGCATGAACTTCAAACGATGTCATTTGGACGTCATTTGCACGCTGGGAGGCCTGTTCGACAGCGTGAGCACTGGCAGCTGTTTCATGTATATGTACCAAGCTGTACACACTATTTTACACCTTTGAGAAAACCCCCCTCCCCCCATACCCTTCAATGCAAAAAGCTGCCTAAAACGACTAAGTTCAAAAGGTTGAAATTATGAAATTAATTTAAGCTCTATCAGATATCCACATGCAATTTTTCAATATGTCCACAAGATGTATGCAAAGTTTGAAAAAGATCCACTGAAAACTGTGGGAGGAGTTGATTACACAAACTCTATACCCTTAAGTGTGACGAACGGACGGACAGACAGACGGACGGACGGACAGACAGACAGGGGCAAATCTTAATGCCCCTGACTATCGTCACGGGAGCATAATAAAAAATAAAAATAAATAAAAAATAAAAATAGAAAATAATAAAAAAATAAAAGGACTACAGGATTGAGGATTAATCCTCAAGTTACCTGGTTGTCAAGTTTTATCAATGAATATTTAAAGAGACAACAACTGAGGATTAATCCTCACAATGATGATGTCAAAACTACAATATTGAACCTCTACCAAATTATATACACTGCAATACATATGCGTTTATAGCTGACTGAGGATTAATCCTCAATAGGCACCTGTTTCATGTCTGCATAAGTTTCAGTGGAGCTGGACTCTAAAAGAATGAAAGAAAACCAGAGACTTTATTGAATATCAGGTGCATCTAACCATCAAGAAATTGAGCTTTCTGGGTGGATTGAGGATTAATCCTCAGGTAGCCTGGTCGTAAAGTTCTTCTCATAAACGGGGCCTCTATGGCAGAGCTGCTGGTAGCTATATTAGAAAAAAAAAACATAAAAAGAAAACAGCTGAGGATTAATCCTCAGAATAATAAGGTCAGAACGTAAGCTGAAATCATTTGCACTCGTAGCTGAATGAGGATTAATCCTCAACCACCAGTACCCATTTAATGTAGCATCATTTTTAGTGGAGTTGGACTTTTAAATACAGACGGCATTGTATGTCAAGTATTTCTGACTAGTATGAATTATTCTTTTTCAGGTAGATTGAGGATTAATCCTCAAGAAACCTAGTTCTTATTTTTACTTCTGAGCCGACCAAAGTGGATGGGCTGCATTGGGCCTAACATTGAACAACTAATAAAGGTATACACTGAAATCCATTTGCATTATTAGCTCACTGAGGATTAATCCTCATTTTTAGTGCAATTGAACTTTGAGACGATGAAGGAAATCCTTTAATTTAGTGACTGTCAAGTACACCTGATCAATAAGAAACTTTACTATCTGGATGAAATGAGGATTAATCCTCAAGTAACCAGACTGTCCAGTTCTTCTTATAATTTGGGCCTCTGTGGCAAAGCTGCTGGTAGCTTATGATTGAAAAAGTAAAAGGAAATAGCTAATGATTAACCCTTAGAACGATAATGTCAAAATTATAAGCTAAACTCATTTGTACTGATAGCTGAATGAGGATTAATCCTCTACCAGTACCCATTTCATGTGGCATCATTTTAATTGGAGTTTGACTTTTAGACATTGACTGTATTGAACCATCAAGAAATTGAACTTTCTGGATAGATTGAGGATTAATCCTCAGGTAGCCTGGTCGTAAAGTTCTTTTCATAAATGGGGCCTCTATAACAGAGCTGCTGGTAGCTATATTAGAAAAAAAAACATAAAAAGAAAACAGCTGAGGATTAATCCTCAGAATGATAATGTCAGAACGTAAGCTGAAATCATTTGCACTCGTAGCTGAATGAGGATTAATCCTCAACCACCAGTACCCATTTCATGTGGCATCATTTTTAGTGGAGTTGGACTTTTAGATACAGACTGCATTGAGTGTCAAGTATTTCTGACTAATACGAACCTTTATTTTGAGGTAGATTGAGGATTAATCCCCAAAAAACCTAGTTCTTCTTTTTTACTTCTGGACCGGCCAAAGGGTATGGGCTGCATTGGGCCTCTGTGACAGAGCTACTGGTACAGCGAAAAAGAAAATGACGACAGCTGAGGATTAATCCTCAGAATGATAATGTCAAAAATATACAAGCTTGAATTTAAAAAAAAATAAGACCTTCAAGCCGAAACTCAAACACAATTTTCTGGCTGACCAAGGAGTGTGCCTCCAGGTGATACGTGGTTGACGTAGAGCTTATTTTGATATTGTCAGCCAACGGGGATTAATCCTCACGACAAAATTAAAAATACAGCAAACATGTCTTTATTGCTGTTAGATATTAAATGGCAACCCCGCAAAATGCTTTTTATTTTTAATTCTCATTTCGATATCGACAACCAATGGGGATTAATCCTCACCAGAAAGTTGAAAATAAAGGCACCATATTTCAACATCTGTTAGTTATTAAATGGTAACCCCCCTAAAATGCTGTTTATGTTGAATTCTCATTTCGATATCGACAACCAATGAGGATTAATCCCCACTGGAAAGTTGAAAATAAAGGTACCATATTTCAACATTTTTTAGTTATTAAATGGTAACCCCCCTGAAATAAAGAAATAGACCCCCCGAAAAGCTCACTTTTATGCGGGAAAAGAGGATTTTAATGGCAAATCCTCTTTTATTTTGGCACGTGTTGAAGGTAATTTGACTTCATCAATATTAAAATTAATACAGATACAGATTTCATGATGGCTAAGATTTTGTGCTATTATGATAGAAAACTTTAGTTACTTCTGAAATGTGATGTTCTTGTGATAGCTTAACGTGGATTTATTGCATCTTCAAAACATGCTATGGTTTACATAGAAGTGGTCATAACACTGATATTACAATATATATTGACTGATATTGACAACAATATTAACTTTTAGTACGTAGATAACAGCCCAAAATTTTGATTACAAAACTAGTGTTTGAAAATTATATTTCTGCAAAGTAGGAAACTGACCAGTTAGAAAATTAAACAGTGTTTAAAGTGTGTTCTTTTTCCATTTGGTATTTTCAATTGAAGTAAGCCTTCACTTTGGCTTTGTTTTTGTTTCGTATCTAACATTTTCATGCAAAACCTGTGTAACATTTTTCCTGTCAATAACGGCATGGTACTGCAACGTCAGTCAGAATTTGAAACTAACACTATGAAGGAATTAACCCGTAAAGCGCTGAAACACAGACGACAAAATTTACGTCTGTATTTTCCTTTGGTTAAGTATAACGTATTGATACTTCAAAGCCTAGATAGAAAACAGTGCAGATCCAGATGAAGCGGCTCATCATGAGCCGCCTCGTCTGATTCTGCGCTGTTTGCAAAATCAAAAGTTTTCGTTTCCAGCGTTTTAATTGTTAGACTATTTCTGCAGTACCTCGGCATTCTTCCAGCTCACATTCAATGAGTTTGGTACTATCGCCTTCACAGTCGTTGCCATAGCGACCAGGACTCGGATTGTTGCAGCGTCTGTATACGGCTTGAACTCCTGACCCGCAGGTTACACTACATCCTGCTGTCGGAATCCATTCACTCCATCCTCCATGAACTTAAGGAACAAAAAGATATTAAGGTGAATAAATACACTTTAAGGAGAAGCCAAACTATTACTTTCCTCCCTATTTAGCGAGGTTCAACTCTTAAGGTAGATGGATACTCAATAACACTGTTTTTATTTGTTTAAACAAAACAGAGTTATTGTTCATGATGAAATCGGTCCGGTCAAGTGTGGAGTTTTACAGGTATATTACATTGTCTAACGTAAAGGACCTAAGTTTTCGGGCAGATAGGTCTGTAAAAAACAGTGGAAACCAAGATCAAACTGCTCCTTAGGAACCAGTCTGATCATGTCTATACCGTTGCCATTCCATCTGTGCATTTTGTAGGCATTAGTCTATTGTAGAACCGTAATAACAGGAGAATAAATAGTAAGGCAAGGACCGGCTGTGCTTGCAGCAGGTGCAGAATGGAGGTTGTCTTTTTTTTTTTCGTCTTCTTTTTTCGGTATCCTCTATCCTCGATCTATCACTTTTTTCTTTTCTTTCTCCCTCTGTCTGGGTGACAGCTCAATATAAACCGAAGTTCTTATACAGCCGTTTAGTCCAATGGAACCAACCAATCAGCTATTCAAGCTAATTATCTGCAACATTACACCTGCAAGTTTCTCAGGTTTTGGGATATTTTTTAATTTAACATTGTTTTGACGGGAAACGAAACGGTGATTTTTTGTCTTATTCTGTATTTTACTATGTAACTTTTACTGAAATAATATGCATAAGCATGCCCTATCGATTAAATATACTAGAAAAGAGCCCGCGCAAGCGCGGAAATATTTCATGATGGCCAAGTTTATATAAAACAGCGAGTTTTAATTTTTCAATGTAAATGGCCTTAGGCACAGGTGAAGATATGACCTTTACCATGATTACTCACTAAAGCTTCATTTACCTAATTAGTTGTCTGCATCTACAAACTTTCAGGTAGCAGACTGCATTGTTTCTAAAAACAAACAACTTTTTCACTTTTTCCTATAGAAAAACCTAAGTGACTCAAAAGTTGACCTTGCCGTAAAACAGATCAAGGTCATCCCAGGGTCATCATTTATATAAATTTTGTATAGATTTTGAGTCCTTGATGCGACATGCTAAGTTTCAAGATCATAGGATTTGTGGTTCTGGGAGAGAATCGGTTGATTTGATGCTTAACGTCCACGGTAAACAGCTAAGGTCATGTCGGGACGGTCAGTTAACCTAACAACACTATTCCTGGGCAGGTTTAGACCTCCTAAGCGGTTAACCAGTACTAAGTGCACATACTTTCGCCAGTAACTATCAACTGTCCTTCTTGAATCAGCGGAAGGAGAAACGAAAGTATGTGGCCAGACCGGGTTTCGAACTCAGGACCTCTGACTTATGAGTCAGGTGCCCTACCGATTGCGCTACGCGGCCCTGCGTGGTTCTGGGTGAGAAGATTTTTGAAATTTTTTACCATAATAAATGTTTGCCATCTTGGTTATGTGACCTGTCCTGGGTATTTTTTTTCTGGAAAAAATGGGTCCTGGAACGTTTTGGGGGAAAATATTCAAGCCCTCTGAAGACTAAAGGCTTATTTAGCTTCGTTGAATCATTGAAATTGATTTGTCTGCTTCGCTGGAAAAAATGCCCTTTCTTACCCGGCGCAGGTGTGTTAACCTTAGACATTTTTAATTTTTGTCTTTACGAAAGTTCAGTTCAGTTGAATTCTCCTAACGACGTTCCCCAAGTGGCTTAGCGGTACGTAACCATAGCCGTCCAACTTTTCGAAAGACCATGTGCGTTGAGCTTTATTCTTCAATGGGCGAGTTCGATTGGCTACTCGTATTGACTATCGTTCTGGGAGAAAATGGGTCGTTTCGAGCCAGGGCCATCGGGACTATGACCATTTAGTTCTTCATCCGTTTAGACATATGAGCAAAATTACAAAAATAAATCGTTATTCATAGGGAATGACGTACGTTCATGGGTCGGATTTTTGCATTAGAACCTGCTAAATTTGGACTTGCTAAGCAGCGCGCCGATATAACGACGCAGAACCGAAACGACAGAATTAATTTAAAACGTGAATTCGAGGACACGATAATTTCACTCGAACGCACCCATTGTTGACGAAAAAAAATCGACCAATAGTCGAAGTTTCTAGAAAAATACTTGGGAGAATTTAAAATGAAAGACGATTTTAATTCCCAAATTTTTTAAATCTACGTGAAACTAAAACACACGCTAACCGAAATTATCAATGATAGGAATATGCGAAAGAACCAGTATTGAAATTACGCTTGAAAATGCCACCAATTTTGCAGTTTATGCGTTACTTCGTTTATTTAGTAATATAGATTTTTCCTGAATTTTTTAATGAAATTCCATTTTCTTGCATTTTTTTAAAAAATATATAAGAAATACTTAATATAAAGATAACCGCAGTTTTGTCACCTTTTTGTTTCAAATATCCTGTGCTATAGATTATATGATTTGCAGAAATGAAAGTGCATTCCTGTGCTAGGGAGATGAATTTAAATCGAAAATGTATAAAAACGTATGTAAAAATATAAAATTTTGTTCTTTTTAGGAAATTAGAACGGTGATTTTTTCCTATCCAAATGTTTTATAACCCTTTGTTTATTCAGCTAGAATAATGGTTTGAATGCCCGCAAATATTTCTATTCAGTATCCTTCTACCTTAAAAGAAAGAATCTGCTAGACTTTCTTTGTTTTAAGAGCTGTTCCTTATTTGGAAGGGCTAGACCGTCCGGGCAAGCGAGCAGGAACTCACAAACGGTGCTCCTCCTCACTGACCCATTTATGCCCAGCTGCACTTTTTGCGTATCGTATGCCCTTTTATGGGACAACAGGCATGCATGGGTTAAAATTAAGAAAAAGATTGACATGCACACATACACTCTAAAGGCTTGAGTCCTATGCCGCGCAAACAAAGAATCGGGATGTAAGTGGCCGGAGCTACCATGTTTGTGTTTGACTTATTACTAATGTAACAAATAAGCAAATTTAAAGGAATTATTAGCGTTGTCAAGAGGTTTCAGATAATTACGATTATAATTGTAAAATTATGCTTAATTCTAATTTATTACAAATTCTCGTATATACATACATACATACGTACGTACGTACGTAAGTACATACATACATACATACATACATACATACATACATAAGCAAGCACGATCGCATGCACGCACCCTCGCATGCAAGCACATACACATACATACATAACGGTCGAGTTGTAGTAAACATTAAAGTACAGCAGGGCTAGCAATTTCTTTAACAAGAGAAAAATTGGCAATATTTGGTCACCTAATTCAACTTCACAGAAAATTCCACTATATCCTTCTGCACAATCACAGATGTACCCCATTGTGTCATTGAGAATACACTCTCCATTATTTTGGCAACTATGGTGGAAGCAGCTGTCATAAATAGTGACATCCGATGCTATAAAGAAACAAAAACAACATTTGACAAACCCAACAATGTGTTTGTGCGCCGGCGCAGACTCAGATCAGCCTAGGCATCCACAAAGTCTGATCAGACTCTTTGCCAAGCGCTTTAAGGGTAGCTAAGGGTCTAAGCTACCTCCATGCGGACAGCGAAGGCTCTGATCAGACTGAAAGGCGGATGCCCAGGCTGATCTGAGTCTGCGCTGGACGCACAACCATTAAGTGGTTTTCTCGTGTCGTGGCTCATTTATTTACTCAGAGTTTCATGACAACATATACATAAAAATACACACATGAGCCAAAGTATTGACGCTTGCACTGCCTATACTTGTTCTATTGGAAAAATATAGGCAGTGCCTACGTCCAATCTATTGGTTCAGGAATGTACTTTCATGCATATGTTGCTAGGAAATTACAAATAAAAAAGAAAGAAAAACACCGGGAGACAAATTAATGAGAATCTGCGAAGGCGGTCTCTATTTTCATTTGAAAGAAAGTAAGCTGATCTCTGAAATGTTCACACTACTATCCTTTTTTCGAAACTAAAGAAAAAAGCCCAGGAAGTACCCGGCTGTTTTCAAAATACTCATTTCAAAATGCTTAGATGGCATGAGTTTCCAACTTGCATCTGTGTTTACAGTTCATGTGCTAAGTAGTGATGCGTCATAAAAAGCAAATTCATTGATAAGTGCTCAGTAGTAACAAAACAAAAACAAGAAAGTGCGGTTATGAAACACTATGCCCCCAACCATATGTTTGCCACTAAAGTTGTCAAACTTTAGATGTCTATGCCTGAAAAGAGGCACGTTTCTGTCAAGTTTCAGAGCTAAAAAAATATGGGTCTGCTTATTTTTCATGATCTATCCATATTCTAAATTTCAAAACCTTACACCCAGTGGCTCTTGAGCCCCACAGCTGCATAAGTACTGATTATCAGGAGGAATAACTCCGTAATCACTTAACCCCGAGTTACCTTACCTTTATCAAAATATTTTATACAGCAAGAAATACTTATTTACCAAAAGTCAGGTTCCCAGGCCAAGATATTCAGAAGTTTTAAAAATGCCAAAATCTGCAAAGGGGCATAACTTGCTTTTGACAGAATTTCCCCAAAGGTCAAACAGGTGATTTACACCTTAGCCCCTAGCAGTATGCCAAATATGACCATCCTAACTCTAAATGGTATTCCCAGGAGTTTGGGAACAAACTTTCATGTATTTTTTAAAAAAGGGGAATAATTCTGTAAATACATGGCAGACGGAAAAAAAATACGTGTCTGCTTATATTTTATGCTCTATCAAACTTTAAATATCAAGGCCTCAGCAGTTATTGTTCTTTAGAAACAGATCACCCATAATTGTTTTATACAGATGAGAAAAGGGAAATTAATCTGTTAGTAGTTGATGCATTATAACGCAATTAACATCAGAATGATGAGCATATCAAATACTAAAAGTATACCAACAAGAGGGCCATGAGGCCCTTAATCACTCATTCGAGTAACTGGCAAAGTGGCTTTTTCTTATGTCTGAAATTGTCAAACTATGAGTCTTGGGTCAAAAACAAAGAATGACCATGACCTCTTGAACTCATAATGATAACTGTATTTACCAATTTTTAGGCCTAAATCTTCAAAACTTTCCATGAAATCTTATGTTCTAGCATTTTCCCATATTTGACCTTGCCGTAAAATATTCAAGGTCAACCCAAGGTCATCATTTTGAACAATCTTGATAGTACTGGAGCACCCAATGCTACATACCAAATTTCAAGGCCATCGGTCAATTGGTTCTGGAGAAGAAGATTTTTAAAGGTTTTTACCATATATAGGCGTGGCGGCAATGTTGGTCATGTGACCTTGGCCGTTTGAACAAAAATTCATTCCCTCTACACCTGAAAGCATTATATGAAATTTGGTTACAATTGGACCAGTGATTTTTGAGGAGATTGTTTGAAATTTTAAAAATATTAGAGTTCTGGTCAAAGGTCAAAGAATGACCTTGACCTTTTGTACTCACAAATCTTCATGTACTCAATAAAACGACTGTGTATACCAATTTCTAGGCCTTAATCGTCCAAGAAATCTTATGTTCTAGCATTTTCCTTTATTTGATCTTGCCATAAAAAAGGTCAACCAAAGGTCATCATTTGAATAATCTTGGTAGTGCTTAAGTACCCAATGCTACATGTCAAGTTTCAAGGCCATCGGTCAATTGGTTCTGGAGAAGAAGATTTTTAAAGGTTTTTACCATATAGGGGTGTGGCGGCCATGTTGGTCATGTGACCTGGACGGTATGAATAAATTTTCGTTCCCTCAACCCCTGGAGGCTCTATATGAAATTTGGTTACAAATGGTGCAGTGGCTTTTGAGGAGATTGTTTGAAATAGTCAATATATCAGAGTCCTGGGTCAAATGTCAAAGGATGACCTTGACCTCTTATAGTCATAAATCTTCATGTACTCATTAAGATGACTGCAGATACCAATTTTTAGCCCAAAATATTCAACAGTTTCCAAGATATCTTATGTTCTAGCATTTTGCCATATACATGTAAAAGCACAAGGAAGCAAATTTGACCTTACCGTAAAAAAAGGTCAAGGTCAACCCAAGGTCATCATTTGAACAATCTTGGTAGTACTTGCGTACCCAATGCTACATACTAAGTTTCAAGGCCATTGGCCCATTGGTTCTGGAGAAGAAGATTGTTTTTTAGGTTTTTATCATATATGGGCATGGCGGCCATGTTGGTAATGTGACCAAGACCATTTGAACAATTTTTCATTCCCCTTCTCTGTGGAGGCCACATATGAAATTTGGACACAATTGGCACAGCGGTTTCAGAGGAGAAGACGTTTGAAATTGTGGACGGACGATGGACGACGGACGGACGACGGACGGACGACGGACGACGACGGACGACGGAGCCTTACCATCCTATAAGCTCCTCCGGAGCGCTGGTTCCGGTGAGCTAAAAATTAGGGTTCTAGGTCAAACGGTTCACAAGTTTGAAAAATGCCAAATTCAACAAAGGGGCATAATTCAGTCAGTTTTTGCTGGAATTCACCCAAAAGTTAATCAGGTGATCTGCACCTTAGCCTCTAGCAGTATGCCAAATATGAGCACCCTAGCTCAAACGTTATTTCCAGGATTTTGGGAACAAACCTCTTGTATTTTTTTGAAAAAGGGGCATAATTCTGTAAGTACATGGCAGACTGAAAAGAAAAAATACGGGTCTACTTATTTTTATGCTCTATCAACCTTTTAAATATCGGGGCCCCAGCAGTTATTGCTCTTGAGAGAAAGACCATTCATTATTATGCTTTATACAGATGAGAAAAGGAAAATAACTCTATTAAAAGTGGACGCATCATAACACAACTAACATCAGAATGATCAGTACATCAAATACTAATAGTATACCTAGGTCAAACGGTACAAAAGTTGGAAAAATGCAAAGTTCAACAAAGGGGCATATTCAGTCATTTTTTGACGGAATTCGCCCAAAAGTTAATCAGGTGATCTACATTTTAGCCCCCCCAGCAGTATGCCAGATATGAGCACCCTTGATCAACGATATTCCCAGGATGTTGGGAACAAACTTTCATGTAATTTTTTGAAAAAGAGGCATAATTCTGTAAGTACATGGTAGACGGGAAAGAAACAAAATATGGGTCTGCTTATTTTTCAAGTTATATCCACCTTTTTAATACCAAGGCCCCAGCGGTTATTGTTCTTGACAAACAGACCGCCCATAATTATGTTTTATACACTTAAGAAAAGAGAAATAACTCTGTCAATAAAGAATGCATCATAACGCAACCAACACCAGAATGGTCAGCACATCAAATATTAATAGTATACCAAAAGTTAGGGTATTAGGTCAAACGGTTCAAAAGTTGGAAAAATGCCAAATTCAACAAAGGGCCATTATTCAGTCATTTTTGACAGAAATAGCCCAAAAGTTAGTCAGGTGATTTACACCTTAGCTCCTAGCAGTACGCCAAATATGAGCATTCTAGCTCAAACGGTATTCCCAGGATTTTGGAAATGATCTTTCATGTAATTTTTCGAAAAAGAGGCATAATTCTGTAAGAACATGGCAGAGGAAAAAAGAAAAAAATACAGGTCTGATTATATTTCATAAGAGTTCGGACTTATGATTAGGGTACCTTGACCACTATCATTCATGCTCTGTCCATCTATTAAATGTCAAGGCCCCAGCAGTAAGTGTTCTTGAGAAACAGACCACCAATAATTAATTTTATACAAATGAAAAAAGGTAATAATTCTGTCAATAATGAATGCATTATAACCCAATTAACATCAGAATGATCAACACATAAATACTAATAGTATACCAAAAATAAGTGTTCGTGTCCAAACGGCTTAAAAGTTGGAAAAAAGCCAAATTCAACAAAGGGGCATAACTCAGTCATTTTTTGACGGAATTCACTCAAAAGTTAATCAGGCTATCTACACCTCAGCCCCTAGCAGGGGCATAATTCTGTAAGTACATGATAGACGGGAAAAGAAAAAAAATGCAAGTCTGCGTATTTTTTCATGGTCTATTCACCTTTAAACTATCAAGGCCCCAGCAGTAATTGCGCTTGAGAAACAGACCATCCATTATTACGCTTTACTCAGATGAGAAAAGGAAAATAACTCTGTTAATAGTATATGCATCATAATGCAACTAACATCAGAATGATCAGCACATCAAATACTAGTAGTATACCAAAAATTAGGTTTCTAGGTCAAACAGTTCAAAAGTTGGAAAAATGCCAAATTCAACAAAGGGGCATAAGGCAGTCATTTTTTAAGGGAATTCGCCCAAAATTTAATCACGTAATGTACACCTTAGCCCCTAGCAGTAAATTAAATATAAGCATCATAGCTCAAACGGTATACCCAGGATTTTGGAAACAAACTTTCATTTATTTTTTTTAAAAAAGGGGTATAACTCTGCAAGTACAAGGCTGATGGACAAGAAAAAATACTAGTCCTCTAGTTTTTTAAAGTTTACCCACCTATGAAATATCAAGGCCCCAGCAGTTACGGTTTTTTGAGAAAATGAAGCGTTACGTACGGACGGAAGGACGGGCAGACGGACAGTCATGCCCAAACCAATATGCCCCCTCAACTTCTTCGAAGTTGGGGGCATAATAAAATTCATTATTATTTAATTTCAACAGTCGAAGCTACCGCGCTCATATGCTCTTGGCATATGAGCGCAACATTATTCGTAGAAAATGGCCTTTCCCCTGTTACGATTGTGAAACGCAATATCAAGTGCGTTTTTCACTTCGTTTTAGCAACTTTAGCAGAAAATTATTTATATCACACAACATTCTTCTTTTCTAAATATACCATAGCAGCATGCGAGTTTGACATACAATTATACAACTATCATTTAAAGAAATGATTGGCTTTTGACTTATGGTGTGTTTTTCCCTTGCACTAACTGATTATGGTCTAAGACATTTAAAACAATTAATGTCTAAGGTCTTAGAATTAAATCGGTACCAAACGTTCTTGTGGTGCAACTCATTTATTATCATCATTTCAAAAGATTAGTTATACAGTGAACTCTCGATATCTCTAACACTGATATCACAAAGTACCTCATTACAAAGAATGTAGTTTGGACATATATTTTTTTAAACATTACAACCCCTGTTATCTGAAACTACTGATATCTGGAACAGAAAATTTACTTTGAGATATCAGTAGTTTCGGATGAACTTTGACTCTGATATATCGACAGCTTACTGTAGATTTAACACAACAATAGACCTACCTTGACATGTTGATGGCACTGGTATTAAACCGTCTAATCGAAGAGCAGCCAAAGCAGTTAAGCCGTAGAACAGTCCCGGAGTAGTTCCACACTCCGAATAAGACGTGGCAATAACGGGAGGGAACAAAATAAAATTGTACAGTACGAAGCCACTGAGAACTAAAACAGAAATGAAACAAATATACAGTCAGTAGTATATATGTATGAGCGGCGTCTCGACACCGAAAGCATCACTACTCAGGGAAAACTCCGATCAGTATCGCATCCGCACAGTCCCATCCTGCCTGTATAAAGATTCCATAAAAATGAAAACGAAGTTTAAGGAGAGATGAGAAATTGCACAAATTAATATATTTTGAAATTTCAATGTTCATGTCCCGGATCCATGTTCATAGAATGCAGCTCAAACTAGAATAGACAGAAACACTCAAACAGATGCTTAGTGGATATATGTCTTAGAGTTAATGCAAAGATGTCATGTCACTTTCTCTTTTATCATGGAATTAAATAACCTGAGAATAATTATTGTTTGGGAAAATCTGAAGTTTCTGCTGAAAGAATTTCAGTTTGCAATGTCAATGAAAATTGGCGGAGCATGACAAACATTGGTTGCCATGCTTCGATATCTATGACGTCATAGATCTGGTACCATACTAACTATGGAATTACCAGCTGTTGTGCTTAGTACCTTGGCGGAATGACGTCTTGATAACATCACCTTGATATCAATATGAACTCTTTGTTTCTATAGTAACAGATCTATGAAGCCAGTGGTATCGGGGCTTAGCAAACAGGCTTTGCCTTGCTCCGCCAATATTTAAATACCAAAAACTGAAATTGTTTCACCAGACACTTCAGATTTTTTCGAACACATCTCTTTTCTAAACTTATTTATTTGTTTATTTGTCTAGTAAATACAGCTTATCTTACAACATCACATGCATATCTTGATTGCAAACTTTATGGAGTTTAATACGAATCTAGTCAAAGTCAGCCTTCCGCAAAAATATAAATATTGGGACAGATAGTTATGAGCAAACAGTGCAGATCCAGATCAGACTGCTTTTGAAATAGCAGTCGGATCAGAGCTGCACTGTTTGCCATTCCATCTGCATGCTTTGGACGCATTCTTGCATCGAAGAACAAAACTGTTCAATTTTTGGACACTTACAGTAATGATTTAGGTATACAAATGCTATGATTTTTTGCGGTACTTGCACGGGTTACAGCGCGGATCAAGCGGGTGACAGCTACATGTTAGTATTGATCTTTCAGACATTTGAAGATTTACTCCCTTGATATATAACTAAATAATTTGATGAAGTATTTCATGCAATACGTCCGAAAAAGTCTAACTATACATTTGCCATATAGTTTAGAGAATAATATTTGAAAACCAGTGATTTTAGAAAAAGATGAAAAAAAATAAAAAAAACTCGCGAACCCCGCTCAAAATCGCCTTACTGGACAAAACCAATTTATTCTTACGTCACGACCCTGTGCACGAATAAGAAAAATACCTGTACATGATCACATGACCCACCTAGTCGAAATCGATATTCTTACTGGCCATGAGGATTTATGGAATTTGCATTCTAATTTGAAGATTATGTTTTGTTCCACATTTATCGGAAAATATGCATTTTTCTCAAAACGTGTACAGTTAATTATTAAATAATAACATATTGTCTAAAGAAAAAAGTGTTGAAATATTTGTTGTTGTTTTTTTAAACATACAATAAACGAGGAAGACAAGTTTCAAGGTGGTGAGTTGTGGTAAATACAAAAATCTAAACAAAATCATAAATATTAATGTATTTACCTGAAAATTAGCAGACATTTGATTTTTGTTGTTCTCTACAGTTAGAATACATAAAAAATGAACAACATGCTGATTGAAAAGATGTTTTGATGAGGAAAGATCAAAAGATAATAATCTATGCTAAAATAAAATATCATCGGTATTGAAAATGTATTTAGATCTGAAGTTACTGTTATACAATACAAAGAGCGTGCTAACAACTATTTGTTCCAACTATCTTTCAACTTGCAAGGCAGACTAGATGAAAACAGCAGCTATCTCTGAAATGTGTTACTATTTGGCAGTTGTAACAAGAAAGAAAGGAGTAAACCAGCAACAAGCTTGTTTTAAATCTGAACAAAATTTATTTACATGTACGTCAAAATAAAAGTCAATAATCAATCAAAGAAAATGTAAGTTACAGTACCTTGTTTTATTCTACATGGCCCTCAGAATGTCCAAAACACAATCCCTTTATCAGTTTCTGATCCCAGAAAAAAAAACAGTCAGTTTTATGAGCACAAATTTCCAATCCAAGAATTAATCCAAGAATGAAAATCACAAAGTAATTCAATATAGTATAACTTCCAGTTTAAACGTATTTAATTATTGACTGGCGAAAGTTTACATAGATAACCTTTTGAAAAATTTTGCTCTCTATATAGTATCTAAGAATATTCAGGAATTAATCAGAGATAGATTTTACCAGAAAGTTCTCAGTTCTGACATAACTTTAAACCGAAAGATTCTAAATGTTTACATTAAAAAGTTCTACCATTTTCCTTAGTACTTAAATAAATTATTCTAGAAAATTCTTGAAATATCTTAAAGCTCTCTAAGTTTCCTGAACCTTCCATAACCTTCTTTTGACAATGAGGAGCAAACTCTTTCTACTTCGGGAACATTCTAGAGTTTCACCAATTTTCTAGGAAATTCTAAAGTACAATGTTAATAACTTGTTTATTATAAACCTTTGAAACATCTCAAAACTTCCAAATCTTGGTTACAGCATTTAAACACCATATTTATATTTAACGCATTCATTAAATATAGGATATTTGTGATACAGATTTGAAAAAAAAAATCGTTTGACTTTCTTCTGAATCCGACTTGCTTAAAATACATGTACTATGATTAGAAACGTGTATAAATGTATTAATGTTTATGCAAATGAAATAAAGTTTAAAACAAATATAGGATAGGCAGGTATACCTATATCATACATACATTATAAGTTAAAGTCTTAAAGAGTTCCTACAAGAGCAGAGCACATATTCAAAAGAAGGAGCATGGGCCATATACTTCGAAGTTTTACCTATTGAAGCCTCATCAGTGACCCTGGCAATATCTGGTCACGAAAGCCATAGAAAAGCATACCGTAACTTCTTAATTTTAATTAGGCAGTCAATTCAAAGACTGATTGGTATCAGAAAGAGTCCAAAAAGAGATGATTTAGAACAAAAGACTATACCCATAAAATCTGAATTCTAAGAATATATCCTCTGCTCTCAAAAGACCAAAACAGAAATGCATAAGAAATATTTCAACCTTGGAAAAGAAGACTAACCTGTGTATCCTTCATAATTTTGACAAATATTTGGACACAGGCTTCTTATTTATTTACTCAGTCTGGTAATGTGAGAAAGAGTAGGAACATATAACTGTTGGCATGCTCTTTGTATGTATTGACATAAGTTCAATCCTAAATACATTTTCAATAACGATGTTAATTGTTTTAGTTTTTTGCGAAGAACTTTGAACTTTCTAAAACCTTTTTAACTTCAACAAGGCAGACAGTTTTGGAATCTAAACTGTCAGAAACAACATAAAGAAGGTATCTCCTATCTAACTGTAGCTAACATACAAAATCACTCATAACATGCTGTAATATTATTGTCATACGGGAAACAGATTTGCATAAGTCGTTTGACTTTCTTCTGGGTCCCTTTTGTATGTGTTTCTGTATATGTCTTGTCATGATTTTTGCATTTAAAATTACAAATAGAATAACGTTAATCCCAATTAAAATCTTCAAGAGTTCCTTCAAGAACAGAGAATACAGAAGAAACATGGGCCAGACTACGCAGTTTCGGCTAATAAAGCCTCATCAGTGACCCTAATGATATCTGGTGACGAAACCAGAGAAAAGTTAACTGTAATTTCTTAATTTTAATTGGGCAGTCGATTCAACGACTGATTGATATCAAAAAGGTCTAAATAATATAAAAAGACGATGATGTAGAATAAGAGTCTAAACCAATCTCAAATTTCAGATTTCTCAGAATATATCCTCTACTCTCAAAGAATTAAGATAAATTCTAACACAGTGCGCCTATAGAAGCAATGGAAAACTTCCGTGTTTTATTCTGCAACAATTCACTGTTGCGGAGCGCGTGAGTCTAATTGCTGACGTCACTGGCGGTACTGACGTAATTTTGTGACGTTTTGAGACGTTAGACGGTGTAACGTGTCTTTTTCTTTCTAAAATCGCCATAAAACGTACATTTATCTTAGATACAGTTAAGAATATTGGCGGGAGCATGAACGCGCAGGCAGGAAGGTTGGGAGAATTTAAAGGCAAGGAATACTTTTTCAGCGTTTTTTGAGTGTTAGAATCGAAATAGTTCAGCTCTGGCATTGAATTGTTGAGTAATAATTCACTGTTTGTCAGTCAGTTGTAAGTAGATATATCACTCGCGCTCCGCGCTCGTGATAAGATCTACTTTACAACTGACCTCCAAACAGTGAATTATTACTCAACAATTCACTGCTAGAGCTGATCTATTTCTTAAATATAATCTGCAATATGAATGATGTGCGGGGAGACGTTCTACGGCCGCCACACGGCACAACACCAGCTGCAGCGAAGTAAAATTATAATAATAAAGAGTTCCTTCAAGAGCCGAAAATACATTCAGAAGAAGGAATATAGGCCAGACTACGTAGTTTCGTCTAATAAAGCCTCATCGGTGACCCTAATAAAATCCGGTGACGAAACAAGAGAAAAGCAAACTGTAATTTCTTGATTCTAATTGGGCATCTGGGAAGTTTTGGTAAGTTCTGTTGTATTTTCAGCATGTTATGCATATTTTTATATTTACCTAATATCAGTGATTATCACCACCTTATGACAGCTGTTTTCCACATGATGATGCACACATGTTGATGATGGGACACATAAGTTTTAAAGTATACCAAGGGAGAACATTTTACATCACACAATGAATCAAAATTTGATGCCCTACTCATTTTTCTGTCTCAGGTTTGGCGGAATTACAATCCTTCTATTCAACCCACCTCAATTTGACATAGTGCTGAGTACAAAAATACGTGATAAATAAATGAGCATGTATCTTTTCAGCACACAAGATAAAATGTATTGTAGGTCATATTGTTTGTTTCTTCATACAGAAGTGAGCGTTAGACAGAAAAATTGATTCTACTTTAAAGGTTGTTTTTCGAACTGCACATCAAATGTTTTAAGCTCCGAGAATCTCTCACATTCTCGTATAGAATTCTCGTTGTCTCGTTCTTGTTATAGTTGTGTAGAAAATGTGTTTTAGAATGTACATGTGCCGCAAAAAGTCTTATTATTGGAGCAAACAGTGCAGACGGCGATCAGAATGCAGTCTGATCAAGATCTATAATATTTGCCATTTCATAATTATGTAACTTTTAGATGAATTACTGCATTGAGAAACCAAGCTATTCTATTTTTAAACGACAATAACGGTAATTATTTATGTGCCCCAATACTTAGATTATTTTTGGTAATCATTTTACTCACATGTTTCTTCCTTCACTGACAGCATTACTTTGGTAGGATCCATTGGCTTGTCTTTTGTTTTGATAGTAAATGAGTGTTCTCCGTTTTTGTAAAGTTTTAGTTCTTTAATAGACGCATTCCAGACCGCTACTAACATTATCCACTCATTACTAGTAAGCGATATTTCAGTTGGGGTATTGTCCCTGAATAAAAAAAAACGGAAAGTTATACATGCGTAGTAAGGACATGTCCAGAAATAAACATAGTCCTTTCTTCGAAATGTGATTCTTTGAGACGTACACTGGAATTACATTTCGATGTCCGGCGTTATGTATACTGAAATTACTTTTCACAGAAAGGGCGTTTATGTACTCGTCAGGTATACTGAAATTCTCTTTCACAGACAGGGCGGTTTATTTCTGGACATGCCCTCGAATATTGAATATTGATATTTCATCTTCGTCTTACCTGTTCGTACGTATCCCGAAGTACCTTTCACGCCAGCCGTATTCAGTAAGTTACAATAGTGATACTTTTAAGCAAAAACAATTTGTTTCTTCGGTAGTTAGAGTTAAATAGTTATAATATTCGTAAATTATTGTCATGATTGTTATTATTTTTGTTGTTGTTGTTTTTTTACTTCATGATACTTTCCTTTATTATTTGTTACAGGACTGAGATATTATTGTTTCTTGATTACCCAAAAAGATTGTGGCATATATCATCATGATCAAAAATGTTAGAGTAGTTGACAAGTGGGCCGTCAGTGAAAACCATAAAGAGGCTATCATAGAGAGCACTCGCTTGAAGGCGCGTAGCGACTGCAATTCAAAGCTCTACAGGCGCTTTGAAAGACCAATAGCTCTATTGTAGAAGATTGGTAAGGCATATTTGTACCGTTATAATACATTACTTTCAATGGGATTTCTTTCGTAAGGACACCAAATTAGACTGGTTTCAGTGGTTTTAATTGGTAATCAGCAAAACAAAAAGAAACAATTAGAAATTGAGATAGTACAGTCCTTCTGTCGCTATGTTACGTAATGACGTTAAATGTTTCGTTTGAGAAAAAACAAAATGGCGCCAAGTAAGCTATTTCGGAGAGTAGATTACTACATAGTTAGTATACAAAGTACGAGGAGGCTGAGCGTTGGGTAAAAGAGCCTGATATGATTTGGGCCATATTTGGTCCCCATAGTAATGGATTTTCAGAATTGTATCATATGAGTGGTGAAACCTTTAACTATCTATCATTACTTACATTTTCGAAATCTTGCGATGTTTATGTTTTTTGCCCGTCCAGTTGCACCCTACTCAGCTGATTTTGGGGATTTTTGACCATTTTTCGCCTGCATTTAGGCTATAAAATATGTCAACACAGTCAACAGTAGAAGAAATTGCTTGACCAGGCAACAAAACACTTTTAGATGTTTTACAGCAAAATGTTACTATGTTTAGTAACTGTTGCCCGATCCTGAAACAAAATTGCCATTTTTGGGGTATTGCTCATAAAAGTGGCCAGTGCAAAAGATAAAGATACATACGAAGAAACAAACAGCAGGAACATAAAGAAGAATAATTAATCTGAAACTTGTCCGTTAAAATGTTTTTAAATTGACTTTAAAACAGTTATAAGACTTTAAAAATGAGCTTTTTCAGAAAGTGTTTCAATCGTTGCTTTGTTTCACATTCATACACAAAATAGTCTTCTGTTGTCCGTTTTGGAGGTAAAGTGTATGTTTTTTAACGTTTTGTCGCCCGTTCGGATGCAAAGCACTTTTCTGATGCTAATATGAGAAGCAAATACCACTGATCATTTTAATTATATTTATGGTAAAATAATTATATGGTGATGCAAAATTTCTTTTGGGTATCATTGTAGACCCAAAATAATTCATGATATTTGTTCTGAGACAGAGCTCCAGATCAGGTGGGTCTTTGAGGATAACTCTGAGATTATTTTTCTCACTTCGCGACAAAAACATATATTATGACGCCTCATTAGAACCTATTCGGTGAGATGAAAGCCACAACGTATGTTTTTATGCGGAAATATGGAAAATAATTTTTGAATTATTTCTGTTCCCTTCCTTAACTGGAGCAGTGTGAGATTGCTATTTTAGCTCACCTGAGCCAGCGGCTCCGGTGCGAAGGCTCTGCCATCCGTCTGTCCGATTTCAAATGACTTCTCCTCTAAAACCGCTGGACCAGTTGTAACCAAATTTTATATGTAGCCTCCGGGGGTCTTAGGAACCAAAAATTACAAAAACGGTCCTGGTCACATGACCAACATGGCTGCTATGCCCATATATGGTAAAAACCTTAAAAACTCTTCTTCTCCAGAACCAATAGGCCGATGGCCTTGAAACTTGGTATGTTAGCTTCGGGTACACAAGTACTACTAAGATTGTTAAAATTATGACCTTGGGTTGACCTTGACTTTTTCCGGTAAGATCAAATTTGGTCTTTGGTGCTTTTATATGGGAAAATGCTAGCACATAAGATTTCTTGGAAGCTGTTGAAGATTTTGGGCTAAAAACTGGTATATACAGTCATCTAAATGAGTTATTGAAGATTTAAGAGTACAAGAGATCGAGGTCATCTTTGACCTTTGACCCAGGTCTCTCAAATTTTGACCAATTCAAACAACTCCTTAAAAGCCACTGGGTCAATTGTAACCAAATTTAATATAGAACTTTCAGGGGTTAAGGGAATGACAATTTTTAAATGGTCTGGATCACATGACCATTATGGCCGCCGTGTCCATATATTGTAAAAAAATCTCCAGCTTGGTATGTAGCATTGGGTACTTGAGTACTATCAAGAATGGGCAAATGATGACCTTGGGTTGACCTTGACCTTTTGTTACTGCATGTTCGAATATGGGAAAGTGGTAGAACATAAGATTTCATGGAAAGTTTTAAAGATTTAGACAAAATAAAATGTAAATAGAGTCATCTTAATGAGTACATGAAGATTCATGAGTATAAGAGGTCTAGGTTGTTCTTTTGTCCTTTGACCCTGAATTCTCATACATTGACAATTTCAAACTTCTTAAAAGCCAATGAGCCAATTGTAACCACATATCATATAGAGCCTCCAGGGGTTGAGGGAATAACATTTCTTCAAATGGTCTGGGTCACATGATCAACATGGCCGCCATGCCCGTATGTGGTAAAACTTTAAAAAATCTTCTTCTCAAGAAACATTTTACAGATGGCCTTCAAACTTGGTATGTAGCATCGAGTACTATCAAGATTGTTCAAATGATGTCCTTGGGTTTTTCAAAGGCATAGTCAATAGTCAAATATGGGAAAATACTAGAACACAAGATTCCTAACACAAGATTCCTTGGAAATTTTCAAAGATTTAGGCCTAAAATCTGGTATATGCATGCCTCTTAATGAGTAAAATTAAGATTTGTGAGTACAAGAGGTCAAGGTTATTCTCAGGACTCTCGTATTTTGACAATTTCAAACATCTTCTAAAAAGCCACTAGGCAAATTATAACCAAATTTCATGTAGAGCCTCCAGGGGCTAGGGGGCACTGATAATGTTTTGGCAAGGTCAAATTTGCTTTCGGGTGCTTTTATATGGGAAAATGGTTGAATATAAGTGTTCATGGAACTTGTAGAAAATTTTGGTTCAGAAGTAAATGAATACAGTCAAATAAACGGGTACTTGAAAATTCTTATCTTTAGCAATAGAGGTCAATGTCATTTTTGGAGCTTTAACACATTTCTCTTATATTTTGACAGTTTAGACTTTCAGGTTTGTTCAAATGATGATTCTAGTTTGACCATTGATCTTTTTACTCAGGTGAGCGATTCAGGGCTTCATGGCCCTCTTGTTTTATTTTGCAGAGTCTGAAACACAGAATACCTTTCCCCAATTTAATTCATGAAGATAACATTCGGCATAAGAATGAAATTTCACCTTCCGCTCTTCTAGATCTTGTCATGTTGAAACGTCACTTTTGAGTTAAATGTTGTAGTGAATGTAATTGCTTCATTTTCCCCAACGTTTAAATGTCACCACATCATAAGGTGCCAAAACTGAAGTGCCAAATGTAATTTGATGCAACCATAAACCATTAAATGAAGACTAGAATTAATACTTAATACCTGTATGCCAAAATAGGTATGTCCTTTATAATGAACCCAGAATGTGTGATGAGGTTTCGATGTCGGGTAAAGCGATGTAATGCCCCAGTCACACACACATATACGGATTATGCGGATACTACGGATGGCCCATCCGAATCTATTCGTATCTATCCATTTAATCCGTAATGGGTCCGTATCGCATCCGCAGAGTCCGTTACTGTTCGTATCATATCCGCAAGGTCCGCAGGAGCCGCGTCGAAATTTTGAAGAGGGTCAAAATTCGGGCGCGGATGAGTAAACCGTAAAAGTCCGTAACTGAACGCATTTATCTGCATCTATCCGTATCTAATCCGTTTCCCATCCGTATCTATTCCGTATCTTATCCGTAACTGAACCCATCATTCCGCAGTCCCAAGTTGAGGACTGATACGATTTCATATGGAGCTTTACCTTTAGTTACGGAAGAGATGGGTCATGTCTCGGTCATTGATGAGGCTCTAAAAATCGTAACCTCGAAGTATGGCACATGCTCCTTCTTTCGAATGTGTTTAGTGTTCTGTGCTCATGAAGGATTAGGTTTTTATTTAAATTTGTATACCTGGATTCAAACTATAAATTGGGTAAAGGTAAAGGTTTCCTATCGCCTAATGACCGTAGGGGCGGTGGCTTGGGGGAGGAGGGATGGGAGTAGGTGGTTAGGGTCAATGTATCTTGGGCATAGCATATGAACGGCGAAGCCCATCTCTCTCCTTTCGCTGCCTTGTCCTTCCCTGATTTGAAAAAAGTACCCATTTACTGCTTGGTTGACATAGATATTCAGTCGGCAGTTGATAAAGTAGATACTATTCTAATCCTTCAAGAACACTGCACACATTCGAAGGAAGGTACATGGACCATACTTCGAGACTTGGGCTACTCAAACCGCATCAGTGACCCCGATATGATTTGGTTACGAAAACAAGAGAAAGCATAATTTAATTTCTTAATTTTGATAAGGCAGTAAATTTTAAGACTGATTAGTACCATAAAAGATCTAAAAGGGGAAAAAATGCAATAATCTTGACTATAAATCTAAACCAAACAAAAATTTCTGATTTCTCAGAATATTTTCTTTACCTCAAAGGAAAAAATTATATATAATCTGCACTATAGATGACGTACGGGGAGACGTTTTACGGCCGCCGCACGGCACGAAACCAGTGGCACTGAAGTAAAATAGAAATCTAAAAGAGTTCATTCAAGAGCACAGAACACATTCGAAAGAAGGAACATGGGCCATCTTCGAAGTTTCGGCTACTCAAGCCTGACCAGTAGATTTATTGCTTCATTTCACCATTAACCTTTGTCCTATATTGGACAACTAATTGTAATTAATAAAAGAATTACTTTGTCCTATATTGGACAACTAATTCAAATTGATAAAAGTCAAATAAGTTTATGAAATGATGGCCCTACTCTTGCTATTGGCAAGTTCATGAAAAGATGACCCCACTAGGCTGTTACAAATAAGAAACATAACATCGCACCATAACTGCACCATACGTCACTGCCATCTCTGTTGTAGTAGTCCTTGAGATACAGTCTCTGTCTCTTTGCCTCCCTACTGGTGTTGTTGCCGTACATCCGCCTCTCCAAACCATCCTGTAGGTATCTGTCAGTATTGGAACGCAGCCTTTTTGTATTGAAACGTTACTGTAGAAAACAGTCCGTTACAGTACGCCGAACGAGACCCGTAACTTCCGTAACTAAAGGTAACGATCCGCTTGAAATCGTATCGGTCCTCAACTTGGAGTGGGACTGCGGAATGATAGGTTCAATAACGGATAAGATACGGAATAGATACGTATGCGACACGGATTAGATACGGGTAGATGCGGATATATGCGTTTAGTAACGCGCCGTTACGGTTTACTCATCCGCGCCCGAATTTTGAAACTTTTCAAAATTTCTACGCGGATCCTGCGGACTCTGCGTATATGATACGGACAGTTACGGACTCTGCGGATCTGATACGGATCCATTACGGATAAAACGGATAGATACGGACGGGCCATCCGTAGTATCCGCACAATCCGTATGTGTGTGTGTGACTGGAGCAAACAAGGAGTAGACACAGATGTGGACGTCGCAGTTAATCTTTTCTATTCTTCTATCCGCTAGGCATGCGCAACAGTCCGCATCTGAAGGTATTTATCCGCATCTAAAGGTTACAGAAGGTAACGGAAGGTTAGTAGTTCGTACCTATCCGTATCTATACGCATCTATTGGTAACTATATCCGTAAATTCATTAAACAAAATTAGGCCACGCCCACAAATTCTGCGGATAAACTGAGGATTTTATCCGCAACTATCCGCCCTATCCGTAATGTGTGTGTGTGACTGGGGCTTAATGTTGTCATCATAACATTTGACTCAGAGAAATATTTCAGTACGGTGGATTCTAGAAAAAATAAATCATGGGGCATCTAAAGATGAATTCCACTTCATTGCATTACTTCTACTTCTTTATCTAATTCTTGCTTCACCACAGCTCTCAAACCGCAGAATGATAAATTTCAGACGCTCAGCTGACACCATAATTTTATCTGCATTTGTAATTGTGAAAAGTGAACGGTATCTCCTCCTGCGATATGAAACTGAATTTTGTTGAATGGGAGAAAAAATCTCATCCAAACTCCAATTTTTTGCTGAGCTTTTTTCTTTTCTCTAAATAGTTTCAGGGCATGGCAGTTGCGCTCTGATTTCAGAAGGGGGTGGATTGGCAGATAACCCCTAATGGGGTCAATTTTGGGCATCATGGGGAACTTTTATTATGCTGAGCATTTGCTGTAAGTTAGTTTCAAAAGAACTGCTTTGAACTCAGAATTTATACAGATTTTTTCAGGAGTTTATACACGTATATCGCCCCAGGGCAGGGACAGATAACCCCTGATGACAAAATTTCTGCAGTAATGTAAAGTTTTTGTTTCTTTGATCATTTCTGTGAAGTTTCGTCATGATCTTTTAAAAAGTAAAGAAACTATAAGCCAAAATACACATAGACAAGTGCCGTAACTCTGTCAGAAATTATCAAAATTTGCCTGTCAACAATCCCAAGGGAGTCTTTCTTAGTGCAAATGCATGTGCAAAATTTGAATGAAATCTTTTGATAAATATTAAGTTCTCGCATAGAAATAAAGTGATACATAAAACTCGATATTGACCAGGTACTGTCGCCAATAATTATTGTGTCTTAAGCTGGCTATATTAAATCTCTGCTTGTATTCATTTAACAACTTCCCAGTTGGGCAACATATTGATACTACGCATCCACTCAGGCAACATACCCATACTCTGCACCCAATCAAGAAACAAAAATCGTTTTACGGTATCTGAAAGAAAAGCTGATTTTAAAACCTTTATAACTTTCTTAAAACTCAATTTAACGGACAATTTTTAGATATTTAATTTCGCTTTATGTATCTATATTTAGTTTTTCTCTCTCTTGGATATGCTTCTGCACTGATTCATTTGAGTGAAGGTACCCAAAATGGTCAATTTATTTCCTGATCCGGCAACAAATGCTAAATTAAATAACAATTTGCTGTAAACTGCTAAAAGTCAGGCTGTTGCCTGAACGAGCAATTTCTTCTACTGGTCAAGTGCACAGCTATATTTTGCACAATGATGCATTTTAATCACGTCAACAATATGTGAAACAAGAGGGTCATTATGGCCCTGGATCGCTCACCTGATCTTGACTGTACAAACAAAAAGTAGATAATACAAGTTGCATTCCCCTGGTTCTCCTGTATATCTACCTACCAAGATAGGATTAACAAACACGGTCATGGGTCACACAAAAATCATTATGTAGTAGTTCACATTTGTAGAGGATGACATAAAGAACATTTCTGTGAAACTATTTCAAAAATCCTTCCACCCGTTTAGAAGGAGAAGTCATTTAAATGTTTCTTTTTCTATTTTTAGCTCTGGCGGCCATCTTGTTCAGCAGAGACGAACCGTTTGAGCAATTCTGGAAAAACGGCTACCAAAGGAACATTTCTGTGAAATTTCAAAATCCTTTCAACCGTTTAGAAGAAGTCATTTAACTTTTCTTTCTATTTTTAGCTCTGGTGGCCATCTTATTAAGCCTAGTGGAAACTTTAGAGCAAACATTTTGGCATGTCCCAAGGAACATTTCTGTGAAATTATTTAAAAATCCTTAAACCAGTTTAAGAGTTATTGTTTAAAGTTTTTTTTTTTTATTTTTAACTCTGGCAGCCATATTGTTCAGAAGAGCGGAACAGTTTGAGCAATTTTGGTAGAAAGCCTTCCAAGGAACATTCCAGCCCTGTGAAATTATTTCAAAATCCTCAAGCCTAACTTATCTGATCATACGAGTTGACACTAATCGATATAATCTGTGGCGAGAAATGCATTGGATTGAATAGGAAACCAATGGTTCACAGAAAATTGTAAAAATATTAATTAATACTGAATTTATATGCATACAGATTCATAATATTCAATTTAAGTGCTATCCTTTACATATTTTTTCATAATTTTACGTTAATATTAAATTGGGGGATTTTTAGGTTGAAAATGTGACCCTCTAAATGCAATACTTATATAGTAAACGGCACTGAAAACGCAGAGGGTATCCTTCTTTTATTCCCAATATCATTTTCAAATATAAAGTTGCATAAAATATGCATACGGATTCCATATCTGCAATAAATTTTCTTTCTAATGTTATAATTTTTATTGGGAAAAAATGAAAATTAATTGGGGGATTTTAAGGGTATTTACAAACTTAATTGTTTTAAATTGTCACAAATGCACCCGAATATATTTTTAGAAATCGTAGACTAAGCGTGAAGCTATACCTGTCCGAATTCCCCCTGGCTATTTTAGCTTTAGAGCACACATTTTTATCAAATCTTTATAATTGATTTGCAATATTGCTATATCGACGCATGAATACTGAAAATAATATTTTGATAATTTATTTATTTTCATTATGGCTAATCTGCAAGTGAAGCTCTGGATCCCTGACCAGACTGCGAATTAACTGATGTTTACCGATTCTTTCACTGTTTCAAACACACACACACTACCAATATTAAATTTCCTAATTAAATATGCAGAAATACATCATTTAATCAATTTGCAAAAACAAATGAGTACATTTTCTTCCTTGTGAAAGTAATATATTCACTTTCCGTTTGCTTTCTCTGAAAGAAAAAAAATTGAAGAAAATTGTTCTTTATTTATTTGTACTTGAATATGTGATTTAAACTTGTTTTTTCAGTCAGTGTATTTTCTAAATGTGGCATTTTTGTCCTGTTTGTATTATTTATACTTTTTATCAAAATATACTCGTCAGGTTTTATAAATTCTGGCGAAATATCTAACAACGGGAGTATTCCACATAAAACAGCTAAATCGCGGCTTAAATGCATATAAGTGAATAAATAGATAATATTGACACAGAAATGTGCAGGCTAATATAAGACGCACATTTTTTGTTCGTATTTTTTAATAAATTGCAATTCCCTGGCACAGATAGTAGTTTTAGTAATTCACAGTTTGCCTCCCGATGATTGAAATAAGAAGTGGCGTCAAAATTATTCTTTTTGCCAAAAAGGCGCCGAATTGAAAGAAAGCGCTTCATTATTCAATAAAATCTAATTGACGTAACAAACTCTTTTTCTACTCAATATTCTGCTAATTTTACTGTCATAACTTTGTTTTTACAACACACATTACTAGCTGCGCAGCCGGTTCCGTGTCTTCACAATATATCTACAAAATATCTCCTTTTGAGCCAACACTTCTGAAAAATTTTGATCTGACTACTCAGCGAGAGTATATCGCTGCCTGTTATTACACGTCTTGAAGATAGTACAATTTGATTATTGTAAATAAAGAGTACTTCCATTCAGTTCCTTTGAAACCTTAAAGGGTCGTCTAATGATGTCTATGATCAGTTTGCGCGAATAGAATAGGCACTTAAATTGCAATATTATTTATTATACAAGAGGCCCAAATGGGCCTGATATCGCTCACCTGGCTTTTGTATCCGAATGGTCCCCATTCTGATACAAAATTGGTCCAATTCCAGAGATTTTCTCAATTTCACATTTTGCTACTTTTAGTAACAGAGGCCAACTTGTCTGGTCTTTATATATTTACTTTTGAAACACCTCAAGGCAAGAATCATTTTGCCACAAATTTCATCAAAATCCATTCAGGAGTTACTGAGATATTGTCAGTTTCATGTTTTGTGCTATTTTTAGTAACGGCAGATGGCGGCCATCTTAGAATGCCAAAATGCAAAAAATTGAAAAGCTTTCATGCAAGAACCATTTTGACACAAAATTGGTCCAGTTCCATTGTAATTTTCAAATTTTGCTATTTTAAGTAACAGAGGCCAACTTGACGGGTCAATATTTGTTAATTTGTGAAACACATCAAAGCAAGAATCATTTTGCCACAAATTTCGTCTCAATCGCTTCAGTTAATGAGATGTTGTCATTTCATGTTTTGTGCTATTTTTAGTAACGGCAGATGGCGGCCATCTTGGAATGCCAAAATGCAGAAAATTGAAAAGCTTATTGAAATGATCATTCTGACAGAAAATCAGTCCAATTCCACTGAGATTTTCTTATTTTCACATTTTTCTATTTTTAGTAACAAAGGCCATTATGACTTGTCTATATTTAGTTACGTTTGAAACATCTCAATGCAAAAATTATTTTGACACAAATTTCGTCAAAATCTATTTAGCGGTTACTGAGATATTGTCATTTTCATGTTTTGTGCTATTTTTAGTAACGGCAGATGGTGGCCATCTTGGAATGCCAAATTGCAATTAATCGAAATGGCTTCATGTAAGGAACATTCTGACACAAAATCGGTCCAATTCCATTCAAGGGTTCTTGAGTAATTGTCATTTTATGTTTGTGCTATTTTTAGTAACGGCAGATGTCGGCCATCTTGGAATGCCAAACTGCAATTATTCAAAACGGCTTCATGCAAGGAACATTCTGACACAAAATTGGTCGAATTCCATTCAAGGGTTCTAAAGTAATTGTCATTTTTATCATTGTGCTATTTTTAGTAACGGCAGATGTCGGCCATCTTGGAAAGCCAAATTGTAATTAATCGAAACGGCTTCATGCAAGGAACATTCTGACACAAAATTGGTCGAATTCCATTCAAGGGTTCTTGAGTAATTGTCATTTTTATGTTTGTGCTATTTTTAGTAACGGCCCCCATGGTGGCCATCTTGGATAGTCAACTGGCACAAAATTGAAATAATTCCTTTCAAGGACCATTTCTGACCAAATCTGACCACAATTGATTGCGTTTTCTTGAGATACTGACATTTGAGCAAAATCGGTCTTGTAAACGCTAAGTAGGTCACTGTGACCTAATTCCGCTATAGATTTTTTTCATTTTTACAATTTTTAATCCCAAGGTCCCATTAATGTTCCACGCAAACTTTCGGCCAAATATATCAAATGGTTCTGGAGAAGAAGTTGATTTTGTTGTTTTTGCTATTTTTAGTAACGGCGGCCATCTTGGATTCTTGGCCTGACCCAATTTTACAATTTTGAAACCCTGCAGTCTGGTCATGCTCCATGTGAAATTTGAAACCCATGGGTGCAGTGGTTTTAGAGAAGAAGTTGTTTGAAGTCGTTTGAATGTGTCGTTTTTTGACATTGGCATTTGAGCAAAATTACACTCGTAAACAGAAAGTAGGTCACTGTGACAAAACTCCGCTACAGATTTTTTTTATTTTTACAATTTTGAATACCAAGGTTTCATTGATGTTCCATGCCAAAATTCAGACAAATATACCTAGTGGTTCTGGAGAAGAAGTTTAGCTTGTTGTTTTTGCTATTTTTAGTAACGGCGGCCATCTTGGATTTTCAACCTGACCCAATTTTACAATTCTGAGACCCTGGAGTCAGGTCATGCTCCATGTGAAATTTGAGAACCATGGGACCAGTTGTTTTACAGAAGAAGATGTTTGAATATTTGTTTTTAGGTGTTGACGGACGACGCACGACGCACGACGCACGCCGGACGCATTGGTATGACAATAGCTCACTATGGCCCTTCGGGCCAGGTGAGCTAAAAACTATTGTGTCACCTACTAATGGTTATGATCAGTTTCCGCGAATAAGCTATTTCTATCTTTATATCATAACCGTAAAATGTGTTTGTGTGCCAACAGCGCAGACCAAGACTAGTCTGATGAGAAACGTTGTGTTGTAACTGCAAGCAATCTGACCAGTCTGCTTCTCCTCTCAAACTGTTTCAGAAAACCTTCAGTTACTATTTTATGAAGATACTGTAGTTTTGTTTACAGATTAGAGACCGATCAGTGTGCGCAGTCTTTGTATTTATCCGCGCAAACTGAGAACAGATTGCCGGCTTTAAATAGTTTGAGCACATGCACAAGCTGATTTGGGCACACGCTTTAAAAGTTTTGAGAAATATTCTGATCATTTTGCGAACAAACAAACAAATAATTTGTAAATTAAATAGTTGATCTTTATTATTCTATCAGTCTGTCTTTAGCTATTTGTGCAATACCCTTATTATTTATGACAGCTTGGTCCAGGTAATATCGGATTTTATGACCGATAATTGATATATCCAAATGTAATAAACCGGAACGAAGCGCGGCGTGTCATCAACAGATTATGACAGTCTTAACATCTTAAGGAAATGCAAATATCGTTGCTTGATAACAAAACTGTAATTGTATATATTCATTTTTATTTTAAATAATAATGTTTATTTTTTAATTGAATATGCTATGTTTGAATAGGAAAAGAAAAAGTTGTAAATCAACAGTATAAATTTATAAGCTATTCAGATAAGCCTGCACAAACTGATAAGATCAGAGTTGTTGATTAGTTTGCGCGGTCGCAATGCCTTATTGGGTAAATACATAACTATCGGAATCGGAATTATTCCAAATTTCCAAAGAATATCATTCACCAAGACCTGTGATCATAAGCCTATGCTGATGCGCAAACTGATCAGACTTATCAGCAAAGAACCAGATAAGCGTAGCAAAATACAGTCTGATCCGAACCATCACTGTTCGCATAAACAATTATGATTCCCGATAAGAGATTAGTTTGAGTAAATTGATAAACGCTTATCCGGACTGGTACTGTAAATATCTTAAAAGTTTGGAGCAGTTGAATAGAGGAATTGGCCGAAGGGCAAATTTTGCAGACTCTGATCAAGCTGATTTTCAGAAACAGTCTAATCGGGGTCTACGCTATTTGCTGATGTTATTCTGCCAAAATATAAGGGATGTTTGTGGTACGATAAATATATATTTCCTTGTCATGCGGAAGAGATTTTATATGAAAAATAAATAAATGAAATTAATTATACTTATTATTATTATTTTTATTTTTTTGTTGTTGTTGTTCTTGACTTGAACCCAAAACTGCATAGTTTATGAGAATTTCCTGTAGTCACTACAAACGGACTCGATGAGACGCCGCATTCTGCAGCGTCTGATCAAGGTCTGCATTGTTTTCAGAAGAAACTTTTATAAGGAGCCAGACATTTTTGGGTTCAAAGAAAGATGGAAAAGTGCATTATGAACAACATAATCAGCGTATACATGGATATTATAATTTTTAATTATACTCGTTAGTCTTGTTCACTTCTACAACAATAGCATAAATCAGACTTCATGAGAATACAAGAAAGTTTTTATTACGCTAATCTTGTTTCATATACGCTGGTCGATGTTTTCTCAAAGCACCGAGATTCAAGTATCAGAAGAAATGATTTCGTATTTTGACGATGATATAAGCTTAGTCAAGGCTCTGTTACTTCTAGTAATATTGGCCTTTAATCCGCTATCGGAAAGGTGATAAACCATAGGTAAAATCGATTAGCTGCACACATAGTGGGCCAATAAATCGAGTCAAGTAAGATAATCCCTGCGATTACCTGTACAAATAGTCAATTTGGGTTGTCTTTCCAAAATTATCGGATTTATCGGATTTTCCAAATGAATGAATAAGTTGGACTTGTATGCCTGTTTAGGAGTAGAAGTCATTCAAAGATTTTTTCTACCTTTAGCTCTGGTGACCATCTTATTCAGCGGAGCGGAACCGTTTGAGCAATTTTGATAAAAGGTCTCCGAAGGAACATTTTTGTGAAATCATTTCCAAATTTATCCAGCAGTTTCGGAAGAGAAGGTTTTTCTATTTTCAGCTCTGGCAGCCATCTTGTTCTGCAGAAACAAACCGTTTGGGCAATTATGGTAGAAGATCTCTTATGGAACATTTCTGTAAAGTTATTCCAAAATCTGCAGAATAGTTTTGCAGGAGAAGTCGTTTAAAGTTTTTTAGGTTTAGCTCTGGCTGTCATATTGTTCAGCGGAGCTGAACCATTTAAGCAAATTTGCTAGAAGGTCCTCCAAAGAACTTCCCCGTGAAATTATTTCAAAATCCTAACACCAGTTTAGGAGAAGAAGGCGTTTAATGTTTTTCTATTGTTAGCTCGGGCTGCCATATTGTTCAGCAGAGCGGGACCGTTTGATCATTTTTGGTAGACGGTCTTCTAAGAAACATTTCTGTGAAATTATTTAAAAATCTGTCTAGCAGTTTAGGAAGAGAAGTCGTTTAAATGTTGTTTTTTTTCCTATTCTTAGATCTGGCAGCCACCTTGTTCAGCGTAGCGAAACCGTTTGAACAATTTTGATAGAGGGTCTCCCAAGGAACTTTTCTACCCAGCAGTTTTGGATGAGAAGTCGTTTGAATTTTTTCCATTCTATTTTTAGCTCTGGCAGCCATCTTGTTTAGGGGAACGGAGCGGTTTGAGCAATTTTGGAAGAGGGTCTCCCAAGGAACATTTTTGTGAACTTGTTACAAAATCCTATCACGCGTTTAAGAGACATTCTAGTTTACAGATTTTTTTATTCCTTCTATTTTTAACTCTGGTGACCATCTTGTTCAGCGGAGCGGAACCGTTTAAGCACTTATGGTAGAAGATCCGCCAAGGAACAGTCCCGTGAAATTATTTCAAAATCCTTACATCAATTTAGGAGGAGGAGTCGTTTAAAAATGTTTTTTCTTTTATTTTTAGCTCTGGCGGCCATATGATTCATAGGATAGAAACCGTTTGAGCAATTTTCGTAGAGGGTCTCCAAAGGAATACTACTGTGAAATTATTTCAAAATCTGCCCAGCAGTTTTGGAGGACAAGTCGTTTAAAAGTTTTTTTTCTTCTATTTTTAGCTGTTATGGCCATATTGTTCAGTGGAGCGAAACTGTTTGAGCAATTTTGGTAGAGGGTCCCCCAAGGAACATTTCTGTGAAATTATTTTAAAATCCGTCTAGCAGTTTTGGAGAAGTCAATTAAAGCAAAAGTTGACGACGGACGCACAACCAGACGACGGACGAAGGAAAAAGGCCGATCACAGTACCTCACCTTAAGCACTTGGTGATGAAAATTCACTTGTGCACTTGACTGTGCTGACACTTAATTTTATACTTTAAAAAAAAAAAGAACAAAAACAAAAAAACAAAAAAAAAAATAAACAAGAAAAACATGCAGTTTCTTGGACATATTACCAGTGAACTCAACATTAAAATGCCCATATCTCCACTCATAGACAAAATAAACATATGTTGTGGGTATTCATTTTATTTAGTTAGAACACAGGGAATCAATAGGTACAAATGTAAGTTTGATCCGTCAAAATCATTTAGTTAGCGTCTCTCTACTTGCTAAGTTGAGTGGATGGGGTACCTGGACAGGCCTTAAGCGGTGCACATCTGTTTAGCATTGTTGTACCACTTACATGTATGAGTGTACATGTACCATCAACACCTATTATCAAGTGCTCTCTAAAGGAAACTCTTCTTATCACAGTTTTCTTGCCGTTTTATTTTAAATCACTGCATGTCTGAAATAATATTATTCTGAGGATTCACGAACTAGGAAACATATTATTTCTGCATGAAGCTGTTTACTGAGATGATGAGCAACAGAAACCATGCAATTTTTAGAAAATTTAAATGAAGGCCATAAACGGCCAAAATCTGGTCAGCTGTTGAGTTTCAATAATAGTATTACAAATTTCATACGACAAAACAAAAGCGTTGTAAAATTGAATCCAGAACCGTAAAATGAGTAGTCAGATCAGTGTCTACGCTTTGACCACGCATTTTTGCCCGAAACTTAACATGGTCTGTCATTCATATCACCCGCGCTTTATAAAGAGCGATGTGCTCGCCTATAGGTAATGCCTATGTACATATCAGGATATACACAGAGGATATTTGAGCCGCGACACAATAAAACCAGCAAAATGGCATGTGCACCCAGCGAAGACTCAGCTCAGCCTTGGCATCCGTCCAGTCTGATTAGAGTGGTTGCAGTGCATTTTAAAGGTAGCCAAGGGTCTAAGCTACAGTCAATCCGACGGCAAAGACTCTGATCAGACTGGACGGATGCCCAGGCTGATCTGAGTCTTCGCTTTGAGCACATGCCACTTTGTTGGTTTTGTCGTGTCGCGGCTCAAACATATTTCATTCAATGTGTTGAAATTGCTGATATTTTTAACAAATGCGATGAAATATTTTTTTTGGTATTTACCGAAACGAAGACTAACTTTTCTTTTATTTTCTCTGTTAGGAAAATAATTTAAAAAAAAAACATTTCAAAAATTATTATAACTGTTTTTCCCAGTAATTATGCCCCCAACTTCGGGCTTGTCCGTCCGTGTGTCCGTTCGTCACGCAGAACCGTTCATGCTAGAGGTTTGAAATTTCCCATATGGGTTTGTCATCAAAAATGGCCAACCCGATATTTTTTTCTTGCCCGAGTTGTCTCCCTTTTTGGAGTTATGCCCCTTGAGAAAATTCATAATGAAACGTTGTCAGCAAAATATATCAAATAGAATTTAAGCGAGGGACTTGAATATTTGCCATCTTATTAGGATTGATCAGTAGATGTATAGAAACTACTAAATAAAATACTTCAATTTTTGTAAGAGTTATAGCCTTTAGAAAATTTCGGCATTTTGACTTTGTCAGCAGGATATCTAAAAATGTATTATAACTAGGGACTTAAAACTTCGTCAGCTGATTGGAGAAGATAAGCAAATCAGCTGATTTTTTAAACAAATTCCACCAATGTTTGTAGGAGTTATGGCCCTTCGAAAATTTCGACATTTTGACATTGTCAGCAATCTCAAAAAGTATTTAAGCTAGGGACTGGAACATTTGTCAGCTGATTGGAGATGCTAAGTCAATTAACTCATTCACTTTCGAACAAATTCCATCAATGTATGTAGGAGGTATGGCCCTTTGACAATTTCTGCATTTTAAACTTGTCAGCAAGATATCCCGAAAGGTATTTAAGCAAGGGACTTGAACTTTGTCAGCTACTTAGAAATGATAAGAAAGAAATTAATTAATTAGCTTTTAAACAAAATTTGTTAATTTCTGTAGGAGTTATGGTCCTTTGAAAATTTCGGCATTTAAACTTTGTCAGCAAGATTTAAGCGAAGAACTTGAAACTTTGTCGTCTGATTCGAAATGATAAAGAAAATTAACTAAATAACTTTTGAACAAAACCGTCAATTTTTATAGGAGTTATTGTTCTTTAAAAATTTCGGCATTTTGACTTTGTAATCAGCAGGACATTTCAACAAGTAGTAAAGCGAGGGACTTTACACTTTGTCAGCTGATGGCAGATGATAAGTTTTCTGATTATCTGCTGACCAAATTCCGTTAATTTTTATAGAAGTTATGGCCCGTTGAAAATTTCTGCATTTTAAACTTGCCAACAGTATATCTTTAAAAGTATTTAAGTGAGGCACTTAACTCTTTGTCAGCTGATTTGAGATGATGAGTAGATGAATTGATTAACTGTTAACTAAAATCCGTCATTGTTTGTGGGAGTTATGGTCTTTTGAAAATGTTGGCATTTCAATTTTGTCAGCAGGATATTTAAAATATGATTCAAGCAATGGACTTTTAACTTTTTTCAGCTGATTAGAGATGATGAGTAGAATGACTGATTACCTTTTGAAAAAATCCTTCAAATTCTGAGAGAGTGACTTGAAACTTTGTCAGCTGATTGGAGATAATGTGTAGATTAATTGATTAACTTTGGAATAAATTCTGTCATATTTTTGTTGTTAAGGCCCTTTGAAAATTTCAATATTTAACTTTGTCAGCAAGATATCTCAAAACGTATTTGAGCCGGGGACTTGACACTTCAATAGCTGATTGGAGTTGATAAGTAAATTGACTGATTAATTTTTGATCAAATTCCGTCGATTTGTTATAGTACAGATCATTCCCTTTTATGCTCAAGCATATGGTCGGGGGCATAGTGTTTTACAAACACAGTTCTCTAGTTTTTTGTTTATTTTGCTGGTTCAGCACGTTTAGTGTGTATAAAATCGGTCGCATACGTAGTTTGCATCTACGCTTGCACCTAGAAAATAGTTTATAATGTCATTTTAATGAATGAATAACTAGAAAAGATGTTTGTAAAACACTAAGTCCCCAACCATAAGTTAGACCCTAAAAGGGAATGGTCTACACTAAATATTATCAACGGAAATCATCCAGAGGTTAATCAGTCAATTTGCTCATCATCTCCAATCAGCGGACCAAGTTTCAAGTCTCTAGCTCAAACACTTTTCTAGATATCTTGCTGACTAAGTTAAAATGCCGAGACTTTTAAAGGGCCATAACAAAAAAATTGAGGGATTTCCTTTAAAAATTTATCAGTTAATCTATTCATCATCTCCAATCAGCAAAAGTTTAAGTCTCTAGCACAAATACTTTTCGAGATATCTTGCTAACAACTTTACAATGCTGAAATTTTCAAAGAACAATAAATACTTTGCCAGCTTAGAGAAGAATTAATCAGAGTCGAAAGTGATATCTAGATTGAATGTCAACGGAAACATAATAACAAACCAGGAAAATATCTTAACAGAAGAAACCAAGTTCTATAAAACACTTTATTCAGAAAAGGAGTCGTCAAGTTCTGTATATAACTTCTTTGACAATAATTGTTTAAAATTGTCTGAAACTGAAAAAGATGAATGCGAAGGTATGATAACTGAAAATGAGTGCGTAAACGCCCTTAAAGAAATGAAAAATAAAAAAAGCCCAGGGTCGGACGGCTTGACAACAGAATTTTTTAAAATCTTCTGGAACGATTTAAAACAGTATTATATAAATTCAATCAATTATTCGTATATATCGAAAAGTCTCACAGAACTTCAGAAACAAAGTATAATAACACTTCTACCAAAGCCGGGAAAAGATTTACTGTACTTAGAAAACTGGAGGCCAGTTAGTTTATTGAATGTAGATTACAAAATAGCAACTAAAGTTATAGCAAATAGAATCAAAAAGGTCCTCGTAAAAATAATAAATAAAACACAAACTGGGTTTATGAAAGGACGATATATTGGTGAAAATATACGATTAATTTTTGAAATTTTAGATTACACTGATGATCAGAAAATTCCGGGAATACTATTTTTTTCCGACTTCGAAAAGGCATTTGATAGTGTCGGTCATAGTTATATGTACAGATGTCTAAAACACTTTAACTTTGGTGAAAATTTGATAAATTGGATTAAATTATTTTATAATGACGCTAAAAGTTGCGTTGCAAATAATGGATATCAATCGGACTTTTTTAGCATTTATCGCGGTGTAAGACAGGGCTGCCCACTTTACCCATATTTATTCATAATCTGTATAGAACTACTATCTAACCATATAATAAAAAACAAAGACATCAAAGGTATAAATATAGCAGGAGAAGAATTTAAAACGTCAATGTTTGCAGACGATGCATCTTTTATAATGGATGGTTCGAAAAAAAACTTTGAAACATTAATTAATGTTTTAGATAATTTTGGTGACATTTCAGGCTTAAGGCTTAATCAGAGAAAATGTCAGTCTTTGCGAATAGGATCACTTATAACTTCAGGTATCATGTATTTAAGGAATAAAAAGTTCGCGTGGAGCTCTAATGAAGCAAAAGCTCTTTGAATTATCTTCAAAACCGATATGAACGACGTACTGCCGTTAAACCTAGATCCTACAATAAATGATTTTGATGTATGTTTAAAACAATGGCAACATCGCAAACTGACTCTGATGGGAAAAAATCGTTGTAATTAAACATTTTGCACTCCCGAAACTTATATATCCCCTTACATGTTTACCAAATCCTTTAAAAGAAACTATCAGTATATTCAAAGATCAATGAACAACTTCATTTGGGATGGTAAACCGGAAAAAATAAAACGTAATACTTTAATTCAAAATTATGAAAGGGGAGGGTTAAAAATGATTGACATAGAAAAATTTATATGGTCACTTAAAGCAAGCTGGATTAAACGTTTAATAGGAAACGAATCAGAAAGTCTACTTAAAAGTTTATATTCAAAAGACTTTAAAAACTTTGGTGGAAATCTTTTATTTGAATGTAATTTTAATGAAATGGACATTATTAAATATTTTCATAGTAAACCTTTTTTGCGAGATATTTTAATAGCATGGAATAAACTAAATACCAAAACGGCGATATTAAGTTATGGCAACGAAATAATCTGGAATAATTCGTATATTAGAGTTGGAAATGAAACAGTTATGTTTAAACATTGGTTTCAGTCAGGAATAAAGATATAAAGGATATGTTTGATCAAACTGAGCAAAAAGTTTACTCATTTAATACATTACGTGGAATTTATAACATACCTAATACAGATTTTCTTCAATATGTAAGTCTTATGAACAGCATACCGATACAGTGGAAAATTAAAATAAAAACAGAAAACTTAAATCAATTGCATGAAGTAAACATACTAAGCCGGTTATTGAAGATAAAAAAGATAAATAAATTTGTGTATAATATATTTGTAGAAAAAGAAAATATAGAAATAAAAACATCAGAAACTAAATGGGAAGATATATTTCCAGATACTGAATTAAATTGGAAAGCTATATATTTATCGGTGTTAAAGTCCACCAACGACATAAAATTGCGAAACTTTCAATATAAATACTTAATGCGAATAATACCAACAAACTATAATTTAACAAAATGCCACATTGTTTGTTCGTCTTGTGTGAGTTCTGTACTATGGAAATTGAAACAGTCTCACATCTATTTTGGGAGTGCAGACATGTTCAAAAATTTTGGAAAGAATTATCTGGATTTCTAAGAGAAAACGATAAAGACATGAACATAAATTTAAAAACAATTACTTTTGGAATACATACATTATATCAAAAACCAGAAATTCAAGTTTAAAATTTTATTTTATTCGTAGCAAAATATTTCATTTTTAGCTGTATATATAAAAAACAAATACCAACTTTGCCCAATTTTAAATCATATTTGTCAATGAGAATAAAAACTGAAAAAGAAATTGCACTTATCCATGACAAATTAACACAGTTTGAAAATAAATGGAATGATTATTTAAACCTCATAGCTTAGTTTTTGTTCTAAATGAAACAGGAGAGCAGTTGATTTTTTTATTATTATAATTATTATTTTTTGTCTTTATATCGAGGCTTTGGTGCGAAACTAGTCTATCTGACATTTTTTGTGAAATACATTTTCTTTCACCATTAGATGACATTTTATGGTTTACAGCATGTCAATAAATGTCTTTATTATGCACAGATAAATTACTGAGAAAAACATAAATTTGTCCAACTAGTTCATTTGCATTCTGTACTTTTAGATCAGTGCCAAACTAGTCTATCTGCAAAATGCAGATAGACTAGTTTCGCACTGAAGTTAATTTTGAATAAAGTGGTGCCTAACTAGTTCATCTGACTTAATACAGTATCTCCTTTCTGTAACTGAGCAGTGGTAAACCAGTAATATAATTTTACTATGGTTTTCATTTACTTCATTCATATTTACTATTTTACAGAAAAAAAAAATAAAAAAAAATAAAAGGACTTAATAATAACTAAGTTTTTTCAAAGTTTAAAGGACTGATCAAAGCAGATTTTAGAGGGATATGCAATGACACATTATATCATTTTGTTTAAAACCAGATTTCTAAGTTTTGATTGTCCAGTTAATGTATTTAGTGCATTTCTTTGCAGATAGACTTGTTTCGCGCTTAAGGTATTCACCTCTCTAGACTAGTGGGAAACTAGTTTATCTGATAGTAAGGTCACAGTAATATAGAAAATTAAACCTGCTTTTATAGATATGACTGTTTTACAAGTTTATATGAAATTCTATAAAAACAGAATTCAGATAAATGTTTAAAATGGTCATTATGTATTTCACATTTAGTACTCATAGATAGGCTCAAGGCTTGTCCTGTATTGTTTTATTTCAGTACTGCCATATGTAGTCCTCTGTTGAATACCAGGCATTAAACAACCCTAAACCATAATAAAATTTGTTCTCAACTCCATTAAGTACAAATTTGGGGCAAAACTTAAGCAGTTCTTGGTTAACTGCAAATGTACTAGTTTCGCACTAAAGTGTTCATCTATAACTTTCACAATAATTTTCAAAAATCAATACACATTATCACTTAAAGTGTACCAAGTTACTAAGCGATATCACAGTGATGTCATCAGTGCACAGTCACTGGGAGTGATATTTAGTTTGCAAAGAGCTATTTTGCCTTCAAGAAAATCCGTCTGTGGATTGTGAAGAGAGACTTGTGAACTGATTTTGTCAGCTTCATGGTGAGTATTAAATTAAACTTTTTCTTTGTTTTCTGCAGCCTATTCTAAAATTTTTAGCACATTTATTTTAGACCTTATTGAAGTGTAACACAGTGGGCTTCACTAAACTGCCTTAAAGTTCTTAACAGCCTCACTGCCTAGGTGAAAGTTATGGTCAGATGACCATGAATTACCATGGACTATCATGATAGTTCATGGTTATACAACCATAGAAACCATGGTTGACCAAGACACCACGGTTTCTGAAAGTCATCAAACCGACAATGGTTGAACCTGGTCTAACTATGGTGAGGGACCATGGCTTACCATGGTCAGGGACTATGGTGCAACATGGTCAGGGATTATGGTAACCATGGTTAGACCATACATGTTCAACCATGGTCAAACTTGACAACTATCATAAACTGTGGTGCCAATTAACAAAAGGTGGTAAACCATAGTTTCCATGGTTGTACGACCATGAACTATTAAGGTAGTCCATTTTATTCTATGGTAGTTCGTGGTCATCTGTCCTCATTTTTTTTTAAATTTCTATAATACTTATTATGACATGGAAACTGTAAGATTTTCCTGTTCTGTTTAAATCTGTTTTGTTTAAAAGTCTTAAACTGCTTTTTAAGCAGTCATTGCAGATAACTTGAGGAAAAATACATGTATATTCTTGAAACATAGTCATTAAACTGACCATAGTTGAAACTCAGGTCTAACCATGGTCATGGACCATGGTCACGTACCATGGTTTACCATGGTCAGGGACTATGGTGCAACATGGTCAGGTACTATGGTTACCATGATCAGACCCTGTTCAACCATGGTCAGTTTGATGCCTGTCAAAATGACAGTAGCAGAGAGAATGCAGAGGCTGCAAACAGGTCACACTTGAGTTGCAGCAAGGTCAAAGAGAAGTTACGAAACAAATTTGACTGACAGTGTGCAAAATATTGGCATATAGGTCTAGAAAACAGAAGTAAACTTGTTGCCACATCTATGGCAATTGCCACTTCTAAGCTTCTGAATCTGGTTAATCAATGATATATAATCACCATTATACAAAACCTATTGCAAATCGATCCATGACTGGTCACTGACTGATCAGTAACTGGTAGGCAAACATTTTTGATGATGGTGATTGCAAATGGACTGCAAGCAGTTCTCCATAAATCAGTCGCAAGGAAGTCCCATCACAGTTGCAATATTTGTGTGGCTGAGGCTTAGTACAGTAATGTCTAGAGATCTACTGCTGTCTTGGAACCACCCTGGTTAACTAAGTATATACAAGGGTTGTTACCAAATGAAAAAGAGTCCTAGTTCCCAATGACCTGGTCATTGTGGCTAAACAACTTGTTTAGCCACGATCACCAAGTACTTTTGGAACTATGACTTTTTTTTCCTTTCGTAATTATAAGCTCTTTTTCATTTCATAACAGCCTTGGAGACATAGTTAACCAGGTGTGGGAACTGTCACTAGCAATGTAATAATGGCATGGCTTCAGAAAACAAGGATGATAATTTGGGATGAAATTCTGTATTTCTTTACTTAAATATGTGTTGTGGATACTCTTTAAAATTGCCTCATAGAGGCAATTCCAATGAGAACCCACAAGAATTTTTTCAAGGATACATACTTGTATTTGATTTAGCTGAGGCATGCTTATCGCAACAATGTGCGAATATTAATATACTGTGAAAATTTGTACAATTACAGTATATCCCATCATCTTACAGTAAGGAAAAAATGTTTCTCACACATACCAGGATGCTGAAACATCTACCCATGCATAAAAAAGCACTCACATACATATACACTCACATGAACACACAGACCAGATGATTACTATAAAGCTTCAAAACATTTTATGGTGCTATATGAAATGAATAATTTTGATCAAAATCATATGCATCTGGAAAGATAATCTGTATTATTCAAAAGTAAAAGTAACATGACCAGACTTCATAAAATCTTGAGAACTGCATGAATCCATTATCTGATCTGTCTTCACTGTTTGCATAAATCATGATGACTTCTTTCTCATTATGAATTTTTTTTTTAGATTGAAAATGAAGATCTTGCAAGCCATTGTGGCTTGCAAGATCTTCATTTTCAATCTAAAAAAAGCATCAGGGGGACCCATCTTTTGCTGGGCATGGTCGCCAATGTGTTGCAAACTCAATTATGGCTATCATCAAATCTAAAGCATATAGTTTGGACCAGTGGACTGAAGTTGATGTAGATACCATACTTAGAGATGGTGATAGAATATATCAACTTATAACAAGCAAATCGAAGCTGAATTCAGAGTATTTATTACTTGATGATTTACCAAGCGTCCTGGAAAAAAATATCATTGAAAAGTCGAAACCAAAAGCTGGTCTTGTTAACCAACGTATAACAGAAGGTCCTTTTCATCATCTTGAGGGTGCATTAAGCAGCCTTTTTATAGAGATGCCTGATATGGATGGTATGCTGCTAACTGTAGGTTGCTCTACACCAAGTTATACAGGTGCAGTCATCAGTCAGAAACAAAGCAGTACACTACATTTCTTTGATCCTCATTCTAGAAGTGACACAGGTATGTCAACTAGTGACGGCAAAGCCACAGTTTCATCACACAACAGTTTGCCAGCTCTTTGCTTATTTATACAGCATCTCACTTCATCATTGTTTAAAGATGTTTCCAAAGTACCTTTTGAAGCCATAGCAGTTAAGATAGAGAGTATTGGTGATTACCAAGAAACACTGGACAATAATTCCAGTTTCAGTGACTCTAGTAGTGAATTTAGTGGTTTTGACACTGTCAGTGAAAATGAGCTTGCTAACAGACTTTCGACATTAAAAGAAACCTTCAGAGATGCAGATGAGAGCTTTTCAGTCAGTGAACAATGTCTGATTGAAAGTGATGAAAATGATGATTCCCTGCTTATTAATGAAGCAGTCAGTGGCATAAATGATAGCTTCACGTTGTTGAGAACAATAGACACTGACATTATAGAAAACTACTGTGAATCGTCAGAAGAGTGTTTGTCTGACGACTCCAATAATGATCCAAACTATGAGCTTCCAAAGGAAGTCAATGACGAAGGCAGTACTGATGAGGATGTCCCTCTGAGCTTTTTTTCACGCAGGAAACGTTTTTACAGATCAAAATACAAAGACACTTCAGATGTGGGTCAGCAGTTCAAGCAAAAAGAACATAATGTTGAACCATCAAAGAATGTTGGGCCCAATGAAGAACAACCATCAGATGTAGCTCAACAAGAAAAGGTTGAGATGGACAGAACTTCTTTGCAAATGCAGCAAACATGTAGAAGCTCTGTAATTGGGCTACAGAATCCTGTAATAAGTGAACCTCAGACTGATCCAAATAGTAACACAAACAGCAAAATATCAGAAAATGAAGATGGGTCAAATACTTATACAGAGCTTGATAAAGATGAGGAGCAAATTGATCCTGGATTTTTGGAAAGACAAAACAGACAAACTGGGCCAACGAATGAGGTGCAACATTCTGAATCAAATAAGGAAAATAATGACTCAAATCAGCAGTATGCAGAACAAAGTTCAAGAAGGGGGAGAAAAAGGGTTCGAAATGAAGCTGACTGGAAACGAAACATTGCCAAACGAAGAAAAAATAAGGGACAAAGCTACATAGCAAAATCTTGGAAAATTGTGAAAGCAAAAGTCATGCGAAAAGCTTGTGGTGATAAATGTAAATTTTCATGCAATAGGAGATTCAATGAAGAAGCAAGAGAAAAGATTTTCTACAAGTTTTGGACCATGGGTAACATTACTATGCAAAGACAATTTTTAATCAAATTTGCTCAGAAAAGAATGAAACATAGAGGAAGCAATAATATGAACAACCGAAACTGTTCAGTGAAATACACTTTGCCAAATTTACTGACTGGTGAGTCATACAGAGTATGCAAAACTTTTTTCCTGAACACTCTAGGTATATCCCATCAAATGGTTTCAACTGCACATATGAAACAGGATACTTTACCGGGTGTCATAAACGGTGACAGAAGAGGAAGCATGCCTGGTTCAAGATCAAATAAGTTGCCAGAAGAAAAGCTAGCCAAAGTTAGAGAACATATCAGTTCATTTCCAACAATAGAAAGCCACTATTGTCGAAAAGATTCAAGCAGAAAATATCTAGATCCTGACCTATCTTTGAAAAAAATGTATAAGTTGTACTGTGAAAAATGTTCTGATGAAGGCATGGGACCTGTAAAACTGCATAAATATCGAAAAATATTCAATACAGAATTCAATTTAGGGTTTTATCAACCAATAAGTGATCAGTGTGATTTCTGCACTCGCTATAAAAATGCAACAGCTTGTGAAAGAGAAAAAATAGCTAAAGATTATGAAAATCACATAAAAAACAAAGAATTATCCAGAGAAAGTAAATCAAAGGACAAAGAGAGATCAAAAACTGAAAAAGACTTGGTAGTAGCCTGTTTTGATTTACAGCAAGTTCTCCTCACACCAAAAGGATTTGAGAGTAGTTTATACTACAAAAGACGTCTCAATACCTACAACTTCTCTATATATGATTATGAAACTGCTGATGGATTCTGTTACGTCTGGAATGAGAGCATCTCTGGTAGAGGTGCCAATGAAATGGCATCATGTGTATTTGATTTTATAGAAAAGTATAGCAAGGCTGGAAAAAAAAGATTTATCTTTTATTCTGATAACTGTTCTTCACAGAACAAAAACAAATTTTACATTAGTATGCTATGGTATGCCCTGAATAAGTTCAGTATCAGATCAATTGAACATAAATATCTAATTGCTGGTCACACTCAAAATGAAAATGACAGCGTGCATGCTACCATTGAATATATTAGCAGAAAAAAGAAGTCTATTCCACTCAGCAGTGGGCAGCCATCATACGTATGGCAAGATCAGGAAAAGGCTATCACGTCAAAGAAATGTGTGTCAAGGATTTCTTTGACTTTAAACTGGTTGCAGAAAATCTGAAAAATTTTGAACTTGATGAAAATAAGGAAAAAGTTTACTTTTCTGACATTAAGGTCTTGAAAATTGCTTCAGACGAGCCCAACAAAGTCATTTTCAAAACTGAATATGACCAATGTATATTCAGAAAAATGAATTTGTTGGGTCGTCTGAATCTCAAATCTTGTGAAAAAACAATAGACGCCAAAAACATTGAGTTGGTAAATATACGCAGTACCTTAGTCCCAATAAGTAAGCAAAAATACGATGATTTGGTAAATCTGTGTGCCTCTGGTATTATTCCGAGAGTACATCACATGTTTTATATCCTATTGTCTCATGAGTAAAATATGAGCCGCGACACAACATATTCAACAAAGTGGCATGTGCGCCCATCAAAGAAACAGATCAGCCTGGGCATCTACCCAGTCTGATCTGAGTCTTTGCTGTCCGCATGGAAATAGCTTAGATCCTTGGCTATTCTTTCACAGTGAAGACTCTGATCAGAATTGGCGGATGCCCAGGCTGATGTGAGTCTTCAGGTGGGCACACGCCACTTTGTTGGTTTTGTCTTATCCAAGCTCTTATCAGGATTAAACACAGCATCCAGAAAATGTTTAGCCTGAGCTGTAACTTTGCTATTATGGAAATTTTGGTAACTTGACCAACTTACTTTGGTGACTTTTAACCTTTTACTGACTTAGCACTTCCGGCAGTTTCTTTCAGCTAATTTGGCAAAATTTCTGAGATAGATCTTGTTATTGTTTAACATCCACGGTAAACAGCTATATGGTCATGTCGGGACGGTCAGTTTACCTAGCCACACTATTCCTGGGCAGGCTTAGACCTCCTAAGCGGTTAACCAGTACTAAGTGCACTTACTTACACCAGTAACTGACACCTGCCCTTCTTGAATCAGTGAAAGGAGAAACAAAAGTAAGAGGCCAGACCGGGTATCACACCCAGGACCTCTGACTTATAAGTCGGGTGTCCAACAGACTGCACTATGCAGTCCGGCCTGTGATAGATCTAATACTTTAGTATCATGTACTGTATTAATCCTATTAAACACCACGGGGGGTTGCATTTTGCAAAATGGGCGAGGCATTATTTAGAGCCTAAAGTGTAGGAAATCAGCCACTGCTAAAGTACCTTACAAAGGCATGGTAAAGGTGATAGGCAAACTTTCAGAGGATGTGACTCTTCTATTTTTGCCTCCCCTTCTAGTAGGGGTCAACTATTAAAGGAAAGAATTTGCTCCTCTAGGGGTCAATTATTAAAGGAAAGAATTTGCTCCTCTAGCAGCAAACTCTTTCCTTTAAGAGTAGACCCCATTTCAAAGAGCTACCTTATCCAGAAAACAAAAAGGAATTCATGCAAGTTTATTAAATATTTTTGGAAAAGAGGCAGGGGTCATTTATTAGAGGAGGGGTATTTATTAGGATTAAAACAGCAAGTGATTTTATCACTTTATCACTTTTCTATGATTATTTAAGGATGCAACTTGGAATACCAGAATTATTCATAGCACATATACACAAGGTATAAACCAGTCTGCCAATTTTCGCTTCCTGCAGAGACTGTTCATCATATTTGGCTTCCGCCGAGACTATCCGCGAACTCTTGCTTCCTGCTGAGCCTTCAGTACATGATAAATGGCTTCCTGCAGAGACTGTCTACGTGATTCTGCTTCCTGTCGAGGGTTTCGGCAGGAAGCAGAGTCACGCGAACAGTCTCGATAGGAAGCTATTTGTTGAGGACAGTAGTCCCTGCAGGAAGCAAGAGTTCACAGACAGTCTCGGCGGAAGCCAAATATGACCGACTGTCTCTGCAGGAAGCGAAAATTGACGGACTAGTTTATACCCTGTGATATATTTCATTCTGCACAGGGTTCCTTGTCTCTTTAATGAAGATTCAGAAACATTTGAATGCAATCATGTAATAGTGAATATGCAGCTAAACTTTAGAACTTATGAAAACCTTTTGAGCTGCAACATGACAAAACCAACAAAGTGGCATGTGCGTCACGCTAAGACTTAGATTAACCAGGGCATCCACCCAGTCTACTCAGAGTCTTCACTGTCAGTATGGTGGTAGCTTAGATCCTTAGCTATCATTTCAGTGCACAGCCAGAACTCTGATCACACTGGGCAGATGCCCAGGCTAATCTGAGTCTTCCCTGGGTGCAAATGTCATTTTGTTGGATTTGTCATGTCGCGGAACATTTGTTTATCTATTTTTGACAATTGCAATGCAATGCATAAAAGTGGCCTTCATTGCACGTATGACAAAATATGGCCCACATCTAAATCTGGTCAGTGACTTTTTTTCCTCTTAGATGATCTTGCATAAATTGTAGATTGGCTGATAGGCCTCAGTATACATGAATTTTAGAAATATCTGCAGTAATCTGAGAGAAGAGTTGAAAATACTGCCCAGTTTCTAATACATTTGCTATGCCAATAGGTTTTCAAAATTTAGTATCTCTTTATGCCTCAACCTAAGATAGATTTATCTCAATTTCAGAGTGCCAAATTATGACAAACAGAAAAAGACCCCTTTTAATAGATAAATGCAGTTATATTTATGCATTACAGTTTTGTTTATTGTTGAAGTAGTTTGTTTGTTCACCAAAACTTCTTTAACCCTTAAGGATCCAATCATGACTTTTGCAGACAACATTCTGATATATTCTTTAATTAATTTTCAGAGCAAAAAAGGCTCAATAGTTCTTGTGAATCATCTGCTAAGCAGAGGATTCACATGAAATAATATCAAGCCTTATTTTCTTCGGAAATAAGAATGAAAAAAATGTCATCTGCTGCATCTTTGCATGGCACTTTAAGGGTTAAGATTTGAAATGTTTAACACTTTCTTTCATGGAGCTATGTAAAATCAGAAGGTGACTTTTGGCATATCTGAAAAAAATGACAGGTAACAGTTACCTAGATTTGCCAGGGAAGCCACACAGTCTGACCTAGGCTTTTGCTGAACAACTTTATAGTTGACTGTGTCTAATTCTTTCTTTTCTAATTATGCCTAAAAGGCACTCTTCTGGTGATACTGCAGTTGTTGAATAAATTTGATTGAAAGGTATTATATTTGTTTCTTGTCTCACTATACTATCACCGTATGTGCAGCCTAATGTAGTTCCTCATTCCAGGGGATCAAGGATTTGGACTCTGAGCCAACACTTCTCATCTAGATGGCAGTGGGTCTTTGAGTTGATGTTTTTTAATTTGGGTTTTACATCCCTTTCAAGAATATTTCACTCATATCAGGAAAGTGAGCAAAAACCATAGTGCATGAGGAAAAAAACACCTGACCTTCAGTTATCAAAACTTAAATTTTTGGCTTTCTAACATGATAGTTCAGCCAGATTTGAACCTGACAGTGAGATCCTAATGATTAAGAGTCACAGAGCTCTTAACTACCAGGCCATGGAGGCTTGTGGTCTATAGTTACCACAAATTTAGTCATCCCAGGCCTATTCGAGCTGCAAATCATTGCCTTAATATCTATGTTAAATATGTCAATGGTCAGCAACTATAACACTTGTTACAGTGTATAAAGATTAAACAATGAAGTGCATGGCCCAGTTTCATGTCCCACCATCAAAAAGGACCTCTTGAGGATTGGAGTCAGGGTTCCTGAATTTAAGTATTATGTATAAATACTATTCAATACATGCAGTGGATTCATGGAATTCCTTTAGCTCTTATAAAAACAAAAGTTCAGCTTTGCCTTGGCATGACAGTAGAAATGCCTAGCATATTTATCCAAGCCATTTTAAGCTAGCTAGCTTTCATGATAACAAATCTATGATCTATTTCAATTCTCATAGCTTATTTACATTTTAGGTCAAGCAAAAATAAAAAAAATGCTTCAGTGCCGTAAGTTATTGCAGAAACCCATTTGTTACGCCAATAATTAAGTGAAAAGTACTGTAAAGCAGTACGGTCTGTGGTGAAATGGCTATTTCATGTAGTTTTCCTCACAAGATGAAAAATATTCTTCATCAAGTCATTATTTATTCAAAGCAGCATTGAAAAAAATGGAAAAATTAGCCAAAAGCAGTTTTTTCCCCAAATAGACTAGTTTCGCGCTAAAAATTACTGTCATCACATTTGCATTTCAGTGCGAAACTAGTCTATTTGACAGTTTTCTTTATTATTCAGATATTGTAATAAACAGTTGTTTAGAAAGTTTACACTGAGTTTTTTTAAAAGAAATAGCTTGGTAAAGTCACTGTATCTTTCAAAGTATTGAAGAAATTATGTTTTTTGCTTCTCCTGTAAAATTCTGAAAAATGCAGTTAGACTAGTTTCGCGCTAAAGCCTCGATATGTAAATCCTTGAATTTATTTTTTATTGTTATATTATTTTTTCCCTGGTTTCTTTATAATTTGTTCATTCTCTTTTTTTCATTTATGTGTTTATTTTTTTTCTCCCCCTTTTTTTTTGTTTTCATGCAAAAAAAATATTGTAACATGCTATAAGAGTTTTTTCCATGACATTGTTAAAAGAAAACAAAATAGCAACATTTACACATCATATATTGGTTTTCCACCATGTTAAAATTGTAGAAAATGTATAGATTAGTTTGACAACGCGCCCATTGAACTTAGAATACATATACATGTATGCGTGTATGTTTGTACAGGAGTATATACATGTACGTATATGTATGTATGTGTATATATGTCTACATATGCGTATATGTATGTAATGTGTATGTGTATAAATATCTATATATAAATAAGTAAAATAGCAGCTAATGTACATTAATTTACAATTACAACATCTGACTTATATGTTGATATATTCTTCCTTTCTGGAGCAGCTACAAATCCAATGGGCGCGTTGGCTAGATATACTTGAAACATTATTATGTAATACTATGCAAAAACGTTTGTACCATGAGACAATATTATTAAAAAAAATAAATAACAAAAAAAAAAGAACCATGACTCCAAAAAATTGACGAAATTCATTTAAAAGTTACTCAATTCATCTACTTATCACCTCTAATTAGCAGATTAAGTTTCAAGTCCCTAGTATTTTTCCTTTTTGAGATATCTTGCTGACAAGGTTAAAATGCTGAAATTTTCAAAAGGCCATAACTCCAAAAATACGGCCATAACTCCAAAAATAATTTTGGACGGAATACGGTCAAACATTTATCAGTTCATCTACTTTTCATTCCTAATTAGCTGGCAAAGGTTTATGCTTATAGCTTAATAAGTAGTTTTCTAGATATCTTGCCGAAAAGATTTCATTATCGTTTTTTGCAGATGGGCATACATTCAAAATGGGAGACGACTCAGACAGTAGCCTATATACAGTGACTTGCGTCTTGACCTTTCGGTCCAAAGAGGCGTGTCGCGCATGCGACTGGAGCGCCATTGGTAAAACGAGCTATAAAAGCTTGAATTTCTTTCAAAAGTTAACGGCGTACAACGGCCATTTTATCCGTGTTTTCATAGTGAAATTATAACTCAACGATAAGTTAAGCTTTGAATTTTATAATGATGTATTAGAATATAAGTTTTGTGAAGATTTTGCTTGGTTTTGGAGCTCATTTTTAACGATGTAAATAGAGAATTTTGGTTACTCGAAACAAAATGGCGACGATGCCGTGAAAACCATAGCTTCTTTTACAATGTACTCCGTCGTTATGAAGGTTTTGGGTAATATTGAAGCATTTGAAAACGAAAGAGGAAGGACCAAAAACGTGTTTGATATCATTTTTATCACATTTTTTAACTATTTTGATGGTCTTATGACGTTATAGAAATAGGCTTATTCTGTGAAAGTAAAAAGTATGCAAAGACCAGGAACTGAAACAATCAAAATCCAAATCCAGCCCTCAAACCATAGTTGGAAACAACTAAGATTACAAATAATCAAGATACAGAGAACATATGGCCAACCGAATGAGCAGCTTGTTCCCAAAAGGTGGCCACTCAGCAACCCAAACCGAACCAAAACTAATAAGAACATACATAAGGTAAAACATCACAGAAACTCTGACACCAAAAACAGGCAACAGAGAAAAAACCGACAAATCAGGATGTTCAAAACCCCCCTCCTTCGTTTTTGAATAAGGCTCCCAAAATAAGTATAAAATGAAATCTGTAACTTCACAGAAAAGCAATTTGGAGCCTGAAAAATCGTCAGATTTTATTATGGCAAGAAGTTGAAATTCTCCTTTCATCTCTTTTCTTTCAAACTTTTGGGGTTTAGCTACACTGAAGACGTTAACGCGCCTCTGTCGCACTAAAATTGGTATGAATACTTTTATATTAGAACCACATCACTGGGCCGGTATCGTTGCTAGTGGACAATTTGTCCCCGAGGATATCATCAACCTAGTTAATCAGTGTTTCAGTGTTGATTCTGGTTCTCTAGCATTGGGGTCACTACTGAAATACTGTTTTGAAGTAACCTTAATCCATTTAATGTATATCTGATAAAATTTCTAAATTCTTCTAAAACTAAGACAAACTTGTTATAGCGACAAGAAACTTAGCTGAGTTTGGCTTCCATTCTTTTGAACTATTTTGGCTTTTTGCGGGTTCTTGCTACATCGAACATCTCTTTCCTGATGCCCTTGTCTGTCGCTTTTCTCGAGACACAGTGGCTGAGGTAGTTCGATGGGGGACGCCTGCGTTCGCGAGTAAATACGTAGGCGTCTCTTACTTGATGTTTGCAGCTAATGTGTCCTGCAGAATGCAACAATAAGTGTGGCTCGGAGAGGGATGCTCGTTGCCTGCCGAGACTAGCCCATCATCTCTTTTCTTTTTAGCGACACTGAAGTAGTTAAATACAGAAACGCACGTCTGTCGCACTAAAACTGGTATTGATACGTTTATATCACTTCCACTATACAAACCATCTAAAGGACTTCTATGCTCAAGGCGAGGATTTTTCCCATTAGACCGGCACGACAGGTTCGAATTTTTAAAAGTATAATGTGTGCATATTTTTCTTAGTAGAGCTTTCACATATATGTTAACCGAATGATAGCAGATCTTTTGTGATTCCTACCCGAAGACATGGGGAGATAATCCAGGTTGACCTGACCTACCCTAAATTCAAGGGTTTCTCATATATCACTTTTTGACGGAATAAAAATATTGAAATCAGTCATTCATTCCATATTTGTTTTTGTCATAAATGCATGCTAAATACATGCATATCACAATACAAAGCAATGATTTTCTTCTTGGTACGCCTAATTAGCATTTAAACTTGCAAAAACATAGTTATCCTTCCGGTTAAACGGCCAAAAGGGAACGCTTCACTATAACTAGTAATAATAAGTACCACCCCCCCGTGACCCTGCACTTTCTTTATGTAGCTGACTTGTGCGTGGCAAGTACGCAATATATATGAGTGGGAAGCTGGGTCACAGGGGGAACGATACTCATTAGGCCAAAGAAAAAGAATGGTCGAGAGTATCGCTGTGATCTTGAAGCCTTCAGTTGAGAACAATGACCTTGAAATGCGGTCAAGGTCGCATACATATAGTCAAAACTATCCAGTTTTGTATGGTATGTAAGTAATGTAAGTAAACAAAAGTGTGAAATGTATATGTTCTGCGCAAAGTAGGAACCGGTACAATTCCGGAATTGTCGTGCCCAAAGTAGGAATTCTCACTTTGTGTTAGAATTCCGGAAGGTACAGGTACAATTCTAGAATTGCGCAAGGGATTTGGTGGTTTATCGAATTGGTAAATGTGTCTGCGCTAAGTGGGAATCTTTAGGACAAAGTGAGAATTGAATATCATTTGATACGAGTTGCAGGGAATCGATTTTCAAATGAGGAATCTGTATGTATTGAAGAATTACAGGCTTCATACTTAGATTTTTTCGGCTTTGGCTACTACAGGATGGCAACCTCGTATAATCAGCTCTTTTAGAGTTTTGAGCAGGTGATTTGAAAGTCTGTGTACATGTTACAAACATTATGTGGATGCGTATGTGCTTTCTGAAAAGTAAAATATTAGTTTGACAAAATTACGGCCTTTTGAAACTTAGAAATTTGTAGGTAATGGCTTATACTGGATGACAAGTTTTGAAAGGACATATTGAAAGTTGGTTTAAATGCCAGAGGCTCATACACTCTATTCTGTCGGAATTTTTATAACAAAAGAAAAAAATGACCATATCAAACAAATAAATGCGAAAATATATTTGTTGACCGCACCAGCATCTTAAATAGTCTCACTTTGTCCCGATTCTCGCTTTGCGCAGAGACACTTCCGGAATCGTTTTGTGCAAGGTAAGAATTCACACTTTGCGCAACAAAGTGAGAATTCCTACTTTGCGCAGGACAATTCCGGAAATGTACTGATTCCTACTTTGCGCAGAACATATACAATAAATCTTAATTTCGACCATCAGTTTGAGGATAATTTACAATTGATCTCAACAATGACGTCAACGTCAACATATGTTTGACGTACTAACAGAGACACAAACACTTGCAAATTCATTTGTCATGCAAGTGACATGTCATAGCCATAAATGCAAAGCAAAAGTCAGTGATCCGTATAATTTTTTAATTATGGGGAAAATTCACATCTTTTTTATAGAAGTTCTTTGGATGATTAACTTATAAATTGGCTATATCGCTCTCTCTCTCTCTCTTTCTCTCTCTCTCTCTCTCTCTCTCTCTCTTCATCTCTCCCCATCTCACTCTCTCTCTCTAAATATCTTAATATTGTATTCGATTCCATATTACTGACAGTGAATGTTGATAAATAGCAATTCTAAAGCACTTACGTGTGTAATGAGACGCCTGATTGGTTAAAGTCGAACATTTGCGACAGTTTATCCAGCGATATACTGTCGGAAAACCGACGTCATTACGTAACGTCGTTTCGCATTGGCTGGCGTCTTGTTTTACGTCGCTGAAAGCGTTTGCTATGGGAGTAAAATAGCTCACTTTGAAAGATGAAAAAGTGAAAAGTGCATTAGAGTAGGGATAACTTTACTGAAAACTGTCAGTTGTGGAGGTAAAATTGTGAGTTTTTTGGTCGCAAATTGCGTTTTACGGCTCCGCTCGCGCGTCGCCGTAAAACGAAATTTCCGACCATTAAACCACATCTTTCCAAAACAAACTCCTCTGTCCTGAAGGGATCATCATTGCATATGACGTTCTTGTCGACATGTCTTGTCCTCTGGATCACAATTTGTTGTGGTTATTAAAGTCTCTGTGGCAGGAAAATGGGTGGTTTGCTGCACCACAAAGTCTCTGTGGTAGGATTCTAGGTATTTTGTTGCTCCAGAAAGACTGTGGTAGGATGCTTGGTGTTTTATTGCTGCTGAGTGTTTTGTTCTTCCACAAGGTCTCAGTGGAAGGATGCGGGGTATTTTGTTGCTCAACAAAATCTGTGGTAGGATGGTGCTAAACGTCTCTGTGGTAGGATGCTGAGTGTTTTGTTCTTCAACAAGGTCTCAGTGGGAGGATGCTGGGTGTTTTGTTGCTCAGCAAAGTCTGTGGTAGGATGCTACCTAAAGGTCTGTATGGTAGGATACTGGGTGTTTTGTTTCTCCACAAAGTCGCAGATGTACATGTAGGATACTTGAAGTGTTGTTGCTCTACAAAGTCTCTGTGGTAGGATGCTTGGCGTTTTATTGCTTCACAAATTAAAATCTTAAAAAGTTCCTTCAAGAGCAGAGAGTACAAACAGAAGTTGGAACATGGGCCAGATTGCGTAGTTTCGGCTAATAAAGCCTCGTCAGTGACCCCGACATTATCTGGTGACGAAACCAGAAAAGTGCATACTGTAATTTCTAAGCCTCAGTGGTAGGATGCTGGATGCTTTGTTGTTCAACAAAGTCTCTGTGCTTATTTTTTCCTTCGAAAAGTATCTGTGATGGGATGCTGGTCGTTTTATTGCTCCTCAAAGTCTCTGTGGTAGGTAGCTGGGTGTTTTGTTGTGCCGTAAAGTCTTTTCTTGTGAAGGATGCGGGGCGGTTTGGTGCTCCACAAAGTCTCTGTGGTAGGATGTTGGGTGTTTTGTTGCCCATACAAATCTATGTGATAGGACGCTAATTATTTTGTCGCTCCACAAATTCTTTGTGGTAGGCTGTTTGGTGTATCGCTGCTCCAAAAGCCTGTTATATGATGCTGGCAATTTTCTTGTTTCACATGGACTCTGTGTTAGAATGCTTTTTTGTTGCATCAATATGTCTCTGTGGTAGGCTGCTGGGTGTTTTGTTGCTCCCAAAAGTTTCAGTGATAGGATGCTTCATGTTTTGTTGTTCCACAAAGTCTGTGCTATGATGCTGGGTGTTTTGTTGCTTCTCAATTTCTCTTTGTCTAATTGATCAGTTGCTGCAAGTTCTATTGCTCTACAAAGTCTCTTTGTTAAGATAATGTGTGTTTTGTTGCTCCATGTAGTCACTGTGGTAGGATGCTGGGTGTTTTGTGCTAAATCAGTGGTAAGATGCTGCGTGTTTCGTTACTCCAAATAGTCTCTGTGACAGGATACTGGGAGTTTTGTTACTCCAAAGAGTCTCTGTGGTAGGATGGTGCGTGTTTCATTGCTCAACACAGTGAATCTGGTAGGATGCTTCGTGTTTTGTTGCTCAAGTAAGTCTCTAAGAAAGAATTCTTGGTGATTTGTTCCTCCACAAAGTTCTATAGTAGGTTGCTGGGTGTTTTGTTGCCCCAAAGAGTCTATGTGGTAGGACGCTGATTGTTTTTTTTGCTCCACAAACTCTCTGTGGTAGGACGCTGGTTGTTTTATTGCTTCACAAATTCTCTGCGGTAGGATGCTGGGTGTTTTGTCGCTAAAACGAGTCTTTTGGTTGGATGTTTTGTGTTTGTTTGCATCACAGAGTGTCTGCAAGAGGATGCTAGGTTTTTTGTTGCTCCACAAAGTCTCTGTGGTAGGATGCCGGGTGTCTTTTGCTCCTCAGAGTTTAGGAGATATGATGCTGGGTTTTTCGTTGCTACACAAAATCTATATTGTAGCATGCTAGGTGTTTTGTTAATCCACAAACTCTCCTTGGTAGGTCGTTGTGTGTGTGCGTGTTTTTTTTTTTTTTCTTTTTGCTCCACAAAGTCCGTGTGGTACAAACTTTATGTATTGTTGTACCATAAAGTCTCTTTGATAGGATGCAGGGAGTTGAGTTACTCCGCAATTTCTCTGTGGTAGGATACTGGATGTTCGTTTTCTCTACATAGTGTCTGTGGCAGGATGCTGCACGTTTTGGTGCTCTACAAAGTCTCTGTGGTAGAATGATGTGTGTTTTGTTACACCACAAAGTCTCTGTGATAGGATGTGGTGTTGTGTTGATCCACAGAGTCTCTGTGGTTGGATGCTGGGTGTTTTAATAATTTTCATACGATCTGTGGTATGATTCTGGTGTTTTGTTGATCCACAAAGTCTCTGTGGTAAGATGCTGGGTGTTTTGTTACCATGCAGAGGATCTGTGGTAGGATGTTGTATGTTTTGCTGATCCACAAAGTCTCTGTGGTAGGATGCTGGGTTTTTCGTTGCTCCACAAAGACTATGATGTGTGCTTTGTTATTTCACAAAGTCTCTGAGGTAAGATGCTGGGTGTTTTGTTACTAAACAGAGGATCTGTGGTAGGATGCTATATGTTTTGTCGCTTTACAGTCCTTGTGGTAAGATGCTGCGTATTTTGTTACTCCATAAATTCTCTGTGGTAGGATGCTGGGTGTTTTTTACTATACAGAGTTTCTGTTGTAGGATGCTGTAGGCTTTGTTGCTCCACACAGTCTCTGTGGTAAGATTCTGAGCTTTTTGTTTTCGCCAAACAGAATCTCTGGTAAAGTGCTGGGTGTTTTTTTTTGTTTGTCTGGCTTTACAAAGTCTCTGTGGTAGGATGCTGGGTGTTTTATTTCTGCACAAAGCCTTATGCAATTATATGGCTTATGCGATTAATACCTAATGTCCCGTAAATTGGACAGTGTTAACAAATCGGACAATATACACTATTTGCCTCAGGCAAATGGTTTAATCTCCTAAAAATAAAAGAAAAATAAATAAAAAAAATAAATCAGACACCCGTTAATTTACAAACTGACTCGTTCAACTTATAGAGGATAGAACAGTCCACTGGGCATAAATTGGCAAACATGATGTCATCAGATCTGAAGTAAAATCTAACATACTGCATTCAAAAGTTTTACGTCGAATTGCTTGATTGATCCGAAATATAGCGCAATGAATTTAATTGAACTGAGACTGTTTTTAGGTGTACGGGTACATACAAGGTTTCCCACTGCTTTACATAGAAAAACAATTATGTAACTTCTTCAATTTAGTCCTTTAAAGCTGGGGTCTATTCTCAAAGGAAAGCATTTGCTCCTATAGAAAGAATTTGCTCCAACAGGAGATTTTTCCTTTAAGAGTAGAGAAACAAGCGATGGGAGGCCAAAATGAAAATGGCAGACTTGCTTTTCCATTTACATTGAAATAGTGGTACTGACAGCTAAAAGTGTCTCACGTTTCTCCTAGACCTCCTTTAAGCCCCATTTTCGCTGTCACGGTGCTGGTCACGATACCTCCCGTTGAGGAAAAACCGATCTAGCGGGATGATCCTGGACTATTTCCTAAAAAAATAAATTGCTTTCTCATATAAACGACGTTACCCCGGTGTATCCGCCGATCTAGATACCGGGGAATTTCATCCTATGTCACCCCAACTTCACCATCTTTAACTGTGGTGGAGCCGGTACCATCCCGCACGAACCCCGTCGAACCGGATCGGTTCCTTATAAAACGGGATTTACCGGCCCTAACTGTAGATATATAGTTTTACCGCCATTTTCCGGATACAAGTGAGGCTTAACGGCTGATAAACCGGCTCATACCATTCCTCTACCGGTACAAAAACGGGGTTATATCGATCTTCGCCTGAGTTCTGCCGGCCCTAAGCCGGGGTTCAATGCAGTCCACATCACGCCGGAATGCTCTGGTTTATCACGGAAGATGGAGGGTAGAGACACTGACCTGCCCCGGAAATCCCAGTATTAAGCCGGTTCTTGATATCTCTCCCGGGACACCCGGTTGAATTGAACTTTTTTAAACATTCGGGATTGTTAGCCGGATCAACAGGGTTCATCCAGGATCGTCCATGATGCTCACTGTGCCACCAGAACTGTTCACCCGGATCACTAACCGGGACTTTTACCAGGGTTTCCAAACCAGGACAGTGAAAAAGGGGCTTTATTATGGCACATGAGTGTATGCAAACTGTTTATGCGCAGTCTCGACAATGTGAACGCACTCTGTCTTGATTTGTTGATCTATGTCATCGAATTCTGCAAGTTCAGATTTGTTTAAGTCAGATCAAGTTGCGCAGATTTGCAGCCTGAACTGCTTCTTCCGTTTGCATATGCTATCAGGTACCGTTCCTCGCGACGCCAGTCAAATATAATATGCGCATTTTACGATCTTACTGTGAAAATGCCTGATCCAAGCATGTAAATTTCACAAACTTTTAAAACAAGCAAATTCGGTGAATTTATATCCACCGCCGAAGTGGCCCTGATTTGTTTATGGCTTATTTTAAGTTACATAAAATTTCATTCACTGATTACTTAGTTACGGCTGAACTTGTGGATTGTAAATAAAATCAAGGGCAATGATCCTGGGATAAGTGAGATATAAGCTGAAGCTGTTACACTTGTCTCAGCATCACTGCACAATGATGATACATTTTTTTATTCAGTTTCAAGAAATTTTGTTCACCGATACCTAAGTTATGGCTGATTTGTGGATTTTAAATCCATTCAGGGGCATTAAATCATGCATTAATGCAGCAATTATGACAAAACTTAATGTGCGCTGCTGTGTTATGACAGTACCTAATTATTTTAAGTTTCATGAAATTCCATTTATTGGTTACTTAGTTGTGACTCAATTTGTTTATTTTAAACCAATTCAAGGGCAATAACTCATTGCTTACTCAAGCAATTCCGACAAAACATAAGATGCACCAATAAGATATGGTGATACATATTTAGTATAAGTTTCATAGAATTCTGTTTATTGATTACTTAGTTACAGCTAAATTTGTCAACCATAAATTGATTCAAGGGCAATAATTCATGCAGGACTGATGCCCTTTTGAGGAAATTTTATGTGCATAACCGCATTATGGTGATACATATTCAGTTTAAGTTTCATGAAGTTTTGATAATTGGTTACTTAGTTATGACTCATTTTATTAATTTTAAATCCATTAAAGGGCAATAACTCATGCACTACTGATGCCCTTCTCATGAAACTTTATATGCATAACCGTGTTATGGTGATACATATTCAGTTTAAGTTTCATGAAGTTTTAATATTTGGTTACTTAGTTATGACTCATTTTATTAATTTTAAATCTATTAAAGGGCAATAACTCATGCATTACTGAAGCCAGTCTGATGAAACTTCACGTGCATCAGCGCGTTATAGTGATATATATTTATTTTAAGTTTCATGAAATTCCGTCCAGTGGTTACATAGTTATGGCTCCGGACGGATGGACGGAAGGACAGACAGACGGACGGACGGACATGGAGAAAACTATATCCCTCCGCCTTCGGCGGGGGATAACAAGCTTCCATTAGCTTGGTGCAGGCCTTTATAGCTAAAGATCTGGGTTCAGATGCTCCTGAAGGTGAAATTCATTTTAACCGAAAACTGGGGTCCGTACCATGCAACCTTTCATTTTCACTATTCCATTAGCTCGACACGACTGTAATACTGCTGAAAGAGCAGCAAAAACCACAAGTCATTCATTAACTATCCTGAGCATAAGGCTTATATTACCAATTGTCAGTGAATACAACAATCTTTTCTTCTGTTGCTACTTTAAAAGCAAAATCGTCATCATCGTAGAATAGACCGAATTCTAGTTTGGGAATATCGAATCCCTTGACCCAGAATATCGCTGACATGTCTTGGACAATCTCTAGAAAGCCAACATCTTGGAGTGGAAATTCTTTCTCAAAGTACATATCAAACACTGTAAAAGAAATTGTGAGCCGCGACACGAGAAAAACAACAATGTGGTCGTGCGCCCAGCGCAGACTCAGATCAGCCCGGGCATCCGCCCAGTCTGATCAGAGTCATCGCTGTCCGCATGAGGGTAGCTTAGTCCCTTGGCTACCATTTTAGCGCTTAGCACAGACTGATCAGACTGGGCGAATGTCCAAGCTGATCTGAGTCTGTGCTTGGCGCACAACCACTTTGTTGGTTTTCTCGTGTCGCGGCTCATCTTATTTTCTACGGTTTCGGTTACTTCGCAGAAAGTGCAACAGAAATAACGCATAAGAAATGATACTTTGCAATCATCAGTAGCCTATAAACATCATCATGAATATTTCAAAAAGGCACGTGACGTCAAATAGCGTCGCACTGGCGTCGATGTGATGTTATTACGTCGCACTGACAAAGTACGATTTCATGTGTCCGCTGGGTTGGTCAACCTTATACTGTTAATTTGCAGTTTCAGTTTAAAACATTCAATACCCTGTTTCTTGAAGCTGAAAATTATAGTATGATGGCATTACACAGCATTGTCACAAACGTTTCAGAAGCTCAGTTAAAGCGCAAAATTTGCATTCTTGGTGTATTTACTGAAAACCCCTATACTAAACCAATGGAACGCAATGTAGTTTACATGTCAATAATTACATTGAGACGCGCGACCTCACATGACTTTAAATGACGCCAAAATAACCCAATGCTCTCTACAATCTGACTGGGCGTCGGCGACGTCATGACGTCATTTACACTGTGCCGCTGTTAACGGAAAAGCTGCGCGTAAATGTTTTACTGCTTCAATTTAAGCGTGTATATAAGATTTATATAAAGGTTTTGATTAAAACGAATGTAAATATAAGCAATGAATTTAATGTTTCTGATGTTTATTGAAGTGTAAACTCTACTGGGTAATTAGCAAAGTCTACGTGACATGGACCCTTTGGGGGTTCAATCACTTTTCACGCGACCCAATCTTCGACAAACCTCAGAGGAATGAAATTAATTCCTTTAGTTAGTAAAAGCAGATGACACATTTACGCTTGAAAAGCTTTAGAAATGCTATATCCAAATTATACCATATTGAGAATAGAAAGAACACAATGCAAACAGAGTAAATCCCAAAGAGGCAGTTCATGATGAGCCGCCTCATCTCGATCTACGCTATATTCTTATTCAAGTAGTTTCGTCTGTGGCACCAAAAGTTAAAAAAAAAATTACCAATGCACTTTTCCTCTGTGTCAGCGCCAGCAATTGTGGTCCACTTTCCCACAGGGCACGGCATGCATTGAGTTCCACCATATTCTGACTGGTAGGTTCCGGTCGGGCAGGGAACACAGGGGATTACACTTGTCTCAGAATAACTGCCAGGATTACAGAGATCTAAAAAGACACTATAATATATTAATGCATAGTGGATATAACGGTCGTCTATTACATTATTTAATGAAACTGAGAAGACCCTAATTAGACGCCACGGTCTCGTAACAGATCCATGACGTCATTGGTATCAGAGCATAGCAACAGTGTTTGCCTTTTGCAATGACATTATTAACTGAAAGTCTTTCAACAGAAACAGATGGTCTTAAACAAATGAATATTATTGCCATCAAATTCCATGTTTTGAGCTGTCTTTTTAATATTTTGCATGAAAACCCCAAGGCCTCACATTTCTCAGCAGAATCAAAAGTTTTTGTTTCACATTAAAAAAAAAATAATAAATAAAATAAAATAAAAAAAATCGTGATTTGAAAAAGGCTGAACTTCTTGTTTCTTTATCTTTTTACATTAAAACTTATTTTTTTATTTTGTCCTATACCACCTGAAGTTTTAATACTGACTCCAGAGACAAATTACCTCGACAGTCCTCGGATGATGACCTCCCGGAACCTATAGTCCGTGTTTCCGGTGGGCAGGGCTTGCACGAGGTTTGGCCTGGAACATCTAAATAGGTACCTATAGGGCATTCAATACAGCTGTCTTTGTCCTTGTCAAGAAAAGTCCCGATGTCGCATTTTTCTGTAAATGAGAATTAAGCTATAGTAACTCCACATTCTACCTTTGAACTAAACGTTTATACTACCTCACGCAGTACGTTTTACAAATCGTATCATAAGTCGCATTTTCTCTTCTATATGTGACAGGCCCTGACATTTTGAGCTTTATGGGGCCGAAAAGGGAAATTTTGTTTTCAACATTTTCATATTTGAGGGTGCTTTTAGAATAGATTTCGAGAAACCTTAAGAAATAGTGCTAAAGATTACTGCGAAAACAAACACAATTCAAACCAACAAGATTTTTTTTGTTTTCATTTCACTGATTGGATACAATTTACATACTAGCTGGATAAACTTTTATGACTCCGGTTCGTGGCATCGCTTTTCAAAGATCTAGGAAGTGGACACTCTTAAAAAAGTGTAGATGAAGAACCGTTGAATCACTCTTTTCAGGTGACACATTGAAATCCACCATTAAACTTGACGTGCAGACGTGCAAATTTTATGACGTCACTTTCACTTCACGTTTCGAGACGTCACTGCCACAAGGCCCAAATGTGAGACACTGTCACATATATTAACGTTTCGTTTTCTCCACAATATTTCTTTTATAGGGTAAACATGTCAAAATGGCATCAGCTGAATTAGCGTAACCAACGTAGCCGGATCAAAAGAGCCGCGACTTAAAAATACGAATAAAGTGGCATGTGCCCCCAGCGAAGATTTAGATAAACCTGGGCAGCCGCCCAGTCTGATAGCAGTCTTCGCTGTGTACTTTAAGGGTAGATAAGAGTCTAAGCTAGCTCCATGCAGACAGCAAAGACTCTGATCAGACTGGGCGGTTGCCCAGGCTGAACTTAGTCTTCGCTGGGCGCACACGCCGCTTTGTTGGTTTTGTCGTATCTCGGCTCATCTATATTCTTTACATACTAACAATGAAATGACCTTCATACATGTGTTTGCGTGTGCATGTGCATGCCTGAGTGCGAGTCCGTCCCTAAATTTTGTATCTGCAATTCCTAATAGGTTATCATAAGATGATTTGAAGATGTGCATGTGGTTATTTTTTTTATTTTTTTATCAGACTACTCTTATAAAAACTCGTTATTTAATGTTAATCCCAATGCAATACAGGAGTCCCGGTACCTCAGTGGCTTAAGCGCTGGCCTATTGATCTGGCAACCCCAACTTCGAGCCCCACCAGAGGCGAAAGTTCCAACCATAAACAGAGTTCTATTCCACGCACCCTTTCTGATCACCCTCCCATTGTCCTGTTATGACTGAAATACTGATGAAAAGGCCGTAAAATCTTAAGTCATACAGGAGCGGCAGTAGTGTAGTGGATGACACTCCAGACTACCAATCCAGGGGTCGCAAGTTCGATCCCCCGCTTCTCCGGTCTTTCGGATGAGACTTCAAACCGAGGTCCCGTCTCCGTATGACCTCGTTGTTGGTGGGACGTTAAGCCCGAGTTCACTCACTCACTCACTTAAGTCATACATCTAAATGCGATACATTTGAAAGGAACATTTACAAGAGCAAAAAGTTACTATAATGGCGTGTAACAGGAAATCATGTATAACCGCGGTATTACAACGCACCACATTAAGCTCGAACAAGTATACAAACACTTGAACACGCTGGATGGTCAACATAGAGATTTGAGACATTACCTTTGGCCTGAAAAAAGATCCCATACACAGCAGAAAAACGCTAATGGAGTACAGCTGACGCTCGTTATCTTTAAAACTGATATATCAAAGTATTGCTTATATCAAAGAATATATTTTGGACGTATTTCCTATTTTTCTATGCAGGTGCGTTGCATTAATTCTATACTTATGTAGAAAATTTTAAGTCTTAGCATACCCCAAAGTGCATCGTAGCTTCGGCTGAATGTCTTTGTTGTCCAAAAAACTTACCGTGGGAATAAATAAAGGGACACTGCTTAGGATTCCAGAAAAGTTCGCTGTAGAGAATATTGCGGGAAAGCGATTTTACAACCTATCAAAGTTATCTTAACTATAATGACAAGTACGGAAAAGTTTCCATGTAGTTAAAGTCTTTTTCGTGATGTACAGGAATATGGTAATGAAAAACCGAGATCGACATTTCAATACCAGGTATTCAAACATGTCATATTTAATGAATCGGGCCCAAATTTCTTTTCTGCAAGAAAAATAAACCTTTAAAATGAATTAGACGGGACCTTCTGTGGGCCCATTTAGTGTAGGTCATGTTGTTAAAACAAGACTATTTATTTTGAGATATCTGTAGTTTGAGATGAACCCCAGCTTCGAGATGTCGAGAGCTGACCGTATACTCACCACAATAGGCTCGCACCAGCATACTACCGCCGGGGCACTCGGGAATGTCGGCAGTGTTTGGAGTAAGCCAGTCTGTTGGTAGGGTAATATTCAGATGTTCCAGAATGCCATCGTCACTGATGCTAGTCTCCAATTCGTTTTCTAAATTTTCCATAATGTCAACACTTAGGTCACAAGGGCTGTCTGAAAAAGGTGTTACATTTATGGTAGCATTTAAAATAGTTGCGAATGTACAGATAAAAACGACACCATACCGAATTTAGTGCAACAGATGCGCGTTTCTGTATTTAACTTCTCCAGTGTCGCTTACTCCAAAATTTGAAAGAAAAAAAAAAGAGAATGGGCAGATGTAGTGATAAATTGCATTTACAAAAGTGATTTTCTTGATCCAAGATCAAACGCTATGCTTCATAAGGTAAATAGGTACTTTATAATTTCCTTCATATTACAACTCAGTTTCTGCAGCCTTATTTTGCAAAACTATGTAACAGTTTCCCTGAAAACGAAGCACTTTCAAAACTCGCTCGCTCTTGCCTGAAAGAAAACTAGAAAATTGTGTCTGCAAAACACATGTGATGCCTCCGTGCCCATGCCAATCCCATGCCCAGCCCCACCTAGAATTCCTCAACACATCCACTACTGATGACTTGTCTGAAATGTCAAAGTCGCAAATGCTGTAATTTTATCAAAATATCTTTATTTTAACTTTACAGAGTCATATGCATAATTTTCACTATGTTTGTAATATCTTTGCATAGTTTGGAATGAATGGCTTGAAAACTCTGGGAGGAGCTTATTAAACAAACATGCTACCCAATATTAAGGACAAATCTTAAAAATATTTAAGTCAAAAAAGCGGTCATTTTTTTTTTCATCCTCAAAAAATCACATGCACATCTCGAATATGCTTGTACATGTAACAGCTGTGCACAGTTTGAAATTGATTGTTAGTAAAGTATCGGAGAACTTTCCAGTCTACACAACTATCGTCTGAACACTGGAGTACGATTTGCACGAATAGATTTATGTAATGTTATTATCGGAGCATAACGGTATATATAGCCATAAGCACGCCCTCCTGGTATACTTTCTTGAAAGCTAATATACTACCTGTATTTGTTAACCAATTCTTTATTCTCTCTGTCTTATTTTTATACCCTATTTATTCCCATTTTTATTTTATTTTATTTATTTATTTTTTCCCTTCTGTTATTATGTTCAGGTGTAGTATGATCTGCACGAACAGATTTATGTAAGGCTATTATAGCAGTATAGTATGTAGATTAGTTTCTATACTATAGAGTTGTATTTCATCGCATTATTGTATCTCATACATTGAACGAAGCCTCATTTATTTATTTCATATTGTACATATGCCTCATGTTGCCATGTTATATGGACGGAGAGTAATAAAAGATTTGATTTAATTTCATTTGAGAATTGATTAATTACACAAATTTGCTACCCTATAATGAATCCTTATCTCAAAGTTGTCTTAGTCTAAAATTCCATTAATGTGTCAAAATTTATTGTTTCATCTGCAAAACATAACATAAACATTTTGAATATGCTTGTAACAACGTTTCAAATTCATTGCTTGAAAACTATTGCAGAAGTTGATTAAAAAAAATTTGCTACCATATATTACAGCCTAACCTAAAGAATGCCTAGGTTGAAAATGGCGTATTGTCAACTTTTTCTTTTCATTTGCAAAAAGTCACATGTACCTTTTCAATATAATTGTGACATCTGTGCAAAGTTTCAAATTGACTGCTTGAAATATATGGAAGGAGTTGATAACACAATATTAAAACATAGCCTCAAAATTGTCTAAGTCGAAAATAGCACAATTTTTTCTCCTCAAAAAGCACATGCACATCTTCAATATGCTTCAAATTGATTGCTTGAAAACTCTGGGAGAAGTTGGTTACACAAACTTGCTACACTATACTGAAGACTACCTCAAATTGTCTAAAAGTAAGTCATAGTGCTGATTATGAATTATTTTTGTCCTATGAGATCAGAGGATATATTCTGAGAAATCAACTTTTTTGACTGGTTTAGACTTTCATTTCTAGATCGTCGTATTTTTAGCTCACCTGAGCCTTAAGGCTCATAGGTGAGCTTATAGTATAGCCAGGCAAGCCGTTCTATTCTGTTCAATCGTCCATTTTCCGTTGTCAACATTTTCAAACATCTTCTCCTCTGAAACCACTAGGCCGATCGAAGCTATATTTCATATGGAGCCTACCTAGGTTGGGAGAACAAAAGTTTGTTCGGGGTATCTGGGTCACATGACTAAGATGGCCGCAACACCCATATATGGTAAAAACCCTTTAGAAATCTTCTTCTCCAGAACCAAAAGGCCGATGACCTTGAAACTTGGTATGTAACATCGGGCATGCGGGCCCATCATAATTAGCTCACCTGAGCTGAAGGCTCACAGGTGAGTTTATAGTATAGGCAGGCATCCGTCATCTGTTGTCCGTCCATCTGTCGTCCGTCGTCCGTCAACATTTTCAAACGACATCTCCTCTGAAACTACAAGGCCCATTGTTACCAAATTTCATATATGGCATCTATAGGCAGGGGAACCAATAATACTGTTTTTGATTTAAATCGCTTCAGAACTTTGGTTGCTATGGCAACTTTAAGTTTCCATTGACTTGTATGGGGAAAATTGAAAATTTGCATTTATTGCTATGTCACTGCAGATATTTTGATAAAACTTTTACAGAAATGTTCCTTGAGTAGTCTTCTATCAACCACATAAAATTTATGTAAATTGCACAATTTGGCTGGTTGCCATGGCAACCGAAAGGTTGAAAATAGAAAATATATTCAAAAATCATCTCCTCAGAAACTATGCAACCAATAAAGCTCAAACTTCACAGAAAGGATCTTAGTACTAGCTTCTACAAAAGTACTGTTTTTCTTGGCAATTGCTCTGGCAGTTTGGTTGCTATGGGAACTTAAAGTTACCATTGACTTAAAATGGCAAAATAGAAAATTTGCATTTATTGCTATGCCACTGCAGATATTTTGACAAAACTTTCATAGAAATGTACCTTGAGTAGTCTTTAACCAGCCTTGTTAAATTTATGCAAAATGCGCAATTTGGCTGGTTGCCATTGCAACCGAATAGTTAAAAATAGAAAAATATTAAAAAATCATCTCCACAGAAAATGAGTGGCCAGTAAAGCTCAAGCTTTACAGAAAGAACCTTAGTACTAGTCTCTATAGAATTACAGTTTTTCATGGCAATTACTCCAGCAGTTTGGTTGCTATGGCAACTAAGAGTTTCCATTGACTTATAATGGGGAAAATGGAAATTGACAATTTTTGCTGTCTCACTGCATTTATTTAGATTTTCTTTCTACAGAAATGTTTCTTGAATAGTCTTCGATGTTTCATATGAATTTTCTCCAAATCGCTGAATTTGATTGGTTGCCATGGCAAAATATAGGGTAAATTTTCGAAGAAAAAATGAAAAAATCTTCTGCTCAGAAGCCATATGGGGGATGAAGCTGATATTGTGCAAACATGTTGATGACAGAAGCCTCTACATGAATTTTGTTTTTTCTTCCAACCCCATAAGAACTTTGGTTGCTACAGCAACTTATAGTTTCCATTGACTTATAATGGGAAAAGTGAAGCCATGAGGAGGATGAAGCTGATACTTTGCATACATATTAATAACATTAGCCTCTACCTAAAGTATGTTTCATATTATCATTGCCCATGTGGACTGGTTGCTATGGCAACTTAAAGTTCCATAGACTTACAATGGGGAAAGTGGACATTTGGTATTTATTTCTGTGTTACTGCAGATATTTTGACAAAAGCTTTACAGAAATGTTCCTAGAGTAGTCCTCTATCAGCCATATGAATTTTGCCCAAAGACCTGATTTTGATTGGTTGCCATTGCAACTGAAAGGCCAAATTTTCAATTTTTTCATTTTTTTTTTTTGCCAAAGATCTTCTTCTCAGAAGCCATTAAGGGTGGATAAAGTTTATTTTTTGCATAAATGTTTGTGATATTATCCTCTACATAAATGGTTTGTTTTATTGCTGTTGTGCATGTTGGTTTGTTGCTGTGGCAATATAGTTTTTCCAACATAACCTCAGTGCTCAGGTGAGCGATAAAGGCTCATTGGCCCTCTGGTTATCATTTGGGCCCTTTTTGATATTAATAAGTCTTTGAATCGACTGCTTATTAAGTTTAAGAAATTAGAGTATGCTTTCCTTTGCCTTTCTTTACCAGATACTGTCAGGGCCACTTATCAGGCTTGTGTAGCTGAAACTTCAAAGTATTGCCCATGTTCCTTCTGTTGAATGTGTTCTGGGCTCTTGAAGGAACTTTTTAATATTTTAATTAGTATATATACCATTTTGATCGGGACATGTGGTTATAATATCCATTTCGAATGTAACAAGTCCCTCTTCATTACAGTAAATTCTTGTTCCTGCTAGCATGCACTCATAGCCTGTCTCACATAGATTAAATGTTTGTATGTGTGACCTGAAAGTTGTTTCTAACGTTTCTTGCTGATCATCAAGTTCATGCTGGTAACATTCGTTACTTGATAAGTAGGAGATTGATAAAGTGTAGGCAGCCACCTGTACCTCCCCTCTTTCTGAAATGTTTGATAAAATAACAATTATTAAGGTGTACAAGAAACACAAAATAATAGCAGTATATTTTCAAAAATGATTCCTAGAATTACATGATTTCCGAATGACTGTTATGTTTAAATGATTTAAAAAAACAACCAAAAAACTGAAACAAGGAAGTTTGTGTTTAAAAGACGTTTAAAAAGCAGATTCAGGAAAACCTAAAACACTATTTCAACAGATCCAAATAAAATGTGATCTAACGAGAAAGAGACAAAACATAACATGTTTATTATGTCTATAAGCGGAGTTTCAGGCATTTTCTTATGTTGAGAGGACCACAAAATGCCGCAGAAACTGCAACTTGTTTTCCTTTGGTTATTATTTTAAAAGAAAATGTTTAAAGTTAGATATCATTCCATTAATATAAGCAACTGATACTTTTTTATTTATTAGTGACGTATTTAAAGTGCATTATTGTGCTGCAAAATAAGCTGCGCACATTTATTGGATAGGCCTAAAGCCTAAATGCAAACAAAAACTGGTCAAAATGACAAAATAGACGGACAAGTGTACAACAAGAGGTACAGAAACAAATTAAAAACACAAGAATGAAGAAAATTTGAATTACAATAGGTGTTAAGTTAAAATGCAAATAAAAACATGATAAAGGCGCAAAAATACAGTTTTGAAATCCATGGGGGGCCAATTATGGTTCGAATCTTTCAGCACGGGATATAGATATAAAAGGTACAAGTAGGGTATCTGCCATCGCATTATGTTGTTTAAGTAATCTTTATTTGAATTACACTCAGAATCATTAATTGGTGTGTTCAATTACGTTAATAGGGAAAATTCTGATAATACGCGCAACCTCATTTATGTCTTTGTATTCTCAAATTATATAAGGAATGGTCAATCATGTCATGGGTCTTTTGGAAAATACCTACAGGCATTAATGTTTTCTGCTTTAACTCAAAACTGCAGAAAAGACATGATCGTGAGAATAGATTTTTTTTGTCACCAAAGACAAACATATATCATTAGTTTTGCCTCGGCAGGACAATTCTATTTACATATACAATTCAAATATATGTGAAACTGTGCAAGTTGAATAATGAATAAAACAGCTTAAATTTTCGTTTTGACATTTAGCTGTCTCCACAATTTACCGATGCACTCTGATGGAAATGTTTCCGGCGACCAGACTCCAGTTACTCCACAATGGTACTCATTTGACTTTTTATACGGTAACATGTAACCTTCGTCGCACTCTATATAGCACGTTTTCCCTTCTTCTGTGTTTACACAGGTTGTATTTCCATTGGCAGGCTCCGTCAAATCTTGGCATGGCACGACTGAAATTACAGTATACTATGCTTCCCATGAATATCTCCCAGTGGCAAATGACGTCAAATGAGCGCATTACGCTAAAACGACAGCGCATTGACGTCGATGCCACGTCATTACGTCGCATCGACGTTAGTGCTACGTCATTATGACGTCATGTGCCAGCTGGACTATATGTATTTATTCGCAATTTTTACAATGGTAATAATTTTTTTACTTGCAGTTTGGTTCCTCAGTCAAGAACTGGTTCCAAAAAGGGAGGCACAAATATAATTATGATAGAGATACTGACCATGTTGGTGCAATATATACCGTACTAATCCTAACGTCCCGGAGGGGGTGTTGTATTTTACAAAAGGGTGCGTTGTTTAAAGCCTTAAGAGAAGTAAATCGGCCACTGTCAAAATACCATTACTAAATAGTATTAAGTTGAATGGCTATACTTTCAGTTGAGGCAATTCAACTTTTTCCCTTTCTGTCCCTCCCTTCTTACAGCTCTAACATAAAATATTCTGCTCTACTAGGAGCAAATAGTTTCCTAGAAAAATGAACCCCATTTGAGGAGTTGCGATCCCCTTTGTAAAAATGATTGAAAACATAGAGGTTAATAAGTCAATGTAACATGATTTATGGAAAAGACGTATGGGCGACTATCAGAACAGGGGTGTTTCTTAGCATTTATAAATATGAAATATGAAGTTGCCTGGTTAATTACAATATATACTTAAAGGCAAAAGTTCTAAACGGCCCAGTTAAAAGTTTCAATCTTCGAGCACATACGCTAAATTTTGAAAACATTTGAGCCGCGACACGAAAAACCCAACATAGTGGTTGTGCGCCCAGCGCAGACACAGATCAGCCTGGACATCCGTCAAGTCTGATCAGAGTCTTCGCTGTCCGCATGGAGGTAGCTCACTCCCTTAGCTACCCTTTAAGCACTTAGCGAAGAGTCTGACCAGACAGGGCGGATGGCCAGGCTGATCTGAGTGCACACGGCGCACAACCACATTGTTGGTTTTCTCGTGTCGCGGCTCATTTTGTCTGCTTTTGTTACACAAAGTCTGCTTTTGTTACACAAAGTTTCTTTTCAATTAGGTACATGTACAGTGTGGCATTGGACTATAACTATAACATTTGTAAGACTCCTGAGTACATTTATTACATATTTTAATGAAAAGTATAGGAGTAATATAAATGACTAAACAATACCGCCGAAGTTTCCGTTTGATAAATTATGCGAACCAGCCTTAGTGTAAACAATATTTTATTCAACATACTGAGCAAATATGAACAATACAATCTCATAAGAACAATAACCTTATACAGTAGCTTGAAAGGGATTCAGAAGAAAGTTTACGACTTATGTAATCTGTATCCCACTGTTACTGTATACAATTTTCTAAATAACAAGTGATTTAAATAAGTATAAAGTTAAGAAACTCGGTAGACTAATGTCGAAATGAAAGTATTTCCGAAAGAAAAAATAGAATAGACATATTAATGAATTTCAACTCTTTGTACTAAAACATTCTCAACAAAAAAGCTAAGTTGTTGTTTCTGGTTTGCTGAAGCTCCACGGGGAATGGAAAATAAATTGCAATCAGTTTTTCTGTTTTGCCTGTAAAGATAAACAATAAATAGTCGCCAAGAAATGTTTTGGATGTCTTTTTACCAAAATTACGGAGTCTCAATACGTCATCCATATTTGTATGCAACCATATATGGCAGTGAAAAAAAAAGTCAGCAGATATTTATGAGAATGATCATTACATGTGATTTATTTAAGCTATTTATGTACTCTCGCATTATGCAATTTTAAACCGTTTAGATTTTATCAAAAACTCATTAACAGCTAAGAATATGTGTCGGTTTTCAATATCAGTCAGTTGTTCATTACCAAAAAGAAGTATGTTTAGAGTAGGCTGACAAATAGGAGTGATTTTACTAAGGAGTTCTTGTCTGAGATGGTGAAAGCGTTCACAGTTGAAAGAAAATGATTAGTATCCTCAACTACTTGACATACACACAACGAAGTGTCTATAATATTTTTAGAAAATAGATGTTGATTGAGAGAGCTACAAGTTGTTCTTAAACGTGCATGATAAATCTGGCCTAGTCTCATACCGTCAAAATAAAAGGAGGGTATTTTCATAATATTAGAATTTAACTCGTGCTTAAAGGCAGATATGCTCGGTAAATTACGTACATCTTCTGGAAGTTCGTTCCATTCCCTGATTACAGACGGTAAAAAAGAATTGTAATAAAGCTGAGAACTTGCATGAACAGTTAGTAAATCTGAAGAGTTTCGTAACGGATAATTAGTGGTGCTTCCAATAGTTGGGGGAACTAGAGAAGACAAGTAATTAGGAGATAGACTATTTTGCATTTTATAAAATAAGAGAAGTTTATGCTTTTTCCTGCGAATAAAAAGGGTTTCCCAACCAGTCTCATGAGTAAGAGAATTTATCGAAACCAATTTGGTAGCTCCTGTTACGATACGGGCTGCTTCATATTGGATTTTTTCAAGTTCATTTACCTCATACTGGGTACAACTGTTCCATACGACATCGGCATACTCAAGGATAGGGCGATTAAAAGTATAATATATTATTTGAAGAGACTTCCTATCGGGTTTAAATTTTATTTTTCTCATAACGTTTATGCGAGTCCATGCTTTTGATTTGATATAATCTAAATGATCATGCCATGTACAGTCACTAGAGAATACTACACCTAAATGTTTATGCAAATTAACTTCTGAAATAGGATATTGGTCCATTACAACATTAGGATGGTTTGGTTTATTACGTTTCCTTGAAAACAATGACAGACTCTGATTTTGACGGGTTAAATGTAACAAACCATTGGTTTGCCCATTGGTGTATTTTATTAAGATCGGAATTTAATTGATTTGCAGCTTAAATGGGGTTAGTCACTATAATACAAAGAGTAGTATCATCCACAAAGAGTCTAATTGAAGAGTTTATATTTACAACACTGTCGTTAATGTACAGAAGAAAAAGCAAGGGACCTAAAATGAAGCCTTGGGGAACACCGGCTTCAACAGAAGACCAGCTAGAACTTACACCAGGAATAACTACTCTTTGCTTCCTATTAGCCAGATAATCTGTAAACCACTGGAGAAGAGAGCCGGATATACCAACAGAATGTAACTTAAAGAGAAGACCTTTATGCCAAACCCTGTCGAAAGCTTTACTTATATCACAAAATATAGCACGAACTTCTTCGCCCTCGTCCAGGGCCTGGCAGAAAGTGTTAAATATATCAACTAACTGATTGAAAGTAGAATCTCCTGGAACAAAGCCAGACTGTAGAGTAGTGATTACATGGTGATCATTTAAGAAATTATAAACGTATTTATGTACACTTTTTTCAAGAACTTTACCAAGAGTATTAAGTAGGGATATGGGTCCATAGTTTGTTTGGGTCATTCTTTTTGTAAACAGGAGTAACATTAGCCTGTTTCCATTGATTTCCAATTTTGCCTTTAGCAAGAGAAAAGTTAAAGAGGTCAGCTAGAGGAGCAGATAAAGGTCGAGCAAGCTCTTTTAATAGTCGATTATCAATAGAATCTGGGTCGGCAGCTTTTCCTGTCTTCAGGGTGTTTAAGATATCTTCAACTTCGTGAGAAGAAGTAGAAATAGATTCAAGTGTATAAGGAGGCACAAGATTTACTGTAGGTAAAGAGGCATTTCTATCATCCAGAATTGTTTGTTCAGTAAAAAACTGGTTTAAAATATTTGCTTCGTCGTTTTCATTGGTATAAATTATATCATCTTTGCAAAGTGGAGAAAAAGTTGATGGCTGTTCAGGTGCAATAAAATATTTTAAAGTTCGCCACCAGTCTTTTTGACTAAGATTTGACTTTTTGACCAACCTTGACGACTCTTAAGAAATGCACGGGTATCTTTGTTTTTGGACGAGTAACAGCAAATCATGGTCGAACATATTTTAATAAAAAGGTATAGAAGAAAATAAATGACTAAACCTGCGCATGAGGGTATTTTGTCCCAGTTCCATCTGACGTCAATTTGGCTTGTAGTAGGATCGTCCTCGCACTTGACAATGTCGTCTCCGTCCAAAACATAGTTATGTTTGCATGACAATGAGCAAGTGGACCCTGCTGCGTAGCTGTCACATTGAGCTACAAGGTTGTCATCGGAAATAAGTTTTGAGAGACTTGTGCATGAGGGGACTGAAAAATAAAGAATATTAACGTTTGTATTATAACTAATAACAGAGGTTGGATGGATGACTGCGCTCACAGGTACGTCCCAGTTAACTTTTAACCCTTTTAACCTAGCGTCCCATAAACATGACATAGGCAAACAGTGTAGATTCAGATCAGACGCCGCAAAACGCGACGTCTGATCAGGGTCTACACTATTTGCATAAGAAAAACGGATATTTCTCTTTAAAATAAACTGAATTATGAAAATAAAACTAAACCAGACACCCCACCCCTTACTTGACAAATTGACCCAACAACCATTTGATAAGTATAGAACAGTCCACTGGGCATATATGGGTTAAACAGTATTTCACTCAGTTATTCTGGGCTATAGGTATGGATGGATGGATGGGTGGCTTGCGATTTTACTTCATTTTCAACAGTATTGCAGTTAAATCAGGACGATGGGATGGTGATAATGAAAGGTTTTGTGCAATGGAACCCGTTTACGGTAGGAAAAATTCTCGCCTCAAGCGGGGTTCGAACCCAGTCCGCTAGATCAGTAGGCCTGCGCTTATTCCACAGAGCACTGGGGCTCCTAGGGCTCTAGGTGAGTGGTTATTAAGGGCTCTTTGCAATGAAGGGCAGTGTAGATTCGGATAGAATCTCGCCTCCTGTCAGACTGACAGCATTCCGTTAGAAGTATAAACAATTTTAAGATAATGGCCATATTAAGGTGGTGATTTATGGTAAATATAAAAATCTGCATAAAACCATAAAAAAGAAACGTATCTCCCTGAAAGTTAACAGACTTCTTATTTTTGTCGTTCTTTACAGTTTAAAATACAAAATAGACGTACATGCTGCTTAAAAAAGTGTTTTTATAAGGAAAGATCAAAGGGTATTTTCTGGGAATAAATCTGAAAAAAAATAATATCGTTATTGAAAATTTACGTAGTGCTGAAGGTGCATTATTGCATAATGAAAAACGTCCTAGCAATTATTTAAATCCCGGTCTGGCCACATACTTTCGTTTCTCCTTCCGCTGATTCAAGAAGGGCAGTTGTCAGTTACTGGCGAAAGTATGTGCACTTAGTACTGGTTAACCGCTTAGGAGGTCTAAGCCTGCCCAGGAATAGTGTGGTTAGGTTAACTGGCCGTCCCGACATGACCTTAGTTGTTTTCCGTGGACGTTAAGCATTAGATCAACCAACCAACCAACCAACAGCAATTATTTATTCCAACTCTTTCTCAAATTGTAATGTAGTCCAGATGAAAACGATAGCTTTTTCTAAAATGTTCAACCATGTACAAAGTAAATGTACACTGGACGCATTTATTAGATATAGGGTAGGCAAGCATACCTATGTTAACACCTACAATATAAATAATACATTACTGACATGATCAGTGGTGCGTAGATGAACTTGTTCAACCTTGTTAAAATAGTCTCACCTGTCTCACCTGTGTGTTTGACAAAAATATTTGGACACAGACTGCATCTTTTTTCATCTGCTCGGCCTGATTATGTGTGAAAGAGTTTGAAAAAATAATTGCTAGGACGCTCTCCATTATGCAAGAAGGTACTCTAAGCACTAAGTATATTTTCAATAATGATATTATTTTTTCAGATTTATTCGCAGAAAATTACCCTTTGATCTTCTCTTATAAAAACACTTTTTAACATTAAAAAATGCTGCATTTTGGGATTCTAAATTATGAGAAACAACATAAACAAGGCATCTGCTAAGTTTTGGAAAGATCAGTGTTATTTTGAGTATTTTATGCTGATTTTTGTCTTTGTCCCAAATCAGTGATTATCACCACCTTAATGCATATACAAATTTTAGGGCCGATTTCTGGCCACAGTTAGTACTCGGATTAGCATTCGGAACACCATTGTCTACATCTTGTCTACAAACATGGTGTAAAGAGAACAATAGTAACCATTCTTTATCATATCACGTCGCATCTGAGAGTGTAATAAAGCCATGCATTAAAAACGATAATCCACCAGTGGATAAAATATGCAAATTACGTCGTAACGTTATGGCGAAATGGTGACGCTTAAAGGCAAAATTTGCTAATAAAATGCGATTTTAATGTCATATGATAAATAGAATCTTGCATTCGAGCTCCTGTGTTATTGAATTTAATAAACTCATTGGGGGAAAACCGATAAGATGCTCGACATAGCCTCGCATCTTATCTTTTTCCCCAACTCGTTTAATAAATTCAATAATATACAATTATTGACCTTTGTTGAGGTGAATATACAGCTTTATTGACCTGCAAACATCATATTGACCGACGCGAAGCGAAGCATTCACCGAAATAAAGGTCAACAATTGTTTTATTATATAATAATTCTAAATTTAGTTTCTTCAGATATTTATGATGGTACTACATGGATTATCTCGCGACGTTACGCCATTAACATTAACGTGAATCAGACGTTTCGTCACGAAAATACAATGACGTCAGCGTAAAAGGTATTACTCACTGACAGGCCGGTGAATATCACAAAAAATTGACCGACACGTGACGACAACACAGCCAATGAAATTGCGTGTTACATCTTGGTCATATAATAATACATGAGCACTCATGTAAGATCCTCTATATATAGATACAACTTACCTTCAACGTTTAGTATCACACTGCAGACCGGAGAAATATTTCCTGACGAATCTTGAGCTTCATATTGTACAACATGTTGTCCAGCCTTTAGAGATGCTCCTTCTTCCGGACCTGATATACGGTACACCTCCGCTGTTCCTTTTACCTCCTCCTGCACTTCTGGTCTAGGCCAACTTCCGGTTACTGTAGACTTGCCAGGTGGTAGATATAGACTGTACAGGGGAATACACTTCAGTATGGGAGGTTCCATGTCTAAAATTCAGATTATCGTAAAACTGTAAGTACTGGATAGGACGAAGCAAACTGTGTATACCTTGATCAGACTGCGCTGTTTGCCATTCTATCTGCATATTTTGGATGCAAAAGCAAACTGTTCTATTTTAGAACAAATACGATATGTATTTAAGGTGTCACAATTTTTAGATTTTTTACGGTAAACTACAACGCATACAAGTCTTAAATGGATGGATGACTTGCGATTTTACGTCCTTTTCAACAGTATTTCAGTTATATCAGGACGATGGGACGGTGACAATGAAAGGCTGTGTGCAATGGAATTCCGTTTACGGTTGGAAAGATTCTCGCCTCAAGCGGGCCTCGAATCCGGTCCGCTAGATCAGTTGGCTAGCGCTTAACCCACAGAGCCACCGGGGATCTTACAGGGCTTAGAACATTGAACTAATGTAAGACCTATCTCACATTTGCATACATTCTTAACTAACATGAATATATAGTATTTTTCGCCAAAAATGTAATTTAAGTTTGTTTTATAATCAGTGTTCCTAACAATCAATCTGCGACTTTGTTTACATAAATGTAGTGAAAATGAATGAAAAGGAAGATAGAAAATAGTCCTTATATATCTCGTGCTTTCTGATTCTGTCTTTTTATGGAACGAAACCAGTCACACCGCTTCATTACAAAATGCAAACAACGATGAAATTGCCTTCGATTTACTAACTATGCGGGGTGCTAATACTTTTAGCGAACCTAGGTACCAAGGATCAATTGCATCTTAAGTCTCCAAAAGGACCTTTTCAAGACAGTATGTTTTTCTGTGAATGTGAATTGCTATGGAGAATTGATATAAGATTCTACCCTTTCAACACTATACCTAACGATTTTAGACTGGCTCTTCAGTCTTTCAACCTGGATCTTTGGATTATGTAGCATCCAATGCATATATCAAACCAAGTCTGTATCCAGGAGAGACGACAAGGCGACTCATAACGAGTCACCTCATCTGAATCTGCACTTTTGAAAACTTGTTAAAGTACATGGCTACACATTAAGGAGACCATTTTCATCTTTTGCCTCCTTTCTCATAAATGCTTCTTTCCGAAAAATGTAGGAAAAAAGAAAGAAATGAGCCGCGACGCGACAAAACCAACAAAGTGGCACGTGCACCCAGCGAAGACTAATATCAGCCTGGGCATCCGCCCAGTCTGATCAGAGTCTTCGCTGTTCGCTTGGAGCTAGCTTCCACCCTTACTACCCTTTAGCACAAAGCGCAGATTCTGATCAGACTGGGCGGCTGCCCAGGCTGATCCGAGTCATCGTTGGGCGCTTTTGCCACTTTTTCGGTTTTCTCGTTTCGCGTCCAAAATATACCTAGTAACCTTGAGTATCCTGTATTGCTTACCAATGCAATATGGTTCCCCAGGGATTTCCCATTTTCCATCAGCTGTGCATGTTGCAAAGGTGTTAACTATCCGATTGTCTTGTCCAGCATACAGTTTAGCAGCATCAACTTTTCTCGATGCTTCGTGAAATGCTTCTAGTGAATCGTTTTTTGCAACAATTTTATCGGCAAGATTGATTCCCGTCTCATTCAAATACATTTCAGCAGCTGCTAATGCATTAGATGCTTCATCTCTCTCCAAACTAGCTACTGTTTCTTCTTCTGCTAATCTGGTGAATCTCTCGTTTGCTTCTTCAAGCGCAGCTTTGATTCTTTCTGCTTCAGCGGTAAGCTCTGCAGCTGCATCCAAAAGCTCATCGGCGTTAGGTGCATTTGATTCGACAGCATGTCCTGCTTCAGCTGTGGCTCTCATGGCCAGAGCTTTGGACTCATTGTATTGAGCTGATAATTGGTTGAACTCTGTTTCAGCAGTTTTGGCCGCCTCAGCAGCGCTTTCATATGCTGCCTCAGCTTTATTAAGTTCACTGGTCTTTTCATCTACAGACTTTTCTGTCAGGTTTCTCAAGCTCTCAGCCATTGACAATTCTTCCTGAAAAGTGTTGGTGTACGCTATCATGGCATTTTTAAATACCACTGCTGGTCACCATGGGCATGGTGTACCAAGAGGGTCAAAAGCACCGATACGGGTCGACCCGTATTTGACCCGTATCGGTGCTTTTGACCCTCTTGGGACACCATAATAGTGAGTTTACTGCACGTCATGGACTAATACTAAACACAATCTGCTTGTTTGGAAAAGAACAATTAACCCATTTAATAGAATTTATGTTGTTCGCAAAAGAGATATATCTATTTTAGTCGGCATTAAATAGCTCCATTGAGTACTGCAGTTAGATGAAAACCATAGTCTGTGCTATATTTTACTTCAACTTACTTAGTGACAATAGTGTGAAAATGAACAAAGACTTGTGGACGTTTCTCTTGGTGTACATTTGGTGTACAGCATGTATCAAAATCTTAATCTCTCAAATTTGGCCCTTATTGTATGACCACGATGTAAAGCATTATTTCATTGGCTAAAATCGACATCACCGGCAGGCCAATATTTTACGATATTAATCGGTCAATTTGTCAATATGAATTTTATACTGACGTCATTTGTACTACGTGAAGTCGCGTTAATGACATGAAAGTTGCAAGATGAAACCATGTCGTTCCGTAAGATGTCAATTTAATTTTACTCGGAATTGTCAAATAATCATGGGCAGAAATGGAGTGTAGATTCACCTAGCCACCGTATCAATAAGTCGATAAGTGACACGTTCATTTTATAATGGGCTGACATAGGACATGTATTATTATCTGAGCCAATAAAACTGTTAAAACCTTAGATAAACAAATTATTGTTGACGATTCCTAAATCTACATTAACTCTATTTTACAAACATATAACTTTCATAATTTTGGGATGAAAAAAAGTTAGGTCATTTTCATATGTAATGTCCATACCCTTCTTTCTATTAACCACAATATAAAAATCATAAAAACGACCCCCCTTTGATTAAATAAACCGATTAAAACAACATTATTTTTCCATTAAATACAAAATTGCTGATACTTCCTAAAACTAGAAAAGATATATAATTCATATTTCTGCTTTTGAAAAAAGTTAGGTCATTTTTCAAAAAAGCCTAGTGGACAAAGCAACTAAAACTGCATTTTACCGTGTAAGACCGGTTTGCAGCAACCGGTTGATGACGGATCAATTCATACCTAGCACTATTCTATTCCACTGTTAAAACTGTTAAATATTCGCATACACAGGTAATACTATAATGAACATATTTATTGACCCTTATTTCGGTAAATATGCAATTTTATTGACCTGCAAACTAAATATATTGACTTCCGATACGCGTCTGTCAATATGCAGTTTGTAGGTCTATAAAACCGTATATTCACCACAACAAAGACCATTAGTTGTATATCATACCTCAGCCTTGTCCAGTTGTGAGGCAGCTGCAGCAGCTAAGTCGTCTAGTTCATCTTGTTCCTCTCGCTCTTGCATATCATTTCGTAAAATATACCCGTATTTACAGGTCGCCCTACAGAAACTGCCGAAGTCACGAGAATCTTCGTTGCAGATGAAGTTTACGTCAGTAAAGTTGGTGACGATCTCTCCACAAGATATTGCTGTTAAATAGATACAATTGGTTCATTATCTCAAACACTGATATCTAGAAGTGCCCACTTTTATCAAAGAATACAGTTTGGACATTTTTCCTATTTTCCTTTTAACCCTTGTTTTCTCAAATTACTGGTATCTCCCTCTCTTTGCATTATGCCCTTAAACTAAAGTCAAGTTCATCAAATCCAACGTAAGAAATTGTTTTTTCGGCCCCAATATAAAACATTATTCGAGTATAAACCAAATATGATTCCTTCCTTTGGCATTAGAATCTCTTCAGAATTTGAAAATATGAATTTAGATTTAAACACAATCGAACAGTTTAGGGTTCCGGATGTGCCACCATGGACACTTATTCAACCACGTGTTTTATTTTCTTTGCATACTGATAAAAAATCTCAAACTGACCCTCTTGTATTTCGAACTAAATTTAATGAACTGCTGTCTGACTTTTCTAACTATGAGACTTTATATACTGATGGTTCAAAGGATGGAGACAAAGCTGGCTCCGCTTGTGTTGCTCCATCCAAAACATACAAATGTAGATTACCTGCTAATGCCTCAATCTTTTCAACGGAGATCAAAGCTATTGATTTAGCTTTGGATCATATTGAACAGTCTAGGAATACAGATTTTATCATCTTCTCTGATTCCTTCTCTGTTCTGCAATCCCTAAATAATCGCCATATTGAAAACCCTATTCTTTTGGATATCCTCTTGAGGCATAATGACTTAGCTGAGCTAAACAACATTCTATTTTGCTGGCTTCCCAGTCACGTTGGGATTAAAGGCAACGAAAAGGCCGACATTGCTGCGAAATCGGCATTAGCTCTTCATATTTCTGATCTTAAAATTCCTTACACTGATATCAAACCTTGCATAAATACCTACCTTTATGATAAATGGCAGATATCATGGAATGCTGTTGTCTTTAACTAAATTCTATCAAGCCTTCACTTTGTGAAAGGCAACCATCTTATAGAATTGATCGTAAGGAAGAAGTAACTTTGGCTCGAATCAGAATCAGCCATACTTTTATTACTCATTCGTTTCTGTTGAAAGATGAGGATCCGCCCCTGTGCATTCCTTGCCAGGAACCTTTTAGTGTTAAACATTTTCTTTTAGATTGCGTGGATTTTCGTATTACGCGTGCTAGGTTTTACCGTGTCAACAGTATCAAACAACTGTTTGACACGGTTGAACCAGCGAAAATATTTTCATTTTTGAAAGAGATTGGCATATATAGTAAAATATAGTTTAGTTAAGTCGCGGTATTTTTACAACAGTAGATTTGAATTTGTGTTTCCCCCTCACTGGCCGAGAGTTCGTTTTATGCTATCATTCTTAAGCTAGCCGTTGATCGGCGTGTTTTACCACATTCCCGACTTGATTCATTTTTCATACTGTGCATTCTTCTCTGACCTTATGCATACAACACGTTTTCGTTTATAGCGTTTTCGGCGCGAAAAGGCCCTTTCGGTGCTGATGTGCCGTAAAACCCATATCACTCACTCACTGGTATCTCCAAGTAATTTTTCTGAAACCAGAAATTAAATGTATTTCAAAGTATTTTTTCTAGGGCCAGAAAATGTAAATTTTCTGGGACCAGAAAGTTTACTTTGATATACCAGTGGATTGAAATACGAGGAGCGATAAAAATATGTAGACTATTGCTGTGGCGGTTAGGGTAATGCAGTTACAGTAATTTTTCTTATACAGCAGAAAAGTTTGATCTTTTACAACTGGAGCTTATGTCTTCAATGCGGGCTGAGTAGTGTAATCGGTTACCTGTTACCTGGAGAGAGTATTAATGTGAATGCAGTTATTTCCCTTAGACCCGGGGAGCGATAGGCATTATTCGATATTTGGAATGTCATATCGATGTCCATATCCCAGGACAGGTGTTGAACTTCTCTGAAGCCGGTTTTGTCATCACTGTGTTAACAATACGAATGCGCTGGATGGAAACATTTTTAATTTTTAACAATGTGGATTTTCATTTTCTTTTTTTCAGATCAAATCAATTTACTTTTTCAGTTGCTCCTTCTCGTTTTAATAAGTCTCGTTTTTCCCCTCTCTCTGATATTTAGGTCAAATTTCGTAAGAATTGGCGAGAAAATAAATCTGATTATTGGTCAGTTTTGACAGCGGTTTGTTTTAGTGTCTGACAACAAAAACATAAAATTACTTATAATAATGAAATTATGATATTACTATCCCTTTGACGGTCTCATCTTTATGGAAAGATTAAGCCTGATACAGATACCCATCCACCCACATAGTTTTTCTCATTTCTTTTTTTTTTCTTTTACCCCGCCCATCGGGGCTCGCGAAATAGACTGGCTGCCTGGTGCTTCTGCGACAGAGCTGCTAGTCCTGGGTGTCATTTATCGCAGGCCGAGCAATACTTGCAGTCCCACAAATTCAGAGGCAACACCTCGACGACTAAATTTTTTTACTGGGACGTTAAAACACTACTCAACAGGAACGATAACGTTTTCTCTTGATTTTCTGTTTTGACAAAACTGTTTAAAAGTTTTATGTAAACTGTGTCTTTCGGCATGTAACTAAGCTGCGCTATTTAAAACAATTAAGATTAGTCTGACTTTCTCTGTTTTTCTGCGAACAAAAATAAATAAACTAATGAGCCATACCACGATAAAAACACATTGGCATGTGCGCCCTGCGAACACTCAGAATAGCGTGTGCGTTCGCCCATCTGATCTGGGCCTTCGCTGTCCGCATAGAGGTAGCTTAGACCATTGTCTGTCCTGTAAGCGCACAGCGAAGATTCTGATTAGTCTGGGCGGCTGCCAAGGCTGATCTGAGACTTGGCAGGGCGCTATGGCACTGCGTTGATTTTGTTGCGACACGACTGAAAGGGGTAGTGCCATAACGTCTAATTTCAAAACGTCTACTCCCAAAACGTCTACTCTCAAAACGTCTACTCCCATTTGGTCTACTGTGCCAAAACGTCTACTCCCATTTGGTCAACTGTTCCAAAACCTCCATTCCGTTTTGTCTACACCTGAAGTAACTATGAATTTTCATACTTGTATATATTGGATAATTGCCATTGGGGTCAACATTTTATATAGAGGATTATAGGGTATAAGGGTTGGGTTTTGGACTTAGAATGTAAGTATGGGTGCATCCAGCAGGCAATTGTTGTGAACCTGCTGTGCACATGTAACATTTTTTTGCCAACAGAAAAGTACTGTTAATTGTTGAAACATTGAAATCACACAAGTTTTGTTTCCAGACTGAAGAAACTTTAACTTAAAACTTGCTGAAATCCTTGTTGACTTTGAGTTAGCAACACACCCAAAGTCAGCGATACACCAGTGAGTTAGCAATTCATCTCTTTGTGGTTGTAATTCAAATAATCAATCTGGAGATATTTCTGGTCTTTCATGTCAACATATGTTTCTATACCATGAATATATCCAGGGATAATCATTATTTAAACCTACAGGGTAGACCAAATCAGGCCAGACATTTTTGGCCCAGTAGACCAAATGGGAGTAGACGTTTTGGCACAGTAGACCAAATGGGAGTAGACGTTTTGGGAGTAGACGTTATGGGAGTAGACGTTTTGGGAGTAGACGTTATGGCCCTAATTCGACTGAAATTACTGTTTCATACAAAAATAATCACAAGAATGACGTTCGGATTAAATATCCATTTCTGACCTTCATTGCCGTTAGCAGGTGTTAATTTTGAAGTTGCATTGTTTTGACAAGACGTGTGACCAACTGTATTTTCACATCTTCCGACCGACAGCGACTACTCAGTTGATGTCTTTAGCAAACAATTAAATGAGCCGCGACAAAGGTGCACGTACACCCAGCGAAGTCTTAGATCAGCCTGAGCATCCGCCTGATCCGATCAGAGGCTTTGCTATCGGCATGGAGGTAGCTTAGAGTCTTAGCTACCCTTTAAACGCATAGTTCAGACTCTGCTCAGACCGGGTGGCTGTCCAGGCAGATCTGCGTCTTCACTGGGCGCACATTCCAATTTGTTTGTCTTTTCGTATTGCGGCTCATATGAGGAAACTTTTGAACATTGAGCAGTAAAGAAAGTGACCTGTCCATGGGCGGAACGCTGACGAGTGCCTTGCAGCTTTCAACTGTTCTTTCCGTATTTCTTACTGCATTTAATTCTATCTCAATTTAATTTCCACATGATAATTTCAAATGGTTTTCGCACAGTCACAGCCTGATTTGATAACACGTGTTCAAAATATTTTGAACAGAAATTCGGATCAGTTTGGTTTGTGCAGAAACACGGGTAAGGTTATGTACAAACTCAAATTCAACTAAAATTGACAAATTATTTACTGATCACAAACTCAGACTAGTGTTTTGCAAGTGCATAAGTTGGTCTGAGTCAGTTTGCATACATAATTAATTCCATAAATTGACTGTTGCAGCTTTATATTTTTTGCATATATTTTTGTTCAAGTCATGATGACTGTAACAAACTTTAACGGTTTGACAATTACGAAAACAGTTTAGAGGTAATATCGGATTTTATGATCGATAATCGATTAATCCTCGTGTAATTATAAGTATGTTAATTGTACTGTATATTGTCAACAAATTCCGATCAGCTTGCGAAAACTGATCAGACATTGTTCAGTCTTATCAGTTTGCACATATCAGAGGCTGATAAGTGTCCGCAGCTGCACAGGTTTATTATCGTAAGTACTTATATTATAGCAAAAATACAAAAAAATAAAAATCACAAAAATATCTTTCAATATTCCTTGCTAGCTTCACTAAAACAGTAATAAAATTAAAGTGACAAACTTGCATTATGAACAGAAATATTACTAATAAAGTTAATGTATAGCCTTGCAAGAAACATGTTTCATAGCAATTTTTTCCCATAGCGATTAATCCTTACACTACCACGGTTACGAGAAAATCTTCACCATGATTTAGTTTCTTACATTATTTTTTTTCGACAGTAATATCTTAAGAGAGCAATACAGTGTATGTATCTTCGTGTCTCCTGATTATGAATGAGCAAATCTGCCAGTCAAAAATATAATTCTATGGATTCTAAGATTCTACCCTGGGATACACAAAACATATTTCGGTTTCTTTGATAAAAAACGCCCCACCACACTCAAATAAATTTCAATCAAAAATGTTAGAACAAACATTAGCAATTATGATAATAATTGGTTTACAAAGTTTTTTTATTTTTAACTTATAAAGGGATTTTTAAAACTACAAGTGGCCGATTAACTGTCTGTTCATTTTTGATGGTCACGTGTAGGAGTTACGTGACTTCTTTCTCTTTTTTCCTTTCTTGTGTTCATTTGTTTATTCTTTCTTTCCTTCTTTCTTTCTTAATAAGACAATATTAATATTCTTCCTTTCTTAGTTAGATCATAAAAGCACATATATAAATACATAAACAAAACACGAATACCAAGAAATGAAGTGGTAAGCCTTTGAGCAATATAGGCGGATTTGGACTTAAACTATTTGAAACTATTATGAGCGAGGTTGTTTCGAAACGCGATTTTCTGTATGTTTAAAGATCGATGGAAGAAACTTATAGTATACTTATTTTATAATGAATTACATCAATGTAAACCTTATAAAAATCTCTCAGTGGTGATAACTTATAAAAGTTTTATAGAAAAACCGATCATTTTCAAATTTTAGGCTGAACATAGCTTCTTAGGCATTTTTGACATTATTCTTATATACTTTCATGTGACTGAAGCTTCAAACTTCAAAAGCCGATGGAAGTATCAAAACATGAAGTTAATTTGTATATTTTTATACCATATTAACGGACAAAGACTGAAGTTTTTGATCATAACTTATAAAAAATTGTCGTAATATCATATATGTATTTAATTTCACATTTTATATTATATTTCTATTTAATTGCATATAACACTCGACATTATTTGAACAGGTAAGCTCTCGGATAAACCCGTAAGTCGCTATCGGTAGTTTCCGCCATATTGAAGCATTAAGTTCCCTATGCTACGTAATGCAAAGTTTTGAAGAATTTTCAATGAAATGCATGTATAAGTATTTTCTTCCATTTTATATTAGGTAGGTACAGCTACAGCGGAGCACCACATTAATGACGTTTGACGTTTTGTCCCGTTTTAACATTGTTGGGTTCTTTTGTTTTTCTGTTCTCAAAAACTAACACCCTTTTTACAGATTTTTCATGATTTTGGTCAATTATAAACACATTTGCACACAAAATGATAGTTTCCAAGAATTTTATAGCATACTCTTCTTATCTTTATTGGTTCATAAATCCAAGCCGAAGTTTTGCTTTCAGTAACGTTTCAACGTTCAAGACTTTTGCATTGTATGAATAAATGCAGGTCTACAACCCTCAAATCAGTGCCAATACCAGATAAAACTGATATACAAGGATCAAATAATATTAAGTTTGATCATTTAAAACAATTCTTTGATTCTACCCTCATTTTACTTACAATTACATACAAAACCTGGAACTGGCATTAAATACCCGGTATAATGGTTGACGTCATTTTGTCGCCCTTGTATGACCCACATACCATATTTTACGCTGCTTATGCAAGCATAACCATTGTTTACGTCAATAATTTCTTTACAGCTACAAGCGGAAACAATAATGAAATAGCATACCAAACGTCAAGCATTTCACTCTACTGCGAATATATGACATAGCCAAAAATAAAACAAACAATTCGAGATAATAAAGCAATTTTTATCGTGCTCCGAAGAACCATCATAAGGTTACTATGACGACCTATACAGACAACTTCCGAAGTAAGATTGGTGAATTAAGTACATCACTGGATAAAGGAAAGATGTATCTATACTTATTGCAAATTTAATGAGTTTACTATCAATAATAAAATTTCTACAGCAAAAGTCAACGTATTTTTTATCACCCCTCGTATGTTGAAACCGAGAGCGAAACATCTCCCTCGGGACCTGGCAAAAGTTTATTCATGAAAAGAAAAACACGTTTGATCATAGTAATATCTAAGGTACTATTGGTTTGACATAAGCCATACCGATTCTCAAAGGTGCTGTCAAGAAAATATTGAACCAGATCATGGCAGCACGCTTATAATAGTGTAACGGAATAAGAATTCTAACAGAATTCGCTGCCACCATATTTAATAGCGAATTATCCTTTATTGTTACAAAAATGCAGAAGTATTTAAATGGACCCCGAATTGACCGCCACTATATTAAAAGAAGTTTTTCTGTTATCGTATAAAAGTACAGGGACAGCTAAATGGGAGTCATAGTTTAGTTGTTTCCTAGGTGGAAAAATTACCTGGGAAATGACTGACACTCTTATCACCTCAGTGACCAACAGTCTTAAGGGTTTGGATGACTTATCGGTAAAACAGTAATAACAAAATAGCTCCGCCCACTTAGGGTCTCGGACAGGTAGTTTAATCCTTTACCGGATGGCACAGGATCTAGGCTTTTAAGCCTGTCCCTCGCCAGGGCCGGAGCCAGACCAAAAGTTGATGGCGGGACTGTCTCTAGACAGCTTGTGGGCCTTAGGACCCATATAAAGAGGCCAGGGTTCGAGATAAAACAGATGAAAAAATCAAGAAAATATCATGCTTATCTTTTGATATATGTTATGGCATCTCATTAGAATCGCCTCGGTGAGGCGATTTAGTGAGATGTTACAACATATATTTCAATCTAATCTTATGGAATACCATCAAAAATTATCATCAGCTGCTCCTTATAACCTACATTCCTGCATGATATTGGACACACAGCCCCAGGTGGCGGGACTTAAGCCCAAAAGCCCACCCCTGGATCAGGGGATGCTCGCTATATGAATAGCTATATGTATCATAGACCGTGAAATGCTAGAAGGAAAAAAAGAAAAGTACATTGTTACATAAAACACATCTGTACCAAACACTTGGCCAGTTTTACAACTTAGAGAAACAGTACCAAAAATTCAGTTTGGCCTTGATTTTTCCTGTATGCACAAGAAAGTAATAGCCCGGTAACACATGTTTTAAGAATCGCAAGGACAAAATTATCTATTTCTAAGCCAGACTTACGTAAGCACTCAGGTTTGTCGTCACCAAAGGACCACTTGCCATCGTCTTGACAGACAGCAGTTGTGTTAATAGTATTCAGATGGTACCCAGTTTCACATCGAAATGTACACATGCTTGCACGATTGTTCCCGTTGTCACAGGAATACTCGCCATGTTTGAAGTTCACTATGGCAGGACATACTGGTACTGAAAATTCCACAGAAGTTAAACTGACGAACAGATTGCAAGAAAAATACACTGTCAAGGAAAGCAGCCCCGCCATTTTTATTTTGTCTCCCTTCTTAATGCAGTCATTGCAGGTGTACCCCATCGAAGCTACCCAAGGGTACTAAGTCCACTTTGTTCTTTACATACCTTTGGCCGATGGCCTATTTACAAATCAGATTTCCCGCGGCGCCGCCGTTTGACAGCAGCGATTTATTCCCCAATGCATGTGTTATCTTAAAACCAATCAAAAGAAATGTTGTAAACACCGTTGTTCAACAACTTCGAATATTCGTTAAAAAAACAGTTATGAACTGGTTAAATCTTGACCGTCCACTTTTTGATGTATTTGTTCACGGTAAACGCCAGATTTTGTTACTTTGCTACGGTTAATTTGATTGGATGCAATGGTAGTGGGTCGCATCCTATGAAATGGCGCTGTGGGAAATTCGATTAACAAATAGGCCGTCGGCCAAGAGTATGTAAGGGACAAAGCAGACTTAGTACCCTTGGCTTGCAAAGATATAAGAAACAAAGTGGACATAGTGGCCTTGGCTTGCAAGGATAGGTGTCCATACGCTTTAAAACACACTTCAACTGCAACATCACTGCAACATCAGTATAGTCCAGAATGTTGCAGTTGAAGTTGAAGTGTGTGTTAAAGGAAGTGGCCTTGATAGCCAAAACTAACTGGTTAATTTCAATATTTCATTCCAGTGTGGGTTTATTGCTCACTTTTGGCACGTTCAGAATACATACTTGGGTAAAATCGTACGCTCCTCTGGATACTCGAAGATATGTATAAACTTTGTTTATATCTCTGATGAGCCCGAGGAAAAACCTGGCCCCCAGGTTATGAAATTTTTTTTTCGTGTTCATCTCAGCTGAGCATGAAATTTTATCTGCTAATAAATAGCAAAATATTGATACATAGAGTTGTTTTCTTACTCAGTGTTTAGCTGAGTACGCAATTTTCTGTGCTTATGAATATGAAAATGCCAACATTAGGGAAAAATTCAAGTGTTCAGCTGATGAGTTGAGCACGAAAAAAAGTTTTAGTAACCTCGGGACATGGACTGACAGATCTTCGAGTAATAGTTATGGCACACATGTCTCTTAACAAAATGATTTAACATTAATATCCTTTGCACGCACCGTGCACTATTGGCTAATCACCAAACCAAAACTTGTCTTCTCTTCATAGCTGCACAAGTATTGATAAACAGGGGGAGTAACTGTCAGATTACAAGTGCAGAATATTCGCATCTTTACCAAAATATTTACCTCACCAAATACTATCGGTATAAAAATATAAATACGTGAAGTCAGCGAGAGGGCATAGCTCAAATATATTTTGTGGGTAAGGTGAATAACTAATTAAACATCTTTACTTTGGGCTATATTCCTAAGAACAAAATCCTGACTCAAATTGAAAAAATAACTATGAAGGCACCAGTCTAATAAGGAAAAATAAAGCCGGTCTACCTTCTTTTCTCAGCGTAATATCGACATGTGCTACTCCACATAAAAAATAGCTTCCTACCAAGTTTCAGTTCGTTTGGATGTAAACTTTGAAGGATGTAAACTGTAGAGTTTTCCGAAAAAGAAATTATAATGGATGGATGGACGAACGCAAGTGCTGGCATGACATATTTTGTCCCGTTTCTCACACAAATGTACAAAATTACTTGACATCGACACGAAAAAACCAACAAAGTGGAATGTGCAGCCAGCGAAGACTCAGACCAGCTTGGGCATCCACCCTGTCTGATCAGAATCTTCGCTGTCCAAATGAACTAGCTTAGACCCTTAGCTATCCTTAAAGTGCACAGCGAAGGCTCAGATCAGACTGGGATGGATGCCCAGGCTGATCTGCGTCTTCGCTGGGCACACATGCCACTTTGTTGTGTCATGTCGCGGCTCACTTACTCTCCGCATTTATTGTGAATGAACATGGCCATTGCAGTTTGTCGTCATCTTCTGCCATGTAAGAAACGTGATAAACAGTTCCCGGTGTCTTCGTTGCTTTCAACGTTGAGGATGAAACAGGTCCAACAATCTGCTGAAAGCTGCATAAAATGAAATATCTGTAAAGTCATAATACTATTTTCGTTTAACTTCAAAATATAAAAACGAACGTCATTTTGAACAGGCTTGAACCCTCGACCGAAGAGATAATCACTGAAGAGCAGCCTGAGTTCAGAGTAGGAAGGGGCACAACAGAACAGATTTTGAACCTTAGAATCCTGTGTGAAAAGTACCTCCAACATCACCAAAATCTGTACCATACCTTCTCTGATTTCAGAAATTCCTTTGATAGGGTATGTCATCAAACCGTATAGGCCACCATGCGGAAGTATGCAAATATTTAATCTAGTTAAGTGCAGCCCAGATGAATGGCAGCAAGGGAGAATAGTTCAAAACAACAGTTGGAGTAGGGCTAGGATGGCTTCTGTCACCCACCCTCTTCAACATTTGTCTCGAACGGTTCGTGTCTGATGCTCTAGAAGAACATTATGGAAGGCGGAATCATTACCAATATGCGCTTTTCCACTGACATAGATGCTCTGGTTGAGGAAGAGCAGGAACTAGAACCCTAGTTGAAAGTCTTGACAAAACCTGTACAAAGTATAAAATGGAGATCAGTGCTGAGAATACCAAACTGATTACAAATAGCGTTCAGAGGAAATGGCATTCAGAAGAAAGTCAAGGTAAAACGACAGAAGCTAGGTACCGTAACAAGCTTCAAATACCTTGGGGTAGCTGTCTCAGTCGATGGCTTAAAACCGGAGGTTCTCTCAAGGATTGCACAAGCTACTTCAGCTCTAACATAGATGATGCCAATTTGGAAAGATTAACAGCATATCTATTGGCTCAAAGGTGAGACTGATACGCTCCCTTATCACTTTCATATTTCTGTATGCCTGAAAATCGAGGACCTTGACAACAGAGTTAGAAAAAAAGAACGCAGGCCTTTGAGACGAGAAGCTACCGAAGGTTATCAAGCATTTCGTAAAAGGAACGTGTAACCAATAAGGAGTTTCGCAGACAGATCCCAGCAGCCACTGGAGAAATGATGAGCTTCGACTATGGTCAAGATATGAAGACTAAGGTGGTTTGGTCACATCTCAAGGTCTTTTGGTTTAGCAAAGATGATTCCACAGGACTCAGTGAAAGGAAAACGAAGGAGAGGTACAAGAAGAGGTTAGAAGACAATATTGAAGAGTGAACATAGGTGGACATTGCTAGCTCAACTAAGGCAGCTGGAAACAGGATAAGGTGGAAAGGGATTGCTGCGAAGTCATCTGTGGTGCCCCAACAACCTTGTAAGATTACGGGATAGAACAGAACAGAATATAATTGTTCATGCATGGATAACTTAACCCATTCATGCCTGACGTCCAATTTAAAGAATATAAGCAAACAGTGTAAACCTAAATCAGATGGACGGACACAGGGCGCCAAGTGTATGCAACTATGGTTAGCCACTTGGGTAACGTTGATAAGAGAATTGAACTGAACTGAACTGAAAACTAAATCAGATGCCACAGAACGCGGCACCTGATCAAGGTCTACACTGTTTGCCTAAAATTGACAAGACTTTCTATAAAGATGAGGCCATCAAAAGAATCACGCATAAACTCTAATGAAAACTTCAAAATCGTAGTCGAAGCAAACGGGATTACCTTGTTATACTGCCGTCTAAGTCAGTAACAACAGGCTTCTGCCACTCGTGTGTGACTTCTGTGGAATCAGCCACTGGATGTACGGTAGCTGAATCGGGACAGACTTCGTACTCTGGGACCTTTTTGCCCTCGATACCTGTAATGAATATATTATATATGACAATAGCATTTCCATACAGTCTCTATCACCAGTAGCACTTCGAAACACTTGTTTTGCATTAACGTCAATGGCGAAGTCAACAACATTTGAGCCGCGACATGACAAAACCAACAATGTGGTTGTGCGGCCAGCGCAGACTAAGATCAGCCTGGGCATCCGCCCAGTCTGAACAGAGTCTTCGCTATCCGCATGGAGGTAGCTTAGACACTTAGCTACCCTTTGGCACTAAACGAAGAGTCTGGTCAAACTGGGTGGATGTCCAGGCTGATTTGAGTCTGCGCTGGGCGCACAACCACATTGTTGGTTTTCTCGTGTCGCGGCTCATTTAACCGAAAAGTAACTCAAGTAGTTTTCGGAGAGCGTCAACTTGGATCTCAGCCAAGAAACAATGATGAAATATACTAGGTTTTGGAAAATTACCTCCAGTTTTTACCGGACATAAACTGTCTTGGAAAATATTTCTAAAACTGCCTTTACTCTCTTTATCACTTCAAGCTGATGTATTTCTTTGGTTGCAAGATGGAGGTTTTTCCTATCCAAAACAACCCCAAAATCTACATTTTTGGAATTGTTTTGGATAGCAGAATTCAATAAGGCTGAGTTAGATACAGTCAACTCTCGATATCTCAAAGTCAAAGTTTATCCCTAACTACTGATAGCTAAAAGAAAATATTCTAGTCCCAGAAAAGTTATTTTGAGATATCAGTAGTGTGAAATAAAAGGAGTTGAAATGAAAATAAAAGTAGGAAAAGCTTCAAAACTATATTCTTTGATATAAGAGGGTACTTTTCGATAACAGTGTTCGAGATATCGAGAGCTGACTGTTTTGGGGTTATTCTACAGGGTGGAAACCCCCATTTTATAGCGAAAAAACACAGTGTTAAAGTCTCAATAGTCCTACTAGTGATAAAATTATCTAAACTCAAATCATTGTAAGAAGCGGTTCAACCTTCACATTTGGTAATAAAATGAGGCTTGATGTGCATATTTTAACTCATGTAACCTCCAAAAAGTAAAGAACTCAAGTTTTTGAAAAATAAGAAATCGCTCTACAAAAAAATACAATTTCCTGTTCTGGTTTCCCGTTCAGGAATGCTATATAGACACAGGCGGGATAATGATAGTGGCTCTACACATGTACATTGTATTTTTACCATTTTATTCAAGTTAATGAAATCGAAAGTAGGTCGTTTTAGTTGCCAACCAAAATGACTCAAATAAGTTTTCAAACCCTTTTTATGTGAACCTCAAGGATGTTTTATTTGTTAAAGGCTGGCCAATTACGGTAATTTACAATGATGAAACTGTAGTGAGAAACTTGCATCGATACCATATAATATTTTTGTTTCAAGCTGATAGAGCAATGGGGTCTTTAAGTGTGGCGATAAAAGATCCTTTCTGCATCACCAATTTACATGTACCTGTAGTATCTACTGCACAGATCCGTGAGCAAGTAATGTCCGTCTCCTGGAGGTCTAAAACAGCTTTGATGCCACTCCTTTTAGTCCTTATTTTGTTTCTGAACACTGCAAATAAAAATGTCTTTGGAACAGCGATTGTTTCTTCTTTTTTTTTTTAAATTAAAGAAGGCAAATGGGATCAATTGCCTTTTCAGATGGTACTTCAATCTATAGGGCATATCGAAAGAACGAAGAATGAAAGGATGAACATGGGGAAAATATGACTATAATCCCCATTCGGCACCTGTTGAATGCACACCAGGTCCAGTTTTGTCAAACCTGACCCAAGCTACAAAGGACATCAGGGTTTAGCTTACTTTGTCTTTTCCATACCATCACTGGTGGTAATGCGGACAGCCTTACTCATGCCACATTTAATTGATAGGTGAAGTAACCGTGCAATGTAGAAAAATAAAGCTCACGCATTGATCGACAGCCGAACTAACCAATCACTCGGTGCTATATATGACAATTTCAGCAATAGAGTCATGCATGTGGTAAAACAAAAACATGAAGGCAGCGTCCTCGCATACATTACCAGAAAGGCATTAAATCAGGCTAAGCAGGCCATTATCCTGTCATTAAATCCGCAAATATCTGAACGCCTGCAAAGCATAGTTTGATGTTTGAGAGCTGCTGGGACCGATATTCCGGTAAACCAATGGAGTCTGACAAACGAACAGTTGACTTATGAATGAGTATAAATATTAGAAGAGCTTATGAATATCAGAAGAGTCCATTTTCTTGCAACACATTATGAGTCCAGCTGTGCTTAGAGGAACAGTGGATTATAGCATAGTATGATGATAAGCCTGGGCATAAATTATAATAATCATTTCAACAGATCCTGAGGAATAAATATAGCGAAAATAAAAAAAAAAAAAAAAAACGTTCTTGAATCTTTACTTAGCACATGGCATGACACGGTCGCGCTCAAAACAACCCGGACATTTTCTATCAGGTAAATGGGGACACTTTAGGTTAAACATATTTTTTTCATAATTTCACTGACATGCAAAATACGATATTCACAAAAAAGAGTTAATGGGATTGGAATGAAAGCAAAATGCTTATTGGCACACTTTCAGCGAAACCAGCTGTATATATGGTCAAGTCGGGTAAATTCAGACAACAGTTATATTCGGACAGTGACATTCAGACAACAGTTATATTCGGAAAGTTACATTGTTTTCTTTATATGTCAGTTGTTTGGAATTAAAACTAAAATAATTGGGCAAACAGTGAAAATCCTGATGAGACGGCTGATTATGAGCCGTCTCATCTGGATTTTCACTGTTTGCAATGGCATGTCCGAATTTACCCGCTGTCCGAAGTTACTCGACTCGACTCTACTATTTTCATTTTCATTTTTGGGGTCAACTTCGAAAGATAATTTTCTGCACTTTGAGCAAACTCTTACTTAAAAGCAGACCACGTTTTGAAAGGGTTTCAGCGTACTATGAAGCAAACAAGAGGTCGTATAAGTCGCTTCCCTTAGAAAAAAAAATCGTCGAAACATGACTGTGTTATAGTTCACTTTAAATATAATTTGTAAAAATAAGCATTTGTAATTGTTTTGTCAGGTCTCTAGAGCGTACACATTAAACTTACCTGATTTGCCATTCCACCAAATTCCGTGTCGACACAGTAGGTTGATTCCAGACTGGTCATCTGTCTGGCATACGGTAAAATCTGGGAGTAAATCGTAGGAGTTGAGGGTGGCGTTACACCACTCTGTTGTTTCCGGAAGAATCTCGGTGTTACATCCGTGAGCTTCTTTGTTTATAATAGTAAACTATACGAAAAAAATGATATTTCACGTTTTACGTCAAATAAAAATATCTGTCATTTCATTCTCATAGAAGAGCAAATTCTTCTCTTAAAGAAATGACCCCTATTGAGAAACGAGGCAAAATTAAGGCGCTGAATTCCATTTTTCTCAGTGGGGGTAAGCTCTTAAAGGAGCATATTCTTTCTTTTAAGAATACATCCCATTTTGAAAGAGTTTGGTCCCACAGGGAGGGAAGCATTGCCGAAATGACCGAACTTATTTTCTGACACTTTTTATGACAAAGTCAAGAACTTTATATTTCTTTAATGTTGCCAATCGCAGACATTCACTGTGACAAAAGTTAAATGCTAAGCTTGCATAGTAGTGATATACGATAAACTATATAAATTTAGACAACTGGGAGAGCCATGATGTTTTAACAAAATTTTCTAATAAAAGGAAGAATTACAGCGGTTGCGGTTAGGGAGTCACTTGTTGTCTCTCTTTTTTTGGTTTTCATTTCACTGCGTGACGGCGAATCAGAAAAAGAATCTATTTCACTAAGAAATCTGTCAGTGTTCCTACGTTTTAAATCCGTATGAAACATGTATATCAATCAACGTATCGTAATTAAAAGGGAAGGCACTACCGATGCTTGTACAGATTCATATTGAGATGAAGGGCTATGAGGCTTTAGACAAGCATCTACTTTGTTTCTAAATCAAAGTTCCATTAGGCTGATGCAAAGAATTAAATATTGAGCAAGTACTTACGATTTTATCAATTTCACCGAGCAGCTGGACTGCAAAACCGCCATGGCATGCTGTCCAAAGACTCAGAACTATACAGCAGAAGTGTAGCATTTGCTGTTGGTCTAATGCGTCATCCTTCTGTAACTCTACATGGTGATAGCTATCTATGCAAACGTCTGGCTAGTATCTTCTTTTGTCATATCCGACTGTCGATATCCTTCATCTGTTGAAATTTGATTAAATATTATAACGGAAGTCAATGAGAAACTCTGTTACACTGCGATTGTTTTTCATAATTATCAAACATAATCCCCAATATACATATAAATCAAATAAAGGAAAAACCCCAGCTTCAGTACCATGTTTTTGCTTTATAATAATAATAATAATAATAATGATTTGGTCCCAGTGGTCTTAGCACCAACGTACCCTGTTTTCCCTACCTATTGAATATAAAAAGTGTCAGAAATAGAAAATACACAAAAATGTGTACTTCATATCATTTGTTCATCAATATTAAAGTCTGATTCGACGCAAATATTCTTTCTTGATCTTTCGATAGAAGTAAATTTTATTTTTTTTATTCGGAAGTCCACATCTGTCCTGACCCAAACGGGTTTGGTCAACGTGTTACGAAATGAATCGGATCGTCGACTATGTCGTCGAAATTATTTTAATCCTTTCAATCAGTAGGGCTATAGTTTTTAGGGTTACTGTGGTAAAGGAACATTTACGGAAATTGTGGCTACGTCATGCATGGGTTATTGGTGAATACCTCACGTGGCAGTTTTCACTGGACAGCGTGTTGCATGATTTTAAGGTGAATACCTGCACGCTTAAATTCGAGTCGCATGATTTAAATGTGAGACGCATAGTATTTATACTCGTATCTTTTATTGAAAAATTAGACGTGGCTTTTTAATTCTAAGACGAAGGATGTTATATTATCGTGTGCCTAGGTTCAGTGTTAAGACCTGAGGGGCACTTCAAGTCCGGCAGTCAGCTGTTTGGGCTAGAGCCACGTCTCACCTGGAGATTCTATATACATCTCCAGATTTACTAACCCGGGTAGAGACAGTTACAACGCCGCTTGTGCATGTTTCCTAGCCGAGGCGGGAAGCATAAAATATAGGCGAAGTCGGCCGGTTACGTCGATGTGATTGCTGCGGAGGTGAAAGTGGGACAGTGTTCGTCCACTAAAGTGTTTCTTAGTATATATAGACCGGTCCCTGGTACGATCCAGGGAGCGACCAGTATATAAGTACGTGCGCAAAATGATAAAAGTGGGTGTTTCCCATAATATATGGACTGGCCCATGGTAGGATCCAGGGAGCGACCAATTGAATTCAACCAGCATAAGGCCTTATTTTTTATGAGCTCAGTTAACGTATTTGTTCTTTGTATTTTCCTTTAGTTCATGGCGCTGAGCCGAGTACGGTGTTGACGTCTGACGGCATTCGGAACTCCTCGGCCAATTCCATGAATCAGACCTCGGGCGTATGTAAGGCGGAGCAATATGCAGCAAAATCCAACATTTTGTTGTTCGGCCGAAAGTATACGCCAAAGCCGTAGATCTCTAAGTCTACGAATGAATTAATTCTCGACCTGCGACCCTTTTCAGCTGTTGCACGGACATTCATTTAATACTTTGCTGTTGTTAAAACAAAAAAGACAATTATTAATGACGAGACATTTGCTTCTTCTCATTTTATTATTTACTCGGTGCGACAGTGCGGCCATCTTTGTTTATAGCGTTGTTCCTAACAACAGTCGTGTGACGTAAGTAGTCCCACGTCATACATCCGAGGTTGATTCACGGAATTGGCCGAGCGCTGTTCCGATTGGTCTGACGGTAATCTATTTGCGTATCGTACGCAATTCGATTACAGATTTGAAACAAACACCTTACTTGGGCCAGCGACATGAACTGATATGTGTTGTATATTATTGTAATTGTGATAGTTGTAAATTGTATTGTCTGTATATATAGAATTTACATTACTATATATATATAAACTCCTAAAATTCAAACGTTGTTAGAGTTTCCTTGTTAATGTAATACACTGGTCGATAACCCTTTAACCGGAAGTCACCCTCCGCCGTCCTGGCGACGCATAAGGCTCTACATCCGTGTCAACCGTGTGTAAAACCTTCTGCGTAACACAACGCAGACGTAGACATGCAAACTTAGGCAGGCAATTCTCATATCCTCTCTTCTATTCTTCAAGGAAATATTTCAGTTTTTCAACTAGTTAATTAAATCTCAGTCGATCTCTTGAAGCGTTAACTTTCTAGATTTCTGCGCATTCATATAGCTTTGATTTAAAAGTGACTTTATTTCTTTTATGTACAAACGTAAATTGAGGGACAAGATTCTTCGTGACCTATAAACTTTACATAATATGCTTGATCAGTACGCAAGATTGTAATGAAAAGATAATACAACGGTTTAGCGCATGATTGCATATGATTCAAACCAGGCAAAAGCTCTTTATCATTATAAAACATTACAAATGCAAAATTTTATGATAAAGTTTGCCATTACACCCAGACATTTTTAATCAAAACTGCCACCTACAATCGATATATTTTATATTTTGAAAGTCCGTAAAATATTATTAGGACTGTGGCTGAGCTTATTTGCTCAAGTATGCAAACCAATGAAAGCAATGAAATAGAATTTGCCAAGTTTTAGTCAGTTTTGGCTTTAAACACCACCTGGCAGCAAAAACAAAAAGCATATGACACTTATCAACAATATCTGAATCTGGGTAAAAAGCAATGGGTCTAACCCATCGCTTTTCACCGAGATTCAGATATTGGTGATGCAAATACGACATACATGCACTCTGACACACAGGGCGATCTGTGTCTTTTCTCGTTGGAAATAAAACTGTCGTTCACTGTGTCATCTATTCTGTGACTGAATTTATGTCTTAGCTGCCTTGCTCTCTCTCTAAATGCCATTGGAAGTCTATAGTCTGTGATCGTTGTACTGACTGCTAATCTCCATTAGTGTCACTCCAGCCAAATTTTTTCTTCACCGGTCAGGTTGTGACGGCTGATGATTATCTTTTTGCTCTCATATGCCCTCCGCTTCAGGTCTTAATTCGCTTATCTAGTCTAGTCTATCTCACAACTTTGCAAGGTCGTTGGGGCACACCAGATGACAGAAACAATTCCTTTCCACCTAGTCCTGTGCTGTGCAAGTTAAGTCCATCCCTGTCCACTTTTTAATACTGTCTTCCCACTTCTTCGTCTGTCTACCACATCTCCTTTGTCTTTTGCATTTACCTTGTAGAATCATCTTTGCTAAGCCAGAAGACCTTGAGATGTAGCCATGGTAAGGAGTTCATCATAATGTGCAGTGGCTGCTTGGATCTTTCTGCGAACTTTCTCATTAGTTACATGGTCTTTGTATATTTCCGTAACACTTGGTAGCATCTCATCTCAAAGGCCTGCGTTCTTTTCTCTAATTCTGCTGTCAAGGTTCATGACTTAAAGGCATACAGAAATAGGGGTATGACAAGGGAGCGCATCAGTTTCACCTTTGATGTTGTCTCTCCAAACTGGCTTTAGCTTTGTTAGAGCTGATTTAGCTCGTCCAATCCCTAAGAGAAAATCCGTGTTTTGTCTATCATCTGAGACAATTGCTCCAAGGTATTACAGCTTGTTGCTGTTCCCAATTTCTGTCCTTTTACCATGATCTCCCTCTGGATGTGACTGGCGCTATTTGTCATCAGTTTGGTCTCTTTTTAGTGCCCTTCCATACATTTTATACCCTGTGCAGGTGTTGTCGAGACTTTCAACTAGGGCTTCTAGTTCTTGCTCCTCCTCAGCAAAAGCGTCAATGACATCGAACCGCAGATTTGTAATCACAGTCAACTCTCGATATCTCGAAGTCAAATTTCAGCCTAAACTACTGATATCTCAAAGTAAACTTTCTGGTACCAGAACATTTACTTTGAGATATCAGTACTTTGAGATAACAGGAGTTGAAGTGTAAATTAAAAATAGGAAATATATTCATGGATATAAGAAGAGATTTTGAGATATCAATGTTGGAGATATCGGGAGTTGACTGTAGTTCTGCCACCTACTCTAACCTTTCCATCGTGTTTTTCCAGAGCAACAGACATAATCCTCTCGAGAAAATATGTTGTAGAGGATGGGTGAGAGAAGACATCTCTTGCGTGGTTCCAGTTATTGTTCTGAATTATTCTCCTGTGGATTATTTCAATCTCGTCAACATTTCACCCATCCCGCAATAGCTCGATACTGTTTAGAGACAAATATTCTCTACTATTTAGAACACACACCCTCAGTCTTTTTCGGTTTTATGACCCTGTCATGCCATTACCTATGTGAGAAAGAGTATTTCCTTTGAAGAAATAGCAGTGTCACTGGACGATTGTATACTCAGCGTCAATGAAAACGCACCAGTCGTATAATGTCATATATTTCCTTCAATTCAATGATCATACTTTATCAACATGATATAGTTATCATTTCGATCCATTTCATTATGCTCATGATGTTGCTTTGCCTTAACATACATTACGAGTGTGTGACGTAACGTAAGTTCTAAAATCAAGAAAAACGAAATTCCAGCATGATTTCACATGGCAGAAATTCCGCAGTGATGGATTGTGCTAGAGAATAGATCGTCTATCAAATCGCCATTAAAAAGAAGTCCGGAACGCCAAAGGCAACAAAGTAACAGGGAGTCGAACGTCACTATATCGTCACATTCCTCAAATAATGGACAGACAAAAGTAACTTGTGGTAAATATGTTACTTTTTGCAACCCAAAATGCTGATCTCAGTGGTAGAACTAAATTTCAGAAGTTTTGTGGGGCAAATTTCAACCATAATTAAGCCCAAGCATGACGTTACATGTATAACGTCACCCTTATTTGCCAAACCTTGCCATAATTCCGAGGAGGAAATGCGGTTTTATGTCAAGAGACCTTCAAAAGAAAGAATTATTTGCAATCAAGTGTCTGGTAGAGCGCGAAATACGGATTTAATACGCTTTAAATGTGTCATTTGATATCGACAATGTTCAAACACGTCACTTTTGACGTCACACTCAATAGCGCCAACTGGTTAACGAATTTAGTTTGTAAACATCCTATCCCAACACCAGAAATTAAAGAGTTATTAAATTGTCTGTTACATAAATAAACCAAATATTAAACGAACATAATGTGCCATATACCCAAACTGGTGCGTTTTCATTGACGCTGAGTATATAATAGGATTATAGCATCCAATAATATACAATTATTGACCTTTGTTGAGGTGAATATGCAGTTTTATTGACCTGCAAACATCATATTGACCGACGCGAAGCGGAGGTCAATATGTTATGTTTGCAGGTCAATAAAACTGCATATTCGCCGAAATAAAGGTCAACAATTGTTTTATTATATGATAATTCTAAATTCAGTTTCTTTAGATATTTAGGATGGTACTACATGGTATTATCTCGCGACGTTACGCCATTAATATTTACGTAAATCAGACGTTACGTCACGAAAATACAATGACGTCAGCGTAAAAGTAATATTTACTGACAAGCCGGTGAATATAACAAAATATTGACCGGCACGTGACGTCAAAACAGCCAATGAAATTGCGTGTTACATCTTGGTCATATAATAAATAGGAATATTTGTCTTTAAACCCTAAGGCTACCCTTCCATCAATTAAAAGTGATAATACATTAAAGATACGTTGTGTGGTGTGGCTTATTCAACGTAATGGAATGGAAGACCATAAAAACTAAAAGAGAGAAGATACAGAACAGTTATAAGCTACAGTGTGTGTGTTGCCTCCATAAGTTTTGGCTTACCATTTTAAAGTATCCATAAAATTATACAGATTCTACGCCATTTAAAATTGAATCTATTCACACTATTATACACATCTAAATTCTAATCATCCGTCCTACATACCCATACATTGTACATACCCAATTCATTCTTTATAATCCCTGCATAATGTTTATTGGCGTAATTTTATGTGAAACAATAGATCTATGTTAGATGAACTTATTGATAAGAGGAGTAAAGTATTTTTGCACCGCACCACTAAAATAAATTTCTGTAGGCATATACGAACAGCGAAGACTCAGATCAGCCTGCGCTTACACGCAATCTGGTCACAGTCTTCCCTGTTCCTATCACCGATATAATACTCTTCAACGGTAACAGGGAACTTCGGCCCCTAGCCACCTCGGTCCTTGGTAATATCTCAAACCCCACCTAGAAACTTCAATATTAATAATAATATTAATGTATGTGTGCCTGTGCAAGGAGGGATGGGTGGTGGGGCGCGTGGAGGGATGGGTGGAGGGATGGGTGGTGGGGTGAAGATTGATAAGTAATTATATGCTGTTGCAAATAATAGACACACTAAAACCTGGTCCCCTATTTTCGCATCCTTGGCGTGTTCTCATTTCCAAATAACTTAATTTTTCAGGGTTGACGTACCTTCACGACCCCGCTTCTCCAGTCTTTCGGATTATGGTAGACTTTAAACCGAGGTTCCGTCCCCGTATGACCTAGTTATCAGTGAGTTCACTCACTCATTTAGAATCTTCAGTTTTCATGATCATAACCATACGGACTTGTCATTTACGCTTATTTAAAGTATTTCATAAATTGAGTTCCACAGAAGCAGGTGCTGGAGGGCGTGGGCAATGCTACTTTTGAGCAGATTTAATCATTTTCTTCCCATTTATGTGTGCTTCTTGGTTCCAAAGGATTGTCTTTTCAGCACTGAATTTGTAAACGTTTTGCAAGAGTTGTTGCTATCACTATTTGCAAATCTCTGAGCGTTTCGTTGTTAGACTCTTTGAAATTAAATGATAATGAAAGCAATGTATACTTCACTGGCATCCTTCTTTACGTTCCTCTTTAAACATTACACATAGGTATGCACACGACAAAAATACGAAAATATTACTGGTGCTGACATTTATTAGGGACCGAGATGACAGGCTTCGAGCCGAAGTGTCCGTGGGGCCGAAGTTACTGGGACCGAGATTGTTTCGGGTTGAAGTGTAAAGGTGCCGAAATGGTTTGGGGTCAAGTATCTGTAAATCTCTTCAACAATAACAGAGAATATCGATGACTGGAATAAGAGCCGCGACACGACAAAACCAACAATGTGGTTGTGCGCCCAGCGTAGACTCAGATCAGCCTGGGCATCCGCCCAGTCTGATCAGAGTCTTCGCTGTCCGCATGGAAGTAGCTTAGACCCTTAGCAACCTTCAAGCGCTTAGTGAAGAATCTGATCAGACTGGGTGGATGCCTAGGCTGATCTGTGTCTGCGTTTCGCGCACAACCACATTGTTGGTTTTCTCGTGTCGCGGCTCTTATTCCAGTCATCGATATTCTCTGTTATTGTTGAAGAGATTTACAGATACTTGACCCCAAACCATTTTGGCACCTAGACACTTCAGCCCGAAACAGTCTCGGTCCCAGTAACTTCGGCCCCACGGACACTTCGGCTCGAAGCCTGTCATCTCGGCCCCTAATAAATTTCAGCACCAGTAATATTTTCGTATTTTTGTCGTGTGCATACCTATGTGTAATGTTAAAGAAGGATGCCAGTCGCGGCTCAAGTAAATCCTGCTGAGTCTTGACAGTTCTCATGTATAATACTGAAAGGCTTTAAAAACGTCCACTTCTTATTACTGGCTGATGATGGCTGGTTGGTTGTTTTAGGTTAACGGTCTTTTGAGATAGAATTTCAGTCTCTATCGGCCAGTCTTCCAGAGAGAGAGACAAAAGAGAAATGATAGCTGTGGAAAATGTCCAAAGAAGCCCTACCCGCACCTACTGCAAGCACAGTAAGCCCCTGTCCTACTTTTATTCAAATTAGTAGGACGCCCTGGTACTGTAAGCTACCCAGTACCATCGTCCGACCCGACCACCCCCACTGGCTGATGATCCTTTCACTCTCGACAGTGTTTAATATTTTAATACAAAATGCTGGAAACTTATTAGATTTAAAGATTACGTTGTTTATTCGTATCATTTACCTATATAAGTATGGCGTCAGTAAAAAAACGTTACATCTCTGAAACGCATAAGGCGATGACATTTTTATCTTATGCAACACTCTTTTAGACGATTTCTTACTGTCTTGATATTGTAACGTCATCCATGTCGGTTTGCGATTTTCATTGTAGCCGATGCTGTAACGCAAAACTAATACTGCGAATATTTCAGAACGTTGACAAATTTCTAGTTTTGGACGTTTGCCTCTGGCTTTCGAAGGCTGCAAATGATAATAACCGAGGCTCTCTGTTAATATTTTCTTTACTGTCTACATTTTAGGATCTATCGAGTACCTTTTGGAACAAGAATAACATCTTGACCGACGACAATATCTTAACTTTGGTACCGTATCCTTACTTAAGAATTATTTGTCGTGTCTCAAAGCATAATTCACATATGAGCCGCGACGCGACAAAACCAACAATGTGGTTGTGCGCCCAGCGCGGACTCAGATCAGCCTGGGCATCCGCCCAGTCTGATCAGAGTCTTCGCTGTCCGCATGAACGTAGCTTAGCCCCTTAGCTACCTTTTAAGCGCTTAGCGAATAGTCTGATCAGACTGGGCGGATGCGCAGGCTGATCTGAGTCTGTGCTGGGCGCACAACCACATTGTTGGTTTTGTCGTGTCGCGGCTCTTATGTACATGTGTTTTGCTTAGGGGTCTTAAAGAGACGACTAGAAGCCACCGTCACACCACTAATGTTAATATTCTTCCGTTGCCTAGCAACGGCATTTAGGCAACGGCATTTGCAAGATCATGACGTTACGGAAATAAGGGTAGATGCAATGGAGGACTGTGCACTGTTTGATTCGTTGTTAATTAGAATTTGTCCGAGGCTCAGTCGTTTGCTTCGTAAAAGAAAAAGTTGGCTATTCAAGAGGCAAATTCTTTCTTTTAAGAGTAGACTTCATCGAAGTGTTTCTCTAGTGACAGGAAAACATGGAAAACTGACAAAGACAAGCAATGCTTTGCGACGGAAGATAACATACCTATTTCTGTTATGAATAAGGTAAGTCAGAGCTACTTCCCTTAACACTCAGGAAAATAGTTGAATTGGCAATTAGCGCTGATCTAGATGAGATGGCTAATAAAATAAACAGCCTCATCAGAATTTACACTGTTTGCCTTTTTTATCTTGGAGTTCTCAATATCATTGAGCCGCGACACGACAAAACCAACAATGTGGTTGTGCGCCCAGCGCAGACTCAGATCAGCCTGGGCATCCGCCCAGTCTGATCAGAGTCTTCGCTGTGCGCATGAAGAAAGCTTAGACCCTCAGCTACCCTTTAAGCGCTTAGCAAAGAGTCTGTTCAGACTGAGCGGATGCCCAGACTGATCTGAGTCTGTGCTGGGCAAACAACCACATTGTTGGTTTTCTCGTGTCGCGGCTCATATTATTGCTTACATGAAACATTTTCTGAATACTTTCAGACGTGATTAATGTTTTTTCTCTTTTTCTATTATTTTTTTTTTTTTTCATTTGTTCATTTTTTTTGTTTTGCGCTTTAAAGGTTAACTAGCTGCATTAGTAAGGCAATAAGCAATTCAAGTCAGTTCAATTTTGCCTAAAATGTGGCAACTCTTTGCTTGATTTCATACGAAATGCAAAGTATGATGTATAGGTTTAATTTCAAACTAAATGAGGCATATCTATTCTTTGCAGTGGAAATAATTATTATTAATGTTCATGTTCGATGACATAGGTGATGTTAAAGATTGTTTAATGTTCGGGTACGATGTCCTCTGAACGTTGAAGTTTAGTTTATATGAGCCGCGACACAAGAAAACCAACAAAGTGTCATGTGCGCCCAACGCAGACTCAGATCAGCCTGGGCATCCGCGCAGTCTGATCACAGTCTTGGCTGTGCGCTTAAAAGGTAGCAAAGGGTATAATCTAGCTCAATGCGTACAGCGAAGATTCTGATCAGACTGGGCGGATGTCCAGGCTGATCTGAGTCTTCGCTGGGCGCACATGCCACTTTGTTGGTTTTGTCGTTTCGCGGTTTCAATAGTTTCCCTTATGGGTGTTACAAGACATATATAAAATTGATAAAAATCGAACCCGCTCAAATTTACAACACAGCAGAAAAGAAACTGGTTTAAATTTTTCGGGGGTGCGAACACCACGGACTCAACAGACAAATAACTTACAGAAATTTCTGAACCGTATTACCAGAAAATTTGTCTGTTTCCTAACAAATTATTGCAGCTTCCTTACGAAGCAAAAGGTGAAGTTTCTGTCATCACTAGGTAGACAAATGCATTATTCAGAAGTTTCAAAGTGATTTTAGAAATTAATTATATGTCTAACGACTACCTTGCCCGAGGTATGTCCTTTTTTTTTCTTGTATATTGTATGGTTTCGAGCGTAAATAAGCTTACAACAGCAGCTACTGTAACAGTAGTTTTATGCAATATTTCTAAATAAGCAACCTAATTTTTAGACATAGAAGGTATTTACTCCTCCCACTTTATTCTTTTGCACCTTGTAGACTATTTTCCTGCGCAGCTTTGCCTCAGCATGCCACTTATATATACATGTAATATGTATAATGCGGACACATACATGCATGCAGAGTGGCTTGTTCTGATATGGGTGTGGGGAGGTGCAACTTAAAACAGAGCTCTTCCGATTTTCTATACATTTAATTGTCTATACATTTAATTGCCTTTAAAATCTGACGTTGCTGGGATTAGAAATCAGATGCACTAACACATCCGAGGCAACATAACGTTAATCTAACGCATGCAACAGCCCCAAATCCAGGGGGGGTGGGCTTTGGGACTTCAGCCTCACCAACTTGGGCTCTGTGTCCAATATAATGATAATGGTAATATAAATGTAGGTAATGTGAAGCACCTGATGAAAATCTGAGATGATATTCCACAAGATGAGATTGAAATTATATTTTGTTACATCTCGTTGGAATCGCCGAGGCGATTTCAATGAGATGCAATAATATTTACTTATAGGTAAGCTTGATATTATCTTGATTTTTCGTTGAATTTGGAACCCTGATTATGGCCTTCTTTTTGGGCCCTAAACCCCACCAGATGCCAAGTTGGTTGGTTGTTTGGGGTTTAACGACCCTTTGAGAAAGCATTTTATTTTATATCGGGCCGTCTCCCAGAGAGAGGGAAAAAGAAAATGATAGACGAGAGAAAAAAATCAAAACAACCCCCACCCGCACCTACTGCAATCACAGTAAGCCATTGCCCTACGTAGGATGTCCCGGCACTAGAAGTTATAACCCGCACAACCGCCCAACCACCATCCCCAGTTGCCCAGAGAGAGAGCCCTGCCAGCTAGTTGTGGTCTGGATCAGGACCTGTGCAATGTACCACCATCGTATGTAGTGCTGATGACTGTTCTAAGGTTGTGTGCGTACAGGGTACTTTTGTTGATGGAATGAGAGAGAATCACATAAATCAACAAACACGCAAACCCACCTTGGATGTTTATGACAGTCATTAAAATAATGGTAGACTAAATCGTTATAACACACTTCCCTTAGTTCTGCATATTTGAAAATCTATTAGCGGTTAACAAAATTATGTGAAAACGGCATCTTAACTACAGTTTTCTGGACTCAAACTGTTCCCTCTGCTGAATGCGTTGTTCAACAGAAATACCATATGCGGGTTCAAATAGTGAACCATCTTAGTTTTCGTTTCTTGACAAAACTCACCTTGAATTAGTTCTCCTACCTTGCACCTATTTCCGTTGGCATACAGTCTCTTTAATGACTTTATACAAAAAGTAATGACAATTCGTTCTAAGTTTTCTGTCACGTTCTTTTCTTCCGTTAACATATGTTTCAATATAGTGGAGCGGGATATAGCGAAAATACTTCAGTTGATGATACAAGCATGAAATGTACAGGATAGCAAGTACCAGGCATGCACTTTAACATAAGATCGAGGGCCACTTTAAATTTATGTCATTTTCAAGATGGTCGCCGCAAAAACAAAATGTCCGCCATTTTATGTACTTTTCAACACATTATTTAAGGTAAAAGTCCAGGGGCCCGTTGGCATGGATGTTTATTTTATGCCCTGATCATAGTCACTTAGAGCAGTCACTTAGGAGTTGCAAAATTGTTGTTGCCAGTTTTTCTTTCAAAACTTTACCGAAAATAAATGGCCAAAGTGGTGGGTGGGGTAACACTGGTCCATTACAGCACCTAAAAGCAATAAACGCAATGTAGAAAATACTTTGTGCCATAAATATCCCTTTTCAAATGTTCTAATACATAAAAAGCAAACTGAAGTCTGGAAATGATGATCAAAAAGCATGATATATTTGTAACGTATATAACTGTAACTAAAATACAAATGGTCAGTGAGAAACAGACCAACCGGTGGAATGAAATTTTTACATGTGGTCCTAAATGAGCATAATCCATTGCTCTTATTTGACTCATGCTCATCTTACCTTTGACAGAATTCCTTGATAGATTTTGAATCAATTTGGTTGCAGTTAGTTTGTGGCAATATCAGTTGAAGACAGACTGTAACTTATTTCTTATGAATTTCCGAAACACTTGTGAGAAAGTATAAGTAGCTGCAGTTTGTATTATATCTTAAATTGAAAAAGTGTACAAATACGCAATGTAAAATGCCATTCTTATAGTCCTATTCTTGTCATTAAACCAAAACTGCTGTTCCTTAACTCTTATAAATGCGTTCACTGCTCTCTATGGTATAGGCTCGTTCTGCATAGTCTGAGGTCAGAAAATTGAAATAATATTTTCCCTTCTGTTACCACCTCTTACATTCATTGTCAGATCAGTTTCCGCTTTAATGATATGGTTTCTTCGAACAGTGACAGGTCCTAAAACAACTAAAACTTGTAAATGCGCTGACGGTCATTTCGCTGTTACTCTCTTGTTGACCCACTACAGCAAGTGGTTTTTCAAAGCTTCAGCTTAAATGATACAAAAGCTACTAAATTCAACTTACCTGGTTCAGTTTACTACCATTTCTCGTAATTAGATTTGTCCATTACAGTTTTAAAATTCACTAGCATGCTCTCAACCTTAGTTTCAGCTTCAAAATGGCCGCCTCAAGATGCACACAGAACAGACCAGACCAACAACCAGAGGACCATTGGTCCTGTAGCTCACCTGAGCACTGAGGTTATGCTGAAAAAACTTTAAGTTGCCACAGCAACAAAACAACATGCACAACAGCAATGAAACACCCATTTATGTAGAGGATAATATCACAAACATTTATGCTAAAAAGATTCAGCTTTATCTCCCTTTATGGCTTCTGAGAGGATTTTGGGCAACAGCAAAATAAAAATCGAAAAATTTAGCCTTTCGGTTGCGATGGCAACCAACCAAAATCAGGGATTTGGGCAAAATTCATATTGCCAAATTTCCACTTTCCCCATCATAGGGCTATGGAAAATTTAAGTTTCCATAGCAATGAATTCACAGGGGCAACGTTAATATAAAACATAATTTAGGTACAGGCTAATGTTATTAATATGTATGCAAAGTATCAGCTTCATCCCTATTATGGCTTCTGAGGAGAAGATTTTTGAAAAGTTTTTCAAAAATATACCCTTTATTTTGCCATGGCAACCAATCAAAGTCAGCGGTTTGGACAAAATTCATATGAATCATAAAAGACTACTCAAGAAACATTTCCAAAGTAACAAATTCTAAATAACTGCAGTGAGACAGCAAAAATTGCCAATTTCCACTTTTCCAATTATAAGTCAATGGAAACTATAAGTTGCCATAGCAACCAGAGTTCTTATGGGATTGGAACAAAAAACATAATTTATGTAGAGGCTAAAGTCTTAAACATATATGCAAAGTATCAGCTGCATCCGTCTTATGGCTTCTGAGCAGAAGATTTTTTATATTTTTTCGAAAATTTACCCTTTATTTTACCATGACAACCAATCAAAGTCAGCGATTTAAACAAAATTCATATGAATCGTAGAGGACTACTCAAGAAACATTTCTGCAGAAAAAAAAATCTAAACAACTGCAGTGAGACGGCAAAAATTGCCAATTTCCTTTTTTCCCATTATAAGTCAATGGAAACTATAAGTTACCATAGCAACCAGAGTTCTTATGGGATTGGAACAAAACACACAAGTTATGTAGAGGCTAATGTCATTAACATATATGCAAAGTATCAGCTTCATCCGTTTTATGGCTTCTGAGAAGAAGATTTTTTTTATATTTTTCGAAACTTTACCCATTATTTTGCCATGGCAACCAATCAAATTCAGCGATTTGAACAAAATTCTTATGAATCGTAGAGGACTGCTCAAGAAACATTTCTGTAGAAAAAAAATCAAAATAACTGCAGTGAGACAGAAAAAAAATGCCAATTTCCACTTTTCCCATTATAAGTCAATGGAAACTATAAGTTGCCATAGCAACCAGAGTTCTTATGCCAATGGAACAAAAAACACAATTATACTTTCCCCCTACCTATAGATGTTATATGTGAAATATGGAAAGAATCGGCCCCATGGCTTCAGAGGAGAAGTCGTTTGAAAATGTTGACGACGGCGGACGGACGACGGATGCCTGCCTATACTATAAGCTCACCTATGAGCCTTCGGCTCAGGTGAGCTAACAAATGGCAGTAGGGGTGGCAAGTTTCAAGTCCATTCTTGAAAACTGTCATTTAATATAAAATTAAAAATGAAAAAAGTTTAGAAGCACTTACTTTGATATTTTATAGCAATTATTTTCATAGGAAATCTCTTGTGGGAAAACTAAAAGTTGTTTTAGTGTATTTGACACTGTAAGCAACCTTTTGCTGAAATGATCATATTTCAAAAAAGATCATGTGATTAGTGATGACATCATTTCAACAGTGATGTCATGACAGATTGTACCGGCTGATTGAAAATTAATATGGAACTCCCGGGAGGCTGGAACACAGAAGGTACATTTTTACTACTGAAAACCCACCTCCAAACAAAAAATGATAACAATAAACAAAAGAGGTGATGCAATATGCTAAAAGTCAATTTTTAGCTGCGAGAAATAGTTTTGGGTTATGTAAAACTTAAAATTTTGACATTTAAGCATCTTTTAAGAAAACAGTTCCACTAAAAATTAGTTGCTGGAGTGGGTCAACGTTTTTGCGTCAGTATCGGCCATCCTCTTAAATAACAGGATAGAACTGCACCGAAAACCTGTTGCCAACACAGAGCTTACTCTCAGATCATAGCTTTCAGCATTAAAATTTGCTCAAATATAATTTATCAGCTGATATGCACGATTTTATTTTTCTGTAAGATTTTTAATGAAGAATGTGGCTGGTTTAGATTCTTTTCACTGTTACACATGAAAAAGGCCTGCCTCCAACTCGCGCCTTTTAAACCTACCTAGAAATTAACACTTTCAGCGGCAAAAAGCAGACGACAAAATTTATATCTGAAAATTTGAAAAAAAAAAAAAAAGTTTCGTCCCAGCTATATTACGTTGAAAAATCAAAGACTAGAGGGAAAACAGCATAGATCCTGGTGAGGTGGCTTATAATGAGCCACCTCATCAGGAGTAATGCTGTTATCCTGGTGGGGTGGCTTAAAATGAGCCACCTCGTCAGGATCAATGCTGTTTGAAAATTCAGCTATACTCGTCAATATATTCGTTTAAAAGTGTTCTTTGATAAATTCACCAGTTTATCTTTCACATAGCTGAATGATTCTGTGTAAATTGAATGGCGTTGTAATGCTGTGGCTATCTATTTAAAAAGCTTTAATTGTTAATTTTTGTGTTTGAAGGGATTGCCAGGCGCTCAGAAAAATGCAGTGCCTCACAATTTGTATAATAATAATAATAGGAATAAAAAAGTAATAGGAAAAGATCTCACCCAAGACAACCACTGGGAAAAGACAACACAAATTTAGTCACCACAAAGAACATCACCAGCGGCACCATGTGAACAGCCATTCCCCATGTAGGCGAGCGCCGAGCTAGCCTTAACATCACAAGCAATATACATGTATCAATAACCAACAAAGCAACAAACACACAAAGCAACTAAGAAGAACCAAAACAGAAGTGCTGCCTTGGGACGGCCGGTAATGAAATCACGGGGAGGGGGCAGGGAGGGGTGGGGTGGGGGACTTAACCGTTTTGTGGTCGACCAAACCTTGCCCTTGGTTCTTGTATAAAGTCAATGCTACAGAGCCTACGAGCTCTAGACCATGCACGTTGCATGTTTTACATGCCTAAAATAAAACGACATAAAATAAGACGAAATAAACAAATCGAAACCTTATAAATACCAGTTTAAACACAACCCAGTATTTATCATAGCCCGGGTATCATATTGCCACACATGGTGTTTAAATGTGTGACATAAAACCATTTAGTGACTTTTACCCACGGGTGACTTGTGTTTATTATCCTACATCTGCTATCGGTCCTGCTACCCATCAACACTATAAGATTAATTCGAACTTAATAGATACCTTGAAACGCATTGACTAATACCTTTATTACCCCTTATTTGCAAACTGGCTGTTTCACAAATTCTTTGGATTTTATTGGAAACGAAATTACATAACAGGTAATTGGTATAAACACTGGTCCGGAAATCATTAGCCAATATCACGGAAGAAAGTGAAAAACTCAAATAAATTTTAACAACCGAGGAAATGAAAAAAAAAGGGAAAAGAAAAGGAAATATACAACGTAACATTAAGACAGAAGCAAACTATACTTCCTATTTCTTTGGTTATGAGACGTATTTTTCCCTTCTAAAACAATCCAAAAATTCTAGCTCCGTCTTAAAAGAAGGACCTCTAAATATGGGGTTACTATAAGACGGACCTAAATATATGGGATTGCTTTGGAAAGGAAAAACCCGTCTCAAAGTTGAATTTTCTAATACTGATTTACATATTTGGGATGATTCTAGAGTGACAAAAAAAAACGTTTTACAGACAAATAAATAATTTAACCATCTTCATAGTAAACTATGCTTTAAAAGATCTTAAATCATCTAAGTTGATGAAAACAGTCCATAGTAGATAAGACCATCAAAAAGAGCACTTGACCTGATCAATATCTACACCTTTTGTTACGTCATTATTTGCAAAAAAGGCTTCTCCACGGTAATCAGAAAGGTAAAGTCAAATGCTCTTGTAGAATTTCATCCAGAGTATAAGTAGTAAAGGACGGCACTATGGCCACGCCCGTCCGGAGACTAAGTCCGCAACTTGGGGCAGTCTCCGGGCCGGGCGTGGCCATAGATGACATCGCTTTAGTAAGCTTGAAAAGGCTAGTTTGAAATAACTTAGTCTTTTTCAAGAGTAAAAGTCTATGTAATATGGCATAGGAGATGTCTTAAGAGGCTATACAGTAATATGCGTCTGCTATGAGTCTCTTGGCCCTGTATCTCAAGACCTCACTATACCAGAGGCATAACTCTATAGCGTCAGTTGATGGTGTGAGTTGCTGTGGCATACTCTTGTTCATTCTGTTCAATTTCTGAGGCTTTACAGTAATATGCGTCTGCTATGAGTCTCTTGGCCCTGTATCTCAGGGCCTCACTATACCAGAGGCATAACTCTATAGCGTCAGTACTTGTTCCTTGGGGATTATAAAATCTTGTATCTCAAGATTTTAATGTTCTGGACTGAAATTATTTCTTACTAGCCTTCTAAAGCCTGACTACTACATTTGATGACGAGAAGATCTCTGCTCCCAGTGTGCTTGAACTTGTGGGTATCTAGTGGAAGGTCCACATATCCACATTGAAATTGTGGAGCTGATGTGGATGTCAAGTGGAAGGTCCACATATCCACATTGAAATTGTGGAGCTGATGTGGATGTCAAGTGGAAGGTCCACATATCCACATTGAAATTGTGGAGCTGATGTGGATGATGTGGACTTGATGTGTATGCAACGTGGAGGCTATGTGGATGATGTGGATCCACAATGTGGAGTTTCCACATGTCCACATCTACACATTAGACAAATCGGCTTACCCTGTCCCATTTCTGACAGACTGACACAATGCATCTCAAAACCTCACTGTTACAATAATAAGAACTAGGAAGAAAAGAACAATTAACAACAGTTTAAATTCAGAACAACTTTATTTGTCCCGCTCATCTATTCATTACGACAGACAGAGGATTAGGACCGTCCCTCTGTCTTCGTTTACATAATGATCATTAGTCTTTCATAGTAAATAAAACTTTTTGATAGGTCCCACTGCAGGTCTACTATTATTTAAATGATCTCAATGCTTTGCCATCGCTGAAATGGTTAATTTCAAAGTCCTATCAAGAATCAAGTCATTGGGTTTCCTCTTCAACAGTTAAAGTTGGTCTTTCATATTCGTCAAGTTTTCGTTCAAGTAGATATCTTCTTTTTTTCACTGCATACTGCATCGCCTCTTCTTCATCATAGTCTTCATCTTCTTTCAATCTGTGAGCTGTTGATATTACTTTCTTGTGGATAGGATCTTTTCTCAAAGCAGACCCGAGTGCCACGAGGTCTTGATACTTGGTAACCAGCGTTGATCTGTATTTTGGTTTCAGTTCTTCATATGCCATTTCCTCAGCTGATTCAACATCGATGTTAGGTGTCTCCTGCATGGTATTTTCCACTGTTTCATCGAACTGATCTTGATTGTCTCTGTAAGTACTTCTCATTAGTCTATCCCAAGGACTTGTCTTTTGAATTTTCCTGCGTTTGGCTTTCTGTTTTTCCTCTTTACTGGCAGACTCACTGTCTGTCTCCACTTCTGACGGTTCTGTGTCTGGATCGTCCGAGAGTTTACTATAATCATATTCTCCAAAGATATCATGTCCTTTCATTCCCTTCAAATATTTTCTGTTTGTAGTTACATCCGATGCTTCTGAGATAGTACTTTCTTCGCTGTCAGACATAGTTGTAGTTGCTTTACAAACACCACTGGACGTATGTCTTCTCAGGCTGTCTGATCTAGCAAATTCACGGAAGCACTGCTTGCACTGGTATCGACCCATTAACGACTGGTTGAAGAATGAAGTTTTATCCTTTGACTCTTTCTTTTATAGTCTGCAATAGATATTGAAGAACTTGTGCTAAGTTTGGTAAACCACTGCAATTCTTACATTTTTACCAATTGCATGCACTTTTGTGAACTAAATGATGTAGAAAATTGTGAAAAAAATGTGTATAATTTAATATCAGTTTTATTAATTCTGTCAATAGTCTAAATACCAGCTGAATTTTAACAAACCTACATTTAGTAAACTGATACAAGTTTCCAATGTTACTCAATCATCATAGCATTAAAAAAGTGACTAACACTTTATTTCATTGTTTTTAACTCCAGCTTGTTCCCTGTCTGTCTGTTGATATCTTCTTTAGCTTCACTACGTCTATGACATTTCTGACCCCCATAATCATTCTTTGTCCGCCTGGAACGTCTTAACTGTTTATTCTTCTTGTGTATGTATCCTTTGAGTTTGTGTTGCTTTTCTTTCTCCTCACGACATAATGAACGAATTTCTGCTCTGCATAGTCGGCAATACTTTAAAGGTCTACCCTCTCTGAGCCTTTTGTCCAAAGCAGTTGACAATCGTTTCATGAGGTATCGAATCTGTCCAAAGGTAGAAGGATTTCTTTTTCTTTTTTGTACAACAGGAATGACAGGCAAGCCTGAAGATTCACAAGTTAGCCCACAGTGTGCTTTTGTTAGGTTATTGGAACTACTAGACATTCTGCTTTCTCTCAAGATTTTACTTGAAATGGTGACGTTTGTAACAGTGTGTTGTATTTATACTTATTTTGTATTACTTTTTTTTATTTAATTTGCCGCCTGAAATGTAACTTAATTAAAGTCTTTCCAGAGCTGAACTGAATATTTTTACCGGTATCACCTTTGATACTGATATGAACTTGATCAATATAAGATTTTCCCACTGGAACGTAGTGCATGTTGACAAATTCTTTGTGTGACTGCTGAGAGCGTTTTGAATTCTCAAATGGTACAACTCTCAAAATAGGGGCCGTCACGTCACCAAGGTATGTATAATCAACTACATCTGAGTACACGTACAAGCGATTATGCAATATATTTAGGTCTACTCCATATTTGAAAGCATATGATTCGTTTCCAATGGGGTTTTCTGACATATCCGGATTAACTCCAAGAGCTTGTCCAAGTGAAGCTGGAAAGCGAATCCTGACCTGGTTTGGGTTTTGTGCAACAACTTTTAGACGATTTGTGCTTTTAACATAAGTAATGCTGATAGAAGCATTTATTTGTTTGATTAAAGATCCATGTTTTGTATCTATAACAGATTGCATCTCATCCACCAAATGCTGTGGAGAGTTGTAATTTCCTTCAGGAAGAAATAATTTATATTCATGACAGCCCTCTCCACTAGCACACAAATCTTTTGTGGTATCTAATCCTTGAGCATTTAATACCGATTGGTCCAGAAATGACAAAAAGAAAAAGTTATTGTTTTCTGAAATATTGTTGACTCGAGATGGTGTAATTAATTCCACCAAAGCAACTTCCCACTTTTCGCTTTCGATATTTATCGGATGATCTAGTCTCACAGTAAAAGAGCTTTGTGTGTTTTGAGGGAAAGTTTTCAGAGAACCATCACTCAGAAGTGTTAGATAGAAGTCTTTCATGATCAGGAGATGAATTATAACTCCTCAAATATCTTTAACTGCTTTGTTTTTTTCTCTTACTTCTTACTTCTCTGTTCAAAACTAGAATGAATTCATATCTGAACATCACATTTATATACCGGATAGCATTTTGAGTTTCATATATTATTTCACACAATTCTCATCAAGATTATAGTGCCACAAAAATGCAATCTTTATTTCTTGCATGCCAGTAAAGACAAAAATATGCACTTAAAAATTTAGCAAGAAGAGTGTGCTGTACAGCACTATTTCTTCCCCGGTCGGTTACCCTATGCCTGGGAAGCCCTGGCGATTTGAAGCCATATCTACATGATCACAAGTCCTGAATGTCACTGTGGACCAGAGACCTGCCAGCGGAGGTACCTTTTACGGAACCATGGATGTTCCGACCCCTTAAGCCATAAGGCTTCTACTGTTTCACATGTAATCGATAGACTTCGCATCTGCGGGCCCAGGCGGTATAACCGTTGTGCACACCAGTTCCAGTCCAGTGGTGACCGGCAAACCAGCAATATTAATATGCGAGTTCCTAATATATATACCTATACATAAACCAGTTTACTTGAAACAAGATTGGACATTTGCATATCATATATCTTATTTCAATAAAGGTCATGTTACTATTTATAGTAACACATTTTAAAATATAAAAAATAAGTAGAGAATAATAAAATCTACATTTTGGTGTTTATTTTATCAAAATCGGCCAAAAAATAACAAAGTTATTCAATTTTTCATATTATAGTGTTATTACAAGGGAGGTAAATCTGGATTGACTTTCTTTTTTCTATAAATAGACAAAACAAGTAATAGCTTTCAGAAAAATGATACAAATGAAAAGTGAATACCTGTATGTATGTATCACTTCAGTTATGAGTATATTTTGTGTTAACTACTAGCTCTAAAATAAAAGAAGCATGTTTTGCCAGGCATGTGCACTGCGCATGCGCGGAATTTGGAGGGTAAGAAAACTGTAATAACTCCAGATTGCCTTGATGGATTTTCATAATTCTTTTTTTATTGGAAAGAGCAAGTAAAAACCTACCAAACGAAATTAAAATAAATTGTCAAACTGCGCATGCGCGGAATATGGAGGGTAAGAAAACTGTAATTACTCCAGATTGCCTTGACGGATTTTTATAATTCTTTTTTTTATTGAAAAGAGCAAGTCACCACCTACCAAATACTCTTAAAATAAATTGTCACATTGCACATGCGCGGAATATGGAGGGTAAGAAACCTGTAATAACTCCAAATTGCCTCAATGGATTTTCAATTTTTTTCTTTTATTGGAAAGAACAAGTCAACACCTACCAACTTTTGTTTCAAAATAATAAACCACAATATGCATGTACAGAATAGAAGGTAGGAATCAGATATAACTCAGAATTAGCATGTATGAGGAACAAGTGAACCCTTGGGCAGTTGGCATTGTAACAGTGAGGTTTTGAGATGCATTGTGTCAGTCTGTCAGAAATGGGACAGGGTAAGCCGATTTGTCTAATGTGTAGATGTGGACATGTGGAAACTCCACATTGTGGATCCACATCATCCACATAACCTCCACGTTGCATACACATCAAGTCCACATCATCCACATCAGCTCCACAATTTCAATGTGGATATGTGGACCTTCCACTTGACATCCACATCAGCTCCACAATTTCAATGTGGATATGTGGACCTTCCACTTGACATCCACATCAGCTCCACAATTTCAATGTGGATATGTGGACCTTCCACTAGATACCCACAAGTTCAAGCACACTGGGAGCAGAGATCTTCTCGTCATCAAATGTAGTAGTCAGGCTTTAGAAGGCTAGTAAGAAATAATTTCAGTCCAGAACATTAAAATCTTGAGATACAAGATTTTATAATCCCCAAGGAACAAGTACTGACGCTATAGAGTTATGCCTCTGGTATAGTGAGGCCCTGAGATACAGGGCCAAGAGACTCATAGCAGACGCATATTACTGTAAAGCCTCAGAAATTGAACAGAATGAACAAGAGTATGCCACAGCAACTCACACCATCAACTGACGCTATAGAGTTATGCCTCTGGTATAGTGAGGTCTTGAGATACAGGGCCAAGAGACTCATAGCAGACGCATATTACTGTATAGCCTCTTAAGACATCTCCTATGCCATATTACATAGACTTTTACTCTTGAAAAAGACTAAGTTATTTCAAACTAGCCTTTTCAAGCTTACTAAAGCGATGTCATCTATGGCCACGCCCGGCCCGGAGACTGCCCCAAGTTGCGGACTTAGTCTCCGGACGGGCGTGGCCATAGTGCCGTCCTTTACTACTAGTATAGTTTTTGCCAGGAATGGACTTGTCTGAACGACTGCTGTGCCTGATAAGGTTTAGGGGGGACAGTCGGGTAACTTCGGACAGCGGGTAAATTCGGACACTGACACTGTTTCCTTTATATGTCAGTTGTTTGGAACTAAAACAAAAAAATAACTGGCCAAACAGAGAAAATCCTGATTATGAGCCGTGTCATCTGGATTTTCACTGTTTGCAACTGTTTGTCCGAATTTACCCGCCTGTCCGAAGTTATCCGACTCTCCCCTACCCCGTGACCTCAGTGAGCAGTTGGGAATTAGGTTTGAGATTACCTGTACACAGACAGAGCCTCCCACCAATTTCACCCATTGAGCAATTGATTTGCAAATTATAAGACTATGTAGCTTTTTCAGTATTCAACTGATACAATGATCAAACTGGGCGGACATGCAAGCTGACCTGTGTTAAATTTCTTCTAGCCCATTCCCTAAAGCATTTGAGCCGCGACACGACAAAACCAATAATGTGGTCGTGCGCCCAGCGCAGACTCAGATCAGCCTGGGCATCCGCCCAGTCTGATTAGAGTCTGCGATGTCCGCATGGAGGTAGCTTACCTTAGCTTCTCTTTAAGCGCTTAGCGAAGATTCTAATCCGACTTGGTGGTTCACGGCCCAACGTGATCGGCGTGATCTGCGTCTGCACTGGGCGCACAACCACTTTGTTGGTTTTAACGTGTCGCGGCTCATTCTTATTGTGGCGCGACTTAATAAATTTGATTGTAAATATATACTTCCCAAAACTATATGCTTTCAATCAATTCATAGCAGACGCTGTATTGTTAATATGTACCTGTTTCTGAGGACAAACTCATTTCTCAATGACCCTATCCCCTAAACCCACATTCCAATTTCTCTCGACTGGTGAAAAGAAGTGTGCCTTTTGTCGTTTTAAGGTGTCAAATTTCCCACAAATGGACAATTAGTTCTAATACCTCCCTAATACGGGTTCACATCAAAAGCGGGCACTCAAATGTGAAGAGGTTATACTTTGTAATTAAATTAAATAGCTTTAAACGCAAATAGAAATGTAACAATATCTTTTTCTACTTGGCGGTCAAAATGACAAATATGTGCCGATTCCGTTTAAGATACAACTTTTCATTCTTAAAGAAACTGTAAAAGTTATTAAAGTTAGAAAAATGTTCTGGTTAAAAGATATTTCTGTACTTATAAAACGCATATTACTCATCGCCACACCATTGTCTACATTGAATGTTTTGAGAAATTTGTCATTTTTCAAAAACGTGCTCTTCCTCAACCCTTTGTAGACTGGAAACCAATTTTGGGGACATATGCAAACACTGCAGACCCAGTTCAGACACCGCAGATCGCGGCGTCTGAACAGTTTCTACACTGTTTGCTTACAGTAATTCCTGTCCAAAATGCAATAAAAGTGAAAATATTCACCAGAAACCCCCTGAGATTAGAAATGGACTCATCCGTTAAATAAGGATGGAAAAGTCCACTAGTCAAATAAGGTTTAAAGCTTCTTTATGCCAGCTGTAGGACATGATGTACGCTTTTCAATATGGAGATTTTTAACTGAGACCGTTCGTCAATTAGGAAACGCGGGTTTACGGAAGCACACAGCCAATTAAAATGCGTTTCTTTCTTTTTTCATTTTTTTTTTCGATTTGTACCATTTTCAGAAAGGTGAATTGAAACAAAAAGCACAATAAGAAACACTTAAAATGCAATGCGTTTAAAATTTTCGATTAAACATCAATACATTTTCTTACATTCTTAACAAATGTATATCTTAAAGATGTTAACAAAGAGTTGTAAATAAAGATGTTATCGGAAGCAGTCCCTTTTAACTCAATTAAGTTGTCAAACACAAATTATTAAATAACAGATATGAAATATTTGACAACATTGTACCTTGCCTCATTGTACCAGGCAAGGATATTATTAGTCATATGTATTTTTAATTTGCCATGCGTATTTCAGTTTTTCGGTCCTGTTATGAGCAAATGTCGGGTACTTATGAAATCTTATATATGCCTCTTTAAGCAGGTATACCTAATTATTAGAGCGTCCCTTCACGTTTTCATACACTATTTATATATTTTCCGGCGTCATTCTTTCGAATTCGTTTCGGGGTTCCTAAAAAATTATCTGAAGTACATGTATGTCGTTTGACGCAATGATCAAATGCCGAGTTTTTCCATGTCGAACAATGTCGTGCATGTATACTCGTACATGTATCTTGTGTAGAGTGTACTTGAATGTACTTTGATTTGCCATTCGTATTTCATTTTTCCTTTCTTTTTTACAAGTGTGGGGTACTTATGCCACTTTAAGTAGGTATATCTTCATAATAGCGTCCCTCTATGTTTCCATACACTATTTATGTTCTGCGCAAAGTAAGAATCGGTACAATTCCGGAATTGTCCTGCGCAAAGTAGGAATTCTCACTTTGTGTTACAATTCCGGAATTGTACCGGTACAATTCTAGAATTGCGCAAGGGATTTGGTGGTTTATATCGAACAGGTTAATATTTCTGCGCAAAATTGGAAGTAACAGGGAAATGACTTGGAAATATGGAATCTTTTTTTTTTTTTTTTTGACAAAATTACGGCCTTATTAAATTTATCAGTTTTTCGGGAATAATACCTGATTTCAAATTCTTATAACTCTTTCCAATGTTTTGAGCAGTTGATTTGAAACTTGTACATATGTTGCAGAAATATGTAGATGTGCATGTGCTTTTTGAGAAGGAAAATATTACTTTGCCAAAATTACGAATTTTCAAACTCAGAAATTTATAGGTATGGCTAATTGACCATATCAAACAAATAAATGCAAACATATATTTGTTAAAAACGCTAACATCAAATTATTCTCACTTTGTCCCGATTCTCACTTTGCGCAGAGACAATTCCGGAATTGTCTTGCGCACGGTAAGAATTCCCACTTTGCGCAACAAAGTGAGAATTCCTACTTTGCGCAGGACAATTCCGGAATTGTACCGATTCCTACTTTGCGCAGAACATTTATATATTTTCGGCGTCATTCTTTCGAGTTCGTTTCCGAGTTTCTCAACATTCGAATGTCGAATATCACTGCATGGCGTTTGCCGCTTTGTTCAAATTCCGAGTTTTGCATGTCAAACTTTGTATTATTCTAATGTCGAATGATGTATCTATCGAGTGTCTGAGAATTAGGTCGTATATTTGTGTTTGATTTTTCGAATCTTGTGTTGTGTGTTCTTGAATGATATGAGTCGCAACGCGACAAAACAAACAAAGTGGCATGTGCGCCCAAAGAAGACTCAGATCAGACTGGGCGGATGCCCAGGCTGATCTGCGTCTGCGCTGGGCGCACAGCCACTTTGTTTGTTTTATCGTGTCGCAGCGTACATATTTTTATGTTGCAACATGGTCGAATTGCGAATGTCTTATGTCCTTTCTATTATATCCTATCCCATAATCTTACAAGGTCGTTGGGGCACCACAGATGACTTCGAAACGATCTCTTTCCATCTTGTCCTGTTTTCAGCCGCCCTAGCTGACCTGGCAAAGTCCATTCCTGCCCACTCTTTAATATTGTCTTCCCTACTCTTCTTCTGTCTATCTCTTTTTATTCCTTCACTGTGCCCTGCAGAATCCGCGGTGACCAAACCACCTTAGTTTCCTTTTCTTGACCAGGGTCAGGAGGTAATCATATTTTATGTGGTGTTTCTCCATATGAGAAAGTCGCAGTTTTCCACATTCAGAAGTCGAATGATGCTTGCTTTAATAGCAAACTATAAACATCCCACTAATTCACTATTTCAGTATAGGATAACTTATTTCTAATAAAATGCATTTTCATACATGCCCCTGCTCTTAGATTGCTTTAGTGAGTGAGCATAGAAATCATGATTTTTTCAGCAGTTCGATAAATTTGGTTGGTTGTTTTAGGTTTAACGGCTCTTTGAGACAGTATTTCAGTCTAATCGAGCCATCTCCTAGAGAGAGGGAGAAAAAAGCGAATTGATAGACGAGAGAAAATTATCCAAATAACCCCCTCCCGCACCTACTGCAAGCACAGTAAGCCCTTGTCCTACTAGGTACCATATTAGTAGGACTCTCCGGTACTGAAAGTTACACAGCACCATCGCACGAGCACCAACCACAATTCGATAAAAAATATGGGTGACAGAATAAGATGTTGTGAACCTTCGGGGCGTGCCACTTTTACCGGTTTAAGGTATGACAAGAGCCTGCTGTGTTCGCAGCAGATACGGGATCTGTCCTCGTCCCCTTTCTCTGAGAGACGGCTTGATGCTGACTAGACTACTGTCTCAAAAAAAACCAATCAGTTAACGGAAAAAGACATTACCATAACGCAAACAGGGTAGGCTCATACCAACTTCAGATCATTAGCGCAATCTGCCCAGATCCTATACTCGTTCCAAGTCATATTAGCCAAACACGAAAATAGATGAATTTGCAAACAGCATAGAGAGAAGAACTCTATAAGTGCCCAGCTTTCACTCTAATCCCAAGCCTGTATTGTATACTATATGTGAGTATGTTACAATTTCTGAAAAGAATAAAATATGTTTAATCCAAGCAGCATAGGTCCCGATTAGGCGGCACATAATGAGCTGCATCATCTGGATCAACACTTTTTGCCATTTGGTCTTTAAAGTTTCAATATGATATAGCTTGGACAAAACATTTTATCTTTAAATTTTGCAGATGTAAATGTTGTCCTTGTCGTCTGCCTTTTTGGCACTTTGAGGGTTAGAGTGCTGTAGTATGGCACGTAACCTGGGTACCTGTTGGACATAGCTGTAGCTTTGGAGACCAGCCAGTCTCTTTTATGCTAACTCGTTTGACTTTAGCTTCTAATATACTAGGTTACTGCTAAGAACCATTAAAACAGTGAATTTAAGTATTTAATATATGAACCCCGACACCAGAAAACCAACAAAGTGGCATATGCGCCCAGCGAAGACTCTGATCAGCCTGGGCATTCGCCCAGTCTGATCAGAGACTTCACTATCCGCATGTAGCTAGCTTAGGCCCTTGGCTACCCTTTAAGCGCACAGCGAAGACTCTGTTCGGACTAGGCGGAGGCACAGGCCGATCTAAGTCTTTGCTGGGTGCACATGCCACTTTGTTTTCTCGTGTCGCGGCTCAATTATCTGCTTTGAGTTTAATTGCAGTTGCAGCTGCCTAAGCCACTGGTTTTACTTTGATGTTTGCCTAATCAGTGATCTCGTATGAACTTCAAGAAATTACTGAAATATCAGAACTGCCTTCATAATATTTTATGTAGGAACACATATATTTTGTTTACATATATCGCAGAAACAGACTCTGTAAAATAAATTAAAACTCGTTTTACAACTTCCTGAAAGATAGTTTTGTTTCGCAACTTCTCTAAAAAAATAGTTGCACCGAAATTAATGGGTCTTCAGGAACATGCCAGCGGCAATGTTCCTGAAGACAATGAAAATAAAACTTTTTCGTAACCTAAAAACACATGCTTACGACAACATTTCGGTTAATTCACGGAATGAGATACTTATAAGAGCCGCGACGTGAGAAAACCAACAAAGTGGTTGTGCGCCCAGCGCAGACTCAAATCAGCCTGGGCATCCGCCCAGTCTGATCAGAGTCTTCGCTGTCCGCATGAAGATAGCTTAGACACTTAGCTATCGTCTAAGCGCTTAGCGAAGTGTCTGCTCAAAATGGGCGGATGCCTGGGCTGGTCTGAGTCTGCACAGGGCGCAAAACCACATTGTTGGTTTTCTCGTGTCGCGGCTCATAAAAGCGAAGCAGCTAGAAGTGTATAAAACACGTTTTCTACAAAACTCTATGCTCATATATGTAGTCCATGTTCCAAGAAAAAATATTGCTCTTTCAACAAACATTGCTATAGGGCTTATTATGGATACAACTGATAATAGAGATTCTTGCACACCGGATAGAAAATGCCATTGTTTTCACCTGGGATAGAAAATCTCATCTTACCCTGGTGTTCTGACCCAGGACCGGAAAAAAATCACGAGCTGTCAATGCATTGGTTGTATAGGAGCTCACGTACCTGCGTTGTCAAGTGACGTTGGCACTTAAGATGATGACGTCACGAAGACGGTAAAAATGACGTCACTTTATGCACGCCAGTCGTTGACGTAAAGAGCCGAATGGCGGTCGTTGAAAGCGGCGCCTTCTTTCAAAATCAGATTTAAACCTCTCAAGCACTAGAATTACGCATTTTAAGAGGTTCTGAAGTTAAAACAAAACGTGGTGTGCAAGAAAAAGTATCTATCATTGGTGTGAGGTGCGGATAGAAAAATCCGTCACTCGGGATCACTGTTCGGCATCACTCGGCAAGCCTCGTGATGCCGAACAGTGACCCTCGTGACGGATTTTTCTATCCACACCTCACACCCATGACAGATCCTTATATTATGATAGAAGTAAAAATAGAAAAGGAACCTATTTACAATCAACAAGCTATCAAGATAACAGTACTCAAATTAGCACAAACAATGTTTGATTTCACCAGCAATTATTTTAATATACATTGTATATAACCTATTTACATATAGTTACAAATCTGATGTCACCAGATGGTGCCTCCAAAAGCGTGGACACACTGCTTGCACTGGTTACAAATAGAAAAGAAAAGAACGCGTTTTCAAAAGACAATATTGTCTACCACCGTGGTTAACTGGTAGGTTTCTTCTGCTCCGGATTTCAGCGTGGCTATTTCTGTGAGTCCTCATATTTGTAATTTTGATTCTGTGTTTCTGAGATATTACTTACACTCTTATAAGCTAAGAACCTTCCACGCACACAGAGCAACTAAGTGTCTAATGAACCAAGGCAGAAACAAGGGCGAGGGTTGGTCGCGACCGCAAACCGATTAAGCCCCCCCCCCCCCCCCCCCCCCACACACACACAGTTATTTCTTTACTTGCCGTCCCAAGGCGGCACTTTTTGGTTGTTTTATGTATTGTAGTATTGTATGTTGCTATGCCTGATATTAATGTATTGGCTAGCCTGGCGACCACCTACATGGGAAATGGCTGTTCTCATGGCTGCTGCTGGTGATGTCTTTGGTTGTCTTTTCCCCACATAGTGTCTTGGGTGTGATCTGGGATTGAATTATGTCATTTCCTGAGAATTTTCCTACTTACTTCTTCATAAACCGGTCCTAGAGAGCATTGCCGGTGTTGCAAATGTCATCGCTGGTCATGAACATAGCAAGGAACTATGACAGTTGTAATGTAGTTTTGCCTTTGGAAACAAGTAACAAATAAACATTTGATACAGCCAAGAATTTTCGTTGAATTCGTTCTCTCGACTTTCCATTACTGATTTTAAATCTATTTGCTAAATGGTTTAGCACAGAGACGTACATTTTATGGGGAAAATTTACAATTAAATGTAATGGAAATAGGAGGAGTTATTTAACGCTACCCCTACTTGCCTCAGTAAGTCACATTGCATGTATACGTTTTCTATCATATACACAACACATGTGAGTGGAATAAGACATAAGGAAGAGGGGGTGGGGATAGGAAGAGAATGATAGCCTACTGCTGAAAAACTGACAAAGTGGGTAGGGAAAATACAACCTTTTTATCAAAAAAAAAAAAATAGGCCTAATGTCCTAACTATTTAAAAATATTGCAAAATATTAGCATTTGTAGTGTCTACATCAATTTAAGCACATTTGTCAAACAAATCACATGCATGCAAAGCAAATATTTGGACTTATTTTCGGAGACTTTAAATTTCACTAACCCCTCTTAATAAATTTGTCTAGTGGCTTTATGTTTCAAAATCACAGTTAAAATGTCTTTACAATGCATAAGTGTGCATATAAATGCAAAATATTTCAGCTTTTGCTTCCCGTAGGAATCTGCAATACTTCGTTGAAAAATATGCAAATTACCATTGATACTGCCAGAGGTCTTTTCACTGCTGTTCATGAACAGACTCAATCGGAACACCGCTCGGCCAATTCCGTGAATTCACGGAATTGGCCGAGCAGTGTTCCGATTGAAATTGGCCGAGCAGTGTTCAGTCTTCTTCGGTGTATTCAATGTTGACAGTGCCGTATTGCGGATATACTTCATCATAGCGCAGACTATATAATTTCCTGTCCTTTGGGATTATCCGAGTAAATTTAAAATTTGGAGTCATTTTGAATAAGGATTTTGCTTCAAAGCGGTGCTAGAGAGCATGGCCGGTGTTGCGTATTTTTGCTGGTCTTGAACTGTCACACAAGTTGGTCTGCTTTTTTTTTTTTTTTGTTTCTTCGGTATATTTCTTAGTGCAAAGATTCTTACTTTTCAGAACTTATTAGATACAATAGGTTAACTCTTTCAGTACCAAAAAGCAGACGACAAAATTTACGTCTGCAAAAATAAAAAAAAATGCATTGTCCAAGACTTTTTATATTGAGAATTCAAAAACTAGAGGGCAAACAGTGTAGATCTAGATGGGGCGGCTCATTATGAGCCGCCTCATCAGGATCTACGCTGTTTGCAAATTTTGCTAATTGCGTCACTGGGGCTTAAAGAGTTAACATTTTTTCAATCTCAAAGAATGTGGATACACTGCTTACATGTACACTGGGAACAAGTGTAGACAGGAACAGACATGTATTTTATATATTTTCTTTCTCTCTCTCTCTCTGTCTTTCTTTGTTACTTTTGAATCTACGTGATTTTACTTGAGCATCTACCACTGTTTAGAACTACTATTCTGAAGTATTTCTTGAGCATATTTGTTTTCAAATTAGAAGATGTCTTTCGCCTATAAATTAATAAACTATATTTATTAGGGAAAAGAACTAGAGAAGTATTATTGCTTTCGTTCTGATCCTTATACTTGTACATGTATTGACGACATGTTGTACTATGTCATGTTTATGAAATAAAACACGTTTAAGCTAAATATTATGTGACAATATTTTACTTGTCAAACTTTACACATAACATTTTCGATTTTGACTGTCTCCTTGATTATTTTCCGTTTCCGACCATAATTGTACGTCCTGGAGCTGTATCATTATGAAAAGCGGTTCAATCTTCCCGTACTATGATAAAATGTTGGTTGATGTGCATAATTTGAGTCATATAACTGGCATAAAATTAAGAAAACAATTTTTTGGAAATCGACAAATTGCTCTACAAAATACAATTTCCTTTTCTGGTACCACGTCGAGCGATGCAATAAAAGCAGAAGCGGGACTATGACTGGTGCGCAACGCCTGTGCATCGTATTTTCACCATTTTATTTATTTTTATGATATCGAAGGTAGGCCATTTTAGTTGCAAATAGCCCAAATCTCTTTTCAACATTTTTTTATGTGAAACTCAATGATGTTTTATATGTTATCACGGTCATTTACAATGAAAAAAAAAACTGTTGTGCCATGAGAAGCTTGCAGCGACACCTAACGAGAGGGTCATTAAAAAGAAGAATGAAATAAGAAAGTCAACAAAAGCGCGGACATCTAAATCCGAGAAAGTATCCAAGCTGACAGATCGGGAATTGCTATCCAAGAGAAAATAAATACTGCTGTATTGATTACAGTATATTTTTGTGTGTTTGTGACTGAGATACTAACACAAATATACGCTGTAGTAACAACCAACGGAGACAAAAATAGCGAGCATATAAAATACTTGTAAACTTGAGACTACTAGTTTTTAAGACATTTTCGAAATCTAGTGAACCGCCACTACGACAGTCTGTAAAAGTACTATATTTATCAAAGAAAATAAAAAATAAAGAATCTATAGCAAAGATTTTGTTCATTTTCAATAGGTTTTTATACTCACACATCCATGCCTAGCAGTTTATGTTAACTAAATAAAGTTTTGATTAAATTTACATGTCTTTAAACTCAGGGTCAGATAATTAAACATATAACTACACTATTAATCTCATAGCACATCATTTCCTTGATTTATGCTTCACTTTTATCTATTCGGTTTATATTTAACTTAAAAGTTTTGCGTCGTGATAAAACTTGTCTTAAACGCGTATTCGCCGCGCATGTCTATTTCAGCTTCGGCGCATGCGTAGTTCAGTTAAAACAAAAGTATCTCTCCAAAGACAAAGTTTTACATTGTACATTTTAAAAATAGCAGCTGCGCATTCCTTAGCCAGCTTTCACATATGTGAAGGCTGGTTTGAGCATGCGAAGCTAGCTCATGCTTGATATAATTTTATCAACGCGCGGTTCAAAACGTCCCAGGCTTAAATGAGGTGTAAAGGATCTTTTACCACATACTCATTAGGGTTTAGACTGTTATCAATATGAAAGCTAAACGATCATCGCTTTTTCTCGTTTCATTTGCTGTTAAAAATTGAATTCTCTTTTCACTTAAACCTCTGAACCCGCTCAAAACTTTCGATACCTGTTAGAGTATTGATATTTTCGTGAAAGTGAAGTCAGTCCATGCCACGTCATGACAAAACCAGTTTACTGTCATTTATATGAAATGCTTACATGTAGATAGGTCGCGCACACGCAATTTTGTATGATAAAATCCACAGTCAATATCTTGCTGAGTGAATGGAAGTGCCCTAACGAGGGTACAGTAAGTATGGCAGAGACTGATATGGGCATACGCGGGTCGTTTAAGCCTTAAGTCAGGTTTTGTGACAAGGCAGCTCACATGACTGCGGTTAACCAATCAGATTATAGTAAGTTTGTACCTGTGACAGTAGTTAACTTTCTCAGCCAATGGTAGTATTTATGATGTGATAAAATGTAGCGAGAAAAGTAATGATTTTCGTCTGAATCGTTTGTATATATTTCCCGATGAGTTGTAAATAATTGTTCTTGCACATTCGAAGTCTATGTTTCGAAATCTATGGATTACTTTCAAATTCCCTTCACCGATGATGTAGCTATGAATCCCTAGTGAAAATGGATATGTTGATTAGAGGTGTACATTACTGGATTAACGTGTTCATAGTACTTGGATTTATTCTACCACAATATGCTGATGCTAGCTGGATGTAAGTTGAGAAACTTAATGTTGAGACAATTTCGAATTAAGGTAGTTTCAGCTTTGTAAGGCCGCTGGTTTGCTAATTTATTACACAGCAAATTTGTATTTTATAAAACATTGAATATAAGAGTTAGGTTGATTTATAGAAGATTTTGAGAAACGTTTGGTTTAAAATCTTTATTTTCCTTTGCATATACAACATTATTATATAATAAAACAAAGAAACAAGACTTTGTGACATAAACAAATACATGTATTTTCCTAGGCATAATGCTATACAAAATAATACAGCAACAACCCATTGTTATATAACAATACATTCAGTTTTCAAGATACACTGATATTCGTACAAAATTGATACTTGGAATTATTTTTTGTACACAGTCAACCCTATATATCTCGAAGACTGATATCTCTAAGTACACTGTTATATCAAAGAATATAGCTGGACGCATTTCCTAAATTATTTATTTAGTAAAAATTCAGCTCCTTATTTCAAACTACTGATATCTCAAAATAATTTTCTGAGATATTAGCAGGTTCGGATAAATGTCGACTTTGAGTTATCGAGAGTTGACTGTATTCTGAACGTTAATCTGAAACCTGTGTGTCTAATGGTAAAAATCGAAATAACGTTTATATTGTTTAAGTGTTATACATTAGGATATATACATACACTAATTAAATTTATCTTACAAACATATTTGGAGTCAATAAACTAAAGGAAGTTTTAGAGTCATAAAACTTATAAACAAATTCTCTCGTCCAAATCCAGCTCTTTCCTTAAAGAACGTTTTACCAGGAAAAATCGTTTCAGTCATAACACAATCATGGATACATGTAGATAATAAATAGATTTATGCCAAAGCTCATTAGAATCGTTAGTCTCATATGCTTCTTGATTGATGATAAATTATTCTTCAGAAAACGTCAGCTGTCATTCACGTACGTACGTCTTGTGGTCTTAAGAACGTCCGAGTTCGCCAAAACAGATATTCAGTAATTAAAATTCAAAACCACAAATGAAGTCGAAATCACAACACAAAATCTGACCAAAAGAAAGAAGAGAGAAACAAAACGAAACAGATCATCTTCGATAACACACACACACCAAAGCAGGCATATGACGTCGTAGTGACGTCGATGCGACGTAGTTACGTCGCATCGACGTCAGTACATCGTCATTTCCAATGTCATGTACCCGCTGAAACCAGCCCAACACGGACGAAATACACATAACTACAACAACAAAAAACATACACATAAAACATCTACCATTTTTACCAATTTGCTATTTTAAACCACATAACAGAACATACAACAAATGTGGTTCGAATCATAACTTTCCGCCTTTGCTTAAAGGCCCCATTGCTCTATCAGCATGAAAAAAAATTATCATAAGGTATACCTGCAAGTTTCTCGCCATAGTCTCACCATTGTAAATGACCGCGATTAGCAAAATTTGGACACATAAAACAACATTGACTTTCACATATAAGAAAGATTCTAAAATTGATTTGGGTCATTGTAGTCGCCAACGAAATTGACATACTTTCGATTTCGTAAACAATTAAACAATGTTGTTGTTTGTTGTTGTTGTAAAAGTAAAAAGTATGCAAAGACCAGGAACTGAAACAATCAAAATCCAAATCCATCCCTCAAACCATAGTTGGAAACAACTAAGATTACAAATAATCAAGATACAGAGAACATATGGCCAACCGAGTGAGCAGCTTGTTCCCAAAAGGTGGCCACTCAGCAACCCAAACCGAACCAAAAATAATAAGAACATATATAAGGTAAAACATCACAGAAACTCTGACACCAAAAACAGGCAACAGAGAACCACAACAGAACTACCGCCTTGGAACGGTCAGTAATGAATTACTGGGGGGCTTAAATCGATTTTACAGGCCCAACCTCACCCTCAGTTTCTGAAGTGGTACAAAACATTTAGTTGGTTGTTCGGTTCGCATGATACACTGTAACCCTCTAACTCGTCAATGAATCATCACGGTAAACACATAAATCAAATTTCAACACCATGAAGAAGCAAAGACGAGGACTCAACAGATTAATAAAATGGTATAAATACAATGTACAGTCGTGGAGTCCCATTCATTGTCCCGCTTTTATTTATAATGCATCGCCTAACGGGGAACCAGAAAAGGAAGAACGATTGATCGTCTTTCAAACACACGTTCAAAATGCATTTTGTCAGGCATATAGATCAATGTAAGCTCATCAATCCATATTTTATCACCAAATGTGAAGGCTGAAGCTCTTTTCATAATAATTTGCGTTTAGACCTTTTTACCACTCATAGGAATATGAAAACTTTAAAGTCTCCATAGTCCTACCACGTCTAAACACAAATCATTATGAACTTCAATGTTGGTCGACGTGCATAAATTCTCATATAACTGGCAAAAAAATAAGGGAACAGTTTTTTAAATACAACAAGGGGGTGGTCGGGTCGGGCGATGGTGCTTGATGCTTGGTAACTTTCAGTGCCGGGGCGTCCAACTTATTTGGATAATAGTAGGGCAAAGGTCTATTTCTGCTTGCAGTAGGTGTGGTGGGGTGGGTGTGTGTGTGTGTGTGTGGGGGGGGGGGGGTTGTTTGGACATTCTTCTCTCGTTTGTCATTTCTCTTTGCATTCTCTTTCTGGGTTACCAATCGAAAGATACATCATAAACAAAAGCGGGACAGTGAATGAGACCCCATGCCTGTACATTGTATTTTAACCATTTATTCAAATTTAAAGAGTAACTACACTTCAGGAACTGACTGAATTAGTTCCCAAACCCTATCCCCAACATCAAAGGGAAAGATTGACAAAGACATCCCAACAAACAACAAATTACAAGTGATAAGCCGAGTCAGCAACTCTTTCCCAAATAGGTGGCAACTCAGCTATCTTTAGGCCTACTGAACTAAATAATTTAGACCAACAGAAGGGTTTATGATATTGTATTTTTACCGTTTTATTCAAGTTTATGATACCGAAAGCTCGAACTAAAATGACCAAAAAAACATTTGAAAGCCTTTTTATGTGAAACTTAAGGAAATTTCATTTGTTTCAAGTTGTCTTACATGTATCACGGTCGTTTACAGTGAAAAGCTTGTACCAAAAGCTCACTGTAGATAATTTGTGAATTTATATCATTGATAGAGCAATCGGGCCTTGAAAATTGTATGACATTGCAGATATTGGTAATGCCGTAGCTAACGATACAGAAGTTCCATTCCTCTTTGCAAATAAATTGAAAATGCGAACATTCACCAGATCGCCAGATTATAACGATGCTTTTCCACACTTTCGTATGTATATAGTGTATCAAAAGTGGCAGAAAATGACCTGATGAAATTACTGTAAAACAAAGCAAATAGTGTGCACAGATATGCTTTCCATATATAGAAGTCGAATATTATTGTTATCTTTCGCCTAAATGTTTCCAGAAGCCTGAATTTTTAATTTCCAAGTGAAAATGGATTTGTGCTTTAGCAGGTGTGAGTCCTACATTACATTGAGTAGGATTCTTAGATTAGATTAGATTAAACATATTTTATTGTATATACACAACTGGATTGGACAGAAGTTCTAACAGCATTAAATAGTCCTCTCCCTACAGTTACAATGTGCAATATCATGGTACAACAGTGAATACGTGACATTTGCTTTAAAGAAGAAAACATGTAGTAAGAGGCGGTGTAGGATTCTGAGCCGCCTAGATCCTCAGGTCAGGAGGCTATAACCATTTTACTACCAATTCCTAATCCGAGCCTTCTCTGACTGAAAAAAAGCCTATTTATAATTTTGATTGGCGGCTTATTGACTCAATAAGGGGTTGCAGCCAGAGAAGACTCGGGTTATACCAATTCCGTGCTACAGGGTAGACGGTGTTATCCTTTGCAAACCGGAATCAACCGACACTGATAGTGCCAGGGTATTACAGTTTCATTATCAGTTCCGGTCTGCACAACTTAAACTCGGATATTGTTTATCCAAAAGTGAAGTTTTCTCAAAAAGATTTTTCTCAACTACAGTCAAACCTGCTTATGTGGTCACCTCTATTAAGGGGTCACCTGCCTTGAGCAGCCACCTTTTCTGGGTCCCTAGAACCAAAATACAGTGCAAATGAACCTGTATTAAGGGGTCACCTGTCTTAAGCAGCCAATTTTTGGGCTTCCCTTGGGTGACCCCTTAAGACAGGTTTGACTGTATTAGATTAATTTAGTGTACAACTAGTAAAAGTATGATGTATAGCCGATAATCTCCATAGGACTCTTGAGTCGATCTCTGGAAATAAAGAAAATATAGCGTATCCAAGTTAAAGAAATTGTCCACATAAAATGTTATGCTCTCGCCGAGATCACAACTTTATTCTCGATAAATAGACAACCGTATAAATATCACAGTGTCCGAACTCTCTGTACCGGCTCTCCCGGTTTACATATTTTCGAATCGAGAGTACAAACATTCGCTTATAACCAGTAGTTGAAAATCATTATGTTTTGGGATTTTATCCGGAATGTGCTGCGTCATTTATAGTTATCCAGCTTCGAAAATGTAAAGAGGTAAGTTTAATATAATTGGCTCTTCGGTCTTTTACCTTATTGTTCTGTACAATGTCGTGTATGGGTGGGTAGTAAACGGTACAATATTCAAGTGGCCCCTGGCATGATTCTAATTCCATTTTCAGCCTTTTCTTACATGTTTTATAAAAAACTTTTAAAATAAACGGAAGGCGTTATCAATCTACCGTTTGTTAGTTTTGATAATAGGATGATAGCTAGGTTTTGCACGACACAAACTCGTGTTAAATTAAGCTGTTCGGAATAAAATTTCGGTGACGGCCAGGAGGTTTTCATTGTACAGGGTAATAAAGTAAAAGACCGAAGAGCAAATTATATCAAACTTACCTCTTTACATCTTCGAAGCTGAAAAACTATAAATGACGCAGCAGATTCCGGATAAAATCTCAAAACATAATGATTTCCGACTATGGTTATAAGCGAACTCTGTACCCTCGATTCAACGATATGACAACCGGAAGAGAGGGTACAGTCAGTTCGGATACTGTGAATATCAAATACAAAACCTCTGCTTACAAATACATACCTTGGCAAAGCGGTTCTAATGAAGGGCATACATATGCTTTATATACCAATAATATAACATGCATCAAAGAATTATAGTCAAATATATCCGGCTTCGGAGCTCTCTAAACTGGACCATGAAGTCTATTTCTGTCGGATTAAAATTTGGAAGGAGCTTATTCATTATCCCCGATGTTATGAATGGTAATATGTCTTCAGGTCCTTTTTTCGACTTTTTCCTGGAGTGGGACGTTTTACAACTCTACGATTATATCACAGTGTTCTTCTTTGATGCGATCGTTCTTGCTATTTTTAAACTTTGAGTTTATAATCGAAACGACAATACCAGAATCTGCTTTCGGCATTTTGCTGATCTTGTAGTTTTGATGTTTTGTGCATTCATTGTTTGGCAACTTCAAATGTCATAGACGGCTTATTATTATTGTTGTTACAAAACATTTTAAAGACCATAATACAATCAAGACAAAAGAAGGTAAAACTTTTTTGAATGCCCATATTTTTCTTACTTTGCACTGCATCTAAAATTCTGCATGAAATATTTTACTCTCACTACAATAATGTGGTATGATAAAATCACAGAAAGAAACTCCTGCCGTACTTGTCGATTTAGCATGTTTCCTGCGTTAGGTGTTAGTCAGTATTTGTCTTCTAGTTTGGTTTTAGCCACGACTGATTGGTTATGAAGTGTATATACTTATTTACCTACATTGTTAATTTCGTCAAAATGTTCTGATTCGAGTCTCCACAGTCCTACCAGTTCCAAAAATCGTCGAAAAACAAATTATTAAGAAGAGTGGCTCAATCCTCACGTTTGTTGATAAAATTAAGGTTGATGTGCATATATTGAGTCATATATAATTGGCCAAAACATAGAGGGAACATAATGTTGAAAATTAACAGTACGATTTTCTTTCCTGGTTCCCCGTTATAAGATGCAGTATAAACATAAGCGGGAAATGAAAGAGGTCCCACGCCTGTACGTTGTATTTTTACCATTTTATTCAAGTAGGTCATTTTGGGTTGCTTACTAAAATGACCCGACTCTTTTTTTAAACCTTTTATGGGAAATTCAAGGATGTTTTATTTGTTAAAGTTGCCAAATCACGGTCATGTACAATGACGAAACTGTTGTGAGATGGTTTCATCCATACCTCACGATAAAATATTTCTTGACTTTTTACCACTGATACAGCAATGGAGCCTTTAAAGAGTTCTCTCTTTTCGTGTCATCAGGGAAACACTACCTGCTTTTCAGTCCTGGCGTTAAGATCTGACAATGCTTGTGCAAACGGGGAAAACTGTGAGTCTTCACTGGTATCGCATGCTTACATGCGGCAGCTTTTCTAGTGACGCGGCTTCGAGTTCATTTGTTCTGGAAGCATCTGGAACAAGGCAGCTATGACGTGATATACTCAGAGGCAAAGAGAATTATTCACTTCATCGCCAATCAGTCGTGACTATAGTGTACTTCATTAGGCCAGTCACAAACCACTTTGAGCGACCAACATGTGAAACACCAACTGCACGATTTCTGTCTGTCGCTGAGAGCCCTGCCATCATGTAAAATGGAACACGAACGTTTTGGGATTGAGGTTATAAAACTTGAGAATAATCTCAAACTCAAAATAAAGCACACTAATTTGCTGCTTCCGAGCATGTGCTCGGAAGCAGCCAATCAGAGTGCTTTATTTTGAGTTTGAGAATGTAACCTCTAGGCTTGGGTTCTTTAACATATCATCTTGAAATTCAAATACTGATTTACAGCAAAATTGTAGTGTCCGATATTGTGCACGTGGAAAGAAGGGCAAAATCAACACGAATGTATAGTATCGCTAGTGACCGAGCGTTTTATTTAGTTATTTTACTATACCTCATCTAGTTAGACAATAAATATCAAGCAGAATTTCAGATATGAGCAGTGATAAAAAAAGATAAATATAAGCATTTAAAAGTGTTTATTTTGGTTTGCTTCTGGTTATACAATACAGAACGTAGGATTTTCAATGTCCGACATACACTTGACTAAATAGCATAACTTTAATAACTTATACATGCCATAAGCTCATCGCATAACATCATTTAGGGGAAAGTCTGGTAACTTCGGACAGCGGGTAAATTCGGACAGTGACATTTTTTGCCTCATATATCAGTTGTTTGGAACTAAAAAAAATAGCTGGCCAAACAGTGAAACACCTGATGAGACGGCTCATTATGAGCCGTCTCATTTGGATTTTCAATGTTTGCAATGGTATGTCCGAATTTTACCCCATGTCCGCAGTTCCCCGACTCTACCCTAGTACTTATTGGCCAATTTTAAACCTGAACTGTGTAAAATTAAAACGTAAGAGTTCTTTATCCTGTATCATTTAGCTTTTACAATCCACAAAAATGTTCTAACATTATTTTGTATGAATATACAAGGTTAGACTGTGATGACGTGGACATAGAGAAAAACAAGTTTATTCTTGTTTTTCTCTATAAGAAACTGTTACATCAATTTATTTCATTGAAGGTTCAGTGGGGAATATATTTTTTTATTAAAGGGATACTCCGGCAAAATATTGGACGTTTCTGGGTTTAATGGCCCTTTCGTCAGTAATTCTAGTTTAAGTCATTTTGGGGTCGATGGGAAGTTGGGTGACATTCTCAGAGTAATCCAAAGGGCAGAAAAGATCTACCCATACATGTACCTTTGACTTCTATCCAGAAGAGTTAGAGCATTAAATCCTTATTAAGGTACTTATTATACATACATACATAGACTTTTATTAGAAGCTCAGATAACATAATACAGTTACATATGAGCAAATGTTTGGGTAATAATTAACAGAGTATCATGGCGGCTATACATGAATATGTGTCAGATAAGAAGAGATATTTATAAACTAAAGAAGATCAGGAACCAGACTAACACACCAACATATACACATGCACGCATGCCCTTTCTCACTCATAACATACACAAAAGCATACACACGCATACTCACAGACACACACACACACAGACACACACACAAACCCGTTTTAAGGAGAGGCTTCATCATGGATGAATACAGTGCAGATGGAGGAGACATGGCGTTAGAGATAGCATGAAATAGTACTTATAACAAAAGTATGCATTATAATAATATAAGTATTATAATTAAGAACTATAACCAATGAATAATTAAATGCTTTCAGGAATACAAACTCTAAAACAACAAATACAAACCAAGAAATAAAGACACTAAAGGATTGTTCTTTTATAAAATAAATAAATAAATAAATAAAAAAAAGATACAAATGAACATAAAAATACAACTAAAGGATTGTTCTTTTATATATAAAAATATAAAAAATAAATAAATAAAAAAGATACAACTGGAAATAGAATACAACTAAAGGATTGTTCTTTTATAAAAAAAATAAAAATAAATAAATAAATGAAGATACAAATTAACATAAGAATACAAATGCACAGTCTCATAGACGGACATCCAATATTTTATTCATTTATTTTCATTTTGACACTCAAAATCTAAATATTTAAAGCTATTTACAATACAAACATATCGGTACCAGAACACAATGTTTGTTTAACTCTAAAATGCGACAAAGCGGTAGAGAGAATATGCGTCTTCACCATTAACAAGAAAAACTATAACATGAAATGTCATGTTATATTGGGCGTTTGATTTTACTTCTCATTTTATGCAGGTTAGAAGTAAATGTCGAAATGATTTATGCAGGATAGAAGTAAATGCCGCAATGATTGTTGAAATGAAACTTGAATCTCATTGCAGACTGATGAGGCTTCTTCTGTGTTGTTTTCGACCCCAACAAATTTCCTTACTTCGATAGCCACGCAAAAATTTAGTTTTTGGATGTATTAATTTTGTTAAAAATGACCACACTAACGTATCTTTGATCAGAAGATTTGTAAGCTAGTGCAGAATACTAGGCTAACACAATTTTTGACTTAAGACTTGCATTTTAAGGAAAAAGAATAATAAATAAAACTGAGTAACCTTTTGTTCATTTTCTCTATTTTCTCTATATACTATTAAAGAATGATGCATGGTCATGTAAATCAGAACAATATTGACCGCGTTTAAACGTAGACTATAAGATCTGTAGAAAGACATTAGTGCAGCTAAAAAGTTGATATAGACCTAACACAGCATTTTTATTTTGAATTAAAGGAAGGCAATAAAAATCGAAAAGTATCGATGTCCTACGATAACCAAATTACCTCTCTTATTTCACAATTCTGAATTTCGAATTCTGAATTCCGAAATTCGCAGTACAAACTGAGTGATAAATTAGGTTGAATTGGTTTTAGGCCCGATTTCACGTCACAGTTATAACTCGTATTAACTAGTCCGTGGTCCATTTTACCGTAAGGCGCAATGTAAAATTTTGGTGTTCCGAATGCTAATCCATGTACAAAGTTTGACGTGAAATCGGGCCTTAGTATATAAAAATCTGAATAAAATAATTTCACTAGAAAAAACAAAGAACTATGTGAATATGCTGATCATTGTCGCGTGCAAAGGGACCTTCTATATCTTGTATAGGTATATAAGATATCATATAAAATATCTTATATACTATTATAAGATATCTAGTATACGTATATAAGATATCCATAAGATACAACACAATATATGTTATCTGATATAGCATTTAAGATGTCTTATATCACATATAAGATATCATACTTTGTAAATCAGATATCGATATCAGATATGTTATCTTATATAGGATGTGAGATATCTTACTTAAATATACAACATATCTGATATATCAGATATCTGATTTATTGTATGAGATATCTTACATGCTATATAAGATATCTAATATATTATATAAGATATCTGATAAATTATACAAGATATCTTATATGAAAAATAAAATAAGATCACTCATATCCTAAATAAGATATATTACTTTCTATATAAGATATATCCTGTATCAGATATCTTATAGAGGATAGAAGATTTCTTACATGTTATATAAGATATCTTATGTGTTATATTAGATATCTTAATTGGCATATTAGATATCTAATATACTATATAAGATATCTACTATGCATTATGATTAGTAAAATGGCTTGCCATAGATATGACTAAACAGATTTGGATACATCAAAAAGTAAAGTGGATATAATTTTCGATATCACAAATTCGATTTTTGTGTGGTATCACTTATTTCATTAAGCGATATCAGTAATCCGAGTTTGTGATATCACTAATTCGTTCAACAAAATCGAATTCGTGATATCACAATGCTGATTTTGTGATTCCACTATTTCAAGTATGTGATATCACATCTTATTTTCTGATTTCACTAACTATTATGTGCTATCACTGACCGGCCTGAGTGTTATAAAGGATGTGTTATGTTGTGTTTACTAAATCGATTTAGTGAAATCACAAAATCGATTTTGTAATATCAATTTCTTGATATCACTAGTTAGGAACGAATTACTGATCACAAACTCGATAGTATATAGTCACATCATAAAATCGATTAAGTGATATCACAAAATCGAATGTGACATCACTTTATAGATTTTGTAATATACAAAATCGAATTAGTGATATCACAAAGTAGCTGTGATCTCGTGTCATCACAAAATCAATTTTGTGATATCACTTATTCTATTTTGTGGTATCACTAATTGGATTTTGTGATATCACTCAATCGAACATATTTTGTGATATCACTTTTTCGATTTTATGGTATCTAGAAACATGTCAATGAACATCAGTCTGATATCTACCGGCCTAAATACATTCACTGCACTACCTAGAACCATTTGGTTGAACATTTGTCTAATACGTACCCACTCAGTCACATTCATCTCACCACCTGGAAACACATCGATGAAAACCAGTCAAATAACTATACCGTCAAATAACTAAACATGGCAATTAATAATTAATATATGTCTGTTATACGTACTTGCTCAGATACACTAACCGCACTGCTAGCCGCACTGCCTAGAAACATTTTGAAGAACACTTGTCTGATAGAAGCCTGCTCAAACACAATCACCCCACTACCTAGAAACATGTTGATGAACACCGGTCTGAGTCCTACTTGGTTAGACATGATCTCTTCACTACCAAGAAAAATTTTGATGTACACCGGTCCGAATTTAACCTCTTTAGACCATTCACTGCACTACTTAGAAACATGTCAATGACTGGTGTTCATCAACATGTTTCTAGGTAGTACGCTGAGTTTGTCAAAGCAGGTAGGAATCAGTCAGTTAATATATGTCTGATACGTACTTGCTCAGATACACCCACCGCACTTCCTTGAAACATTTTGAAGAACACTTGTCTGATACCGACCTGCTCCAACACAATCACTCCGCTATCTTAAAACATGTCGAAGAAGAATGGTTTGATTCCTACTTGCTTAGACATGATCACTTCACTACCAAGAAACATGCCCATGAATACCAGTTTTATTTTACCTCTTTAGACAATTCACTGCACTTCTTAGAAATATGTCGATGACTGGTGTTCATCAACATGTCACTAGGTAGTGCAGTGTGTCTGTCAAAGCAGGTAGAAATCTGTCAGTTAATATATGTCTGATATGTACTTGCTCAGATACACTCGCCGCACTACCTAGAAACATTTCGAAGAACACTTGTCTGATCCTGACATGCTCGGACACAATCATCCCACTACCTAGAAACATGTCGATGAACACCGGTCTGATTCCTACCTGCTTATACATAATCACCGCATTAAGTAGAAACATGTCAATGAACATCAGTCTGATTTTACCCTCTTTAGACAATTCACTGCACTACCTAGGAACATGTCGATGACTGGTGTTCATCGACATGTTTCTAGGTAATGCGGTGAATTTGTCTAAGCAGGTAGGAAACAGACTGATGTTCAACAACATGTTTTAAGGTAGGACGGTGAAGTTATTAGACCGGTGTTCATCAGTATGTTTCTAAGTAGTGGGGTCAGTGTGTCTGAGAAGATAGGTTTCAGACAAGTGTTCATCCAAATAGTTCTAGTTAATGCAGTGAGTGTGTCAAAGCAGGTAAGATAAGGAATCAGACCGGTGTTCATTGACATGATTCTAGGTAGTGCGGTGAGTGTGTCTGAGCAGACCGGTATTCATCGATAAGTTTCTGGGTAGTGCAGGATGCATCTCTAAGCACGTAGGAATCAGACCGGTGTTCATAGGTGTTATGCCGGTGTTAAGTGAGTCTGTCTCTGAACTCACCAATATACCTCAAAACAACTTTTTCAACATCAGGATGAGTCAAAAGTGTAGCTAGTTTGGCCAGATGAGACCTTTATATAATATTTACTATTGTACCCCATTCTGTAAATAATGAAGTTTTGAACCAAGTGTGGGTGGATTGCAACTTATAGTTTCATACTGAAAGAGCTTTTACTCTTGTTTCAAACGGTACAATATAGTAACTATGCCTGTAAATATGAATACAATATTAGGTATACTTTTCTAAGGATTATCCTCGAGGACTTAGCTCAAACCGCAGTATTGGTGACATATACTTCCGCTTACATTGACAAATCCTTGGGTTTCGTTTTTTTTAGGCTGAGAAATCTTTTGAATTTCAATAAATTCACGAACTAAACATTATAGTTAACGCCAGTGAGAATCACGAGTATATAGTCTTATATATTGGATTTTGTATTCAGCTTCGTTCTTTCGTTTTGATACGGTGATGTCTCGAATATCTAGGTCACGGCTTCAATTTTGTTATGCGAGCTCAAAATTCAACAATTAAATTCATCTTTCATGGACTGAATTATTATTTTTGATCATTGATAATTTAGCGTTCGATTGAATATGGAGATAACGTTGTTATTCAAATCTCGTAACGATGCTCACTAGGACAATACGGAGATACTTTATCAGCCAGGTGGTCGACCTCGACCGAAGTACTCTTCCAATAATCGGAATATACATACGCTCAAATAATCGTCGTTGACTTTCCTTCCACTGTGCATATTAGTCTAGAAATATCTGTTATCGTCTTTTATATAAATTTATGTATTACATGGAGATACGCAGGTCTTAAACTTCTTATATACGTTGACAAAATACCTAACTACTTTGTACATAATCATTCCGCGATGTAAACCGGCCAGCACAAAACTTGGTTCCAGGTCTACTTACATTTAAATGAAGAGGGGAACCATAACATTAACTGGGTCAATATTGACATAACAACTCGTAACGTCGATTTCTGAATTCAATGGGACTCATTAACTACTAGTTAGACTAACTCTATAATAGAACTTCTAGGCTTAGAAACTATACATGACTTCTGTTTTTCTTAACTTCTACGCTCAGAAAAAGAAAAAAAATATACTCATTAAAGCTATGTCATACTGAGAATTCAAAGACTGGAGAAAAAGCAGTTCAGATATCGATCTACGCACTTTGCAATTCAGTTTTGTTTTTCGAGCTTTAGTGATAACAAACTATGGATAGCAAACTTTTGCGTCGAAGGACAATTTCAGCAGGTAGGTCTACAGTATACAAATGGTAGAAAGCAGATTCTTTTACACTTAAGTCTGGGTTGGTGCTTTATAACCCTTCAGGTGTGTCGTGAATCAACAAATTATATACATTTAGACTTCACTATTACTAACATGCATAACACGCATGATTCACCATCCATTTTGTAGGAAACAATTTCTCTTCTTACCCTGTGGCCCTACCATTTCAGGTGTTATGTAATAAAATTAAAATCAAATGAATTAACCTGCTACATAAAATTGGCTGTTGTGTTCAAACCGACATTTAGTGTGCAATTAAACGAGAATGAACTACCGAATGAGCTCAACTGGGATTACTTCGATACAATCCGAGTTACCTAGTGATAACGGAAAATAAGGTGGTTTGGCGATGTCTCAAGGCCTTCTGGTTTCGCAACAGAGCACAATGAAGAGGCAGACAGAAGAAGAGGTGGGAAGACAATATTGAAGAGTGGACAGGTATGGACTTTGTCAGCTTAACTAGGGCAGCTGAAAACAGGAACAGGTGGGAAGGGATTGTTTCGAAGTCATCAGTGGTGTCCAAACGACCTTGAAAGGTTATGGGATAGAAAAGAATAGAAATTCTTTTAGTGTGTATCTTTTGCTTACATCTTGAGATATAGTTCTCTCCGGGCCGAAGTGATATTTTATGTCCGGGCATATTTCTAGTACTCTGAAACAAGCAACGACCCATCAGTAAACAGTGAAACCTCCTTATGTCCACAAGTGCGGCATCACTAGCTCAGATTGAAATATTGCAGGCACAAACGTCTTCATCTGCACTTTTGGGAGGTATTCATCTAATTTGTATGCGCATCGAAGCAAATTTGACCTCGCTTGCCCTAACAGCGTGATTTCCCATACAATCTAAGACAACACGTGAGAGGAAAATTACTAATTTTACTCGGTTGTAGGGGAGAGTCGGGTAACTTCGGACAGGCGGTTAAATTCGGACATACCATTGCAAACAGTGAAAATCCAGATGAGACGGCTCATAATGAGCCGTCTCATCAGGATTTTCACTGTTTGGCCAGTTATTCTTTGTTTTAGGTCCAAACAACTGACATATGAAGGAAACAATGTCAGTGTCCGAATTTCCCCGCTGTCCGAAGTTACCCTACTCTCCCCTAAGGATGTCTATAATACAGCAAAGATATTGCAGGAAGATATACTAAACTACACTTATTAATAAGTTCTGAATAATAAGATCCCTTGGAATATAGGAATATATCAAAGAACAGAAAACCTGCTCGATAATAAAAGCACCACAGGCACTGCATATACCCCGCCACTGCAGGGCATCATAACTTATTTTATGAAATATGTAATTAATAGCTAAATGGCCACAGAACTGAGCTAGAAAGAGGTATGATGCTGATGTTAAACATATCTGCGAAATTTCATTCAGATATTCCGTAAATAAAAGGAACAACAGGTCATAAAGCATTTTTCAGATGTATCAAGGGTGGATAACTAATAAACGGGAAAGGTCAGAGTGATTGTCCTTAGTCACAATATGTAACTTTTGATGTTAAACACATTTGTGAAGTTTCATTCAGACATTCTATATAGAAAAGAAACTACAAGTCATAAAATATTTTACAGATTTATCAAGGGCAGATAACTCATGACCTGGTAGAGTCAGGGTGACAGTCCTTAGTCATTATATGTAACATATGATGTAAAACATATCTGTGAAGTTTCATTTAGATATTCCATATATACTATATGCTTCAGCCTCTGGAATGTCACTTGAAAACAGGATCAGATAAATTTGTTATACGCTATTTGTAAACTAGCCTCTAACAGCATAAGAAAACAGAAAACTCTTTGACAGCTTGTAAAATCTTTAACATCAAACAGTTTGACCACTGTTTCGCAGCACGATGCCACTTGAGTAACAGTTACAGCTGCTTATCAGCCATCTACTTAAACAAACAATTTCATGCTGAAAAGTTCACCAGAATCTGAACTTTTAGGCTGTGGACAAAAGTGTATAGTAAAGGAAATACGGATAAAAAACATTTTTCGGATCTATTAAGGGCAGATAACTCACGAACTGGAAAGGTACGATTGGCGGTCCTTATTCACCAAAAATAACCGGTAAAGATTCATTCAGATATTCGAATATAGTAAAGGAACTACAGGTAAAAAACATTTTTCAGATTTGTCAGGGGCAGATTACTCAAGAACTGGAAAGGTAAGATTGACGGTCCTTAGTCACAATATTTAATCTTTGATGTTAAATATATCTGTGAAATTTCATTCCGACATCATAAACATTTAAAATATAACAGGCCAGAAACCATTTTTTTCAATACGAACAAGGGCAGTAACTCTATTAAGAAATGAACGGATTTCACCCATTAACAATCCCATACCACTGATCCCCGGTAACAATATGTATGCAAAATTTGAATAAATTCCGTGAATAAATACCCAAGTTATCGGTCGGAAATGGTGGACATGGATGGACGGACGGACACCGGAAGGCATTTCATAATATCCCGCCACTTTTAAGTGGAGGGGTATAAAAATGAGCACACGGTGGATGAGCTGTTTTAGAGTATTGCTCTTTTCCGTAAGTAACAGTTGGAATAACACGTATCATTTCAGGTTACACAGCGGCACTTGTGATGTAGAAGTTTTTTGCTATTCACTCACTCATATTCTTCCGAATCTTTGTTGCATACGTCTGTCCATCTATTATGCATCTCCTAGTCTTTCTGACTGAGTAATGTTTTGAATTATGCAGCTTGTCTTCAAAGTTTTGGCCCGACTGTTTTGAAATTTCGCATGCTACTTTAATATCATCTGTGGATATTCCTGTGGCTTCTACGTGTCGTTTTTATTTTTTGCATAGATTTTATTTTGATCAGACCACATAGAGTTTATTAATACACAGCAAGGTTTATCTGGTATTTTCTGCAACTTAAGACATAAGGTTTTAGTCAGAGCGTTTTGAACTTTTGCGTGCTGCTTCAGATTGGGCTGAATTAGCCACGTACCGCTTACATTGTTTTAGCAGGCCCCGAGGTTATAAAACTTTTTTCATGCTCAACTCAGCTGAGCATGAAATTTTACCTGCAAATAAATAGCAAATTACTTATAAGCACAGTTGTATTCTTGCTCAGTTTAGCTGAGTAGGATTTTTTCTCTGCTTATGAATATGAAAATGCCAACATTAGTTGGCATTTTCATATTTATCAGCAGAGAAAATTTCATGCTCAGCTGAGTCGAGCACAAAAAAAAGTTTTATAACCTCGGGGCCAGGCTTGGTAGTTTAGCTCCTGATTGTTTCAAAACTTTGCATGCTTCTCCATTAACGTATGGTATGTACATGTGGATTTGAGATTGGTTTGTTAATGTTGTTAGCTGCTTAACATTGGGTACTCGGGTACTTTGAAGTATCTTCAGCTGACAACCATTGTTGGACCTTGATTTGTATGGCTAAGTGCTGCTCTTGTATGAGTAAGTACTATAACATTAGATTTCTTGGACATTGTTGAAGATATTTGAATACAAATAGTATAAACAGTCAACTATATGAACACAAGTAGTTTAGTGCAAGAGATCAAGGTCGCTGTTGGATCACAATCACTTATATTTCAACAGTTTCGAAAATCCTGTCCTCCAAAGCCAGTAGGCCAAAAAGTAATCGAATTTAATACGGTGCCTCAAGGAGTTATGGGAACGAAGGTGTTCAAATGATTGTGTCGCATGAGCAACGTGATCGCTACGCCTAAAAAAGTTAAAAAAAAAAAAAAACTTTAAATATCTTCTTGTCCAGCACGAACAATATAATGAAAAAAGAACAAACAAAAAAACACCATGGCATTGAAACTTAGTGTACTTCATTTGCTACTTCGGTACTGTCAATTGTATTCCCTTGATGGTCATACGCTGAACTTGACCTTTTTATGGCAAGGTCAAATTTGTTTCCTTGTGCTTTTATATGAGAAAACGCAGTAACATTAGATTTCTTGAAAATTATTGAAGACTTTGGTATAATAATTGGTATAGTTTGTCAACTAACAAAGTACAGGAAGAGAGGACTGTTTAATGTTAGTATAACTTGTGTCCTATCACATTGTGTTTATACAGTAAAATTATGTTTAATCTTAATCACGAAGATTTTTGAGTACCACAGGTCTACGCTTTGACCTTAGACCAAGGTCACTCATTTAAACAATTTCAGTCATCTTCAAGTCTCTCATATAGAGCTTCCATGGGTCGAGGAAAGTAAAGTTTGTTGGAAAACCTTTTATACAAATGTACCTTCCTCTTCAGAGCCATTTTCCCCGACATTGAAACTTGGTATGCATCATTTGGAATTATTCAGGCTTGTTCAAATGATAACCCTAGACTGACGTTTAAACGTTTTACTCAGATGGGCAATTCATGGCCTATTGGTTGTCGTCCCTTTGGTATAACTATGCTAACTCCAAGTTTGTAGCTGAGAAACGGCTGAATCAACTGTATTTGATCTGATATGCATGCACGAAAGCTTTCACAAGACACCTGCAATTTGTTTTAAAAATTATGGGTTTAAGTGTTCATAATTATTACTTGTTGATTAAAATCGTTATGGTCTGCTTGAACTACACTGATTTGTGAATTTTTTGGAAATTCAATTAAGATAAAAATGTTTTTAGTCTGAAAACTATTACAATTATCAAAAATTCATAAAATACAGTGAGTGTCAGAAGTTGATTTATATATATTTCATAACTAATTTCATGATGACTCAAATATTTTATGCAGACGTACTTGATAACTATGTGTATAGATATGCAAAAGAAGTGATAAGTCGATCATATCGCTTGTTTTCATGTTACATTATGAATCAAAAGCGTATCGGCACAACTCCGTGTTTTCCGTCATGTTCTTGATTTAGAAATTTGTGTGATTTCCTATTTGCTTGCCTTGGAAGCGAATGCTTTCCTTTAAGATTGACTCTCTTTGAGGAGGTTGTTGTTGTTGATTGGTAGCTTTACGTCGAGGTATACAGCTATGGTCATTTCATAACATCTTCAACGGTTTAACAAGTCATCTGCACCTCTATCCTGAATAGTATGACACGTATACAAACACTAGCTCGAGCGGTTCTTCAGAGAGTTTGTTTACAAGAATGCTCCTCCATAGAATGACTAAGTCGAACCGGGGACAAAATTCAACCAATGGTTGATACAATGTGTTAAAAAATAATCGTCATCTTTATCTTAATCAGTAATTTACAGTATATATAAAGGACCTAGTTTAAACGATTTTCAAGGTAAGTTTAAGCGATTCTCTAGAAATTCTATTCAGTAGATTATTCCTATATAAAATGCCGAAGTCGGAAAGGGCGTAAAACTCAGTCAAATATTTGCCAAATGTACTCAAGTTTAATCTATACCTTAGTCCTTACCTAACAGTCCCTAATTGCTATTATCGATTAGAGTTCAATGCATGTGCAGTTTGGCATAAGTAATTCTTGAAATTCTCCCTCTTCAAAATTTTATCTGTTTGCATTTGAGAATCGACATTGTGAGGTTTCTGTTATTCTGACGCAGATTAGAGTCTAATAATTAGTCGTGGTCCTCCTACAGTTTACACCCGATCAAGCAGAAATTTGGTATATACGCTCATAGTGAGATTATGCTGTGAACTAGTGCACATTATTTAAAAGTTACGCTCCAGTGAGTTTAGCAACAGTCCCTTACTTACTTTTTCACTTGTTCGTTTCCAGATAAGTTCTCAAACAGATTTCATCCAGTTCAGTTGAAACTTTGTAAATAGTACATCTAATTTGTAGAGTAGCGCATTAAGTTCCAAGTACGTTAAAACTGAGTTACGGCCCGTTAATAAAATCAGCTTTGACCATAGAAAGCTGTTTTTTGCATACTAATATTAATTCATTGGCTGGTTTGATGGCACGTGCCTGTCAGTATTTTGCCATATTCATCGGTCAGTCAGTGAATATTACTTTTACGCTGACGTCATTAATATTTTCGTGATGTAACGTTTAGTTGCAGATACATTAATTTTAATGGAGTAACGTCGCGAGAGTATACCATGCAGCAGCGTCATTACTATCAGATTAAACTTACGCAGCTGTTTTTTTTTTATATACTAAAATAACTGAGGAAGGGTTTTGAAATTTAATACTATTTATGGAATGGCCATGAAAAAAAAGAATAAGCGGACCCGAGTAGTTTTCCAAAAGTATACGGGTGAAACGGGCATATGTCACCCCGCTTGCAGTGCTCTTGTTTTCGGGTGTGATATTGTAAAATGCACAGGTCTGGGGCTCTTGTATAAATTGGTATGAATAATGCGTCCTTTAGAACTGTCAAACTAAAATGCCAATATATACACATTATTATAATAGTAACTTGATCTGGCGTACTGTATCACGTCGAGTGGATGAGCTCATACCATCGGATCACCCGAGACGCTTGCGTCGAGGGTGATCCGATGGTATGAACTCATCCAAGAGACGTGATACAGTACGCCAGATCAAGTTACTATAATAATAATTTGTTTATTATATACCTTAAACCCCTGTCACACCAGAGCAGCGTTCTCACGGCGATCCCACGGCGTCCAAGCAAAATGCAGAACGCCGAGGTGCGCGCAGTACGATCGCAAGCATCACCGCAGCAACGCAGTGGCATCGCCAGTAGACGCAGTGGGATCGCATAGAACGCCGAGCGACGGCGCGCACTTTGAGCATGCTCAAAACAAACGCCGTCGCTCTGCGTTCTAATAAGAGCGCAGTGGGGTCGCCGTAAGGTCACAATAGCAGCGCAGTAAAGTCTCCTACAACGCAATAGGAGCTCTGCGGGCGCGCACAGGGGTCGTTGTGCAAACGCCGTGGTCGTCCGTGACGTTTGCACGGAGATTGTACGGCGTTCTTTGAGATGTCACTGCGTCTTTCACGCGCTTATAGGACGCGTCTACGGCGCTTATACGGAGTGCAATTTATTTTACTGTGCTCTTACAACGACTGTAAGAAGCTGCCATGGCGATAATTGCGCTCCCTTGGAGCTTTTACCGCGCCCATCGGCGTTTGTATGACAAAAGCAAATAAAATAGATTAAAAAATGAGATATGCAAACAATTATGACAAAAGCAAACAAATACTATAAAAACGAGATATGCAAATAAGCATTCCTTTCACTATGTCCGACGTACGCCAGCAAGCTGGACTCCTGCTTGCCTATATGCAGGTCCAGCAGTTTCAAAATGCTGCAGACGCTGTTCACACCATTCTTGGAAGACGACGACGGAGGAGGGCCCAAAGGCTTAGAATGCTTTGGGTCCGGTCATGGCTGGAGGAAGCTAGACGGTTTCAGCATGGCCACTTTCATCGTCTCATGCCTGAGCTGCGATATGAGGATCCTTCTAGTTACTTCAACGAACTTCGAGTGCCGCCCGCAAACGAACGTCTTCAACACGCCGTCAGCGCAGTGCGAACGCCGTGAAAGCGCAGTGCATGCATTGTGAGCGCCGTGAAAGCGCAGTGACAGCGCCGTGAGAGCGCAAAGAATCGCCAACAAGAACTCCGTAGGAACGCCATAGAACGCCATGCGAGCTCCGTAGCAACGCCTTGGTCGCTGTCAGGACGCTGTGACAGGCCCTTTTTCACGAAAAATATCAGGGTTTTCTTGCGATCTCACGGCGCTCCGTAAAATTAAACAACTCAGTGCCAACGCAGTGGAAACGCGGCTTGGTGTGACAGGGGCTTTAGGGCACAGCCAACCATTCACACTTGCCAGTTCTAATGCATCGACCCGGTTTCGAACCTGTGCGGCAAAGGTATGTAGCTAGTCGTGAGACAAGCGCCACCGACTGAGCTATCGTGGCGCGCTCTTTGACGCGTTTGTTGACGTTACGTCACTTGTTTCGTTTCTCTGGTTCTCGTTTCTACGATGAACGTTGAAATATGACGCGCCTGGAGCTGGAATTCAGACAGAGCCTCGTTTTAAAGGATAGTGATACGGATTCAGAAAACGTCAGTTTGATACGGCTGTCTGTATCAGATGGTGAGAAAACATGCAATTTAAAGTGTGTATCATTGATAGGTATATAATAAAACTTTGAACAGTAACCCCTTTACAGGGAAAATCTTTACTCCTTCACAAAATGCTAATAAATTCAACTAGTGATGCAGATTCAAAGATGTACAATACGCCGAATATTTAAAGTAGACAGAAACAGAAGTTATGTCAGTAAAATGTCTTGTTGTTACGATGACACGAGGTTTACACATTTTATCCATGTTCTTACTTAAATGCTGTCTTACATGTACTGACAACATTCTTGGTTCACCAGCCCTAGTCGGTGTCTAGTCCCCTTGTATATCTTCTGTTTTGAACCTGTGTTTATATGTTTACGTTTCAGCATACCGCAAATGAGGTGCTTTATCACCCTACAAATTGTTATAAACTGTCATCACGACGTATAAACCAATCTAATAATTATCACATATTATCTCTAATATTCTCTTATAGGGCATACTGTAAAATATGGTATGGTATGATAGGTTGGTATGTGGTATGGTATGAAAATCCTAAACCATACCACACACCATACCAAACGACCATACCAAAATATTATTGACCTGTAGTTTAATCTAGATCTGTAGTCTCTGAAAGTCAATAGCAATCTGACCTTCAAAAAAGCATTATACCCATCATTATCAAATACATGACAACAATGGTAACAAGATCACCTCCATATAAGCATTACACCCATCATTATCAAATGCTTGACAACAATGTTAACAAGATCACCCAATGGTGATCTTGTTAACATTGCTGTCATGCATTTGATAATGATGGGTATAAAGCCCAAATAATACTTTTGGTATGGTCGTTTGGTATGGTATGTGGTATGGTATGGGATTTTCATACCATACCACATACCAATCCATCATGCCATACCATATTTTACAGTATGCCCTCTTATAGACACCTAAATGACAAAATATGACAGGACTATTGATATTATTACAGAAAATAATTTTCTCAGTGTAAATCTTTCACCTCAGCGGTCAGTAGCCCTTGATTTATCTACAGTTATCAAAGTGAGCTGAGCAATAACTGTCCACTTCCTATCCTCCTTTCTTGGCTCATTCCGGCTTTATTGTTTTGCATAACGAAAAAATGATTTATTAAAACAAATTTTGACCACACATGTTGGTGAATAGTGGTCAGTTTCGTGGGCATTTGAGCGGCGACACGAGAAAACCAACAATGTGGTTGTGCGCACAGCGTAGACTCAGATAAGCCTGGGCATCTGCCCAGTTTGACCAGACTATTCGTTTAGTGCTCAGAGGGTAGCTAAGGGTCTCAGCTACCTCCATGCGGACAGCGAAGACTCTGATCAGACTGGGCGGATGCCCAGGCTGATCTGAGTTGTGCGCTGGGCGCACAACTACATTGTTGGTTTTTTCGTGTCGCGGCTCATTTGATTCGCGTGTACGGCTTCAGTTGCAAAAGTTTACAGCTGTGGCCAACCCTGCATCTCTGGTGAAAAAAAAAATAAAACATACGTCAAGAGGCATTGCATACATGTATCTGTATCTGTATGATATATAGTCAACTCCCGATATCTCGAACATTGATATCTCAAAATATCTTCTCATATCAAAGAATATATTTCCTATATTTATTTACATTTTAACTCCTGTTATATCAAACTACTGATATCTCAAAGTAAATTAAAGTCAACTCTCGATATCTTGAAGTCAATTTCAGCTCAAACTACTGATATCTCAAAGTGAATTTTCTGGTACCAGAAAATTTACATTGAGATATCAGTAGTTTGAGATAACAGGAGTTAAAATGTAAATAAAAATAGGAAATATATTCTTTGATATGAGAAGATATTTTGAGATATCAATGTTCGAGATATCGGGAGTTGACTGTATCAGTAGTTTGGGCTGAAATTAACTTCGAGATATCGAGAGTTGACTGTATCAGTAGTTTGGGCTGAAATTAACTTCGAGATATCGGGAGTTGACTGTATCAGTAGTTTGGGCTGAAATTAACTTCGAGACTATCGAGAGTTGACTGTATCAGTAGTTTGGGCTGAAATTAACTTCGAGATATCGAGAGTTGACTGTAAATAGGAAAGAAGAAACAAGAAAACGGCACCGGTTAACATAGTTATTATTCTGGATCATGACTTTTGCATTCCATTCTGGCACACAGCCCGGGCACACACAACATGAGCTGACAAAATCATAATGAGCCACGACACGACAAAACCAACAAAGTGGTTGTGCGCCCAGCGCAGACTCAGATCAGCCTGGGCATCCGCCCAGTCTGATCAGAATCTTCGCTGCCCGCATGGAGGTAGCTTAGATCCTTAGCTACCCTTTGAGCGCAAAGCGAAGAATCTGATTGGAGTTAACGGATGCTCAGGCTGATCTGAGTCTGCGCTGGGCGCACAACCACTTTCTTAGTTTTGTCGTGTCGCGGCTCAATTATCTCATACAAGGCCAAAGTAGCAAGTGACGAAATTAAGTTTGATCTGAATGACGATTTGCACTCGTTTGGTTGGTTGGTTGTTTCGGTTTAACTGCCGTTTGAGACAGTATTTCAGTCCATATCGGACAGTGTCCCAGAGAGAGGGAGAAAGAAAGGGGAAATGATAAACGAGAGAAAAAAAATCCAAACAACCCCCGCCTGCACCCACTGCAAGCAGGCAAGTAGGCCCTTGTCCTACTTTTATTCAAATAAGTATGACGGCCCCAGCACTGGAAGTTATAACTAGCACCATCGCCCGACCACCACCCCCATTTGCACTCGTGATTCGGAACAGAAAATATGAGTCTGAGCAGGTTAAAGATTGTGGTACATGATCGTATAATAGATAGTAAGGTAGGTAGGAAAGGACACAACTGAAGTATAGTACTTACAGGAAGGATAGTACTATAAGTCAGCAGAACACATTTCTGATTATGTGCAGCGAAATATTTAGTAACACGCGGTCAAGTGAAATCTGACCCGTTGATGTATCGACTTAAGCAGACCTAGCTCTGGAAGCTGCGATTATGTTTGACATAATTTTGGACTGAGATCTCTAGATTACGATTGATGGAGTACGCTCTTTACAAGTTATTAATTAGAGTGTCTGATTGATTTTGGACTGTGGTCAATTTGTCGTGATCACTAGCCATTGATAAAGAGGAACCATGCGAGCTTTTTTGATTGTATGTCTGTGCGAACGGTGCAGATTCTGTCCCGACTGCGGGCAGTCGGGTCAGAGCATGCACGGTTCGCTTACTAAAGGAAATTATGAAATGTCTGGGTTAATTAAAAGATGCGAATCGCCCTGAGAGGGTTGCTGATGTAGAATGACTGGTTTAGATATGTGGTTTGGATATGTGCGCATTGGCCATGTCGATTTTCCAGACAACAAGAGTAAACTAATCGTAAAACAACAGCCTTATCCCGAACCTGCAGCAAGCATGGCAGTCCCTTTTTCAACCTTTAGCTGCTTTCACAGCATTTTTGCACATCCTGCTAACGTTTGGCATTTCAGTTATTCGAAACACATTAAAATAGTCAGGTATGCTCTTGATATTATTTGCGCTTTTAATGCCGATAAGCTGAACATCAGGACTACGGACCAAGTTGCAGCCATTCTATCCCACACATTGAAATATTCAGTTGGAAAATCAACACTTTGTACTTAGTTTCCCTATGTACACCACCCCTTCGAATTTTTCATGACCTCATCCACAGTCAAAGGCGGAAGAAAAATATTTAAGAAAGCACCCCTAACAACCTACGTCATCAGCAAGTGGCGTATTTTCGAAATTACACCATTTCGATTAGTCCAGTGTTCGGAATTTTCCCATAAATCTTGTAAATTTCAAAATCTTCGAAAATCCACTGGGTGCACCAAATACGGCAATGAAAGGACAATCGTACTAGATGGAGGTCAGCTTCTGACATTCAGTCGATTTTGCAAACAGTTTGACCAAATATGCTTCAACCTATATCGCGATGTATTTAGTCAAAGTATTTGAGAAGTCTACAACATTTTATGGAGTCACTTTCATGTTGAAATATTGCCCTTTTTAGAATGCATTTGGTGCATGCAGTCTTTTCTTGACAAGTTATCAACATAAAGAGATTTGTTGGTCTATTCCGAATAGATGATTGTCCGAATAGGTATTACCGGTATTTGATCAATTAGTAATGCGTCGGATGATGTAGATTGGTGCCCTTGGAAAGGCTAATCATGAACTTACATGTACATTACCAAATAAAATAATGGGCAATTGAGAGCTGAACTCCAAAGTTGAGACACTCAGTTAATGATGCGACATTCTTTTAAATGTCGATATTTTTTATGTAAATTTATTCATGGTCACACAAGTACAAATAAAATAATTGCAAATTCCTCGCCTTGTCCTGTCATGTAACTAAACATTGTTTCAACCTGGATAAATATGCATTGTCATTTATCAATAAAATGCAAATAAGGCGGTTTACGAGAAAAAAACATATACTGGCATTTATGAACAAGAAATATCTAGATAATACGGTCCAAGTGTTATCCTAGCCAATGGTTGTTCGTCCATATTGTATTTAGGAGCTGCAGAACAATTATACAACACAGAACGAGAACGTAATTAAGCCAGCTAGATCTTGATCTTAACGGGTCGTAATATGCCATCTTTTTATTTTCCAGTGCTTCGGTTGAGATGATGTGCCGTTTCTAACTGACAATAGGACAATTATTAATTACACATTATTTGTTTATAATGTTGTCTCCGAAGATGTGAACCACTTTCCATTTTGAAACATACAGGAAGCGTCAAGAGAAAAAAAAATCACCACTTTACAGCATGTTCAAAAGAAAAAAGGCATGTCTCTAGCGGTCTGTCTTTTCTGTTACCTTAATGTAAGCTATACTTTTCAACATGTTCAAGACTGGACGTGTCGCTATGCGCACCAATCAGTAGTTAATTAACAGTGAAAAACGGCATATTCTTAAAAAATCAGGCTCCGATGAATCCTATTGGAAAAAGCGTCAAAACACATATGAGCCGCGACACGAGAAACTCAACAATGTGGTTGTGAGCCCAGCGTAGACTCAGATCAGCCTGGGTAGCCACCCAGTTTAATCAGACTTTTTGTTAAGTACTCAAAGGGTAGCTAGGAGTCTAAGTTACCTCTATGCGGACAGCGAAGACTCGGATCAGACTGGGTGGATGCCCAGGCTGATCTGAGTTTGCGCTGGGCGCACAACCACATTGTTGGTTTTGTCGTGTCGCGGCTCAATTATCATTATGAAAAGCAGTTCAGCCTCCAGACTTAGTGATAAAATGAGCGTGGCTGTCAGCTTACATATGAAACACTTGTGCTTATATATATTGAACTAGAAAAGAGCCCGCGCAAGCGCGGAAATATTTCATGATGGTCAAGTTTATATAAAAAAAGCGAGTTTTAATTTTTCCATGTAAATGGCCTTAGGCCCAGGTGAAGATATGACCTTTACCATGAATACTCACTAAAGCTTCATTTACCTAATTAGCTGTCTGCATCTACAAACACTCAGGTAGCAGACTGCATTGTTTCTAAAAAAATCTGACTTATGAGTCAGGTGCCCTACCGATTGCGCTACACGGCCCGGCGTGGTTCTGGGGGAGAAGATTTTTGAAATTTTTTACCATAATAAATGTTTGCCATCTTGGTTATGTGACCTGTCCTGGGTATTTTTTTTTCTGGAAAAATTGGATCCTGGAACGTTTTGGGGGAAAATATTCAAGCCCTGTGAAGACTAAAAGCTTATTTAGCTTCGTTGAATCATTGAAATTGATTCGTCTGCTTCGCTGGAAAAAATGCCCTTTCTTACGTGGCGCATGTTTGTTAACATTAGACATTTTTAATTTTTGTCTTTTCGAAAGTTCAGTTCAGTTTGAATTCTCCTAACGATGTTCCCCAAGTGGCTCAGCGGTACGTAACCATAGCCGCACACACTTGGCGCCGTGTGTCCGTCCAACTTTTCGAAAGACCATGTGCGTTGAGCTTTATTCTTCAATGGGAGAGTTCGATTGGCTACTCGTATTGACTATCGTTCTGGAAGAAAATGGGTCGTTTCGAGCCAGGGCCGTCGGGACTATGACCATTTAGTTCTTCATCCGTTTAGACATATGAGCAAAAATACAAAAATAAATCGTTATTTATGGGGAATGACGTACGTTCATGGGTCGGGTTTTTGCATTAAAACCTGTTAAAGTTGGACTTGCTAAGCAGCGCACCGATATAACGACGCAGAACCGAAACGACCGGATTAATTTAAAACGTGTATTCGAGGGGTCCTACTAAAGACAGAGAAAGGACTTTTGCCACCGAAAAGGACCGAAAAGAACTTTCGGGCACCGAAAATGACTTTTTAAAATGCCATTTTATGCTATAAAAACGTTTGAAATATATATAGGGTAAAATATTTTATTTCTAAACATAATTTTCTAGAACATTAAAAGAAAAATGCCCTTTTCGGTGCCCGAAATTCAGCATTTGCGATGTCCTTTTCGGTACATGGCGTCTCTTCACTGACCAGAAGTGGAGTCCTTTTCGGTGCTGTAATTTTTTGGTAAAATTTAAGGATGAAGATACTACAATTCACAAACTTATTATTCAAGCGCTGATTACTATCATGATGATATCAAAATTTCTAAAACATATGTTTTATATGACATTTAACGGCAAATAAAAGTCAATTTCGGTGCCCGAAAGTTCTTTTCGGTCCTTTTCGGTGGGGTTAGTTCTTTTCTGTCTTTAGTAGGACCGTATTCGAGTACACGATAATTTCACTCGAACACACCCATTGTTGACAAAAAGAATTCGACCAATAGTCGAAGTTTCTAGAAAATACTTGGGAGAATTTAAAATGAAAGACGAATTTAATTCCCAAATTCTTTAAATCTACGTGAAACTAAAACACACGCTAACCGAAATTATAAATGATAGCAATATGCAAAAGAACCAGTATAGAAATTACGCTTGAAAATGCCACCAATTTTGCAGTTTATGCGTTACTTCGTTTATTTAGTATTATAGATATAACAAAATCCGATGATCGTAATCCAGCCGAAACTACGCCTGACGTGCGCCCGCTCTATGCACTTGGATTTAAGTACAGTGGTACACTGCACTTACTTGCAACTTGCAGCCACGTTCGTAACCTACGCCTGTTTACTGTACGCCCCCTTTATACTCTCAGATTTTATCTCTGGGTAGTTTTTTCATGTGTGTGTGTGAGGGGTGGGGTGGGGGGGGGGTAGTAGGCCTACTATACACGTTAACTATTTTTCTCACCGTTGCTATTATAATAATTTTCGTAACACATTTTATTCTACGAGGAAAGTTTTGATATGAATTATTTTTTTTATGAAAAATTCTTTTCTTCCTCTAGGTAATACGCTTAAAATTTGGTAAAAGTTTGGGCAAACGGACTTAACTTACCCAGTTCTTAAATGCAGTCTGCTGAAATGTATCCTTACAACAGCTAGACAACACTAACGTAGACAACACTAACGTAGACAATACTAACGTAGACGTGTTGTGTTTTCACACAGATTGTACTCGTTTTGTCATGTAAATTAAGTTAATTTACACTTTTTTACATTTTTTTTGTTTCGCTCTTTTTCGTAATATGTTGGGCCTAATGATACTTGAGAGACAAGCACTGTCTTTAGTTTTCGACGCATTTGTTGATGTCAAAATGTATTGGACTGCTTGTGGTTGAAATGATGATGTTGCTATAACAGTTACTATATGTTTAGTTGAGTTTTAAACTACATTTTTTCAATGTTTGTGTGCTTTACAATTGGCTATTTGATTATTGCAAATGCAAAAAAGCCGAGTAGATTGTTAATGGTAAAATAAGTAGCATTAGTAACATGTAAATCTTTTATCATATGACGTTGCATCTGAGAGTGTAATAAAGCCATACATTAAAAACGATAATCCACTAGTGGATTAAATATGCAAATTACGTCGTCACGTTATGCATTGACGTCCATGCAAACGTCGCATTTTCTTGTGGCGAAATCGTGACGTTTTAGTGCAAAATTTGCTCATAAAATGAGATTTTAGTGTCATATGATAAACAGAATCTTGCATTCGTGCTCCTGTATTACTGAATTTATTAAACTCGTTGTTGAAAACTATAAGATGCTCGGCAACGCCTCGTATATTATCGTTTTCCCCAACTCGTTTAATAAATTCAATAATACATGAGCACTCATGTAAGATCCTCTATTTATTTTTTTATTTTTGCCGTGTTTATTTCAGAATCAGATTTATTTTAACTGAAGCATATGCAGCTCATTAACTTACATATACACACATGCAATCATACAAGCCATTGTCCACTATGAAAAATTATATACGAAAGTTAACAGTTATGTTAAAGGTCCCATTGCTCTCATGGTGGTACAAATTAATATGTTATTTTATGCATGCTTTTCAATACGGTTCCATTGTAAATGACAAATTGGCTAGTTTTTAACGAACCAAACAGCCTTTAGGGTCCCATAAAAACATTTGAAATTTATATCTTGGTCATTTCAGTTGGCAGCCAATATGATCTACTTTCAATATATTACCCTTTTTGACGGTAAAGAATGATGGAGCTAGCTCGAACTAGCAAAAAAAAAAAATATTTCGTGCAGAGATTTGTCATTTAAACAAAAAAAAAAGAAAGAAAAGTTAATAGATGAACTGCATGCAATTTATGGTTAACCTAATCACGGTTGGCAGTTTGTCTCCCGTCCCCGCTTCAATTGCACGATGGAAAGTCGGGCCTTGGACTAAATGACGGCATTCTTCCCTCAATCTTTCACAGAATGATTCTGTTACGGAAGATTGGCGTCGCATAACCAATGTTTTTGGTCTGGCCCATCGTGCTACAACTAGTTTTTTTTTCTTTCGCCCTGACTTTGGATTCAACAGTCCTTAATTTAGCTTTATCACAGTTTTCGGATGATGTTATATCTTTTATTTTGCTGTCTCACTGATGAGTTAGAAGGCTTCCCACTACATGTAGGCACACAAGGTTGGATCAACCTTAAATCAACCTTATTTCAACGTCACGACTTTTAATCAAGGTTGATTCAAGTATTATTCATACTGCCGGGCCTGCTGGGTTGTGCACTAAGTCTCCGTAAAAGTCCTTTTCAAGCCAACGTTATATCTTGACATTGATTCCGGATGTCGGCGATAAAACTAGAATGAACTGTAATATCTTTAACCTTGTTTAAGACTTTTTTCAGTTTAAAATTTATTCCGATCACTTAACTCATCAGTGTGACATGATGCACTTGCAAGATGAATATATACACCGTATGCTGTTGCACGTAGAATGTCTCTAACTAAAAACGGAAAGTTAACAACTTCGAAATCAGTCATCCTGTTTGTCATAAATTTTAGTCTTCAATCTATGCATATACTTTTTTACTCTAAAATAACTCTAATGGAGTGGTTTTAAAATATGCGAAGCACGACTGTCAAACGCGTGCACATCTTTCAGTTCTGTAATATGCTGAGTCAACATAGGCTTGAAATGAGCCTACTGAACTGAGATTTCAACTATCCTATACTTACTTCCTACTGCATCCTCCCCCAATCAGTGTCTAATTCCGTATACTTTATCTGTATTCTCCAGCAAATTTTGGAGATGTGGGGCCAACTGCACAAAAGAGGCGTAAACTACGCCGGTGTAGGCTACGAACGTCGGCGCAACTAAGTCCATCGTACGATTATATTAAAATACAAGTGCACAAAGCGGGCGTACGTCAGGCGTAGTTGCGACTGAAATACGTCTAGCGTAGTGGTCTCACATATGATTAGCACGTGTGTTTCATGTATGAGTATCTCATATGGTTTGAGCCGCTTCAGGTAGTAGGGCGCGTTTACACGAGCAAAGTTTCTATGTCACAGAAACTTTAACAAAGAAAGTATGACAAACATTTTGCGTTTACACGGAGCAAATTATTTGTTAAAGAAAATGTGCCATAGAATCTTTGTCACATAAACTTTGGCAATGAAATATTTGCTGCAGTGTTCACACGACCAAATATTATTCGTCAAAGTTACCTGCAGCGATGAAACAAAATCTTTGTCACATTTTCCACGCTTGTAGCAATGTTCTTTGTTACATAATCTTTAGCAAAGTTCTCCGTTTACACGGACAAATTTAATTTATCAAAGTAACTTTAACATATTTATTTGTCAAAGAAACATTGTCATATTTAGGCATTTACACGAGCAAATTTTTCTGTGACGAACCTACTTTGTCATAGAAACTTTGGTCGTGTAAACGCGCCCGTAAGGTTGTTTAAGGTATCTGCGAACAGCAAAGACCGATACCAGTCTGTGACTTTATGAATGAGGTAGTTCTTTCACTTCCTACCTGCAGAATCCTAAGCGTCCTTGCATAGTATTTTCAGATTGCACGGATGTGCAGGCTAGTCCGAGCCTTTGCTGTTCGCATACGCCACTGTCGCCTTCTTTGCATATTACGGTTCATTCATAGTTTACACGATATATTTTACTGATTTATTGTTATAAAATTTAATTACAACACTTTTTGTATCTCACATGTACTTTTCAATGCTAATGAAAAATGTCTATTAGAAAAAAAAAATTTGTTGACAATTAGATACTGAATGTAATAGATATAATACGATTGTCAGATAAAAATACGGATTTCATTAATGGTGCTGTGTACATGAGCTAACACACCCAGATAGTCCTGCCCCGCAGATGTTACATTACCCACAGTGTTACCTGTGACGCCAAACGCAGTCTAGTAAAATTTTTGTTAAACTTAGCATGTTTTCTTGCTATGGCACAATTCAAGTCATACAAAAGAATTAAACATTTGACGCTAGAGTTGTAATCCATTACTTTTGATACATGAACCGCGTCAATAAAAAGCTCCCTTACCTAATGTACGAGCATCATATAGATACATATAACTGGAATTACATAACGTGGCGGCTGACCATAACTTTTTATGTTCTTACCAAATGCAGTTGGCTCCTGAGGTAACCAACCGTTTAATGTTTCGTCCAAATTATATTATACTGAAATTTCAAACTAGAAGCAAACTATGTAGATCCAGACGAGGCAGCTCATCACGAGCCGCTTCATCTGTTTTACGATGTTTGCAAATTGAACTATTTTTATATTTAGCCCTTGAAGTGTTAAAAGCAAAGAATCTGATCAGTATACGGCGAGGCTAAGATTGACATATCTTTGCTCTTTGTTCATGTCTTATAGTATTTAGCAATACTTGTTTTTAGTCAACATCAACGGTGTCAGACTAAGATTTATAATTGAACTACGACACGAGAAAACCAACAAAGTGGTTGTGCGCCCAGCGCAGACTCAGATCAGCCTGGGCATCCGCCCAGTCTGATCAGAGTCTTCGCTGCCCGCATGGAGGTAGCTTAGACCTCTAGCTACCATTTAAGCGCTTAGCGAAGAGTTTGACCAGATTGGGCGGATGCCCAAGCTGATCTGAGTCTACGCTGGGCGCACAACCACATTGTTGGTTTTGTCGTGTCGCGGCTCAGTTTTTAGTCAACATCAGCAGTGTCAGACTAAGATTTATATCTTCAGAATAACTATTGCTTCTGTTAGGTGTCAGTTTATATAAAATTATTACTTATTTACGGCATATATAGACAATCAATTATAATTTTGTAATTATTCATTTCATCTGTAAACTTTTAAGTAACACCATTACATTATTATGTCGGTTGCATCTCGTCTTTGACTTGCATGTTTAATAGACAATAGTCTGTTTTCGCAGATGGTTAGTATCAGTTTTCTTCTTACTTTACTTTTTATTTCGTAATTTGTTTCAAACATTTTTTCAAAATTAGAAATTTCATGTTGTCTATCATGTAACAGTAACATTTAATGCGTTTACGCGAGGAACCACGGGTGAATGCAACCAAAATCCGGAGCTATGGAAACAGTACCATTACAGAAATCTGTAATAGTACTTTTTTCATAGCATATGTCTTCTCATCTACTATGCAGCAGCGCGTAGTGCACCCTAACGCCATGGGAATGCAGCTTGAGGTTGGTGGTGTATGTAGCAGCAGGTCGAGACAGACGTATTTTATCATAGCACTGAAACACAAAAGGTGATAAAAAATAACATTTTCTGGGTGTATACTCTTAACCAGGGGCCGAGTACACAAAGCACACGTAAGCGTACGCCCGACGTACGTCCGTCGTAAAAATGTCGCAAAATTTTAATCGGTATGCACAACCGAGGCGTGTCGTAAACTTAGTCGTAAAATCGCTTCAAAACTAACGTCTGGTAGATAGCAGACATAACATTGGCGCATCGGTTTCATTTAAAGTTATTCCGCTAGTGTTGCACATACATGTAGATATTGTCGTAATGTTTCAGTGCATGGATTGTATACAATATTGAGGGCTTTTAAAAAGGAATGGGATAATCAGAGACAGACTCTGTCCTTTGGAAAATTAAATGACATCGAGCCTATGAACCGCCAAAGTTCGCTGGAACTGACTGATGAGCTGCGACCAGACTTTGAAATTCAATGTTTTTCATTATTACTATTATTACTTTCGTTTTTAACGTAGAAACCTTTTAAAAAAACTAGTGTTTAAGACCTCATAATTGTCAATAAACATAGCCATTTTATACTTTTAAGACCCGGACCGAGCCGATATCTTATTATGACGGCTGAACTTTAAACATGCTGATTTTTTGTTTTCAAAAAATACTGTAATACTGGTGCACTGTGCAGACTCTCGTCAAATCTATCCTTCCGCTGCCCGAGCAGAGTTTACATAGGGTATAATCGATTCCGCCAATTTTCGCTTCCTGCAGAGACTGTACATCGTATTTGGCTTCCGCCGAGACTGTCCACGATCTATTGCTTCCTTCCGAGACTTCTGTACGTGAAAAATGGCTTCCTGCAGAGACTGTCCGCGTGATTCTGCTTCCTGCCGAGAGCCTCGGCAGGAAGCAGAGTCACGCGGACAGTCTCGACAGGAAGCCATTTTTCGAGGACAGTTGTCTCTGCAGGAAGCAAGAGTTCGCGGACAGTCTCGGCGGAAGCCAAATATGATGTACAGTCTCTGCAGGAAGCGAAAATTGGCGGAATCGATACTACCCTGTGGTTTAGCAGCAGCCTGAGCTGTTTAAGTTTAGCTGCATGAAAGCTGCATGGTAATTACGCTGTGTGCTCAGATTCTCAATATCCTTTATTTACTAAATAAAATACAGGGTTACGAAGGACATGTTATAATAATGTTTGTGAAATAAAATTTTGTTCCCAAGTTGCGTAAATAATTGATTGTAAAACTGTACCTGTTTATCTGTTTTCCCGCTTCAAAGAATGGTAGTTCTTTAAATGCCTATCTGGTTTGCACACAACATCAATTACAACATTGAAATTACTTGCTTCAGATTTTATTGTCACCTGACGCAGGCGGAGTAGGGTTATACAAATGACCTTCGTCCGTCCGTCCGTGCGTCCTTGTGTGGATGTGTCCTAATGTCCGTGCGTCCATACGTCTGTCTGCCCAAAATCTTGTGTCCGCAACTCCTCCTAGACGACTCACCCGATTTTCTCTTAAAAGCTTGTGTCTGCATTTCCTCCTCCTGGACGCCTCATCCGATTTGCTTGAAACTTTGTAGGTTTTCTTGCTATTATATGAAGATGTTCATGTTAGTTTGGATTTTGGTTCATTTCTCTTTGATGGCATTATAGCTGATTTGGTCTAAGAATTTTCATATAAAATGGTTGTGTCCTCAACTTCTTCGAGACACCTCATCCGCTTCTTCTTGCTATGGTACGAAAGTGTGCATGTGAATTTGGTATTTCCGATTTGATCATTTTTGATGGAGTTACATCCATTTTGAGCTGAATTCAGCATTATCTCTACTATACTGAGGGGTGACATTTATAGAAATGCTACATCAGGTGACTCGTAGCCTCTTTATATTCTCGGGGTATCTTTTCATGAAATACTCAAACGATTATGTGTATCTGTGCAAATGTCCCATTCGTACCTTGTTTGCTCAGAATTCACAAACTGTTTGTCTCTAGACTGTATGGACCATAAGGTCTTCCCAATAAATAGAGGATCTTACATGAGTGATCATGTATTATTGAATTTATTAAACGAGTTGGGGAAAATATCAAAATGCGAGGCCCTGCCTAGCATCTTATCTTTTTCACGAACGAGTTTAATAAGTTCAATAATACAGGAGCACGAATGCAAGATTCTATTTATCATATGGCACTAAATCGCACTTTATTAATAAATTTTGCACTAAAACGTCACGATTTCGCCATTAGAAAACGCGACGTTCTTATGGAGGTCAACGCATAACGTTACGATGTAATTTGCATAATTTAATCCACTAGTGGATTATCGTTGTTAATGCATGGGTTTATTACACTCTCAGCTGCGACGTCATATGATAAATATGGATAAATGTCTGAAGCCAAAAATTTGCTCGTAAAGTTTTTTTCTTAGGTGAATAGATATACCTCCATGCTTTTTCACCATTTTACGTAGGGAAAATCTTTTGTTACTGCATGTTTTCTAGATTGATTGACGGAACTCTTCCAAAATCGGAGCTGGTTAAAGTTCGGTCGTTACATGTATTACAAGATATTGGTATCGTCCGGGCTTGAGTGAGGAAATACCGACTTTCTTTTAAGAGACTCTCTCATGTAATTTTAAACAAATAATTCTTGCTAGGAATGACCTGCCCTGGAAGTATACCCAATCACCTCAGATGATCTTATCGCCGAATGATTACCAGCTCCTTCCTCGTATCCCCGGGCCAAAACCCCTCCTACCTCTCCGTAGTCGCAATACAATTGCCAAACTTTCCCCGTATCCCCGGCCCAATGCCTCTCCGTAGTAGTTGCAATACAATTTTCAAACTTTCCTCGTATCCCCGGTCCAATCCCTCTCCTCCCTCTCAGTAGTTGCAATATGTACTGATGATTATCAACCCATTTCCTCGTGTCCCCGGTCCAATCTCTCTCCTCCCTCTCTATAGGCGCCCATTTCCTCATGTCTCATTCACTCCCTGCCCTCCCTCCCCATAGTTGCAATGTATTGCGACCGCGGAGAGGGAGGAGAGGGATCGGGCCCGGGGATACGAGGAAGGGATTGGCAATCTTTCATATAGGAGTTTTCATATTCCTGCCTTCAAACAAGCATTCTGTGGCTTTGTATTTGTTCTGGTGCTGGTGCAGACCACACTATTCAATTTTACAAATAATAAAAGAAGTAGCATACATACACTGCGATCAGTCTTGGCTTAGTCCGCTTTTTCGATACTAAAACGACCTAATAGGAACAAAATACTTACAGTTCACCTCCAACTACTGATATCTCGAGGTATATTTTCTGGTCCCAGAAAATTTACTTTGAAATGCTATTAGTTTGAAATAACAGGAGTTCAAATGGAAAGAAAAATTAGATAATTAGTCCCAACTTTATTCTTAGATATACTTTGAAATATCAGTGTTTGAAATACATGTATTAAGTGTCAACTGTACTTTCAATTGTTGGCATATAGTGACATCGGCGTGGGGACACAGGCATCATTGTCCGTCAAAGTCGATTTTTGAGGAAGGTTGGTCTTTTTTGTTTAATGCTAAGGCCCCTTCGATTTCAGAAATGATAACACGTTAAAAACCTATTCAGTGATGTATGCATTTACCGTTTTAGGTATCTTGGACTGTCTGCAGCCACCAGCAGTCTCCATGACGACTCGTGCGGAGAGGTCCCCGGATTAGTGTTTCAACAACTTGAAGTATGCAAGAAAAATCCCGAGTCTTTACTCTGTATAAGCGAGGGTGCACGGATGGGAATACACGAATGCCAATTTCAGTTTCGCAATGAACGGTGGAACTGTACGACACAGGAAAATGATACAGTTTTTGGAGATGTTTTACGTAAAGGTAAGGTACAAAATTCATCAAGTAAAGATTACGCCTTTGAGAAGAATCAAATGCAGATCACCATGTGAGCCCACTATTGTTAAAATTTTTATACATTAGTGCCAAGTAACATGTGTTTGCAGTCACTCAGATAGTACATTTATCGATAGCTTCAATATTTTCTTGTAAAAATATTTAAACCAAATACTGACAGCTGAATTAATAGGAGTTTAACTGACAAGTAATGAGGTAGCAAAATTCAGATTAAATCTGTGTGAATCAGCTCAAAGGCAGTGACCACTGATATACAGGTTTACTTCATCTCTGGTACATGTCACATTATTACTTGCCCCCCTCCTGCACCAACCCCACCGATATCTGTCTGACTAAAATTGAAAAGCATCACAATATACTGTATCACCGACAATGATTATTATTATGTTATTTATTTACTAACGATATTATCTTTTCAAATCAAAGAAATAAAATGAAATTTCTTCTTTTTGTATACCAAAAGGAACATTAAAGTTGTATAAAGAGCAACTTCAGATTGTTTTTCTTTTTTCTTCTTTTTTTTTTCGGAGCAAACTAATTTAAAATGCGGATTGCAAACTTTGCTTGTGTACGTACGCATTTTTTAAAGTTCAGATGTAATTTTCTTTTGATTCGGCGGTGATCATCAAAGACCATTTTTAACTTTGAACAAATGTTCTTTCTGAGTAACTAGGCAATAGATACGATCAACTTACTAAAAAAGCCTGCAACACGTAAAAGGGACCAATTGACATATGTGACCATCGAAGACTCGAATCAGCATGCGTGTTCCTTGGATTACGCACGCTAATTCGAGTCTATACTGGTCGTATATAAACTTTATAGAGTTTGAGGGATCAAAAACGGGAATGCACAAAGTACAAGCTAACTGATTGCTTGCTTGTCGAACCTAGCATAAGGTATCTTTTGGATTGCCACCGGTGCATATAAGCTTAAGGCAAACTTTGCTTATCACAAAATTCATCCCATAATAATGCAGTATATACAATTTTGGTTGTAATTGTTAGGTAAAAACAAATCGTTAAAGTCATAAAACTGTTAGACGCCCATTTTAGTGATTTTCAGTTGCATTTAATTGATATAAATGGCTGGGAAGAAAGTTTCCTTATCTCACACCTTGCATACCATATCTGAAATAAATCTGTGGACGGAAATGCTGAGTTGAAACATTGTAGACCCGACTCAGACAGCTCGGGAGCCGTCTGATTAGGATCTTCATTGTTTGCCAATATTTTGTTGTAAAACATCTATAAGGCCCAGTTGTTCCAAGCGTCGTTAGGTTAACAAAGTCGTTAGCTGAGGACTTGCTAAGTCATACATGTACAGTACCCACAAAATCAGTTGCAGTAATACTTTTGCTGAAAAATTGTGAGAAGCTTTTGAATTTTTTTTTTATCTGTTAATGTGTATCGGTACACCACCGTGTTTTTCCCGCCATTTTTACAAAGGGGAAGAACTTAAATGATTCCCTGTTTGTTTCACTGGATGACGTAGTCGTTCCAAAATGAGGTCTGTTCTTATTAAAGAAAAACATGGAAGCAAATTGTGTTTAAAGAGTTACCCCCATGGAAAGAGTTACCCCCATGGAATAAGGGCACAAAAATGCAATGGTAGAGTTGATTCCCTTGAAAGTGTGTCCATTCACATTCTTGTATTTAACTGCATATTAAATGTACCTTAATGGGGCAATTTACAATAAGAACATATTGATGAAATATCTTGCAAAGACAATATAAGTTATTATATCAAACTGTAAATCACATTACCACACACAGTGCTAACTATTAAGTTTAATATTAAGGCTCGTTAGGATAACTGCCCGAAACACTTTAAAATAATTTAAGACAGAATGCAGCATGAAGAGAGCTTCGACATAACACAAACCTATATTCATGTACCAGATCTCCAGCCATGCTTCAAGTAACATCAAAACTACAACATGGTCGAGATATACATTTAAATCTCGTCATCTCAAACACCAATGTCTCAAAGTAACCTCTTATATCAAGGAATATATTTTTGACACATTTCCTGTTTTTCATTACATTTTAGCGCCTACTATCTCAAACTACTGATGGCTCAAAGTTAATTTTATAGGAACAGCAATTTTATTTTGAGATATCAGTAGTCTGAGTTGAACTTCCACTTCGAGACATGGAGAGTTGACAGTAAAAACTAGAACTGTCGGAGAATCCGACTATACCCCCGCTTAACTGCTTTAATCAAATGGTGCTATTTTTATATATAGAGAGAGAGAACTCATTGTCAACATGTATACCAAATATCAATAATCCCTTTCTATGTAATACCGAATGAAATGATTTCACATAGACAGATAGAAAGATTAATAAATACATGTAAGACATAAGTCTTTATCAATCTGTATGCCAAATATGAAGATTCAAACTTGAGGGTATGCTGTGAAATTTGTTATGAAAAGTTTGCATTATTCAAAGTAAGGAGAGAAAGAAACAAGAAATGTTACAGTATGTAACAAATGCCCCCGAAGGCCCCTTACACTGACCTTTGACCCTGATTGGGACCTTGACCTTGAGCAAGGAATCCCAAAACTTGCAAGTGAGATGCCTTTTTATCATGCTTTACCTTCTGAAGTTTGATGAAATCTACTTCAGCAGTCACCTCTTACACCCGACAGTGACCTTGACCTTGGGTTTGGGAATATAAATATCATATGTGACAAACCTTCTCATTATGCTTTATATTTCTGTGAAATTTGATAAAATTCAAGTTGTGTAGCTTTAAAGTAATCACAGAGACAATATTTGACCTCTAACCCCAGACAGTGACCTTGACCTTGGACGTGGGAACCTAAATTTTGTACGCGACACACCTTCTCACTATGCTCTATCTTTCTGTGAAGTTCCATCAAATTTGCTTCAGTAGTGTATAAGTTATAGCTGAGACACGATTTAAGATATAATTTGACCTTTGACCCAATTGTGACCTTGACCTTGGGTGTGGGAACCTAAATCTTGTGCGCGACACACCTTCTCATTATGCTCTATCTTTCTGTGAAGTTTCATCCAATTTGCCTCAGTAGTTTTTAAGTTATCGCTGAGACACGATTTGTTACGGACGGACAGACTGATGGACGGACGGACGGTGCGATTTTAATATGCCACCCGAAGTCCCTTCGGGGGCATAAAAATGGAAAATTATTGGGAAGAATAAGCAGGAGAAGGCTGGTTCTGGATTCCACAATATATAACAGTTATCATCAACCTGCAAACAAAATACATATGTATCCCTCTTCTAACTTGCAATGGCTGCTTAGAAACCTTTGACAAAAAAGTCATTATTCAAAGTATGGAGACTGAAAGAAAATTGGTTAAATACAGGAAAGAATATGCCAAATATGGCTGGTTTGCAGCCCCACTATAAAATAAGTCATTATCAATCTGTATACTAAATATGAACATTGTACCTTGACGGGTTACTGTGAAATCTTTTACGAAAATTTGCATTATTCAGTGTGAAGAGAAGAGAAAATAAAACAAATACAGGGAAGAATATGCCAGATACAGCCAGGTTGAATGCCACTTTACAATAAGTTGTTAACAATCTTTACACCAAGACCTTGAAGGGTTGCTGTGAAATCTTTTACGAAAAGTTGCATTATTCAGTGTAAAGAGAGAAAGAAAACCAGACAAATACAGGGATGAATAAGCAGGAGACGGCTGGTTCTCAATCCCACAATAGTTGTCATTAACCTGCATACCAAATATGACTACTCTAGCTTGCATAGTTGCACAAAAATCTTTGCCTAAAAATTTCGTTATTCAAAGTATGAAAAGAAAGAAAATCGGACAAATACAGAGAAGAATAAGAGGAGAAGGCTGGTTTGCAATCCCACGATACAACACACCGTCATCAACCTGCAAACAAAATATACCTACTCTAGCTTGCACAGTTGTTGAGAAATCTTTGATGAAATAATTTATTATTCAAAGTATAAAAAGTAAGAAAATTGGACAAATTTAGGGAAGAATAAGCAGCATAAGGCTGGTTTGCAAGCCCACAATACAACACACCATCATCAACCTGTATGCCAAATATGACTATTCTAGCCTATTCTAGCTTGACTGGTTGTGGAAAAATCTTTGACGAAAAATTCCATTATTCAAAGTATGGAAATAAAGAAAAATGGACAAATAAAAGGAAGAATAAGCAGGAGAAGGCTGGTTCTCAATCCCACGATACAACACATCGTCACCAACCTGTATGCCAAATACATGTATGATTGACTGATTGATTGATTGGATTTGATGCTTAACGTCCACGGTAAACAACAATGGTCATGTCGGGACGGTCAGTTACACACCACTATTCCTGGGCAGGCTTAGACCTCCTAAGCGGTTAACCAGTACTAAGTGCACATACTTTCGCCAGTAGCTGACAACTGTCCTTCTTGAATCAGCGGAAGGAGAAACGAATGTATGTGGCCAGACCGGGTTTCGAACCCAGGACCTCTGACTTATGAGCCAGGTGTCTTACCAATTGCGCTACGCGGCCCGGCCAAATACATGTATGAATATTCTAGCTTATACCATTGTGGAGAAATCTTTTACGAAAATTTTTACCAGAAAGAAAGAAAAATGGATAAATACGGGGAAAATAAGCAGGGGAGAACTGAATCTCAATCCTACGATACAACAATCAGTGTGAAGCAGTACACCAAATATGAACATTCTAGCTTATACCATTGTGGGGAAATCGTTTACGAAAAGTGTTACGGAATTACGGACGGACGGAATGACGGACAGATGCAACCCAGTATACCCCCCCCCCCCCCCACTTTTTCAAAGCCGGGGTATAACTATCATCAAACGAAAACGAATCTGAACGATTATGACTAAATGACCACACACAGCGCTAACAAGTAAGTCTGATATGAAGGTCTTATATCAGTAACTAGTTACAAAAATGCCCGGACAATTTTTAAAAATAACTTCTGACAGAAAATCACATTGAATTATATTTAATACAAAGCTAAAGGATAGGAAATGATCAGTGACTAATACAACCAGATCCCTTACCCCGTTCTCAAAACCAAAGGGGAAATAAGTATGTACATGAATTAGAAACAGATCATAAAAGTTTCGCACGATTAACCGAATGAACAGTTCTTTCCCATAAATGTCATTCAGCTATCCCCCACACAACAGGCGAGTGGACAACAGAACAAGTAACAGTTACATCTATTTTTACCTATATTCTAATCAGTCGCGACACGAAAAAAACAACAAAATGGTTGTGCGCCTAGCGCAGACTCAGATCAGCCTGGGCATTTACCCAGTCTTATCAGTCTTGGGTTTGCACGTAAGGGATAGCTAAGGGTCTAATCGAGTCGCATGCACTCTGCAAAGACTCTGATCAGACTGGGCGAATGCCCAGGCTGATCTGAGTCTTCGCTTGGCGCATATGCCACTTTGTTGGTTTTGTTGTGTCGCGGCTCAAGTAACAGTTTCATCTATTGTTTCCCATATTCTATATTCTGTTTGAAATTACAAAACGTAACAGAAAGCATGGCGTGCAGCTTTACAGGCGACCATTTTACTAGAAGACAACAAATGCCTGGACACAAAAAGTACCACTGAGGAACCACAACAGACCAAATCTTTATTCTTTTACTAGATTCATGCTGTCTTCAAGTGAGTGTTATGCATCCAGTAACATAATTTTTTAAGGGGTCTTGACTTTCATTTTAGATATACATGTACATAAAATGGAAATAAGACTGATATATTTCTAATCATATGACCACACATAGTACGCTGGAATGCTTCTTCGTTTGATAACTTTACCCTCCAAGAGATGTAAATGTACAAAACTTTCGGTAGCGGTGCAGAATAACATATTTTGGGCGTATTCTGAGTAGGGGTTGTGCATTTTAATTCTCCAAATTTTAAATTACAATAATGTACAGACGACAATCTCACAGAATCATAAAAGCGCATGCCTGTAGATCTCTTGATTTTTTTAAATGTGCGGTAGATTTATAAATACGATTGTCCTGATCACTACTTTGTCAGGCCTGTGTTCATACGTAGGGCTTATTGGATTTTAAACAACAAAACTTATACAATCTGTTTTGACTAACCTGAAGTTCACAGGCATTTCGCTTACCCTTGCACTGTGTTTTGTCGACAGTAACGATGCCAACACTTTGCAGCTGTTAACCTTACTTGGTTTCAGCAATACATTGTATTTATTTGACTTACAAATAAAGAAACCGAATATTGACTTACGTAACACGCTGTATTTAGTTTATCAGTCATAAGATATATCTAAATATCACTGTTGTCTAACCGACCCGTATGTGCTCTGATTAGTCATGTAGGCCCCGTATGCAATCGTGATTGGTTCGAGTTTCAAAATGGCGGCGAGCCGCAACACATTTGTGTACACATTTAGGAAAGGAAGCGATACACATTAGTTAGGTAAGCTAATTTATTTTATTTCACGAAGTAATTTATCCAAACAAATATCTATTTGACCCTTATGCAAATTTCAGCAAAACGATACCCAAAAACGAGATATTGATCCATAAAGTTGTGCTCATGGAAAACAAAAATATTCGAATCGAACAACATCCATGAAAATGTGGCTGGTATTTACTCGCATTTAGCAGTTGTACTCTGTTTTTACGTGGAAGTCTTCAAAAAGTGATTGCTACTGTCGCTTATGCTTTTACTTTGTTTGTTTTTGTATTTTGATGTGAAAATAAATGATTTTTATAGTTTTCTACACACCTGTGTTTGCCCCGGATTAGAAACTGGTGTACTACGGATTAGTATCCTACAGAAATCGGATTGGAATGAGCTTTTCTAACAAAGAGCACGGATTAGTCATCATTATTCTGATACAGTTTTTGAAGTTTTTTTTTATTCATTTGAGCATTTAATACAATAATTACGCTGCAGACCTTATAGCAAGGTAACTTTCAGAACCAGAATTGCTCTTGAAGAGTTTTTTTTTTGTAGACTAGTTAATAATCATACACAATCATATCAGATTATTTTGATGCAAATAACTCATCATTAAGGGGATGCCGATCTCAAAAGCTCTTACTTGTATGAAAATTTACCTGTGCAAACAAAAATGGTCATTTTGTCAAGGAGACTGATATATCTGGCTATATTATTGTATGAGCAATTTATATATGTCACACAGATTACTTTACGTCCCAAAATACAGTTTTTGAGTACTCAGCAGCGTGCTTATCAGTCATTTTGGTTACTCCCTGGTTTGATTCCATTTGCGTCACTGTGAAACGCTGGGTGTATTTCAGAGAAAAACATTTACATTAACATAACTACAGTTATCCGACTACAATGTATGAAAGTATTTTAGCCCAAATGTACATATTTCTGGTAGAATTTTTTTCTCCAATTTTTGCTTAAAATAGTTTGCATGGTAAAAAGCAAACATTGTAAATAATACCAGAAATACATACGTGTGAACCAAAGTACTTTCATACATTGCAGTTGGATAACTGTAGTTTTTGTTCATGTCAACATTTTTATCTAAAATTTACCCAGCATGCCACAATGACACAAACGGAATGAAAGCAGGAAGTGTCATACAAGTAAGAGCTTTTGAGGCCGGCGTGCCCTTAATATGAGATTTATTTTTTCAGATTAAAATCGAACACATAGACTAAACAGAGATGGACTTAAGATGTTACTGTCAGAGAGTGGTTTTTCCCCCTTTCCCCCCAGAAAAATGGCTATAGGAAGGACGGCTATATAGTGGACTGTCCGGACCTCATAGAGCCACTTTTCCCCCATAGTCCTTTTTCCCCCACCGGGAAATTGGCTACTAAAGAATTTCGTATGGCTATTGGTATTTTGCGGAACGAAACGAAACGGAACGGTATGGAAAAGAGACATTTTACGGTATTAATCGCATCAGAAATGTATTAAGTACTTCAAGGGAGGTAATAAACGTGATAAATTCCAAAAAATCAATATGCAAATTTAGCAACCATATTTTTATAATAATCAATAATTACTAATTTTAGAAACGAGGCAGTTGTGATTTCTTCTCATCGCAGATATTTATACGCTTACACATACGCGTGCAAGCTACAGGAAGATGTACGAACGGGTGTTTTGTCTAGTCATGTTTGTTTTAGGGAGTTTATTACATAAAAATCATAATCGGACGTGTGTCCCAATGGGAGTCGAGCCCATGACTCCTGCATGAAAGGCGAACACTATTCCAGGCACTCTGTTGCGCGCATCCCCAGATGAACGCTTGTACAAACACAAAATTATACAAATTTATGAACACAACTTCGTACATTCATATCTGTTTTTACAGCTAACATGGAAAAACAAAAATGCCTACCTGTTTTCCCCAAAATGAAAACAAAACAGACTGATGGACACATGCATGCGGTTCTAGCATCCGTTATCAATCGATATTTTACGGACATATACTCATATTCCTGTTTCAGTTATGAACCTCACTATTATAATTGGAGAAGGAGCAAATTCCACTATGTAGCTTGTTTTCCTGTGTTCATATTACCAGGGGGAAAATCCACTATAGAGGGGGAAAACGGCTATGCAAAAACACGTATAGTAGATTTTCCCCGGGGAAAATTGGCTATATAGTCATATTTCCGGGGGGGAATTCTACTATATAGCCATTTTTCCGGTGGGAAATTCTACTATGGAAAAATCATAGTCATATTTCCGGGGGGAAAGACTACTAGGGGGGGGGGGGGGAAACTACTCTCTGACAGTTACTACTGTCCTTTCCAGACCAGCGAATTGCGATGTGTATCGCCCACACCAGTCAGCTACAGAGTGATCAAACTCTCAAAATCAAACGCCAAGAGCTAGACTGCGATAATGGCATTCTAGGCTACAGAACAATGAGCTTTAATAAAGCGTTTAATTCTTTTTCTCACCCAATACGTTTGCTCGTACATCCTCGTCTCAGTAACCATATCTCTTAAAGAGAAAAAAACAGAGGCTAATGGCCACAAGTCTCACCTGAATATCACCATGCTAACACGCCAGTGAAACTGACACCCCACATTTATATACTATTAGTAAAACCGGGGTTTACTCCGACAAGGGTATTCATTGTGTTCTTATTTTGCTCTAAAACATAGTAGATTATGGACCCTCGTTAGAACCGCCTGACATGTACCCACAATTTATCTTTTGAGCAAAATTAGGAAAAACATCATAATTTTTCATCTGAAAATTACCAATTTCACAGCCGTGAAAAAGGCAGTATATTGCACAGGCTTGTTATCGTAATGTACAGCAATTGCTAAAATAAAAATTTAACCTCTCCGGATCCAAAGCAACCAGACTTCTTATTAGACTGGCACAAAAACATAATCATTCATTTCCCCTAACTATAAATTCTATATGTGATACATGTATATATGAAAAAAAGTTGAGATGACAGACGGACGACGGACGCTGGCTGGATTTTTTCTGATTCAGTTTTACGTCCCTTTCAAGATTATTTCACTCATATTGAGACGAGCCAATCAGTAGATTGGGCGAAAACGGGAGTTCCCCAGGAAAAATCACCTGGCACACCCGCAAGCAGAACTTGGCTTGTCTCACATGTAAACCGTGCGGAGCTCGAACCCACACCGGCCACAGCGTGAGATGATCGAGCGATTATGAGCGGATGGCTTGATCTACTAAAAACTCGCCTAGATGAGTGTTCGGCTTAGGTAAGTTAAAACGTGTTTAGGACTTTCACATTATTTCTGCATAGAAAGGTTCAATCATATATGACACTTAAGATGAGCTTGTGAGAATCTGGCGTGACTTCATTACACTCTCAAGTCTTACCACACTATGAATGATAGTAAAAAAACTATTTTATACTTGGATAATTGATCCTTAAATGTGAAACCAATCCGTTGTCTTTACTTACTAATCCGCACTCCTCGCTCAACTAATCCGTGGTCTGACCATAAACTACACAAGACTAATCCGTGTTATGACCATTTTGTGTATTCTTAAATATATTTGAAAAGCAAATGTGTTGGATCCCATGCTTTGTGGGATATTGAAAGAATTGACCAAACAACTGATTTAACACCATTCAAAGCACACTTTGATGGTCCAAAGATGAAAAAACTCATATTTTTACAATCGTCACTCGATTCAACATATTTATGGCCTAATGAGCACAAAAATGATGAAGGATTGCAATTCATATGGTGAACAGTCCTGCCTAAGGATTCCGAAATGCATGTAATAAACAATAAAGTTTAATGTTGCAAACTGCAATTACTTCCGATGATGAAAAGAATTGGTAAAAAAGCTAAAAATTACCTGTTGGCATCTCGTAGTGTGTTGTTCGCCGCCATTTTGAAACTCGAACCAATCACGATTGCATACGGGGCCTACATGACTAATCAGAGCACATACGGGTCGGTTAGACAACAGTGAATATAAAGAGATTAGAACCTATTTCATGTACGTACAAAACAGAAGAAAACTTTCTTTCTTGTGATCTGATTTCAAGCTTACTTGGGTGTAACAAATTCATTTTGATGAAACTGCAGTACAATTACTTTTATATCATAGAGTATACATTAAAATTGACGTTGATCGTAGGTGATGAAAACGACTATATTATGATTGCCAGATTTAGATATAATCTGTACTTTGCTTGAATGCTCTAACCGGTTAGGGGAGCCTCGGTAGCTCAGTGGGTTAAGCGCTGGCCTACTGATCTAGCGGTCGCGGGTTCGAGCCCCGCTGGAGGCGGAGTTCTTTCCATCGTAAACGGGGTTCCATTGCACACAGCCTTTCATTATTACAAGCCCATCGTCCTGATATGACTGAAATACTGTTGAAAAGGACGTAAAATCGCAAGTCATCCATCCATCCATCTAACCGGTTATAGCTGAAATTATATGTATAGGCAAATAAAGTACATTTAAGTCAGTCTGCTACAGTCTGATCTGAGTCTATATTGTTTGCTCAGACTTGAACTGTTTGCCAGCACTTTATAAGAGCTATCCTACTTTTAACATAGCTGGTTTTGTTCGATTCCACCACGGATCTCTTCAAGAGACTATTATCTGAGAAATATACACTGTATGATGTAGAAAGCGGAACGCCTTTTCAACTTTGCAACTATAGAAAATGGAGGCACCTTCCTAAATCTGTTATTGAAGGTCTGCGCCTGACACTTCAGGATCCTGTACAGCCAGAAGTCTATTATTGACCGTTCCAATGTGATACATCTGCCATGGTTCCTTACTGTTAATTGTTTTTGTATACATGTAGTTTCCCATATGAATACTTTTATTCGCCTATTATGTGAGCAGCCATTCTTAGTTAACTGAATACACAGTTCCGAGCCACACCCAGAATGTCACACAAAATCACATGATATCGGATACCTGCCCAATGCAACGACAACTTAGCACGTGACATAGTCTCACAAACAAATCGCACGTGGTCAATACCAACATAAGTCCGTGATCTTACCTTTCAGTTAATGAAGGGATGTATACCTGTTTTAAATTTACCCTGCTTTGCAAGAGCAGAACGCATCGGAAATGCATGATGCGCCAACTGCCATGTGTAGGCCATGAGGAGGCTGATTCTTCGCCATAGATCGCCAACATTTAGCAGGCACTTGTATTTGTCATTTGTTTTTCCGCCATCTTTGTGTAAGCTTGTGAGACGTAGTAACAGTAACTAAGCAGGCGGAGCTTAGCAGCTATTCTCGGAACTGTGTATGGCCACCTGTCAGTTAAAGAGCTGTTCGTTCGGCTCACAGTGGATGCCGTCATTAAAAGGTAAAGGTTTTCCATAGCCTAATAGCCGTAGGGACAGTGGGGGTTAGAGGCCCACTGTATCTTGGGCACAGCAGATGAAAGGCGGAACGCATCTCCTTTCGCTGCCTTATCCTTCCCTGATTCGAAAAATAGGTACCCATGTACTACTGGGTTGACAGAGAGTTTCATGTACTACTGGGTTGACACAGAGAGATTTCCAGTCGTCGGATGGCGACGGTGAGCCACGAACTCACGATCTTCCGGCGACTTTCTGCACCATAACCGAGTCACTCTAATCACTCGGCCACGGCGCCTTTATTAAGTTCTGTCAATTTATACATATTTTCCTTTTTGGTTTTTAGGACCCGATACAGGATCTGTTTGTATTAGTTTCTGATACAAGACTGATGATTGCCTATTTTATTTACACTGAAAATAACTTATGGAAAGCAGAAAGTCAGGCTGCTCTGAAACATTGCTGTTAGTGCCATCTACTGACACAGTGCAGTATGTGATACTTCTTATGTAAATTAATTATGTAAAACTTTGCTGAAGTAACCGTGAGATGACTTAATGAAGTGGATATTGACAGCTCATTTAAATGACATTGACAAACTATGCCCTCAGGAGAGATGCATCGATTATAATTTATATTGTTAAAATTTTTAAGCGGTGTTGTGATTCATTTTTAACAAGTGTCAAAAATAAAAAGAGCAAGAAACGAGTAATAAACCAGACAATTGACAAATTGATATTAATATGCCGTGTGCAGTTCTGGTTCCGTTTGTAAGTACACTAAAATAAGTGGTTTGTTCAACCTTTAAAGCTTAATACAGTTTTTACGTCTGCAAAATTTAATAAAAACAAATTTTGTCCCAGCTACATCATACTGAGAGTTCAAACACTAGAGGGCAGTCCGTGTAGATCCAGATAAAGCGGCTGACTACGGTGTTTGCAAATTCGATTTTTTTGCGCTTTACAGGTTAACTTTGATCTGTATTTTATTTGTAAGCAACTATTTCGTACTTTGTAGAAGGCGCTTACATCTCTGAATGAATATTCAAAATAACACGAATATGGAGTCTTCTTTATACATGTAGGAACTGGAAGAGACGACAAAGGCCCCGACAGAGCGCGACGCCCTTAGAAAATACCGTACACATCAAAACACATATGAGCCGCGGCACGAGAAAAGTAATAATGTGGTCGTGCGCCATGCGCAGACTCAGATCAGCCTGGGCATCCGTCCAGTTTGATCCGACTCTTCGTTAAGTGCTCAAAGGGTAGCTAAGGGTCTAAGCTACCTTCGTGCGGACAGCGAAGATTCTGATCAGACTGGGCGGATGCCCAGGCTGATCTGAGTCTGCACTGGGCGCACGACCACATTGTTGGTTTTGTCGTGTCGCGGCTCATTTTATTATTATGTATTAGGAAACTTTGTCTTTCATGTATGCTTCATGTTGGCATCATCTCTTCGATAAATAGGCTGAACTGCCAAAACAGGTAAAATCCCAAACAAGAGCCATCCACACACAATATGCAGGTACTTCATAATAATAACTATGCGCGATCAACTCTTTAACCTGTAATTTTGAGCTCTATAGTAAGTTAATGACAAAGAATCCGAACACTTTGTTTTTAGCAAGAGTTTTTGTGCATGTCTGTCTGTGTCTGTCTGTGTGAGGAGTAGGATTTAAAATACGGAGCACAGATGAGACTGCAGCTAAAGCCATAAAGGGACAATAACTCAAAGTGTGAATGCGAGAGTTGTCATTCATGTGGGTAATACATCACATGTACCATGTTCTGTTCTGCATAACTGAGGTATCATAAATTATTCTATAGGCAGTCACCTACTGATGCTCATTCGTCGTGAAAGCGCTTGTACCACATTTAGAACGGGACTAGAGATGACCTCCAATGGGCTTGTCGGCGTTTCCTCGAAACTCTTACAGAACTGTTAGTTCCTCGTCTTTTTGCAACCTCAGCTGATATTTGAAGTTCGAAGTGTTGCGTGATATTGGTTAGTAGGATCGTTGCTGTCATGATGTCATTACCTGCTTAAAGTATTTGATGTTTTAACGGCAAAAACAGTGAGCATTATGTTTGTTAAATATTATGAAGTAATCCGGGTGCCCTTACGTTCGAGACCATATTTTAATTGTCCTGAAAGTAATGTCTTCAAACCCTTGTGAAATGGACTAACCTAATAGCGGTTTAATAGTACATGTATATGAGTAACCGTTGTGATCATTATTCAATATCTTTCCGAACAGTCTCGCTACAAAAACTGTGAAGTATCATGGAAATATCTCAAAGGGTAGCGGACAAGATTATGTTTACCGCCCGCTACCGGGCTCAAGGGTATAATGACACATTTTGGTCGCCACAGGCGTGATCTGGCATGATCACAGAAACACAAAAGACATGTCAAATACACGCAATAAACACTGATTTATAGAGGTATTCAGCCCATTTTTTTTTCTTCGCAGTGCCTCCGCATTTTTCCATAGAGGATTGCTCGGGACATTCAGACCCTTGAAGGGCATTAAGTTATCAAAAATAGAGAGGTCTTTTATCATGTCATGATCGTATGTAAAAAGTACTAAAAACCTATGGACAAGAAATCAAAAGGGCGGCGATTGAAAAGAAAATCTCTCATATTGGGATTTGTCTCTATCACTCCATTCTACCGAACCTCGCAATTGTATGAAGGAGGAAAAATTTCAGATTTCACATAACCATTGGTGCGTTATGGTGTTCAGATGTAAAATCACGTCAGACTCTGTGGATTAGCGTTAGAACGACGTCATTATATAACGTCAACACAATGGGCCTCTGGGCAGTATACGGTAGGCGAAAGAGCAAACACTCAAGTATGCAACAAAACTAAATTGGAATAAAAACGAAGACGAGGCGAAAAATAACAATTAATACGCATTTTATTTGTGCATCTTAAAACAAAAGTAATCGAAGCAGATTTATCACCGTAAAGATTTGATTGACAAGTACTTGCATTTTAGCTGCATAGGTGGTCCTTTGACTCACTATCATGTTTACATTCCACAGTTTATATTGTTTGTGGGCTACTAACTGCGCGGAGTGATATATTTGAGACATTTGTTACTTTGTTGTGCTAAGTTTAGTCAATATACTGAGATCGATATGCCACTCTTTGATAGTTTAATGTTCAGACGCACATGAGCGAGAAAAGATGTTTTAATGCAAATGAGAAAAGCAAAGTTGAATATCACTCCGCGCGCATATGCGCGGCGCTGATCTGAGACTTGGCTTTTCACTACACAAATTTTTGAGAAAGCATACACTGTTCAATTGCACAGGGGCCACTCTGGCAAATCTCGGCGCAAGGGGAGGCTTATTTGCTTATTTTCTGTTGGCATAAACTCAATAACACGATCTCTCGTGCCACGGAACATTTCAGCCAGGCGTAAGAAAACAGAATAGAACAAATACTTAAACAATGCCAGGTATTTGAAGAAATAACTGACTAAGCTCTCTCACAATGGCATTTCTTGATAAAAACTCTTTGAACTGATACAAAATGGGCATAATAATTCCGTCTACAAATACACATATTTAGTTATGAATGAATAATATATCTAAAACAAACAATGATGCCGATTTTCATGAACTCACCTGATGACCTTATGTTATTAGTCTTCTTCACGACAATGTACATGTATGTTTCACAGAAAATGTCTTATAGTTAACACGGTGGACTTATAGGTCAATTCTTCTCATGTGACAGAAGCCAGGACTTCTTCATAGTTAGAAGGCAGAATTTCTTCATAGTAAAAGCCTGGAAGAGTTTTAGCACAAATCATCATAAAAAGTCTGATGACATTATATTAGTTGAAGAGCATTATACTTTAACTTACATGTAAAATTGACCGCAGGTTTCTGAAAACCACAAAATAGTTTTTTTTTCTGGTTTTCTTTTCAGCAGTGAAATGTATGCAAAATAAAAGCGGCACAACCAACGGTAGCCTTTGCTTGCATGTTGTATTGTAACCGTTTATTAAAGTTTATAATATCGATTTCGGTTTCCTACTAAATTGATCCTGATAAATTTGCATTACTTTTACTTCAGAACTGAAGACTGTTTTACTTGTTTAGAGTTATTCAGTCACAATCATTTACCAGAGCCCCAGATAAGAGGGGGTATTGAGGATAATTCAAAGATATATTTCTTATTTCTCAAAGAAAACATATGTTGTGACCCTTCATTAGAACCGCCTCGACGAGACGGTTCTAACGATGGGTCACAAAATATGTTTTTGTGGAGAAATATGGATAAATATCCCAACATTATCTCTGTTACCTCTTCTCATCTGGAGCACTGATTTACTACGACAAGCTGGCAGCGATTGTTTCTCCATTTCTCTGAACTAATTTCGGTATTTGAATAACTGGCTGGTTGGGCACTGGGCCTTTGGACAGAACATACGTTCCTTATAAATCCATTATATTATTTCAAAAGTTCTTCCCTCGTCCCTTCAGTGTCTAGATTCTCTGACATCCATTTAAGCAAATTTGAGCACATTGGATAATTCTCATTTTTTTTGTATTAAGTTTATACTAAAAAAGTAATCATGATATGATAATAGAAAATAAAAAGAAGATTCAGAAGAAATTCTAAAGACATATTAAAAACAAAGACAGCTTATGAACAGATCGCGCCTGTCTCTTTCCTTCTCTGAGTCGCGCAATACCTACGATATTCTAACAAGAATATTTCAGATGTCCCAATTTATTAAATTTTCATGGTAGGTACCATGAAAATTTAATAAATTGGGACATCTGAAATATTAACCATAATTGTTCTAAAATGGAACAGTTGGATTAACAATGTACTAACGCCTGATGGAACAGAAATCAAATGTATACCCTAATCAGGGACAATCTGATCTGGCCTGCACAGTTGCAAAAACTTGTCTGTCCCACTTGGGGTGGTCGGGTCGGGTGATGGTGCTGAGTAACTAGCAGTGCTGGGACGTCCTACTTGTTTGTATAGGGCACATTGTGGTTGCAGTAGGTACGGATGAGTTTCTTTTATATTTTGCATTATCTTTTTTTTTCTTTATTTTCCTCCTTCTCTCTGGGGGACGGCCCGATATAGACTGACATACTGTCTCAAAGAACCGTTAAACCCAAACAACTAGCTACCTACGGAACAAACTACACTTTGCGATAATTTGCGGTAGCGAGACCTTAAATTTCATTCTTTAAACAAACCGTGAATTTACTATAAAGACTATAAAATCACACTTTGAAAGTTACAATAAGGTTTTAGAGGCAGTTAAGTACTGGTGTTTCTAAAAAAGTTACCTTCACAAAGGTAACCCAACCAACAGAATTCTTAAATATTTCAAAGTTTGCATGTAACACAACCATTTGAGCACATTCAGATGAAAATGATAAGTCTAGAATATTTACAACAATCGTATCGACTTTTCAGAATCACGTCTGCAGAATTCACAGCAAGCATATCTGCAAGAGTACTTAATAACGTATCAGGATTGTCATCTTTGCATGACGATTCCCTTTGGAACAGTAAATTAAATAGAACGTTCAAGCCATATCTCTCGTTCAGGAAATATATGTAAAAATCGCGAAATACCAAATGATTGTGTATTGATAGAGTTGAAACTGTTCTTGAGGTTATTTTTTAAACCTAAAAAAAAAAAAAACACATAGAACTTATAGTGAATAGCAATGACGGGTTTGAATATACTGTTTAATGTGTGCATTGTAAAGATATGGACCTAGGTTCACAATCGTTCTTAAGTTAAGGACAACCTTAAATTTAAGCTTGAAAATTCACTCTTAGAAAAATCTAAAACAAATAATGTTGAGAATCACACTTTTTTGCGTGATCCTACTGACAATGGTCATGGTCATATAAATTTGTTATTGCAAACTTTCATTTACATAAATTTTCGATCTTAAATTTATGGTCGTCCTAAAGTTTAAGGAATTGTTGTGAACCTGAGCCTACTTCTACATGAAAAATAACGCAGATGAAGAAAGGTGCGCAATGCCTCAATTCCATTAGGTAGTCTGTCATGAATGTTTGAATAATACTCAGAGGCACAAAAAGTACAGACGTTTTCATTTCCCATCTTTAGTTGATTTTCACTGAACAGCTCTTCGCGATTCATTTCTACTCAATGTACAGAAATATGTAAAACGTTTGACCAGCGCCGATATTCGTACTTGTCAATTTCGCATATGGTTTGCAATCTGCTATTATCGGTATTTCAATTATGTCCCCCCACCAAAGGTGAGGGGGGACATATTGTTTTCAGTGCGGATCCCGTCGGCGTCAGCGTCGGTGTGACAGATTCTTGTATGCGCGATATCTCTTGAACCAATTGATGGAATTTCACCAAACTTGCATGGATATATTATTGGGACAAGTTTATGAGCTGATTAGATTTTGGTGACGTTGACCTCATTTTCAAGGTCACAGGAGGACTTAGATGACAATTTCTTGCAGCGCGATATCTCTTGAACCAATAGATGGAATTTCACCAAACTTGCACAGATACATTATTGGGACAAGTGTAAGAGCTGATAAGATTTTGGTGACCATGACCTTATTTTCAAGGTCACTGGATGACTTAGATGACAATTTCTTGTACCCAATTTCTTGTATGCGCGATATCTCTTGAACCAATGGATGGAATGACTAAACTTGCATGGATATATTATTGGGACAATTGTAAGAGCTGATTAGATTTTGGTGACCTTGACCTTATTTTCAAGGTCACTGGAGGACTTAGATGACAATTTCTTGTACCCACTACATCTCCTGAACCAACAAATGGAATGTCACAAAACTTGCATGGATACATAATTGGGACAAGTTTTTGAGCTGATTAGATTTTGGTGACCTTGACCTCATTTTCAAGGTCACTTGAAGACTTGGATGACAATTTCTTGTGCCCACTATATCTCCTGAACCAATCGATGGAATTTCCCTGGATACATGATTGGGACATGTTTATGAGCTGTTTAGATTTTGGTGACCTTGATTTTATGTTAAAGGTCACTGGAGGACTAACATGGCAATTTCTTGTACCCACAATATCTCCTGAACCAATGGATGGAATTTTCACCAAACTTTCATGGATACATGATTTGAACAAGTTTAAGAGCTGAACAAAATTTTGGTGACCTTGACCTCATTTTCAAGGTCACAGGAGTATTCATCAGACTTGCATGAATGTATCGTTGTGACAGGTTTAAGGCATGTTTAGTAGTTGGTGACCTTGACTCATTTTTGAAGGACATAGTCTTCTATGTAGGATATCTTTAGAACCTGCGGATGGATTTTGTCCAAACTTGCATAGATATTTTATTTGTACAGGCTTTTTATTCATTAGAGGGGATGGGAAATGGGCTGGTGGGGGGACATCAGTTTTTCTCTGAAAAACATTTCTAAATCTCAGTTGTTACGAGGGGAATTCAATAAGTTCGTAGACCTCCGTATTTTTCTATACAATTCAAGATTTCGTTTTTCATTTTCGTGCAGTGTAAACCTTTGTCAAATGAATGATAACAGCCGTTCAGACAAAACGTACATTTTTTGCTCTTACTTTTTGTTTGAAAACTTAAACCCATAGGCAAAAATAGAAAGTCAGAATATTGAGTTCAGAGCAGTTATAAAGTTCCTCGCTAAGGAGGGTGCATTCGCCAAAGAAATCCATCGGCGCATGACTGATGTGTATGGTGATAGTAGCCCAAAGTATTCCACAGTGGCAAAGTGGTCAGCAGAATTTAAACGTGGGCGAGACTCCTTAGAAGATGACCCAAGGCCAGGTCGCCCCTGCTGATGTCATCAGCCAGGAGATGATCGACCGTGTTGAGAGACTTGTGCTAAACGATCGCCGAATCAAAGTTGCCGAACTTGCTTCAGAATGTGGTATTTCTAATGGAAGTGTTTACACTATAATCCATGAACATTTAGGCATGTCAAAAGTATCTGCCAGGTGGGTACCCAGAAACCTGAACATGCAAGATCGTCAGCAAAGGGTGGAGTCCAGAGTTGCACAAGCAGCTATTCGTCGGTGCAAGTTCGAGCAGTTAAATCACCCGCCATACAGTCCAGACTTGGCCCCAAGTGATTATTATCTGTTTCGAAATTTGAAGTCCCAATTGCGTGGAACGAGATTTCGGGAGGATGATGAGCTCGAGGCTGCTACAGAGGCTTGATTTGAGGACCAAACAGACGACTTTTATTTCAAAGGTATAGACTGCTTAACAGAAAAGTGGGCCAAATGCATTGAAGTAAAGGGGGATTATATTGAAAAATAATGTTGAAACCATCTTCCAATCTGTGAGTTAAACCCCGAGTTCTACAAACTTATTGAACTCCCCACGTACCTGAGCGAATCACAATGTTAGTGTTTTACATTCAGTGGCTGTCAGAATTTGTGTCACTGAGATGATGCATGCTGTCCCCTTAAAGTGATTGGTCAGTTGCGAACTGTACTCTTTCTTTTGCCTCTGAGCTTATTTTCTCGAAACTAACACTATACTATAGTAATGACAGTGGCTAGAAAGTAATGCTTATGAGGGTTCATCTTTTGCTATTAAAATCATAGCCTGACTAATATAACTAGAGGAATTAAGAAATACCTCTGCTGGCTTTTGTCGGCTCGCTGATATATTATTATTCAAACAATCCTAAAATTTTGAATTTGCTTTTCTGTGTGCATAAACCTTAAATTTGCTTTTCTGTGTGCAAACATATTTGGAAAAGCAAATTTTGACATCTTTCAAGGTTTGTCCATAGAGAGAAGCAAATTTTGAAATCTTGAGATTAGCTTTCGAATTTTGCACACAAAAAAAGAGAGAGAAAAGGAAAAAACGACAACACTATAATAATATATAGACAGTTGGTGAAAATAAGAGACTAAAACAGTTCAAAAATAAAATCAATGTTCGAAGCAAGCAATCTCGATTAAAATCATCTGAAATGACAAAACTGCACTGTCATTTAGGTCTTTTAATTCTTATTCTTTGAAAAGTTACGAAATTTTGCGCTAGCGAGACTTCTGCAAAAGTATTCATGAAATTCCTATCCTGCAGGCTTAATTTGCTCTCTGTCTGTGATATCTACGTTTAATCGTCATATCCTGCTGTGAATAGAGCAAGATTCTGTGAAATTCAACCTGTTTTATTATTTAAACTGGAGATTGATGGTTGAGAGTAATAAAGATAAGACGATGAAAAAAGTTATATATGCATATGCCGCTTCATGATAAAACTAATCGTACATGTATTGCTTATAAATGCAACCTACGTATGACCAAACCAACCTGAACATTATGTTTTTTCGGACCAGTTCGTTCTTTGGTAAACCATCATGGTCTGTTGTTGTTGTTGTTTAAATTCTTGTGATGACGGGCTCTAAGAGGCGCAGCGTAACGAATCCATGGCTTCACCTCGCTCCTGGCACCGAGGAGGAGTCCCGATAGCTCAGTGGATTAAGCGCTAGCCTGCTGATCTAGCGGTCCAGGATTCGATTCCCGCAGGAGGCGGAAATCTTTTCAAACGTAATCGGGGTTTCATTACAGTCCTGATTTGATTGAAATACGGATGAAAAGGACGAAAAACTGCAGGTCATTCTGGCACCAAGTCTGTTAATTACTAACATGGTCTATTGACATGTATCTTAATCAAAGCCTGACAATAATGCTTACATGCATACCGTTAAAACTCGAAAAATTGGGACACTTAAAATAATTACCGTACTTGTCTTACTTGTCGTAAATATGTGACAATGGGATAGACAGTGCAGCAGTGCATCTGAAAAGGCAGATGTAACGGCAAACAGTGTAGACCCTGATCAGACTGCTCCTTCAGGAGCAGTCTGATTTGCGTCTGCACTGATTGCTTAGACCTATCTGTCCCAGTATTTAGAAGTTCTTATGCTATGCAATTCATAGCATAGGCGGTAGGCATGTTTGATCATGACATTGCTCATATATCACTGCAGTGAAATATTTCTTATAACTGTGCTTTAGGCGATTACTATCGTTTGAAGATTTGTCAGATTCATATTTAATGTATATTTTAAGACCAAATGAATGAATGAAAATACTAAAAATGAATGATGAGTAAAGCGGGATAGGACATACGTATATATATTAGAAACCTAAGGTTAAAATTCATGTATGAAACTAGTCCACGATTTGAGAAAGGGTGTTCTATGGTATGTTTGATGCTGCGTCTGATGGATCTTAACAATGTTGTCATTTTTCATGATACAGTTCTACCATCTGCTTTAGCGCACTGAAATATGAATAAACAAGTAAATTCTATTAGTTCTTCTACAGAAACAAAATTCATCTGCCGAAATTGGTTCTCGAAATGGGCAAATCTTTCATTCAGAAATACGTTTTGATCGCATCTCTTTTACTGCACACCTCTTTAGCAAAAAGTATTGTTAGTTACATGTAGCCATCCTGTGCTTATCATTGCTCTAATGCCACCGCTATACATGTACCTCTAGGAAACATGTGTTTTAAGGTTAAGAACCAAATAGATTATGCAACCTGTCGAAAAAATGAGATACTATTTGTACAAAACTAACATAATAATTATGCTGTCTATTCAATTTTGCAGTTAGATCAACTTAGTGTGGGATCACATGGTGCTTTGTATTGTTTCTATTTGCCCAGCTTTTTTGCTAAATGTATATCGCGAATATATTGTTTTATAATTAATATTGTCTCACCAGACGTGACCACACAGATCCCTTTTTTCAGTTTTATACAGATTTTTTTTCGTCACGTATCGCATCAACTTTTTTTTTACTTTAGTTTCGCCATTGTAAATGTTTTGCAATCCATCTTCAGGGAACTAACACATCCTTGATCGTCTCATACTAAGTGTTGAAAAATTATTTGGGCCATTGTAGCTGGCTGTTATAATGGCCTATTTTCGGTATCATATACTTTGAAAAATGATAAAAAAATACAATGTACATACGCATGATCCCATTCATTGTCACGCCTTTATTTATGCCATATTGCTAATCATACATGTACAATGCAGAACCGGTAATTTCAGGATATCATTTAAAAACAAAAAAAAAGAACAAGAACAACAAAAAGAAGACAGAAGTTATTCTCCCTTACTTTGTCAATCATATACAGTCAACACTCTTTATAACGGCATTTATTACGACAGCAAAATTTTATTTGCCCAGAATGGCTTTATTGTTCAAAATATTTATTCTTTATAACAGCGAATTCAGTTTACCGTCAAAACGTTTGGGAACCAATGCCGTCGTTGTAAAGAGGACCCACTCTATGACACAATGTATACATTGTAATCGAAAAGAGAGCTTGAGAATGGTTCGTATTTGTATTTGTACCCTTTTACCGCTTGGAGGAATTATTATTTTGGTGTTTAATAAACAATATGTATTAGTAAAATGGCAAAAGCTCTGAGGAAGGATGCTGAACCGTCCGGAAAACCAAATAAAGAGCCACTTTAAAAGGCGGAAATGGGAAAACTAATCATAATAATTTGGAAAGATATAAAAACTCCAATATAAATATGTAGACAGTCATTTCTACATGAACTAATGAAAAAATCAATTAAGACAGGAGATCATAAAAGCTGGAAATTGTCTTTGATCACGTCTCACCGAACGTAATATCTGTCGGCACATCCGTCGTGAAGGTAATTAAATTCTAACTACAACAGTAGTAATGATTTTAGCAGGCGCTGCAGCCTATATCCAGTCTACCGTTTGTGTATAATTCTGTTATTTATGCAGTGTAACGATTGGCTGGCACCGTAAAAATGTCATAAAACGGGCTTTTTCTCCCCACACGTGAAATAACTGTGATTCCAATGCAATAATGTATCTTTGGCGAAATTACTGAGTTTGAAATACCACACAACTGAAGGTCAAATAACAATACCAGAAATGCAATGAATATATTGTCAAGTATCAGTTCTGTAGTAGACCCAGATCAGAGCAGTCTAAACAGTTTTTGCGCCGCTAGCCATCCCGCCAGCTTTTTTTAAGGTGAAAGGTACACTGACAGAGGAAATACCTTTGCCAATTTCTTTTTGCCTTCTTTTCAATGGAGTCGACTCTTAAAGTAAAGATGGCTCTCCTTTAAGAGAAGACGTCTTCGCTAACAGTGCTATCGGTGTCATAAAGTTCTATGCTACCGCCGACACTGTGAATTTCATTCGTAATTCAGTGTCGAATTAAAAACTCTTGTAGCAGGGCCTATCGGAACCAGAGTTTTATAGTGTCTTAGTCTATTAATTGAAAAATATAAGTAGGGCTGAGTTTTTCTGATCAGTCCAGAAAATTTTTCCTACGTTACAAACGTATTGGATATAACATAAATGTAATGCTACAGTCTGCATGCTTAGTAGTCAACCCGATCATGGTTAATAACTTTGCTTCCTTCTTTAATTGCACGCCGATGTGTCAGGCATCAGACTGAATGATGGACTCGCCATAAAACTAATTGTTCGAATTAATTGGGACCAGAGTTTGTTTAATCTGTTGTTGGCCATTCGGGGTTCTTTTGCTCCATTATTTTAGTGACGTTATTTGACAACCCATTGATCTCCAGGTGTCGCAATACGTTGTTTCTGTCGAGTTCTCATCTTTTATTTACCATGATTTATTTCAAGGGTGACAACCTACGTGCGAGCGCTGACGTCATCATTGTTTTTTCAGCGGCCATCTTGACTTAAATAAGGTAAATATTTTGTAAAATTAACGTTTTTCAAACACTGAAACAACCAAATAACTAGTCGATGAGGTACCGATAGATATTTTGGACTTAATGTCACCAGAATTAACCATACAATACTTGCTTAATCTGGAAACACTTCACTACAGTGACCTGTATCGACTCTGCTTAAATATATGTTTATCTCAGATGTCAACACCAAAAATTGTAGTGAGGAGTTTTATAATTTCTTACCTTTTGAAGAGTTATGTTCTATATTTCTGGACTACATGTACTTGTAGGCACCTCATCGAAGTATCATCTTGTGTTACAATCCTGTCTCTTGTATGTTACAAATGGAAAATCCCTCAGAGTTTCTTAAAAATGGCCGACGAATGACTAAGTCCCGCACGCGCGCTATGACGTAGGTTGTTACCCCTGTACGAATTATTTATGGCTATGGAAATCTTCATGCGGACCAAACAGCTATCTTCATTTTTCGAGCCACTGTAGAAGCATCGGGCGTGGGATTAGATCCTGTAAAACTAGTTTAAGCCCCCCTCTCACCCAAGTAATACATTTAAATTACTGACCATTCCCAGGCGGTACTTCTGTCGTGTCAATGTGTCCTGTTCTTATGTCCGCTTATCTGTGGTCTTCTAGCAATATGGTCACCTATATATTTGCCCAATCTGCTTTCTGTTTTGTATTGAAATTTTTAATATAAAAAAGAAAATAGGTTTAAAAAAAGATGTTACTGTTGTTTTCAAGTGCCTTAGCTGAATGACAACCTGTCTTGTAAAGAGCTGTTCAATCGGTTTACAAAGGGTGTCTTTTGTTAAATGTTATCAATGTATATTTTTTCTTTTTCCTTTTAGGGGAGGGGGGCGGGGGTCTGGGTGGTGATCTGATTGTATTAGTTCCTGATCATTGCCTATCTTTTTACTTTCCTATAAGAGTCGACCACTCTTAGGAATGGTTTCGGCACCTAGGGAAGCAAACATGAAGTAATGAAAGATAAATGAGCCGCGACACGACAAAACCAACAATGTGGTTGTGCGCCCAGCGAAGACTCAGATCAGCCTGGGCATCCGCTCAAGCCAATCAGACCCTTCGTTAAGTGCTCAAAGTATAAGTAAGGGTCTAAGCTGCCGCCATGCGGAAAGCGAAGACTCTGATCAGACTGGGCGGATGCCCAGGCTGATCTGAGTCTGCGCTGGCCGCAAAACCACATTGTTGGTTTTGTCGTGTCGCGGCTCAAAACAGTTTCAAAATAGGCAAAAGAATATAACGAACACCCAAGCATACAAGTCGATAGTAACAGCAACTTGCTGAAGCTCCAGTTTGTTACTAACGGCCTTGCATGATCAGTGTCAGGTTCTTGTTTTCTTAAGATAATTAAAACCATATCCCTACTACTACAGGAGCCTCAGTGACTGTTCAAAGACGTATCTATGTTATCCTCATCCCAACTATCATGTCTCGTTATGCCATAGTCAGTACTCTTCTATCTGTGTCTTTGAATGTGGGTTTTGCTTTCTGTTTGTGGCGTTCCGGGACTTAGAGACATCGGCCCGAAGGATGTTTACTAACTCAATCTTATATCAGCAATTTTGCTGTGAAGACCAATATATAACCAATCAAGAAATGTTAATGTGTTTACTCAAGATACTTTTGAGGGGCTTTGATGGTTGCCGGGTACCAACAGAAGAAACGCTATGTCTGGTTTAAGGTGTATAGATTCACGGTCCGTTTTTTTCTCTCGCAATTTTCAGGCAGTGAAAACCTTTTGTAATTTGCTATATGCCTCCCTGGACAGGTAAACCCCATCAAGAAGGATCTTTATTAATAGAAAGAATTCGCTCCTGGTTAAGCAAATTCTTATCCCTTAAGAGTCAACTCCCTGAGAGGGGTGAGGTAAGAAATGGATAGAACTTTCACTTACGAAGGTGTCTCAGTTCAATTCTCTGTTTTGGTCCTTCTTGGTTGTTTTATATGTTGTTTGTTGCTTTGTCTGAACATTATTGATATATTGTTTGTAATGTTAAGGCTAGCCCGGTGACCACCTACATTGGAAATGGCTGTTCGCATGGCTGCCGCTGGTGGTGTCTTTGGTGGGGACTAATTTTGTGTTGTCTTTTTCCCTTATGATGTCTTTGGTGGGATCTTGAATTAAATTGTGTCGGTTCTTGAGAGTTTTCCTACTTACTTTTCAGTCATAAAAGTGTCTATTTATCTATTTACTTATTGATTTATTTTCATTTGTACACTGTAATACATATGCCGAGTGATTGCAAAACTTGTATACAGTTCTTCACTTACCTCAGGCAACAGCTTTTATGCTTGCTCAAGTTCGGCCCCAACTTTAGGGTAATGTCGGGTAAATTCGGACAGCGGGTAAGTTCGGACAGTGACCTTTTTCCTTCATGTGTCAGTTGTTTGGAATTGAAACAAAATTAACTGGGCAAACAGTGAAAATCCTGATAAGACGGCTCATTTTGAGCCGTTTCATCTGGATTTTCACCGTTTGCAATGGTATATCCGAATTTACCCGCTGTCCGAAGTTACCCAACTTGACCCGAACAAACAAAACGTGGCCTCTGATGATTTGCTCTCAACTGTTATGGTTTCCTTCTATGTTCATTTGGCGTCCTCCACAAGGTAACGCATTTGCCCTTCTTTAAGTGAGATTACAGGATTTGTACAGGATGAATATCGGATGATTTAATGTTTGCCATTTGCAGTTAAAGCCAGGGACACTGATAACTTTTGTCTATCATCAGTATAGGGCATTCATAAAAAGGTGCTTGTTGGCGTATGTATGCAAACGGCAAAGACCCAGGGCAGACTGCGTGGATACGTAGTCTGATCAGAGTCTTCGCTGATTGCTGGATCCAATTATGATTCAATTGTATGTAGCTGACTGAACGGACGTAGGGCACCCCCTGGCCCACCCAGTGTGTCGGCTGTTTGAACAAGTTATGTTCCACCCTTTTCTTGTACAGGGCCAAATTTTATAGCCTTTGTTACAGACATGATATTCAGTGTTGCTTCGTTATTTTGAAGTGGGACGGCTGCGTGGGACAGTGCTTAATGTGACCTTTATTCAATTAATTTCAATATCTTAAGGTAAAAATCTGATTATTTGAACTAGATCCAAATTAGGTGCACATTCCATCTTTGTAGATCCTTGAACTACTACACAGGGTTTGCCTTAAAAAATCTTGTATTGTCCAGATTTTATATTGCTCAGATATGTATTTCTAATAAAACTATTATCTAACTTTTTATACTTCTCATGATCGTCAAATTCTTATCACGATGTTCTCTAAGAGGCCTTATCTCATACCTCCTTCGGCCCACCCCAATTCAAAGGAAATAGTTAACTTTTTGTTATACATTTTCGGCGGAACGGTTTAATCTAGGAACGGAACGGCCTTTATGTCTATGTTTGTGGGAAGAACATTTGAATGTATATACTGGACTTACAATTTCTGTTCTGTTTCATTTCTCGTAACAACGTTTCCCAAGTGGCTCAGCGGTATGTAGCATGACTATATATTTGTAATTATACCAATACTTTCTGTCCGCATCCGAGCTAAACAAACTATAGCTATGCGGGCATATGCTAGCACATCGTTCTTTTGTTAAAGAACTGGATGTTATATATGAAACAACATTATGTCTTAAGACCTAAAAACTTTGCAAAGAAAAAAAACTTTGGCAATGAACCGGTCGTTAAATGTAACTATATGCATCTTTTATTTTTTATATTTGTTTTATTATTTTATTTTATTTCTATTTCCATTTTACATTATGCACATGTGATGTCAGTACTATAAGCAAACATTAAATTACAAAGTTTGATCCATACCCACTGGGCTTATGTTGGTACAATGTTGTATGCCTTCTGGGCAAGCAACATTGTAGTGTAATGCTACCGCAAGGTTTTCGCTTTCATGTGGTTAAACACTTTAGAGTACAAATATTTTAATAGTCTGATTATACAGTGGTGTGGAGCTGGGCTGTGCATTTCTTTGACTTGGCGGCAGTCACTTGTATTTGATTTCATTTCCTTTAACATCAGATCATGAAATCAAATGATATTTGTCATGAGAAAACATGTATTAAAGCACTTCATACAGTGCAACTCACATTGTACAGTGTATGCATATTTGTACTGAAGCAGAGACTGTGTAATTCTCAAAAAAGTCTAATTTTATCAACAAATAAACACTTATCCTTTACTGAATAGCGACTGCATGGGCTGCTGGAGGCAGGCACCATGTGCTTGTGTTCTGACAGATTTTCTTAACACACTTTCCCTGTGGTACTCCTCTGTTTATTTACGCTATGAACATATGGTATTTTGTTCAATAAACAGGGCTCTATAATAAACTAGCTTCAAAAGTCCAAAATCAATTTTCGAACGAGCGTAAAATACTTTTGAAGACGGGAGATGCTCGTAAGGCTTTAAAGAACCGCTTTCTCATTTCCGTGTCTCTTTAACTCCCTGCAACGTCTTCAGATGAATCGCATTGCATGAAAACTTGCCTGACGGAATTTTGTGCAACCAAACTTTAGTTTTTACACAACATTAATAGCACAGGTCGCTTGATTGTTGATGCAAATCGAAAAGACTGTGATCAGACTGCTTGAATGCGCAGGCTGATCTGAGTGTTCGTAGATAAAAATAATTAAGGTCTATTGTCACGTGTCGTGTCTCGTTTTTTTTGATAAACATATTTTTGGCCATTTACTTGTGTGGGAGCACAATTCCGGATTTTTGAAGTGGTTAAACAATTGCACCGCAACTACTGTATGAACGAAAAGCAAAGTTATAGTAGAAAACATGCAAGTCAAGTAAACAGTCAGTAGCAGTCGTCACTCGCGTATGCATGCATGTAAAAATAATAAGAATAACTGCAAGTGGTACTTGTAATACTTAATTGTATCCGACTGCTACATTTTCCCAGGAAAACACAATCTGTCGTAATGCGCAAGGGATGGTGTATAAAAGTGAGAGCCTGATTGTCCACCTGCACCTGCCTTTTATCAAACTAGTCGGGACCTGACGCTGCAAGTTATGGAGTCGTTCCCTTGCATTGTTTTCTTTTGTTTCTGTTCTGTCAGCCGTGTAAAACTTTCATATTCAAAGAAACTTGTAATAAGTGGTCAGCTGAAAAAATACATACAAGGAGCTGTTGCTTTAAGCAGGTCATAAATTCATACTGTATCATGTGTATAGTATTTTTGAAGAATCTCGGAAAAATGGCTGCTACAGTCGGATGACGCCACTGCAGAGGTTATCACATGGCTACATTTTATGCCCATACTTAATTTAATGACAAGAGCTCAGTTTAAATTAAACTTTTTGCCACTTGAGGGCAACCCAGTATTTGCTTTGGTAAGTCTATGTCACTGCTATTACATAATTACTTTAAAGTGCCAAATAATAGTGCCATGAAAATATTGTCGGTCTGTTGCCCCTCGAGCGAAATATTGTCCGAAAATAATTTACTTTACAGGGCCATCATGTCTGATGTTGTATGTGGTGCTGCATTCGCTTATGTTCCACCCAGACGTAAATTAGGTAAAACATAGAGTATGAATTAACATTAATGATTCTGGTTTTTGGTTGCTTAATGACGACGCTTTGAAATTGCTAACTACCCGGGAGATGGTGTACTTTACTGACGCCATCGTGATTCTGAAAGTGCCTTCACTTGTATAATATACGCCATTTGAAAAAAAAATGTAATATGAGAATGAGCCCGCCTTAAGTGTCAACAGTAATGATTTGCTCATCAACAGCGTTCATTGATAAACTTGTTTTCGGAGTCTATTCTCGCATGAACGAAATGATGATACCAATTGAAATCCTTTTTTTCTGCCAAAAAAATGCCTAGATTTAATGTAGCGTTAGAGCGTGATTAAGTACGTTCACGTAGTGCTGTCATTGTGGAGTTCCATCAATACTACATCAAACACAAAAATAACAACACATTATTGTTAACAAAACCATTGTGACCTCAAACTTTTATTTAGAAATTATCAGCAGTTGTTTCAACTGTCTCTGACTATTCGGTCACAACAACAAAACACCAAGAAAACAACCTAAAAATTTGCAAATTGAGTTATTTTATCAAAAATATGGAGGTTCACTTTAAGCTCATAGGATTTCAGAAAAGTCGTTTTAAAATGACGAAGTTATGCTCAGCTCAGGAACTCTTATTATCCTTCGTTGTGTCATGAAAATAGCCTGCAAGTAGATTGCCCGATAAACCGCACCCAGTACAAATTTTGATGTGATGACGTGGTGCTGTATCAGTGTACGCATGCCTAAATTCGCCCCTGGTTAGCTACGTACATGTGTATACAAAGTCTGTTACGAAATAAAAAATAGCTGTTACGAAACGAATAATAGTCATAGTTCCCAAACGACCTGGTCACCGTGGCTAAACAAATTATGAAAAAAAGTCATAGTTCCCAAACGATCTGGTCATTGTGGCTAAACAAATTTGTTTCTTTTTCGTATCGTAACAGCCTTGAAAACATAGTTAACCAGGTGTGAAACTATGTAATGCAGAAATATCACAGAGAAAATGAAAGCTAAACAAATTTGTTTAGCCACGATGACCAGATCGTTTGGGAACTTTGACTCTTTTTCGTATCGTAACAGCCTTGAAAACATAGTTAACCAGGTGTGAAACTATGTAATGCAGAAATATCACAGAGAAAATGAAAGCTAAACAAATTTGTTTAGCCACGATGACCAGATCGTTTGGGAACTTTGACTCTTTTTCGTATCGTAACAGCCTTGAAAACATAGTTAACCAGGTGTGAAACTATGTAATGCAGAAATATCACAGAGAAAATGAAAGCGTGCATTCAAGTAAATAGCTTATACAGAGGAGCTGCATAAGTTGTTACTTCCGTTTTCATCCTTACCAGTATAACAATAAAACCGCATTTTGTAAACTTTTTATATCTATGAAATATGTTTAAACTATTATGATACTAAATACATACTATAAACAGCTTAAAATAGAGCCTTACAAATTTGCCAGCCAGGGTATCAAAGAGGCACAATTCCATTTGAGAATTAAACATACCCGGCATTTTTTCGGATGAAAATGGGCAAACGCATGAGTATGTCTGGGTGCCCTTTGTCATCCCAGCTTATAAAAGAGAAAGTTTATTTGCCTCACATCACTAACCTTCAACGATACAAATAGCTGAATTTCAAGCAGGCCACTTTAATTTTAAGGGCATATGAAATTAAAGCACTGCACATTGAAGCCATTGGATGAATGAAATCAGATAATAACATGTGCCGAACAAAAGATCAAAGAGCTATCGAATGACATATTTTTACACTTGATAAAGTGAACACAGTTAAGACCTTAAAGGCTTCCCTTAAACGCTAGTCATAAACTTCAATATTGCTTTCAAGTAGAAGTAATTTTCAAAAATTAGAAAATTTTAACAAGTTGTCAATTGGGCTATTCAAGGGTGGTAAAGAGCGCTGATTGAATTAAAATTGGATTCTGACTGAACAGAAGTTACGTGAATGAACAACTACGAATACCGGAAAACAAACCTCTAACTACAGGGACTTGAAATTCCAAAGCAGTAGAGATTTCAATGAGCAGTCAGTTCATCAGAGTCTACACTATTAGTTTTTTAGAATAATGTGCGTCAAACCTATGGCCTGTAAGAGTTAATGAGACATGAAAACGAAACAGAGTTTGCATACTTTCTGAAAATTACAAAATATTCACGGGTTTCGCTGTGATACCATTAGTGGATCTGGGCTTCAAGACATTGGGATTTTTCTGCAAAATTAGCCCATATTGACCAGCAAAGTTAATTCAGGCCTTCCAGTTTTGATGCCACTTCTATATACAGGCAGTCACTCGGAATTCGCATCCATTCCTCGGGCCCATTACGGTCTATATGCTCAAACCTCAGAAAAATCCTCTCCCTTGATAATAGTCTGATTCAAATGAAAAACAGAGATACACATGAAATCTAACAAGAACACGAAATTCTTCTTCTTCTTCTATGAAAATATTTTGCTTTGTAAGAAGTTCTTTTTGTATGTTTTTTTGTTTGTTTTCCAACTCAACCAAAATTGCGCTTCATGTGAATGGATACACCTCCCCACGAAGCCAGAGCCTAGCCCACTAAGCTACTGGGTCTTCTATCACAGTGCTAAGAAAATTGAGTAAGCATAACAACAAAGCACCAAAGAGAGAAGTACATGAAAAGACCTGTAGGGTGTGGCCATAGAGGTTATAAAAACGAATGAGCTCAAAACCACCGCCATAGAACGGTTAACAGTAAAACTCCAAATAATGTGTACTTATACTATATCAGCACTTGTCATAGGAAAGGATAGCAGAGACGGTTCTAATGAGAGACCACAAGCTATACGAATGTTTCCATTGAGATACATGTATAAAAAAGTCTCAGAATTATCCTCATAAACCCACCCTATATAAAGCTGCACTATATCATAATTTTCTTTATATTCTTTCATCTCTCTTTTCAGGAACCAGAGAAACAGCTTTTATCTATGCAATTTTAAGTGCCGGAGTAGTGCATGCAACCACACAAGCATGTAGTATTGGTAATTTAAAAGACTGCACGTGTGACATGTCGAACTATGGTGAACACGATGTGGAAGGCTGGAAGTGGGGTGGGTGTAGTGACAATGTGAATTATGGAATATGGTTTAGTGAAAATTTTGTTGACGCTCCTGAGAGACTTAGTCATCAAAAAAGTAGAAATATTCGAAATGTGATGAATTTGCATAATAATAAAGTGGGAAGATTAGTAAGTATAGTTTTTTTATTATCAAACTTTTTCATCAAAATTAACAACAAAAAAACTTAATCATAATCAGCAATAACAGGTGTCACATTAGCTTCAGGCAAACAAGCAGTTCGTCGTAAATTTTGTAAGAAATTCTTCTTTCTATTTTCAAAATTTGTATTGTCGATTCTTATTGAAAATCAAGCTATGTTTGATATAGAAAGCCAAAAGATGGGCAACGATGTGTTTTACATTATGTAACACACACAAAATAATTTAAGTCTGATCACCGAAATCTAAAATATTTGAAACCATATGTCACTTAGTAATTTTTTCCGAAATCAAATTTGCCAGGTGCACAGATTTTTATCAGTTAGACTTACAGTTTTTTACATTTTCTTATATTTCTTTATTTCACATTCTGTTGCATCCAAATGTAATATATAAATCTGTTTTCTTTCATATTTTTTCTACTTTTCTAAAACACTCATTTGAAATTTTTTTATTGAAAATCACTTATTTCGAAAACGTCTTACATTTTAGATTTTTACTCGATATCTTTTTATTGCCTATCTAAATAACAACCTATTTCAAATTCTAAAACGTACATATCAATTTCATAAAATAAATGTGTACGTTTATCTGTCTTTCTGTGATCAAAACTTGGATTTTCGATCGTTTGGACGTTGTTTACATATAAAAACAACATTAAAAGTAAATTTTGTTTCATTGTCAGTCATTCATAAACTTTTTAAGCCCGCTGAAGCTTCCTTTTTTTTGAGAATATGTGATACATTTACCACAAAATCTTCTGTATGTTATTTACCAAGTGAAATTGTATTTTTTTCGTTTTATGTATTCCTTATCGCCCATATAAACGTAGAGCTCAGTGGTAAAGTTTTTCAACAGACAAATTGCATTCCAAAGGACACTAACTGCGCCTTCTTACTTGCTGAAATTCCTTTAAGGATATGAGGTAGAACTCATACATTGGCTCTAAAAAGCAGCTAAAAAAGCACTGCACAGCAATTCAACTTCACATACGGTTGCATAGATGTTGTCCTATCACTGAATAATTCACAGATTTCGGGGTTGATTGACATCATCTACCCATGTGAACTTGAAATTAAGGATACTACAGAGTCCAGTTCATCTGCCTCATACCTTGATTGTTATCTCTATTTTGACAGTGGAAATCTTGTTACTAGGCTTTATGACAAGACGGATGACTTCAGTTTTCCCATTATGATACACTGCAAAAAATAACTGTAGATTTTACGGTAAAATAACTGGCAACCAGCTGCCAGTCCTTTTACCGTTATTTTTACGGGCGCCCGTAAAAATTGCAGGAATCATCAAGCAGATTGGGACAGAATAGAGTAGGTGTCGTTTTGGTCTGATAGCCCTTCAACAATACAAAGTTATTTTCGAGTGCGGCCAGTTAACATAAAACTTCCATTTCGTGATTTCTAACAATGTCTTACAGGCAAACGCCCGTAAAAATAACGGTAAAAGGACTGGCAGCCGGTTTCCAGTTATTCTACCGTAAATTCTACAGTATTTTTTTACAGTGTAGTTAACTTTCCATTTTCGAGTAGCAATATTCCCTCGGCACCTGCATACGAAGTTTATGTCTCTCAGGTAGTCCGCTATGCTTGAATTTATTTCAACTATCAAGACTTTTTTGATAGAGGGAATCACCAGCAAATTATTGCCATAAGGTTATCGCAGGGCAGAGCTTATGTCAACTTTTAAAAGAGTTCTGTGGGAGACATCATGATGTCGTTGATCCCTAAAATGTGACCGTTTCTGAACTTATTTCGGACATGGCCATGGCCGACGCAGAGTGTGACTTTCATTTCACTGACTTTTCCATCAGGTATACAGACATGGCGGGTAATGCTTACTACTCGCGAGCACCTGATTACACTTTCATTTTGGGAGTCCATGTCTGTGTATCTAAATATTTCGGATTTGTCGATGTTTATATGGATTATAAGACTTATGAGTTTGGTATTTTGACCGCTCAGCTCTATGCCTAGCGATGAAATCGTGAGTAATATCAATTTAATAAAAGTGATGTCATTATCATATCACGTTACATACAAGAATTAAGTACTCATTAAGTTTTGCATGTGCGATTGATACGCATTGCACACTTGGTGCTAGCTTTAGTAAATTCTGGGAAAAATTAAAGAAGAGACATTTCTGACGTAAAGTTTCATAAGACGTCATGTACATAAGTTTTATCATAATCTTAGAATGATACATCGGTTTAAAAGTCCTGGCACGTAACTCCATTTACAATAACGTCTATGGCTAAACATAGAACATGAGATGCCGTTTATAATTATCAATGGATTTATTTTAGCAAACAAAGAAGCAGGAAGTTTTAAAAAAACTGACCAGTCTGACGAGTAATTATGCTTAGTATAATGCGGCTATCTGTCACTCAGAATCGGCACCTGACGTATAGGTTTGATTTTGAGGTGTCCTTACTGCCATTTGAGCAGCGACACGACAAAACCAGCAAAATGGTTATGCGCCAAGCGGAGACTCAGATCATCCTGGGCATCCGCCCAGTCTGATCAGAGTCTTCGCTGTCCGCATGGTGGTAGCTTAGACCCTGAGCTATCCTTTAAGCGCACAAATAGTCTGATCAGACTAGGCGGATTCCCAGGCTGATCTGAGTCTCCGCTGGGCGCGTAACCACTTTGTTGGTTTTGTCGTGTCGCGGCTCAATTTTCTTGAATGTAATACACACCAAAATCCCAGCACAACAATAACATGTCAGGCAGAGACTCTATCCGACACCTTTCAACTAGACAGAAAATACCCCTCAATTAACGTACTCATTTCACATGATGTGGACCGAATACCCGACGTTTCTGTCAGGTTTGACTTATGACCGCCTACCCCATTTCAAGAAGGCGAAATATTGTCTTCTCGTAAACAAATTAGTTTCAACTCGATGCTAATGAGGACTACGCCGTCAAATCGCCCAGCAAATATTACCATTGTAAGGTTAGCTTGCTCAGTGACTGTAAAACATTTAATGGTAGGGTGTTGTTGTTTAATGCTAGGACGATTGATTTAGACATTTTTGTTGAAACTTTCGTAAACACTACATTTTCTGAAACCACTGATCTTCTACTTATTTTCATGCTTCCATTCTCCCTACTGCGAAGACTAAAATTTACTGTAACAGAATTCTCTACTGTGGAGGCCAGAATATTCTTGTTTGCTATAACAATTGTCCCCTGCCTATTGTTTTGTGTGCTTCATGTTATGTGTTCATTCTCTGCCTCAGATTTGATCTGCCTCTTATGCAATTATTATCTAAAATGGTTACATTAGAAGGATCTTAAAATTGGAGGCTTTTCACCTGCATAGTTTTCATTGCACGAGTCTTTGCTCACTTTCATATTTGGTATGCAACCGAGTTTTCTTTGCGTTATCCTTTGTGTAATTTGACTTGCTGATGCAAGGAATTGAAGAACACTATTCTCAAGTATGACCGCCCCTATGCATGCTTCGTTTTTTTCTCCATACTGATAGTAACATATTTCCCAGAAACAGTGCAGGATATAACAGTCAAATTTGAAAATTCGTTTGATAATGACCTTCATAGGTCTCTCCGTGGTTATTATGTTTACACCCATACTAGTAAGAAAGACGTTTGGATAATCAAGGACTCATGAACTCATTTTATAACTGTCATTGGAAGACTGAATCACAGTATAAATAAACTTGGGTCAAGGTTTTGTTTTATGAACATGGACATTTTATTGAACTCTGATTTAAAACTTCTAGCCAAAAGATCCGAAGGGACTCGACATTTTAATTTACATTAACCTTTATTAAACTGATTCCTAGTAACTATTCATTGTGGACAATTCTTATTTTGTATACCTGGCCTATATGTGTTAGGATTGAAAACTAGACTTATTCTGTCCACAAATCTTTCGAGTTAAGAGTAACATCATCATACCGCTGCGGGAATATTTGCTGTTGATACGGATCTTTTTAATGTATAGCAGTTTGTCTTTGCTTCGGTGTTGATGTGATGTCCTGGCATCGCACCGACAAGGAGACGATGTCGTTTCGGCGCAGTGTGCCTAGTGGGGTTATGCTTGTTTCTACAACTCACAAAACCTTCCAAATGGTTTCTTAAGCCGCTTTTATTAAAGTTTTAAACTTCAGCTCTCTCAGTTTGAATAAGGCTGTTTTTAATTTATGTGGAATCTGATCGAAACAGACAGTTCAAACATCAAATATCAGTTAATTGAAGGTTTAAACAAATTTGTTGGCAATAAAAAGAACTTTAAATCTATTTTCCCTCTTAAATTCTTTTCTTTGCTGAGATAAGATGTTAAGAGGTATGCATATTTGATCCGACAGCATAGCATTTATTTTGAAATGTATAAGGTAAAATTGTTTAAACGGTTACTAAAACCTTGAAGTTTAGCTACATATAAAACAGACGCAAAACTGCACCATCATTCTTGAATCAAGTCGACATTTTTAATGTTTCTTTGTAGTTGTGCAGCATGATTTGTCAAACGTTAATAAAATAGATTAGTCATGTAAGTACATGTAACTGATGCTAAAAATTGAGTAAGGAAAATAGAAAACTTCATTCTCACCTATTTCAGACAGTGTGATAATAATTCGAATTGGATGACATTGAACATTCTGAACAAAGCCAGCTTTCAAAAAATGCATCTCATTTGAACAATAATATAGATTATTAATGATCATAAACATTTGCTAATAAAGACATAATAGTTATTGAAAAACTTTATATTTTTGCAAAACTCAGATCGTCTGCCTCTTAACTTCCTTCGCTTTGTGCCAGAGGTATATCTGATAGTCAATATTTATTTGTCGTCTTGAATTAGTTTATACAAGAACCAGAATGAAACTCCATCCGTCCTGTCCATTTCGGTTTGTGTGCAGACCTTAAAATTGAGCTGCAAAACGACAAGACCAACAAAGTGGCATGTGCGTCCACCGCAGACTCAGATCAGCCTGGGCAGCCTTTGTACACTAGGTGCGTTTGTTACCGCGTTGTGTAGTTCCTTCTTTTGTTTCGGTGTATTAGCTGGACTGAGCGTGTGTTTGTAGTGTTTTCTGGTTAACTTCACTGATATAGTTTGACTTCTCTTCACACACAGAAACTATCAGTTTTTTTCTGGAATTGTAAACTACTTCTTATGTAACTTACCTTTAAATTAAACAGTCATTCAATAAACTACAGTAATACAATACTTTTGTGGTGAAAGCATTAGACAGAAGGCATTGTTTTATGAGTCGTCTAATTTTGGTATTTCTAGCACATCCCTAATCCTGTGATCTTAAGTGAAATTATTCAAGTTTCTTGCGAATTTGAGCCGCGACGCGACAAAACCTGCAAAGTGGCATGTGCGTCCAGTGAAGACTCAGATCAGCCTGGGCGTCCGCCCAGTCTGATCAGAGTTTTTGCCGTCCGCATGGAGGTGACTTAGACCCTTAGCTACCCTTTAATCGTACAGCAAAGACTCTGATCAGACTGGCCGGATGCCCAGGATGATCTGAGTCTTCGCTGGGCGCACATGCCACTTTCATGGTTGTCGTGTCGCGGCTCAGATCTGTCGTAAAATGGACGATAAGCAGGGTAACTCGTTACCCATATACATTTATCATTTTAAATTTGGTTAATTCCCTTGAGTGTCGCCTTCTAACAGCATTATTAAAGCAGTTCGATACTGCATTATTTTTGCGAGGTAGATAATCGAACGGTAGATTTATCAACTGTTTTCCGAGAATGGAAAAATAGACACGTTGGTCTGGCCTGTTACTTTTTTTCTCGAATAGAAAAATAATATTTGAATAGTTTCCGATATGCAGGTTTCCCAGAGGAATGCACACATATAATGAAATATGAATTGATAAAAACATTTACGCTACAACAGATTTTTAATTTACGAATACCATTATACATTTTATTTTATTGCTTTATGAAAATTTTACTCTCATATCTAATATGAAATCCGACGATAAAAGCGATAGTTATTGCCCCACCAATAATGGGAAATGACTTATGGGCATGCTATGGACGAGAAAATCACACCGAATTAACGCAAATCGTCGTAAATTTTGCTCCGCAAATTTGGAGATATTGTAAATCTCCTATCGGAAATAAATAAAATATTTGATGATAAAAGCTTTTGGGGAACACCAAGGGCATAAAACATCATGGACTACTGTATTTTGCCTTAATATTGGGAAACCTTACTAAGTTGCTGAATTAATTTTAGAACTAACCTGACTGGGTACACTTTCAGGGGAAGCAACTCTACCATTTTCGGTTTCGGTTTCCCTTCTCAATAGGGGACAACCCTTATTGGAAAGAATTTGCTCCAAGAGCAAATTCATTCCTTTAAGAGAAGTCCTCATTGTGGAAGGGGTTTGTCGGTCAGAGAAACTGGCAGGAAGTCAAAAAATTGTTGAAAACACAGGGATGTTTCTAGACACCTTAAATAAGTTGATTTTTGTACTTAAGGATGTGTCATATAGTTTGAGAAACGGCAGACAGTGCAGACCTTAATGATCAGGGTCTACAATATACGCGCCGAGACACGACAACACCAATAAAGTGGCATGTGTGCTCAGCGAGGATTCAGATTAGCCTAGGCATCCGCCCAGTCTGATCAGAGTCTGTGTTGAGCTCTTAGTGTCAAAGCTGCCTGCATGCCAACAGCCAAGACTCTGATCAGATTTGGCGGATGCCCAGGCTTATTTGAATCTTCGCTGGTCGCACATTCAATCTTGGTAAGCAAATCTGTTCAAATATTTACGAATATTTCGGTAATATTAATTGGCAATAAGCATATCTAACGTATGTGGCCCTAAAGTCGTCAGGGTCCTAAGGTCGTCATCATTCTCTTCCATCTACGTCACAGAAATGTTTAGAAGCAGGCGAAATTCAGAAGAAAAAGATCTTAATTTTGTTTTGCATTTTACATTTAAAACTGATTTTAAATGTTCCTCCAACTATCGATGAGGAAACAAGGTAACCTATTTTTACTGAGAATCCCAAATTTGTCGACAGAGCAAGCAGGTTTTGCTATCGGTCTGGCGAATCAATACTGTCATTCTAGACTCCAGTTTTAAAAGTTTGTTTGCATTCGCCCAAACGCATTATACATTAAACCACCAAGATTCTCTTACCTTTGGGAGTCAGAGAGGAAACCAAATGAAACAGGCACCAAAAAACAGTGATGACGACTTTAAGTCATACCTGACGACTCTAGGGCACATACTTCTTCGCAACAAAAAATTCATTTCTCCACTTCTTTTATGCTATTCTTTCAATTTTTTTAGCGCCCATCAATCAACAACAGTCCGTACATAGAGAGACACACAGACACACACACACACGTTTATCAAACCTCATTGATATCGTGTCTGTATTTGGGTGGAAGAGGAGAGGCGCGGGTCTATTAGATTGTTTCAACTATCATAGATTTTGTAAGAGCGCACATATTATCTCTGGCTAGGATGTTCCTGGCATATTTTGACAAGATCCCTCCTGTTTCAAACTACATTAACACTCTAAGTTGATTGTTTACAAGAATTCTCACCACAACACAAGTGTCCAAATATGAGATAGATAATGACGGAATGTCAATTGAATTTATGATAATGTACTTTACTGTTGCTAGCGAGAAACAACGAAATCTGTCATAGTTCATCAATGACTATATTTGTAATATACTGAAAAAATGTGTTTTATGCTTCATATATAAAGCCCTTATTGAGACCCGATTTTTTAGACTTCCAGAAATATATGGTCATAGTTGTTTTTTTGTTGTTTTTTTTACATTGTTTTTATGTATTGTCTGAAATGACCCGTAATGTGTTGTTTGAGATAAAATAATAAATCAAAATAAAACTATACACACGCTGTATAAAAATACGTAGATTTTACGGTAAAATAACTGCCAACCAGCTGCCAGTCCATTTCCCGTTATTTTTACTGGCGTTTGCCTGTAGAACGTTGGAAATTACGATATTGCAGTGTTATGTTTACTGGCCGCACTCGCAAATACCTTGGTTGCAGGGCAATTTGACCAAAACAACACCTGTTGTATTGTATCCTACTCTGCTTGATAATTCCTGCAAATTTTTAAGGGCGCCCATAAAAATAACGGGGAATGGACTGGCTGCTGGTTGCCAGTTATTCTACCGTAAAACCTACCGAATTTTTACAGTGCACGTAAGAAACAAAAATAATACCACAATAAATAAGTAAATAAATTAAACAAAAATAGCATAGTCCATACTAAATCCGTGTAAACTGGCAACGTAGAAGAGTGTTTTTTTTTTTTTTTTTTTTTTTTTTTTTTGTTGGCTTTTTTTCAGCTTAGTGTACGTAAATCGTTTAATGCGGCCAGCTGCCGTACTAGGTGTACCGTGTATTGACAACTCAAAGTGTTCTTTTAGGGACTAACTTCCAGGCAGATTTCACTAAAATTAAGTTAGAATAATAATGAGGTCGACTGATACTGAAAATGTTAGCCGCATTTATTGATTTTTACTGAAATTAACATCCGAAATCGTGAAAAATCTACCAAAAGCCCCGCAAAACATCTCAGCATACTAAAAAAAAAACATTTTGATGAAACACAATCACAATTTACTTGATTATGTCTCTACTGCCGAGTCTGGTCTGAATGTGAGTCCATGTACTTATACGGAAACACAAATTTCAATGCAGGCTTTGACCACGGTATCAGTCGTAAAATCACTTTTTAATGCAAGATACACTTCTTACATAGCCAGTATGTAGGGATCAATACCCCGAAAAGTTCATTTAGGCTCGAAGCGCTTTCGCTGACCCTACAACATATAAATAATAAACCAAATCAAACATGAAAAGCTCAGTTTATGGCCATAACATGACATATACTTTTGCTAATGTTTCAGGTTACAGAAGCACTGATGAGAGTAAAATGTCGTTGCCATGGTGTCTCAGGATCATGTGCAGTGAAGACCTGCTGGAGAAGTCTGCCAGGGTTCCGTAAAATTGGAGAAAATTTAAAACACAAATACGAAGCGTCCGTGCCAATAGCGCGCAGATCAAAACGCCGACCGCGCAGGCGCGAGAAGGCAAAGCGGCGACAGCCAATTAAAACTGAGGATTTAGTTTATGTGCATAAATCACCGAACTATTGTCGGCCGAACCCAAATAAGGGCATTCTGGGGACCTCAGGGCGACTGTGTAATAAAACATCAACGGGAGGAGACAGTTGCAGCCTATTGTGCTGCGGGAGAGGGTATAATACTCAAGTGGTGACGTATGTGGCTCGCTGCCATTGCAAGTTCATCTGGTGTTGTCATGTGGAGTGTAAAACATGTGAAACCATGATCGAGAAACACACGTGCAAGTGAAGTTCTGGTTGTGTAACGCCAATACCTCAAAATCTGTTTGTATAATTTGTGTAGAAGTTTGTAAATATATGGAATGTGATGTTCGTGGTATATTTCTACAATCAGGGTGAAGGTTCCTACCCAGTACCCATCGGGCACACAAAGCTGAAATAACATTGGATCAACTTAGATTCAGCGTCATGATGTTGAATCAACGGCTGATTCAACATTGTGTGCCTGCAGAGTATGGTTTAAGACATGTTTGGTTTATTTCTTGGAGACAGACAGATGGCCAGTAGAATTTGTTTTGCACGTACAACGATTGTATGCAAAGGGAGAGAAAGCGTACTACAAATCTACTTTGCACCATTACAGAGTTATATATATCATAGATGGTAAATATGCAAAGATGACAAACTCCGCTTTTGCGTAGTTATAAAACAACAGTGGTTCTCTTTGTTTTTGTTTTTTTTTTGTTTGTTTTTTTTCATATTAGTAAAGATAAATAGGAACACATTCAGCGGCAATAACTCTGTTGTTTCAGTTTTGCTTTCCTTCTCAATTCGGGCCAGCTCTTAAAGGAAACGGGGATGGTCGAGTGTTGTGTGTAACTTCCAGTGTTGGGGCGTCCTACTGATTTGGAAGGGCCTACTGTGCTTGCAGTATATGCGGGTGGGGGTGGGGGTTGTTTGGACATTTTCCCTCTCGTCTATCATTCCTCTTCCTTCTCCCTCTCTCTGGGAGACGGCCCGATATAGACTGAAATACTGTCTCAAAGGACCGTTAAACCCAAAACAATCAATCAATTAAAATCTTAAAGGAAATAGTTTGCTAAGAGTATACCGCATGCTGGAAGGCTTCGTCACCCATAAAAGCAAAAGGACATCGTGAAAGTTGTCCCTTTTTAACAATGGTGGAAAAAGTGAAGGTATACCCATACACCATAGTACTGTTGAAAGTTTTATAAAATAAATTATTTGTATAATAAGTTTTCGTTCTTTAAAATTGAAGCAGCTGAATGGGCACTAAATTAAGAATAACTGACTAACGAGATATTTGACACGAAAATCGCCGAACATCATCTCAATCCTACATTCTGGATGAACATGCAAAAGAGTTACAAGACATAATCATCACTCGACAAATAAAACACATACAAGAAGGACACCACCTTCCAAGTGCAAGTATTTCAGGGTAATTCTGAGATATTTTCATATTTTATCATGAAAAAATATGTTGCGGGTTCCTGTTCGAATTGCCTCATCGAAGCAATTCTAACAGGTGTCCACAACATATGTTTTAATTCTAAACTTTGTGACATTTAGCTAAAACTATCATCAAGTTCAACTCATCCTCTAACCATTTTCTATTATTCTTTCCATATTTCATGTGTAACTTTTTTCTGGGCAAGTAAATATTTGTTAGGACAAGTTAATTTTGTCTATTTACTTACACATAAACAATTAGAAACTTTTGGTATTACCACAGCCCTGCCTTGGACGAAATAAAAAGGAGTACCATAGTGAAAAAAATGTCATTTCAACAAAGGAGGAAAACAAGGGAAAAAGACAGACTACTGCAGGTTTGAATATATTAGGCAGTTCTTTTTGGCAAGTTTTGTCGAATGTTCTTTATTGTGTAACAAGAGCGATTGTATAGCCATTTGAAACACTCTCAAAATTAAAATCTTAAAGAGTTCTTTCAGGAGCAGGGAACCCATTCAGAAGAAGGAAAATAGGCAAGTTTTGTAGTTTCGGCTAATAAAGCCTCATCAGTGACCCTGGCAATATATGGTGACAAAACCAGAGAAACTCATACTGTAATTTCTTAATGTTAATTGGGAACTCGATTCAAAGACTGATTAGCATCAAAAAGGGTCTAAGTAAAATAAAAGACACTTATCTAGAATAAGAGTCTAAACCAATCTAAAATTTCAGATTTCTAAAAATATATCCTCTGATTTCAAAGGACAAAATTAAAATATGATATGCACTATGGATGATACGGGAAGACGTTTTTCGACCTCTACACAGCACAACACCAGCTGCAGTGAAGTAAAATTAAAATCTTAAAGAGTTCTTTCGAGAGCAGAGAACCCAGACTACGTAGTTTCGGCTAATAAAGCCTCGTCAATGACCTGACAATATCTGGTGACGAAACCAGAGAAAAACAAACTGTAATTTCTTAATGTTAATTGGGAACGCGATTCAAAGGCTGATTAATATCAAAAAGGGTCCAAAAAATATAACAGACGATGATCTAGAATAAGAGTATTATAAGTTCTTGTTTTGCAGACGTTTTCCAAAACTGTAACAGTGGGCTACAAATGTCAAGACTTATTTTTGTCTGAGTTGTGAAGGGTACGAGGGTCATCCAAGAAGTCTTGCAAACGCCGTCATTACTACTTTATTAATTGAGGTAGGGTAATTAAATTATACCATAATCAGCTTACATATATAATACACATACGTGCTAAAAATCGTACATGTGGCATTACTTTCTTAGAAATGGGAGGGTTTTAAATACAAAGGTGTAAGGGATACCGGCGGTGAAATTGCACAAACACGACGTCTCTTACAAGAGGTGAGGGAAAGAAAATTCCTGCATAAATGTTTATAATTCTTTCAAATTTCAAGAATTCATGTTTAAAAGTAATCGCCTTATTTTTAAGAACTCAGATAAGAGACATTTATTATTTCACATTTCCAAACAAATGTGGTCGCTAGGCAACAAGAGAATGTTACAGAATTGTAGCAAAATTCTAGTTTTTGACGTTTGCCTCTGGTTTCTAAAGGCTGCAAACTATACTAAACAAGGCTCGAAACTTATATTTTCTGTAATATCTACATTTCAGCATCTGGGGACTATTATTTGATAACAATTTAATGGCAGTTTAGGAAACACTTTATCTGCTGTGAAAATCACTTCTTCATATACTCATTTTATATGAAATTTTAGCTGCCCGAAAAGCATGGTGATTATCCTTGGAACAATAATAATATCTTGACTGACGGCAATATCTAAACCTTGGTACCGTGTACATACTTCTGGATCATTTTCCGTATCTCTCAGCAATTTTCAGAAATTTACAAGCGTTCTGAACTAAGCTAAGGAATCTTAAACAGACAACTAGAAGCTACCGCCACACCCATTACGGTAGTATTCTTCAGTTGCCTAGCAACGCCATTTGCAAGATCATGACGATTCTGAAAATCGTTGACTGGAAAGAAGGGAAGATGAAATGTAGGAATGTGAACTACTTGACTCGTTTTTAATTACCATTTATCCGAAACTTGGCCGTTTGCATGACTTATTGGATGACCCTCGTAGTATATTGACAACTAAAGCTACCGGTAACAAAATTTGCCAAATCGGAATTCTTTGGTAATGCGCTGAATCAGCTGATCAATTAAGAAACTTCCGAACTGCTAACGTATTTGTTGTTATTGGGAGAAAGAATAAATATTTTTCCTGTTGTTGCGAGCATGATAGGTGCCCGGTACTGGATTATAAATTAATTACCTTATAGTAGGTCAGAACTGTACAGAACAAGTAAACCTAATATAAACAAGTGTTCTCAGTGGGAAATCACAGTAACTATTTGTATAGACACTCTGGTTGTGATTTCTGGTAGCCCCAGTAAAAGTTTATTAGCTTTTGTTCGGCATGTATACAATAATGTGTCACATGCCTGCAATATAAAATACAATATGCCGCATCCTGCAATATATAAAACATGTGCTGCATCCTGAAATTTAGAATAACAAATGCCACATTCTGCAATATCTAACAGCGTGCCACATTCAACAATATATAAAATCATCATGTGGCATATGCCTGCAATAAATGTGAACATGAATAAACAATATTGTTACATGTAAGAATTACACAGTAACAGAAATTGCATCTAGTTTTTTTTTAAACTTGAACAAATAACGATTTAACATTATCATTTCGTTACTATTCATTCCTCCCTTTACTGAGTAAAGAAATCATACGCCTGTGTTCGTTTATTTAGCAGAACAAATTCAGTGTCGTTTGATGGTACCTGTTGTGTTTCATTCATTTAACGTTTACGCAGTGTCTCGAGGAAAAGTGCTTAACGCATTCAGCCTTTGCTGATCAGAATATATATTGACCGTTCTCTACGAAAACTGGGCTTAATGACATTATGTAATTTAGTTGCCATCACAAATTAAGAAAACGTTTTAAAAAAGATAATTCTGTCAGCACCGAAAACTTTTTTTTCGTGTTTTATTCTAATATCATTTAAGCCCAGCTTTGTCAGACATTTGGTCATATTCTTTATAATCGATGGCTGATGAAAACAGAAGAGACCTTGCGAATACGCAATCTGATATCCATTCTCACGTTATAAGGCATGTTTTGTTCTGACACGGTTCATTAGTTTTTTGTTGTAAATTTCTATCACATACAGCTATTTATATTGATGTGTACATTTTATATGTAAATTAGGATCTAGAGGTTGCCTTATTTTATATTATGTAAATGTTAAATAAAAATACTGTTCGTAGGTGTTACTCGTATCTGATTATTTCTACCACCCAGATGCAATACTATGCCTTTTACAGTCAACCACTATTGTTTGTAGCTTATACTTGCAGCTGATTGTTTTCTCGTCCCATACGGAAGAGTGTGCCGTTTACATACACTGTACCACCATTGATTGTAGCAAATACTATTTGTTAATTATTAATTATTTCCAAGTCTTAGATGAAAGACTGTACACTTAACCACCATTGTTTGTAGATAGATAGATTGATATTTTATTTTCCTCCAATACAGGAGAGCATACATATTGCAAACGAACACATATACAATTGCATAGACAAAAGACAAGAACAAAAATGCAAAAAAAGGAAAACTTAGAAGGTAAATAAAATATCATACAAGCATGATACCCATGATACCCGTAATGCATACTATTGAAACCGACTTTACTACCGTAACATGATGCTTGAATGCATTCCATGCTGAGCTGAGTGACATCTCAGACTATGGCGAGTCATACTGTCACTCACATCAGCATAGTCATACAAGCATGATAACTATGACACTGTAGCAAAACAGGTGACCAAACCGTCAAAGAACATAGACAAGTGGAGATAGCACAATGTGACATTAAGGAATGTAACATGTAGCAGTATGTCGATTTTATAGCTGCAGTAACATTACTTCTGGATCAACCATCGTATATTTCAGGATAAAAAAATCACCACAAACAGAGCCATGGAGCCTTTAAGAAATTGTTTTAAATTCTTAGATTCAGTAAATTTGCATGATGCAAACCGGAGTGTAAAACAGTGCAAAAACTGCGCTCAGAATCAGCACTTTTGGTGGGTTGGCCATTGGAAGCTTTAGACGCAAGTTGAGATAACCTATTCGATGTAACGTCGATGCACATTAAGTCGTCAGGTTGCAGCATATTTTATATTACTACGCAAAAGCGAACAAAGGTATTTAAGAACGATTTTTTGCAATGGGTACCAGAATTATTAATCTAAACGATTATTTATTTCAGTTGTTCTTGAAATACGAACTTTTTTCGTGAAAAATCACTGAATGACAAAAGGGTGGACCTGACGACCTTATATGACATTACATATTAAGTCGTCATCTTATGTACTGGAATGTCGTCAATAGGCTCTTAAGGTATAACCTTCGTGGAATCTTTTAAAAATAAAGGAAAGGAAACTTATTTAATCAATTAATTATACCTCTTACAAATATAATAACACGTAATATAAAGAACAGAAGTCTATCATGACGAAGATAATTCAATAAATGAGCACTGAAATCATAACCACATGTGTGTATGTGGGGCGGGGGAGGAAGAGGGATGGGGCGTGTGTTTGTGCATGCATTCATGTTTTCTGTGCATTTCTCTTTGGTGTTCCAAGAAACATGGAAGCGGTTCTAGGCAGTTTATTCAAACTATGTCTCAGATGAGCTTGCGCATCTGCAAAAACTGAGACCTTGACCTCAGTGACTGCCAGCATAAGCTTTCTGTCATTTGGAACCAGGCCTTGAAGGCATTGCTAAAAATCGGATAATAGGAATAAGAAATTGAATAATTTGAATGAGAGAGAGAGAGAGAGAGAGAGAGAGAGAGAGAGAGGGAGAGTTTAGACATGCTTGCTGTTATAAAAAGTATCCAGTGCTGTTCGAGGATGCTTACAAGGTGCTACCACCACCCCATACTTCTCAATAATTCCAGCTTAGTTCGTTTCGTGCAATTTGATTGGCAAGAAGAAAAAACTACATACTTCGTAAACTTCAGCATCATAATGTCTTAGAGCTTTTTTTCCGCAAGCTTGTAAAATCAACAATTTACGACTATTTTCCATGTTTTCATAATACAGTTGGAATTTTAAGGCATAAAATATTGTGGACTTTATCGATGTCTTTCGGGCTTTATTCAGTTTGTGAGTGATTCGCCGGCGTTTACACATCGATTAATTCCACGGCAATAAAATTCATTCCTATAGCAACATCAGTACAGTCGCTCTGATGAAGTGAAACATTCTTGCGATTTATAGATCTGTTCGGTATTTAGTGTAAAAGAGTGGAGGCAAGAATACATAAAAATGTCACATGAAGTCGTCAAATGTCTCATTAGGTCGTCAGTGCTCTTTCATGGTAAATATTTTATTTAATCGCATGATTTTTTACAAGGGAAACCACTCTTTCGCTTCTTTAACCATTCTTCTCAAGGCCGAGCACTTTACTATGGCACGTGGCCACATCGGAAAGTTTCGAAACTCATTCGCCGTTAAATCTGGACTATACCGTCGCCCACTTTTGATCATGGTCGAAAAACAGTACCCCTAAATAATAGCATATATCATGCAAATATTAAAAATAATGATATTTATGGCAAATGAATATAAAAGCTGAATGGTTTATTGTCATTTTTTGCCGCTCCTCCACTTCTGTGATGACGTATGCAAAGAGAGCATTGTGAGAAAGGAAAGTGACGACTTAATGAGCCTGACGACTTAACCCGATTTGACGTTAGAGGTTTTTCTTTAAACAGCCCGCTGGCAGGGCTCACAAGGTTCAACTCTAAATCAGTATTGATTCAACACCATTTCATCCAGCTGAGAAGAATAAACGCAATCATAATTTTCTTGATATATTACGAGGTCGACCGTGCTGTCTAATATATAATATGATGTCTAATTTATATATATTTATGTCTCAGGGTACAATAAAATCTAGCATTCTTTTGTCCGTGGCAGCAAACAATTTTTGAACGACTCTCAAACAAATAAAATGCACTTCAAGCCATGTTTTCACTGGTTTAATGTGTTTTCACTGTGAAGAAATACTAAATTAGATATAAAACATGTGCATCAGCATCGTCAGAAGCTGTCATGGCATTATTTATATTACTACGACCACCCTGTTTCTTGTGCTAAAAAGTAGCATATTGACCAGGAGCACATCACGTTCTGTAGAAACACCTGCAAAACACTGCCAGTTGGCATGGTTGGCTTATATCTTTTCTTGATCCTCAAACACATACCTTTATAAAAGCAATGCTCAAGTTGGTCGTAACCATGGACTTTCTTTTAGTATTACAAACAGGGAACCGGGCCTGTTTTAAACAGGAAGTCGTCTACTGTGACAATGACAAGCCGCTCTTGGATTTAAAGATTCCCTCGACAATGGGAGCTATCAGAAAGTTTCGTATCTTTCAAATGACATAAGTAACCCCCCTACCGGCTTACAAATTAAAGAAACATTCAGTTACCACATTTAATTAGAGCAACCATGCTATTTTTGACACTTTATATACAAGTATGATTTTTTTCTGGCCACTGCTAGTACGTAACCGTCCCTTGTGACCCTATCTTCGGCGTTGTAACATCAGCTGCATCTAATCTGTTTTTATCATTTATTTTAATACACCAGTTATACATCTATTCATCTCATGCAGGCATGCTTTAATGTTGTTTATTGCATGGCTGTATTTTTTCCCTAGGGTTAGTCAAGTTTTAAAAACTCATCTGAGGATATCTAAGTCGTTACTTACTTTCGTCACATTTCATTTCGCTCCTCCGTTGAGTGTTTACTGACAGTATGTCTAATTTGTTCCTGAATAGAAGCAATGTATATCCCGTGCTCAAATCTGTGTGTACTACGATGGCACTTTCCATCTACTTGGATTTGTTTTCTATTTTCGTATCAATGACACTTAACTGATCCCTAATCTGTTTCTCTTGTTCAAGGTTAGGTACCGATTTATGCCTGCATATATCAACATCTTCAAGATCTTTTCTCAAGCCTAATACATGTTTTCCTGTCTACACATTAAACAAAAGATTTGGATTTGTTTTACTGGCAGATACGGCCTCCAGATTAGAGTTTTTTTACTCAAGGGTTATCACAGTCAGTGCTAAACTTCTTATGATCCATCTTTGGACAAGCAAACTGTATCAGTTAAACATCAGCCTTACATATTTCCAGGCCAGGTAGCGCAATCGGTAGGGCACCTGACTCGTAAGTCAGAGGTCCTGCGTTCGAATCCCGGTCTGGCCACATACTTTCGTTTCTCCTTCCGCTGATTCAAGAAGGGCAGTTGTCAGTTACTGGCGAAAGTATGTGCACTTAGTACTGGTTAACCGCTTAGGAGGTCTAAGCCTGCCCAGGAATAGTGTGGATAGGTTAACTGACTGTTCCGACATGACCTTAGTTGTTTACCGTGGACGTTAAGCATCAAATCAACCAACCAACCAAAAGCCTTACATATTCCATGCTCACTCAGCCGCGAGTATGTTTTGTATCAACCCATAAAAGGAAAAAATGTAGCACAAAACATTGACTGTCCAACTGACCATAATTGTTTCACCTCCGGTGACTATCTCATACCGCGAAATCTTTTAACCCATTCCTTTCGGGATACCCCTTTAGGAGTATCTGTGCAAACAGTTTGGATCCAGATCAGGCCGCACAAACGTGGGGCCTGATCTGAGATCCAAACTGTTTGCTGCATAGACATTTTTTCTACAAGAGTTAGTTACACCAATATTGTCAAAGTATTCTTGATTCTTGATGCAGACGACAATTTCAGCAGACGACAAAAAATACCCAGAATGCAATGTGTCAACTGAATAACATAAAGAAACAGCTGAGCTGGCAATGATTTACACTAAATTCTGCATTCTTGACAAAATTAAAGAACGACAATCAGTCATCTAAGCGACCGTCCTCTGCGAGATGAGTTGTAACTGTCCACAATAGTTTCTGCAAGAATTAGTGTAACATTGCTTTTTACACAGTTTCAGAGTCAGTTGTCATAGTGTCATAAGCTGGCAAACTGAGTTGCATGTCGTTTCAATATTAGGCTCATTGTCCTCCCGGTCATAGCTTTCATAAATTGTGGTTTCGATCATAATATCTGAAACGTTCAAAAGACTATCCGCTGTAACATCTGTGGTTCTTGCTTCGTCCTATAACTGTCGGAGCACAGATTTTGTTCAACAGTTTTCTAACAAGGCTGTCTTGAGTACATGAGTTTTTAGGGAGCTTGCAATTTTCAACTTAACAGATTGAATGTAACGTCTTTCTTTTTTCCGAGTATATCAAACCCCTAACCCTTTAAAGTGCGGCGCATATATATTTATCGACTGTCTGAGAAGTTGACATAAAATACTCGTTCTCATTTTCGTGATCTCCGGTGCAATGAGCTATTGTCCCATTTTCAATTCTGAAAGGACGGTAATAATATGTACACGGTGCATCGGATTCCTGAAATGGGAAAAATAACAACTTATAAATGGAAGTGCATACCTAACTTTGGCTGGCTAAGTTTCTTGGTTACAATGTTGATGATTCCCATGAAGCTACGAGTCCTTAAAAATTTTTGTATGTATATAATCGACTGTTTCTAAGAAAAGCCTAGTTCATGTTTCAAGTATATAATGACCTCACATCTACATATATACATTTCAGAAATGAAGTCAACACATCTATTATCTTAAGATCATCAGCATCTGGGTGTTTTGTACCACCCAAGCCTAAAAAGGAGTGCTTTAAGCATAGTATGAGGTATTCAGGCTGTTTAATATGGAACAGTCTACCTAATGAGGTGAAATGTGCACAAACCCTTGAAACCTTTTACTGCAGCTGTTTGAAATGACTAACACAATGCTAAGTCTAACAAAGAAACAGTCACAATCTAAATGAAAAATTCATAACATGTTCTGGGAAATGGTTGTTCAGTTCCTCTATGGATTTGATTTTTTTCATCTGTTCATATGTTTGTATACATATATTACTTTACCTATTGTGATTTATTTATTTCATTTTTATTTTATCTTATTTTTCTATTTCCTGTATAGATCCGCACTATCCAGGTCATAAATAGAGTTTATTTGATAAATACTCTTGTATATTTTTATATCTTATATATATCTTGTATATCTTATCCTTGTAAAATCACTTTTACTACTTTTTTCTTATTCAAATTAGTTTACATAAGCATTGCTTTTTAACATGTTCCATATATGTTCACTTGTATTATACTTTGAGGGCCTCATGGAAGACTAGCTACATCTTATGCTAAATGGTGTCACCCTCGTTAAATATAGTCTTTACTTATAAATTAATGCTTGTAGCAATAAAATAGTAATTTTTCATATGTAGAGTGGGTTTTGGAAAATTAACGCATTCTAAACAACTGACGGCAAACTTATAACCAATAATGTTTGCCCTTTTCTTACATAAAGCGCGGTCCTCTTAGTGTGACACGAGAGTAGTCATTGTATTGATTTGTTAGTGTCATGTGTACGCTGGATGGCTCGGCCAGCCCCGCAAAATGTTCCTACCGCACATGTACAGACGTAATTAAACCGAGTTTGGGATTTTGCAGCGTCTTATGGTAAGGACGAGGGATAACCAGGTTTTTGTTTTGATTCGGTGCATGGGCAAATGCGACTGTTTCGTGAAGATAAATAGCTTATGATTTCTTTTAATATTTTACACTGATTTATGCATCTATTTCCAGTCCACATCCTCCCGATTCTAACGAGACTTATTGTACCATAAAGATTCACACTTTGGCCAGAGGACTCTGTGAAAAAAATATCGCATCTAGATTGGCGATGTAATCTACGTGGACGTTAGTTGAAACTTTGACATCTTTGCTCAAAGTTCAGATTTTTGTGGTTCATTCGAGTGTCATTAGAAGCGATAATATGTGGATTGGCAAGTGATGCATAGTTCTTTGAGTGTAAAATGATTGAAAGAGAAATAAACCAACATTCGCTCAAAGCATTGCCCTTTTATCCTCGCAACATATCAAAACAAAAACCAGAGTCAGAGTTGTATTCTGTGATATAAGCAATGCATTTGACCGTATTTGGCATGCTGGTCTTATCCACAAACTTAAGGCAACAGGAATTTCTGGTGATCCCTTAAGTTGGTTTATTAGTTATCTTGCAAACAGAAAACAACGGGTAGTCTTACCTGGAGCTGAGTCTGATTGGAATTTTATTCATGCTGGTGGGACACGGATCTATATTAGGCCCGTTACTCTTTTAACTTTATATAAACGATATAGTTACCGACCTAGGTTCGAATATTCGTCTGTTTGCAGATGACACTAGTATTTACATAATTGTCGATCACCCTAACACTGCCGCAGAAATTCTAAATTCAGATCTTGAAAAAATATCAAAGTGGGCAAAGACATGGTTGGTAAATTTCAATGCTACGAAAACAGAGGTTCTGCTGATATCCCGTAACAAACAAGCTCACACATCCTAAAGTTTTCATGCTAGGTCAAGAGATAAACAAAGTCCAGTTTCATAAACATTTAGGTGTATACTTTTCATACGACTGTTCTTGGCACAAGCACATAGAGTACATCAAGGAAAAAGCATGGATCAGAGTAAATATAATGAGAAAGCTCAAATATGAATTGGATAGAAAACCACTAGAAATCATATATATGACATTTATCCGACCTTTTCTTGAATATGCGGATGTTCTCTGGGACAACTGTACTCAGATGGAAAAACAAGAACTAGAAAAAATACAGTCAGAGACAGCACGAATCGCAACCGGAACAACAAAGCTGATCTCTATTCAAAATTTGTACGATGAGACTGGATGGGAGCCACTTGAAACTAGGAGACAGAATCATAAATTGATTCTGTTCTACAAATTGTTTAATAATATTTCACCGGAGTATCTCTCGTCACTCGTTCCTCCACAAGAACAAGCTGTTTCACATTATAATTTGAGAAACGCGACAGATATTCAAACTATTAACGCGCATACAAGTCAGTATTTTAATTCTTTTTTGCCGTCAGTAATACGAGATTGGAACGGTTTTCCGAACGATGATGAAAATGTTGATACAACTGATTCGTTTAAGAAACGTTTAAGTCAAAGTCGCGTAACTTTACACAGGATCGAGAAAGTCTCAAATATTACATACTAGACTGAGGACAAAGTGCAGTTCACTCCGTTATGATCTATTCCTGAAGAACATTTCTGATTCGCCTTTATGTGTTTGTGGACGTGGTGAACTTGAAAATGCTGAACATTTTTTCTTAGGTGTCATATCTATCGAGAACATCGTGCTGACCTCTTACAAACTGTCTCGCACTATTGCACTGTATCTGTACCTGTTCTTCTTAACGGTAATGAAACACTCTCCGTAGATAGCAGTATTGCAATCTTTGAAGCCGTGCAAAAGTTCATACGATTTAGTAAACGTTTTTAGAAATCTCTTAGTACATAAAATCCTCACCATAAGGTCACTAACTGCGTGTCTGAGTATTGGGAAGTACGTACTAATAGAAATAATAGCGAGCTCCACTCGATATCTCCATCCTCGAGCTTCAGTTATCTATTTATATTTTTTTTCGCATTCCACTCTTCATTTCATTTTTATTCTCTCTCGCTTCTTTATCTGCATTCGTCTTTCTGATGTTAAAACTTTACCATATTTACTACCCAACTACAAAATCTACAAACATCACTTTTAGTTACTTTATTTAATGTTTTTTAAATCTTATTTCTTCGACAGCTTAACTCCATTTACTGTAACGCCATATGTTCACAAAAATGATTTCAGTACAGTATAGATTCCAAAGATCAAGATTCACAGAATTAGACTGATTTTGTATGCCATGATTATTTGACTACAAAAAAAGGATTGTCACAGGAGAAGAACTAAATAAGCTGTTGCTTTCGTTCTAATCCCATTATTTGTATCATTTAGTATACCTTGTACATGTATGTTGATTCTTGAAATAAATATGTTTAAACCAAACAAAAGCCACCTGACCATTATCCTAATGATGGCGGTTAAATCCTCCACGTGCTTCAGTTTATAGTTCGGAGTATATTGTCCGTTTATTGGCGGTAAGAGTACTCACTGATGGATTGATAAGTCGTTGTGGCACAGTTTGAAACAGATCCGTGTGTCGTTGCCAAAAGCGACAAATGTGCAATTCTGTATTTAACATGCAGAAAATCACTAAAAATAAATTGAAACAACAAGAAATCCGCGGAAATCGGTGTTGCACCTGCGGGGATTAAGTCACACGAGTTTCATTTGGTATTAAAAAAATACAGTATTCAACAAATTTATGGGATTGTTCTGTAAGAAAAATGGACAAAGTATACAATTTGGATTGTAGGGAGATGGTACTTTAGAAAAAAAATGGAAAACTGATGGTTAGTGTCACCGAAACCTTGGTTCCGCTGTTCAAAAGTAGGTGTGACAAAACAGACAAAGTTAAACATGTCAAAAAATGGCAGTTATTAATCTGGGAATTATGTGCAAACGATACGCACATCTTCAGACCATGGCCTTTTGTGAAGTTTCAAAACGATTGGTCAAAAAGTGTAGGTGAATTATATGCAAACGATATGCACATCTAACGTGAAACTATGACCAAAACATCTGTGACGTTTCAAAATGTTTGGCCAAAAAAGTGTAGGGGGCGCTGCGCTCACAAGACACCCACTGTGAATGGTTGACCAACGGACGGAAACTTGCACGCCTATATTCCCCCGCTAACGCAGGTGCGATAAAACGGTGATAGGCATGTCTCTGCAGGCAATGCAGATCGAGCCATACATACTAGTCACAGCAACTAGTAGGCCAGTTGTGCAGGGGCTCACGTATACCCCTAGGTCTTCGCACCGTCTGATCAAACTAAACTTAAAACACAAAGCTTTACCATATATATGATACAAGTTTTAATTGTTCTTTTTCTTTGTTGTTTTGTTGCTTTACGTCCACGGTAAACAGCTATGTCAGTTAACCTTACCACACTATTCCTGGGAAGGCTTAGACCTAAACGGTTAACCAGTACTAAGTGTGCACATACTTTCGCAAGTAACTGACAACTGCTCTTCTTGAATCAGCGGAAGGAAAACGAAAGTAAGTGGCCGGACCGGGTATCGAACCCGGGACCTCTGGCTCTTGAGTCAGTCGCCCTTCCGTCTAGATACAAGTTTTAGAGTCGTTGATCTTGTTCTTTGGTAAGAAGTATCACAAAGGGTATGCCAACTACTTAACCAACAAAACGCTTGCATGTTATGCGATCTCGCAAACATAAACATTTGGATACAGACTTGAATAAGTCAGTTGACTTTCGTCTGAATCCCGTTTTGTATACATATGATACAATTGAGAATGAATGTACTGCTTTATATGGTATTATGCAAAAAAATAAAGTTTAAACCAACCATTTGAGCCGCGACACGAGAAAATCAACAAAGTTGTTGTGCGCCCAGCGCAGGCTCAGATCAGCCTGGACATCCACCGAGTCAGATCAGTCGTTGCTTCGCGCTTAAAGGTTGCTAAGGGCCTAAGCTACCTCCATGCGGACAGCGAAGACTCTGTTCGACTGGGCGGATGCCCTGGCTGATCCGAGTCTGCGCTGGACACACAAACACTTTGTTGGTTTTCTCGTGTCGTGGCTCATTTAACTTACACATGAAAAATCCATGTTATTGACCTTGGCCTTTTTGTCACACAGGCGTTCGGTACATTGCAAGTTAGAGGGGGTCAGGACATAAAGATATTATAGGGACAAGGTTACTAACTCTGCATGGGCCTTTCTAGGGGTTACTGTGTTTAACAAGCTCATTTGGATCACTCAATCATTTTTATGAATCCCTTTTTTGCCTTATGTCTCTTGGACATACTGCTCTTATGTACGAAACATGCCTTTTCTTTTGGCTTCAAACTGTTCTCGAGTAATTCACCAGACGACCCCACTTTCACGTTTGCCAGCACGATGTTGGCCAAGAAAAGAATGCTTTGTTTCACTACTGCACGCGCTCATGCAGGCGCTCTGCCATTAATCCGATATGTGTATGACGAAAAACAACTGAAACCATTTTCATTTACCTGCTAGTACAACTACTAGTTTCTTCCTGGGTGTCGCTACAAGATTTGTTTATTTTTCGTTTTCTGTCAGATGCAAGTGTCCGCCATGACACCGTTTAATGGATATCCGAATGAGCTCTCAAGTGACACATTGAGAGCGGCATTGCTATTGGCCAAGAATGCTGTCCAGTAAAATTTCCGTAACCAATGTAAACAAGATTTTTTTCCGCGGTGAAATTGAGAACAAAAACAAACTGAAATAGACATTTTTTCCCGATTCCCAGCCTCGCCCAACAATAAAAAGTTGTGATCAGAAACAGCAAAATCAACCGCAAGTCTTCGTTTGTCATCGAGCTTTATTTTGCTCTCGACAGATGGCGCGAGATTTCGCTGGTTTTCCGCTATCGCAGAAATGCCAGAAAACCGAGAACCAGTACTGTTTTCCATTATCCAATCAAGAAAGGGATACACAAGCGATTTTTATTCGGATATGTTCGGTTGTTTTCGATGAACGGTGTCATGGCGGACATTTGCATCTGACAGAAAACGAAAAATAAACAAATCTTGTAGCGACACCCAGGAAGAAACTAGTAGTTGTACTAGCAGGTAAATGAAAATGGTTTCAGTTGTTTTTCGTCATACACATATCGGATTAATGGCAGAGCGCCTGGATGAGCGCGTGCAGTAGTGAAACAAAGCATTCTTTTCTTGGCCAACATCGTGCTGGCAAACGTGAAAGTGGGGTCGTCTGGTGAATTACTCGAGAACAGTTTGAAGCCAAAAGAAAAGGCATGTTTCGTACATAAGAGCAGTATGTCCAAGAGACGTAAGGCAAAAAAGGGATTCATAAAAATGATTGAGTGATCCAAATGAGCTTGTTAAACACAGTAACCCCTAGAAAGGCCCATGCAGAGTTAGTAACCTTGTCTCTATAATATCTTTATGTTCTGACCCCCTCTAACTTGCAATGTACCGAACGCCTGTGTTATGTCACAGGTATACGAGGGATGATCCAAAATAACGTAGACTTTTGCTATAACTTTTATACTGTTCAATTTATCGTAAATAAAATTACATGAACATAAATCGGAATATGTCCAGCATATCCTTACAAAATTTTAGTTTAAAATATTAATACTTAAAAAAACTACATTCAAAATATAATGGGCACCATGGGCTACCCGGCGCACGTCGGCACTGATTTTATGACGTCGTTGACGACATTAACGTATGAACGTCAATGCAGAGATAGTATGTGGAAATTTTACAGAATAATGATATCCCATAGCCTTGCGAGGTCATAAAGGCACCACAAGCAAATATATGAGCCGCGACATGAGAAAACAAACAAAGTGGTTGTGCGCCTAGCGCAGACTCAGATCAGCCTTAGCATCCGCCCAGTCTGACCAGAGTCTTCGCTGTCTGCATGAAGGTAGCTTAGACCCTTAGCTACCTTTTAAGCGCTTAGCAAAGAGTCTGATCAGACTAGGTGAATGGCCAGGCTGATCTGATACTGCAACAGACGCACAACCACATCGTTGGTTTTCTCGTGTCGCGGCTCATATATAATTTAAACGAAACCAATGAAGACAAGGCATTTTATTTAAAGACGGTATCATAATTATATGTTTTAAATAATATAAGCTCTTGAGAGCTTTTGAAAAACTGAAGTGTTTTTGACCGTCTATCACAACAAAAAAGAAACGATGAAACAGTGGTTCTTATAGTCTCGCATAGTAATAGATTGGTTGATTTCTTCCTTCACTCATGGTATAAAAGCCTCTCCCATTGTGGTCCCAACAGACAGATTCTCCCTGGTGCTCCTGTGTGTACGGGGCTTTAAAACCAGGAGCACTTATAACTGCCTTATAGTCACGTGATCCGTTCATGTCCCAGTAGTAGATGCCCTCGTGAACCTGAAAGTTAATTGCAAATTGTAACTTTTATCAGCAATTTTTTGTATAAACTTTAAGGTAAATTGTAAAGGTTTTCCATAGTCTAGTGGTCATAGAGGTTGTAGGGGTTGGAGCCCCACTTTTTCTAAAAACCCTCTTAACCTACAGCTGACTCTCGATATCTCGAACACTGAAATTTCAAAGAACCCTCTTATATCAAAGAATATAGTTTGGACAAATTTCCTATTTTTATTTACATTTCAACTCCTGTTATCTCAAACTACTGATAATTCAAAGTAAATTTTCCAAGACCAGAAAATTTACTTTTAGATATCAGAAGTTTGGGATCAGCTTTAAATTTGAGACGTCGAGAGTTGACTGGAAATCTCTGTTAAGGTGCATAAGTACATCTCATAGATTCTTCTGTCGTTTTCTTACATAGAAACAAATAGGCCACGACACGAGAAAACCAACAATGTGGTTGTGCGCTCAGCGCAGACTTAGATCAGCCTGGGCATCCGCCCAGTCTGATCAGAGTCTTCGCTGTCTGCATGGAGGTAACTTCGACCCTTTGCTACCCTTTTAGCACTTATATATATATATATTTAACGACGGGTCTGATCAAATTGGGTAGATGCCCAGGCTGATATGAGTCTGCGCAGGGCGCACAACCACATTTATTGGTTTTATTGTGTCGCGGCTCAATTTTTGTAACCTCCTGCTTGCTTCTCAGGCAGATCGGCAGGTTTTATCCTTCAGCAAAATTTTAGCTAAAGGTATTTTAGATTAAAAAGCTGAGGCCAACCAAAGCACAAAGGACGTTTGACAGTATCAGTGCAAAGCTGTCTATTTTTCAATATTTGCAACTTTAAATGGTTCCAAGCCATGATCAACGTTTTCGGTATACTTATGCTTTTACATTTGCCTGAAAAATGTCTGTAGAGAATAACAGAAGAGGGGTAAGTACACTGTAAAAAAATGTGTTTAGAATCAATTTAAAAATACAGTCTGATTTTTTATGTGTTTAATCGTATCAAGTTAAATTTGCAACATGTTTAGGTTTATGTTTAGAAATTAAACATGTACAAAACTGGTTATATTTACCTTTCATTTTGAAAATTTCCTCTGTCAACATTTTCGTCTCTTATTTTCGTTCTAGAGAGAATGGATTCATCCGAAACGCGTAACAGAATAAAACGTCTTTAGCAGACTTTGTCGGGAAAATAATAGAACAGGCGTACATATTTAGCTATATGACATATTCCTAAACATGTTTACACCTAAACATGTAACCACTTGTGTTTTATAGCTAAGCGCCATTTTTACAGTGTAAACTTGCCGGGCCTTTCATTTTTAAAGTTTTCTTGCGTTAAAACATATGTAGGTAAATATGCTGGAATTAAAGTGTACATTTGCCGGCAAAATGCATTTGTTTTAAATGATGAAAACTGAAATCTGTTTATTTCGACTTATTCGGTTTACTGACACTCCCACTCCCTGCCCCGACCCCCCCCCCCTCCTCCGTTCCTCACTCGTTTAGTCATACATGTAATGTGCATGACATACCCTTACTCAAGCAGCTATCTGGTAATCATGCAAAAGAGTATAAAATGAATTTTAAATCAATTTAAGATATACCGTATAAGCGGTAATTTTTGCGGGTTCAAATTTTCGCTGTTTAGGGTCAAAAACATAAACATCAATTTTTGCGATTTTTAATTTTCGCGGTTAGCAATATGCGCGAAAAGTAAAATTGCTTCTATTTCACTTGAGCCAGCTCGTTCATTAACCTGCGGCATGGGCCGCAGGTTAATGAAAGAGCTCGTTCGAGTAAAAAGTACCAGAATTTACCGAAGCAAACAAAACCTAAATACACTGTGTCAGCTGTTGATACTTTGTAAGAAACATGAAATTATTTCGCGATTTTAATATTCGCGGTTTCTGAGTGACCGCGAAATATCGCGAAGATGTAACACAGCTAAAATTATCGCTTATACGGTTATTAAATTCATATAAATTATGTTAAATAAGCCACTGAGCCAGAGTTTCCCACGATGGCAGTTACTTTGTGCTTTTTAATCAGCGGAATCAGAATCGCAGAATCGGCAATCGTTTTATTCGTTTCTTGATAAAAATCTCAGTTATTTAATTCGTGAATAACATAGATCAGTGTTACATGTGTATACCTTCACGAGCACTTCATCCCCATCCGGTGATATGTCCCCACCCACGGGGTCATGGTGTGTAGACGGGGCGGATACCAGGCGACCGCTAGATGATGAAAGGGGAACCCTATGGCTGTGAGAAGATGTGGACCATCCCGAGTTTGGTAGTTCGTACACCTTGCCTAGTCCATCATCCTCTTTTGAGATGAGATAAACATTGGCCTTGGGATCTACCATTATTGTTTCACAATCAGGCTCACTCCAACTGAAAATAGTTTGTTATCTAATTGTTCTTTTTGTATTTTCCAAAATGAATGTAGTTGAATTTGCAAATAGTATAGATCAAGATAAGGCGGCTTATGATGAGGTATATAATTTGTGCAACTTTCTGATAATGATAAAATGTTAAAACATAGTTATGAAAATTAATGAGACGCGACACGAGAAAACCAATAAAGTGGTTGTGCGCCTAGCGCAGACTCAGATCAGCCTGGACATCCGCCCAGTTTGATCAGAGTCTTCAGAGTTTGATTAGAGTCTTCGCCGTTCGTATGGAGATAGTTAAGACCCTTAGCTAGCTATTAAGCGCTTTAGAGTAAAGAGTCTTATCAGACTGGGTGGATGCACAAGGTGATCAGAGTATGGGCTGGGCGCACAACCACTTTTTGGGTTTTCTCACGTCGCGGTTCAATGATAAAATGTTAATTTGATAGAGTTGCTGCCAAATGTATCATTTACTTTGAAACCAAAGATATTTTATAAAAGTCAACCAATTGAAGTGAGCCACAACACGAGAAAACGAACAAAGTGGTTGTGCGCCCAGCGCAGACTCAGATCAGCCTGGTCGCTGTCCGCACGGAGGTGGCTTAGGCCCTTAGCTACCCTTTAAGCGCTTAGCAAAGATTCTGATCAGACTGGGCGGATGCCCAGGCTGAGGCGAGTCTGCACTGGGCGCACAACCACTTTGTTCGTTTTCTCGTGTTGCGGCTCAAATCACACTTGAACCATTCGTGCTTCTTTAGTTTCCTTTTTTTTCTTCGGAATTTCACTCATAAAGTTAACGCTAGTGTAACAACTTATTTCTTGACTGTGCCTTTGATTTGAAGTTTTATACAAGTACTCATGAAGGCAGAATATACCGCGCAGGCATGTATTTTTGTCGCAGTTTCTGAAACAAAGTCTCAAAGTGGCAAGTCTGCCGTTCTGCTAATCAAAGCAGTAAATTGGGTGAGGGAAACTGGAAAGAAATACTGAAATGGGTACATTTTACCAAAAGTACATGATTCTCTGATATGCTTTTGGCGGTGTTTTTACAAACCCCACATAAGACTGAATAAAGTCGGTTTCATACTTGTTTCCTTAGAAATATTTCTACATGTAATCATGCATTTTCTTGCAGTCTCTACTTAAACTTCTCTGAAAGGTCTCAATAGTGAAATACTTTCACTCTTCACTGCCATTCAGTATCGGTATATGTATTTCACATGCTTTTTCTTGTTTGTTTGATTGTACATATGTCTGTATATGTAGGTATTTAAGCATAAATGGGTGTATGTGCATGCATGCGTACGTGTGATCATTTATTTATGTGTGTGCATCGTGTACATGTACATGCATCATATTTTGTTGAATAGTTTGTTTGTGCTTGACAATGTTCTATACATTTCTGAAATGTGCTTTGCAAGAGGGAGTTGTCAAATGAGTTTAATAAATTCAATAATACTAGATCCTCTATTTGTCCCGAAATGGAGCCTCATTCAGCATCCCGCTTTTGTTGATAATGCATTGCTCGTCATAAATAGACGACTTTAAACAGAATGAAATACCACTGAGTTTAACATAAAAATCTTTGGAAAATAATTTGGCTCATTGTTGATATCATAAGCTTGAGTGTTAAAAATATAATGTACAGATGTAGGAACCCATTCATTGCACCGCTTTTGTTTATGGTAAATTGAGCCACAGGAACCAGAAAAGGAGATATATTTTGTGGAGCGATATGTCGCTTTTCAAAATAATATTCTCACTACTGTTTGACTCAATGTTTGCACTTCGATCCTCAATTTATCATAATTTTGATGAGCTTTAGATACTTTAACCATCCCGACAGAGTAAACACCTAGCTTCAATTGGATTCGTTCTTATCCCAGAGCATGTTCTGTTATCATACATGTTTAGGTAGGTAGGTAGATAGGTAGGTTCACAAACACCAGTAAAGCAGGTCTCAGTGGCCTTGTGGATAAGATCGTTCACTCTTAAACAGAAAGGTCTCTCACTGCTGTGGGTTCATGTCTAGGCCTGCGCGCAAGTGAGAAAGGACAGAAAGCTACGTCCTTATTGAAGAAGGTTGGGTGATTATTCCCCGAGAGCCCCGATTGTCGCTCACCTCCGCTTAAAGATTGGCTCGGTATAAGTGCAATATTACTGAGTCCTCCTAGTGGTATAAGCTTCTTAACATAAACCGTGTGTAAAAGCGGTCTACTTTCAAGTTTGATGACGGAAAAAAGTTATGATATAATGATATTGAGTGAATAACTCGCAAAAAGAGGGCGAACATATTTTTTAAGGAAAACTATAACTTCCCAAAGGGCCATTCTATACGGAAGCAACGCAACGCAATAAAAACAAAATATTATACTCTAGCTATGTAAAATTGTCTCCAATGAAAATGACCCAAATAAAGTTCCAGTATAGAGCGCAATGTAGCCATGAAGTACATATATAAACTGTACACAAACCTGAATCTCAGCATAGCTTCAACCTGTACGTCCCGATTCTCTATAAAATAGGGTTCTTCAAACCTGTAGATTGTATTGTCGTTGTCAGAATCTCCGGTGTCAGCTGAAATATAGCAAGAACGTCAGCCTGGACCCCCCTTATGCCTGTCCTAGTGCTCCAAATAAGAAGGAGTCACGGGGATAGTTTAGGGATAGTTTACCATATAGACTAATACCTCTGCATTAAACATACGGTATTGTTGATCCATAATTAGAATCTTCTGATCAAGACGGTTCTAATGATGGGGTCATTATGCTTCTTTGTTTTGTTGAGAAGTAAGAAAAATATATCACCGTATCATCGCAAAATCGCACCTTATCTTGAAGCTTGTTCTCAGTAGTTGAAGGCTAAGACACTTCAACCTTCTTGCTACATGCATGCCCACATGCATGACTCCTTTGCTGACATGCCAAGCCCTTTCCCACGTATTCGGCATGCTAATCTTTTTCCTTCCCATGAGTGTAATATACATGCCCTAGCCAGCCTATGTACATGCAGAGTATAGTCAAAGAATCTGAAGTTTCATTTTCATTTCAATTGGCGTGGTTCATTTGCAGCGAGGACGATATGAACTCAATTTTGCAGGCTGGTTAGGTCAACTTTCAAACGACGACAAGCACAGCAGGATTATTTGCCGTTTAAGGAATGCTATAGAATTTTTAAATGAGCCAGCCCAGTCTACCATTATTTTCCAAACACAAGAACGACAGGGCGCAGGGTATGACTTAAACTACACCTCAGAAACATCCTTCAAGACTTGGGCTACTACAGCGCGGTAAGCCAAACTAGCCATACTTGTTTAATGACGTTTCTGTGAGTTTTCCATTGGGTAGAAAATTCAACTAACTGAGGCGTTCTCGAAAGTTGGCATAAGTATCTATGGAGGAAACCAGAGAATGGAAGGGCGACAATAACTCTGCTAAATGTCGACGTAGGGGATCGGGCTCGGGCAGCAGGGTCTCATATCCGTGTACTATCCCAGCCTAGTGTAGTGGTTTACGCGCTAGATTATCAATGCAGGGAGTCGCAAAATCTTTCAGTCATTAGGCTGACAATGTCCTGTGTCTGTATGACCTTTGTGTTTGTGGGACGTTAAACAAGAGTTCACTCACTCACTCACTGACTCACTCACTCACTGACTCACTCACTCACTCACTCACCCACCCACCCACCCACCCAACCCACTCACTCACTCACTCACTCACTCACTCACTCACTCACTCACTCACTCACTCACTCACTCACTCACTCACTCACTCACTCACTCACTCACTCACTCACTCACTCACTCACTCACTCACTCTCACTCACTCACTCACTCACTCACTCACCGTCCTAGTATAGACTTACCAATATAAATGCAGTCCTGAGTATAATTACTGGCATCACAGGGTCCTATCGCTAAATCCTCCCAGTCGTTGTTATCAGCACCTTTAATGTCGTAGGTTGCCACCAGGGTACCATTGGTAGCCACAACGTAAATTTTAGCTTTATCCCCGTGGTCGTTCAAAGTGTACAGAAGGCCCGGATGTGTTCGACTGGCAGCGCATCCCGAGGCCTCATCTATGTCGTGGTCGGTTACAGTACCAACAATTCGGCCTTGGGCGAATCCGCTCTCTGCAACGATAAGGACTCTTAAGCCGTGTTCATGTGCACATTTTGCACCCGGGTGCAAATTTGCACCCGGGTACAAATTTACACCCGGGTGCAAATTTGCACCCCATCATGTCGCGTTCATATGCAAATAAATTGTGTCCATACACACCTAGATTTGATTTTAGATTTAACACAATGTAATCAGTTTTTAGGCGAAATTGTGTTTGTATATTCTATGTCGGTGTGTGTGTGTGTGGGGGGGGGGGGGTCCTCGATTTTGCTATGGCGGGGCGTATGCCCGAAACTTTTACACTCCATTCATATAAAGGCCAAGCCCGAAAGGCATAAGATTCATATAATTTGACATATGAAAACCATATTCATTCGTATGATTGTATTTCAATCAATTACGTTCCTCAACCCAACCAAGCCTTCCCACCCCACACACTGGCTGCAAACTAATAAGCCCCCTTGAAGGGGTCGCACAGAGGTAAATCTTTGTGTCATGATGTTCACAATGCAGACTACTTACAAACCTCTTGTTAATCTAATATTCTCTCAGCAGCAATTACAAGAAACTTTGTCTGCACTGTAAACTAATTGCACGCAATTGAAATAATCAGAGGCTGCTCATAATTTAGAATTTAAAACTTAATTTATCATATGAAACGCGTCATGAATAAACCTGCATTTTGCATGTGCAAAATCATAGCCACAGATCAGCGCAACTGAGCAGCGCCTTTAGTTTCGCTACAAGGATAGTAAAAACCCTCTCCTGATTCCGGAATTTAAAGCCTCTAGCAATCTTCTGTGATTGTACAGCAGGGTTTGTGTCGGACCTGATAGGAAACCCCGAAGACAGATTTTCTCGTGACGCGGCTCAGTAATATCTCACTTGAATGGTGGCGATGGTGTTAAAACTGTGTTAGTTTTAAGTTGCGTCCCTTCAACAGCCCAGGTTATACATGTACGTAGACGGGGCCTCGCGTTTAAGTGTCGCCAGAGGGGGGGGGGGGAAGTGCACTCCCTCTCGCGTGTACTATTTAGCTGGGACATCAGAGGATCCTTCTCAACCAAGTCTATGTGATTGTATGTGTGAAACGGATTTGCTTGGTTTGCGTTGACGACCTTTTAGCAGCCTTCCTGAAAATTCAGGAGGTTGACAAGGGGAGAGGGTGGCGATCGACGGTACGCATTCAAGTTAAGATATATTGCTTAAAAATGACCAAAACAATACTCTCATTAATTTTGATGTCTATTCAGCCATAATATACAGCCCGACTTTCAATTTGATAAAGACAATTTTAAATTTATTTTATAGATGTTTATACAGGATCGTCCTAGAAAAGGTCTGCCATATATCAAAATCCCTGATCAAAATGTATAGAATTGAAACATTTTGCGTTCATGTGCACAATTTGCACCCAGGAGCAAATTTGCACCCGGGTGCAAATAAATTTGCACCACCTCAGAAGTAGGAGTAAATTTGCACCCGGGTGCAAATGGTGCAAATTTTTTAAACACCGTTCACATGGCCAAAAATACACCCGGGGTGCAAATTTGCACCCGGGGTGCAAATGTGCACCGGGGTGCAAATTGTGCACATGAACACGGCTTTAGATTCATACATGTATACCGTAAAACACTAAATATATGCGATAAAAAGTTTCGCGGTTCAATGAAAAAAAAATATTGCCGCATATTAAATTTTGCGTTAATGATACACTATGACCCAAGAAAATAAAAAATATTTGATGTAAATTTAAAAACATTTTCTTTCTTTTCTATCTAGCTATTCCTTGTGGCGCCTATTAGCGTCGCCTCATCGGGACATTTCTAAAGGGATGCCTCAATACAGTGACGTTGCGTCAGATGTTGGTGATAATTTGTGTAACGTCCAAAAAGACGTAAAATGTCGTGTTTTTCTCAGAGTGGCAATGTTCGTTACGTTAATTCAGTTTATTGCTGTAAGATGAAATTGTTTTGTTTCTTATTTCTGTTAAAAGTATTGATTAAGTTGAGGCGGTTTTAAAATATATGTTCCCGAGTAGAATTAAGAACAATAGAGTATACTTAGGTTAGCTCGATTATTTTCAGTATTAAATGGGGTTTACTAGATTTGTTCCCGTATTTACTCTACGATGTAATGTTTTATTAAAAAAAAAAAACAGGGGTACAATACTTCCTTCAATATGATCCGGGGCACAGCAATTCCTACAATTAACATGTGCGCCCAGAGAAGACTCAAATAAGCCTGCGCATCCACGCAGTCTAACCGGTCTTCGTGGTACGCTCTATGGATAGCTTTTTACTGCGGTATGCGAAGTGTCCATTCAGACTGCGCGGTTGCGTAGGCTGATCTGTGTCTTCGATGAGCGCACATGTAAATTGTAGGAAATGTTGTTCCCCTGGTCATATGCAAGAAAGACAATAAGTAAAACCACCAGAGACACTTTATCCACATCGTAAAATAAGTGCAGACAAACATAAAATCTATATTTCATTTAAATAACTGATACAAGTGATTATTCATTTATCGGAATATTAGTTTTCAGAACAGTGCGTGATTACATATAGTTTTATGGAACGGTACAGAAAACACCTCCTTAACCTTTCTTTAGCTGTGCATATGTAAATTTACTGAAAATCATATACCTTATACGCGGTAATTTTGCGGGTTCAAATTTTCGCTGTTTAGGGTAAAAATATAAACACTAATTTTTGCGATTTTTAATTTTCGCGGTTAACAATATGCGCGAAAAGTAAAATTGCTTCTTTTTCACTTGAGCCAGTTCGTTCATTAACCTGGGGCAGTGTATCATTGCATTGCGTGAGAATGGAATGCTGAAACCTAAGTTCATCTTCTTGGAGCATTCTGATCGGACCTTACAGTGCTTATTATTGTACTCTTCAACTGCACTCAAGTTCCTTATACCGCAATCGCCCTGAACACTTGACACTTATAACTAGGCAAATACTGCAGGCCCTGATCAGATGGTCTACGCAGACCGGCCGGGTCGGAGCCTGCAGTGGGTGCCGCTTATTTTAGTTTACACAGAATGACTGCGTTGCCCGAGTGCTTTGGACAGTTGCGGTATAGAGTAAGATAATCGTCTGTTCGCTTAAACTTACTTCTTAGCCTGAATATTCCAGTAGTTTTTTAATCCAAGTGATATATTTCCTGTTTCTATATGTGTCACTACGATTTTTTTTCTATTTCACTGCTACGAGGCTTCATTCACATGTTCGTCTCAATGAAAATGCCACGTGTCAAGACTCGACTTGCACGGACTAGACATCGTCTAACCAATGGAATGTCGAATGACGTCTCGTGCATGTGAAAGTAAAGTATAGGTAGCCGTTACAGTACTAATGTAGATTTATCTGACTTTTTCTCCTTTTCCTTTGCGTATGTGTAGACATTATCACTACTATTATTATTACCTTTAATATATGAATTGTCAGGGTATTATGTTTGGCTATTTCAGTCTGGTGTCTCGATTTTGTTCTACACCCTGCAGGCCCGGATCCAGACCACCACATACTGGTGGGGCTCTGGATAACTGGTGGGGCTGGGAATTTCCGAGGTTTATTTTGGAAGGGAGGGGGCGGGGGGAGAATGGTTTGAAATTTGACATAATAAGGGATCAATTTGATGAGAATATTTGATAATGTATTTTTGCCTTGAAATATATGTTGTGATATCTCATTGGAATCGCCTCGCCGAGGTGATTCTAATGAGATGTCACAACATATATTTTAATCTAACCAGGCCCAAGTGGCGGGGCTGAAGCCCCAAAGCCCACCCCCTGGATCCGGGGCTGCCCTGACAGCTTAGTTTAAGGAAATCTCCCCTCGAACCACACCATAGCTAATGACCACATTGGAAATGTCACCGTCTTCAATTTCATTAGACACCTAATGCCAAATTGAAGACGTTTTCTCTTACTTAGAGTGACATGTTTCTTCATGTTTACTGACTCCTCCTTTCCCCGTGGAGGCTAGTTTATGAATAATTTATCTCCATAGATAAGTTGTTCTTTCTTTATCCTTGTATAGTTTATACTATCTCTTTTCTTGTTACTTTCTTTTCTAATGTTTACTGTTTTACATGATTTGTCTGCTAGCGTATACTTTGTCTAAACATACTGTATGTCATAGGTTTACGCACGAACTAATTTCTAGGGATACAGATATACAAAAGTCGACAGACTTCCTTCTGAATCCCTTTGTATAAACGTGTGTTCTGTTAACCATTGTCTGTACATAAGTGTATGATGTTTATACAAATAAATAAAGTTTAAACTAATGAAAGAGCTGGTTCGAGTGAAAAGTACCAGAATTTACCGAAGCAAACAAAAACTAAATACACTGTGCCAACTGATGATACTTTGTAAGAAACAGGAAAATGAAGTAAATAGCTATTTCTTAGAATTCATAATTCTTTGTCCTTGATTTATGCTATAACGTTCTAGGAATTGGGACATCTAAAACATAGCCACAATAGCCTTGGAAATGAAATATTTGGGTTTTCCTGTGTGCTGTTGCGTACTTAGATGTAGTTGGAATGGCAAACAGTGTAGGCCTTGTCCAGACTGATCTTGGATGACAGTGTTTGCTCAATCCTGTCTGTCCCAATACTTAGAGCTTTTGCTTTTTTTTCTAAATTTACTATATTTACTGTATTCTGTTTCAACAAAGTAATGCATAACTTATCCGCCATTCCATGAGTAATGTCAAGTTCATATGGAGAAAAACTAAATAAGCTTCTAGCTTCCGTTCTTATCCTTATTAGAATTGCATCTTGTAAAATATTGTATATCTACATTTTGTTGAAATAAAAAATGTTTAAACTTAAATCATATATTGACGGATTTATATTTTAGCGCTTTTTGCCTTAACAACCAATATCGACGCAATTCAGTATATAAACGCCAAACCATAAATTTCTTTATATAAGGTGAAAATCACTTACTAGTTAAAAACCTTTGTTCGATAGAAACACTCTCTGTAGAACTGAAAATAAAAAAGAGCAAACTAAGCCCTCTTAAAATCGAATTTAAAGCTGCCATTTTCTTTCAAATCTAACCTCACAGTATAGTAAGTAATAGAATAAGGTCTGGGTTTATATACTATATGGCCCGTCGTGTTACAGTCTGTCTCTACAGAGGCGATGAGGCCTGAAAACCTGCCTAAGAGCATTTATGCTGTGATAAAAGTATACTAAATGTGTGGGCTTGATCAGACTGCGCATGCGCAGTCTGATCAAAGCATGTACATTTCGACTGAATACTAATTGTAGTCCCACTGAGACTGCGCAAAAGAGACAGGTGGCATAGTAATACAGAGTGCATGTGTTTAAGACAGGTTTTTCGTAGCACAACTCAGTGCCACTATCGCTTGCCAAATATAGCTTAATTCTGAAAGTTTAGCATAGTGATCACTAACTGCATTTAAATCTCGATTTTAGAAATCATGAGTGCATTTATTGAGAACACTTGCATTATCATGAGTTTAAAAACTTTTTCAGAAAATGTGCTTACTAAGCTCAGAAAATGAAGGGATGTTCGTTAAAGAAGGAAAACACATATACTACCCTTTAGATATGTGTTAAAACAACTTTATAGTTTTACAGAACAGCAGTAAAATTATGAGAGTCACCGTATCTTTCTTTTTTGTCTATGTTTTTGCTGTGGTATTTAGGAAAATCGTTTTCATTAAAAAAATCGTTTGCTTGGAACATACACACACACACACACATACACACACACACACACACACACACACACGAACAAAGTTTAATTTCTTTAGATAGAACGATACTGAGTCTAATATTTACAGGAGCATTGTTCTTGTGTCTATGCTCAAAATCGAAATATAATCCAGTTTAAATTGCTTAAAATCTTGTTAAAAAATGAGGATAGGTAATGCCCTTTAACTATCAAACTCTATATGTACTAACTCGTTGTCTAAATATTTGCTAACGTACGTTCCATTCAGAGTCTAAAAGGAAAGCTTCTACCCATGGTGACTCCTAAACTGAGTTTGAGTTGAATTTACATTGCATTTAAAGCTATATGAGCCGCGACACGTGAAAACCAACATAGTGGTTGTGCGCCCAGCGTAGACTCAGATCAGCCTGGGCATCCGCCCAGTCTGATCAGAGTCTTCGCTGTCCGCATAAAGGTAGCTTACACCTTTAGCTACCTTTTAAGCGCTTGGCGAAGAGTCTGAGCGGACTAGGCGGATGTCCAGGCTGATCTGAGTCTGCGCTGGGTAAACAACCACATTGTTGGTTTTCTCGTGTCGCGGCTCATATGACAATTTAAGAAACGTCCCTCAAACTAGTTGATATTGACGGCATTTGTACTAACCTCAAAGAAAGAAGGAGAAAAATCCGTACAGAAATTGTAGCATTTTGTTGAATTAGAAGGGAGGTAACATGAATGTTTTAAATATTTAGGCTTGATTTTCAAGGGGCGCTAACAATTTATTTCACGCATACTTTTTTTTGTTCCTGAGTACCACCTGATGTGTACCTACCAGAAAACTTTCTCTTGCGCATGAGCAAATTAAACGTACTCAAGTTCATAAGCACTGATTAGGAATATGAGTGCTACTCAAGAAACGCTATGAAATTTCGAGGGATGATAAAAAAAACGTGGACTTTTGCTGTAGAAATTTTATTATTTACAGTTAACCCGTCAAATTTGCAGTATTGACAAACTCATCTTTCATTTATCCAGTGATATATTTAATTTGCCGGACAATTTTGGGAAAGTAGTCTATATGGGTCGTCATAGTAACCTTATGACGGTACTGCGGAGCACGGTAAAAAAATGCCTCATTATTTCAAATTGGTTGTTTTATCTTTGGCTATTTCTAATATTTGCAGTAGGGTATAATGCTTGACATTTTGTATGCTATTTTGTTATGGTTTCTGCTTTGCACTGTCAAGGAATTATTGCCATCAACAATTGTTATGCTTGTATAAGCAGCGGAAAATATAGTATGTGGGTCATACAAAGGTGACCTGACAAAATGACGTCAAACATTATATCGGGTATTTTATGCATGTTCCAGTTTTTGTATATATAACTGTAAAAAATTAGGGCAAAATCAAACAAATTTTCACATGATCAAATTTAATGTTATTTTATTCTTTTATGTTAGTTATATCTGATGTTGGCACTGATAAGAGGTTTGCAGACCTGCATTTAGACATACACCGCAAAAGTAATGTACGTTGACACGATGTTAAAGCAAAAGTTCGGCTTTCATTTATGAAGCCAATAAATATGGGGAAGGTATGCTACAATTTTCTAAACAATCGCATTTGATGCAGACGAGTCTAAAGTTGGTCATAATCCTGAAAACCCTGCAAAGAGGATGCTAGTTTGTGAAAACTGAGAAACAGAAGATCCACTGCAATGTTAAAACATGACAAAGCGTCAAACATCATTAATGTGGTGCTCCGCTGTAGCTGTACCTACCTTATATAAACTAAAAGAAAATACTTATTTTTTCATTGAAATTTCTTCAAACTTGCACATAACGTAACCAAAAGATTGAACTTCTCTGCAGTATGAAAAAAAAAATACTAAAACTGCATTATCTTTGCCGCCACGGCAAAAGTAATTTTTTATCACCCCTCGTACGTTAGGAATTTTTAGATTTTGCTACGGTAAAATATTTAAAATTTCGAACTCAAATGTGAATTTGGTTTAAACAATATTTATTCATCAAAGGTAACATGTTAGAAACAGCATTTAACACAATTGCAAAGACAGGATTTGAAAGCAAGCAAAACGCTTATATCAATCATCTCCTGAACAAATAATGAGCAAAGTGAACACCCCACACATTCGAGTGCGAACAAATTCCCATCACCAACCACAAAATGACACATGCCAGCAGCCAAAGCTGGATCTGCCAAGACTCAAATGGGTGGGGTGGTGAATGATATATTATGCTACTGGTTTATATAGCAAAACATAAAGATTAAGTATACAACATAGTTCAAATAATGAAAGTGGAATAAAAAGAAGAAAAGGAATACAAATCACTAAACTGGTGAATCAAAAATTCATTTGTACAAACTGAAAGAAAAGAGAATGGAGAAAAAAAAGAATAGCTCTCGTTATCTCAAACATTGACACCTCAAAGAACCTTCCCAAGTCGGTTTATCTTTACATTCCAACTCCTGTCGTCCCCGACCACTGGCAGCTCAGAGCATTTTTTCTGTTCCCAGAAACCTCACCCCGAGATATCAGAAGTTTGGGATGGCCTTTTCGACTTCGAGATATTGAGAACTGACTGTAATTAGAAATCACAACAATAAGTAAGGTGAATATAATAAAAGAAAATAGAGGGAGGGGGGGGGGGGGGCCGGGGGGCACGGAAGGCAAATTTATACACATGTAGAAGTTCAAGATACATGACTAATATGTGTTTTCTAGATAACCGACTTAAGAGTAATAACAATAAGTATGTAATAATATGAGCTTGTGTTTTCGAGAACAAATTAAAAAAAACTGTAATTGTTTGAAAAGGAGATAAAGAATAAGGAATAGAAAAAAAAAGAGAAAAGGAATAGCAAGACATGCCAAATATGAATTTGAAAGACCATGTGACAACTCTTTGGTGTGATAAAGAGGTTAGTTACCGACCGACATGTTAGTGACCAGCCCTCGTATGCTATGCCATTCATGAATTGTTATCGCTCCGAGCCTAATGCAGATGTGAAACTCTATGCGGCTACATCTGTGACAAATAAAGTGCAATGAGATTTAATAAGGAAAAAGCTTAAGGAATAATCGTAAAAAAAATCCATGGTTTCCGTTATAATAACATTTGTGACTTCTTGTTGACAAGGCCTTTCCAAAATTGAGCCATTGTTAAAGAAAAGAATTTTCTACTACGGGATCAAGAAGTGATTCTGTAAGAGGTGACCCCATTCAGAAGGAAGGCAAAAATGAAAATGCAGGGTCCCTTTTAATGCTACTCAGAGCCGCTCCGCCATGTCAGTCCTCTATAACCAAATATGGCCCAAAGGCTATAAAACTTTTTTTCATGCTATTCAGCTGAGCATGAAATTTTACGCACATATACCTGCATAATTTTATCTACATCCGTACCAAATATTATCAAAACATCTAACAGGCCAAGAAAGCTATGGAGAGCAAAACCTTCTTCAGTGCAGACAACTAGAAATAGGTCAGAGCCAAGGTGCAACATGTACATACAACACCTGATCTACGAAGGGTGTAGGAATTGTGAAGCGTACAATGTTTTGTCTTTTGGGAGAAAACTAGTAAAAGAAGAAACCGAGAGTTCTCATTCTTGGACGCTACACCCCAACTCAATGTGCTCTAAATCCCTACCGAATATTGTAAAATAATAAAGCAATGAGATTTATAGAGCGCTTAAGGTATGACACTGATTTATGGACCAGTGTTGTTTTAGCATTGTGTGCCCACTGAGTGCCCATTGAGTGATGTAAGGCTAGGCTTGATCCAGTGAAGCGACCAAGATCCCGCCACTAAACGGCAAGTTCCACTGTAATCCAATACCGTGGAACTTACATGCACCGCTTGCTAGGCAGATAAGAAATACCTAACTTTCGTAGAAGTGGTCGACGTAAACCTGTTTGAAGAATCGAATGTTATCCTTTGAAAGATAAGGTGACTTCGACCTTATTTCGGGTCTGTCTGTCTCGAGTGTCTGATTGCCACAATTTGCGACATAGTGACACAGTTATGCTGATAGTTCTTATATCTGCCATATCTTTACAGAATGTTTCCATTAATAAATGAATAGGTGGATGAATGGATTACATTGTAATAGGTAAATAAACAAAAATGAATAAAAAAAAGAAGGTAATAAAACACACTGAATTAATTAAGAATTTTTAGGTAACAGTTTAATCCTGACAGTTCCAAGGCGGATGGTTGCTTGCGTGTTATGACGTCATTGACGTTGTGATAACTAAGACGTCGCGCACGGTATTGGGGAACAAAACGTAACGTCAAACTATCAAGCGGCTACAATTTTCCGCCTTATGAGAATGTTAATCGCGGGGTTCAATTGTCTTATACCGAAAGTAGTGAAACAAACACGCCACGGAAACAAAAGAAAACCGGTCCGATCCTTTAAACATGCTGTAAGGACGACATCAATGAGAATGTATTTGCAGTTTTGCCTATTCATTTGCTTTTTCAGTATAGGACGGATCTATTTGCATTTATGAACACGATATGTATTGAGCTTGTCGTACAAATTCTATCGGAAGCTGCGAATATAAACCATACTATATCCCTGCACGGTAGCTTTTAGCCGTTTCACGATAAATTTATTTCGTTATACTTTACTATCCTCTGTATTCGTGTCTAGAAGGAATTATATCTGTTGCGTCACCTTTCCCGTTTCTTTTTTCTGCTAGTCATCTTGCCATTGGAAAGACTTTTATGCCGGTGACATATCATATACATGTATTTATATATTTTTGGGCTTCAAACTTTGAAAAAAAATTCTCCGATGGCAAGAGAAAGTATTGCTGTATAGCCAAACTTGTCTTAAGCAAGCACCCAAGGGAGGCGCAAACCCGCTTGCTTAAGACATGTGCTTCCTTAATACAGGTCAATTTGTAATGAAAATAGTATTTTAGGAAATAAAAATTTTGCCTTTTAATACAGTTATTTGCTTTACAGAACTGACCTTTAAGACATGTTTGGCTAAAATGACGTAGACCTAAAAATTTCTAGACAGCCGCGTATAACAATAAGGTTTCACATGCATGTAACGTTCGAATTTCTTAATTTGTCGTCGTGTTACAAAATTTAAGACCGATTTAAATGCGCATAACAATCTTATTATTCAACAGTATTTAATCCCAATTTAGCAGATAATACAAACAGACAATGTACATTATGGAAATTTGCTTTTAGCACAGATTGCTGCAAGTATTTTGTCCAAATCAGCTTAATAACATAGATAGGTGTAAGAGTTTGGTATCAAATTCGAAATTGTTACAAAAATTAAGACCGCGGATTTTTTAATTTCTTTCCGTATCTGTAGAGAAAAAGTAATTATTATTATATAGCTAATAAGTGATGCATAAGTACATTTGAATCATATACAAATATTTTCAAAATTTCTTTACTTTGATATAATAAATACTCTCCGAAGAAACGAGCCTTGCAATTTGGACGTTAATTTGAGCGTGAGTTACACTATTTTACTTTTAACAATAAATTCATAAAAAGGCGATTGTTGAAGAATAATCAATAAAATGGATATGGAGTTAATCTAGAAAATTTCCTCTTTTTCGTAAGCAAATTTTCACAAAAAATCACATCGATATTTCTGTGTAGCATTCCTTGGAGTATGCCCACCGTGCCGACTTTGTTACAGAGTTACACGCATTTTAGCGTAAAAACCAACCGTTTTGCGCCCGCATGAGGATTTACATAGTCTCAAAACTAATTATTATTGACCCCAAAATAAATTTAATAACAATTCACGATTTTAGAATAGTTTATGGCATAAAATTCGAAAATGCACTGCCTCCATAGAGCCAATTTCATATCTGTCCGTGAATGTACGCCAATACCGTGCGCGACGTCTAAGCGATATGATTGGAGTCATAAAATAACGTTAGAATGGGATCATTGTGGATGCTTGAAGTTATGACAAAATATTTTTGTGTACTGTTGATAATTATGCGCTTCTTTTTCGATGTACAAGTTGTAGTAGGAAGCATTTACAATTTACTCTCGATATCTCAAAGGCCAGGTTGGTTTAAACATATTTTATTCGTTCTTAAATTGCAACATACATACATATGAGCCGCGACACGAGAAACCCAACAAAGTGGTTGTGCGCCCAGCGCAGACTCAGATCAACCTGGGCATCCGCCCAGTCTGATCAGAGTCTTCGCTGTCCGCATGGAGGTAGCTTAATCCCTTAGCTACCCTTTAAGCCTACAGCGAAGACTATGAGAAGATTATGCGGATGCCCATGCTGATCTGAGTCCGCGCTGGGCCCACAACCACTTTGTTGGTTTTCTCGTGTCGCGGCTCATATATATATATAATATACAATACAATCTTGGGATTAGAACGAAAGCTAAGTGCTTATAGAGTTCTTCTCCCTAATATAATACAACTGTATACAGTATAGGCCAGGTTCATCCCAACTACGGCATCTCAAAGTAAATTTTCTGGTCCCAGATAATTTACTTTGAGATGCCTGTAGTTTGAGATAGCGGGAGCTGAAATGTAAATAAACTAGGACGTGACCAAACCAAATTTTTGACGTACGAGGTACTTTGAGCTATCAGTGTTCGAGAAAATCGAGAGTTGATTATGAGTTTATGTAGGGTTAAAATTGTAAGTTTACAATGTCATGTAGAGTAGAGTTGAAAGTGTAAATCTAGGTAGAGTTGCCGAGATTCATAGAGGACTTCATGACCTTTAGGTCTTCCTTCGCGCTTCCTCAAGACATTTAGCTCCTACTAGTAGCGTCGTCACCTGACGAGCGTAGGAAAGAAATTTTTAAATGAATTGCGTGAATATTTAAGAGAATTCTTCACATGATAATGTTTCCACATACATGTCTCATCTACAGGGGAATATCAAAAAGTTATGAGCCTCACGCAGAAAGAGCAAGATATTTGGATTTATACTGCTTTATTTTTCAACTTAGTCCTTCCAATTCTACATACTTCCATCGACTCGTCATCTCCTCAAATCACCGGCCCGAAGGTGTTTCTTCGGCCTTGGAAAGAGGTGTAAGTCGTAAGGGCTATGCCTAGAGGATAGAGTGGATGAAGGAGAAAGAAGTTCGTAGCCACGCTCGTGCATAGCTGCTGTTGTGAACTGGCGCTTCGTCCTGGTGAAACAGAATCCCACTGGGGGCTATGTCTCTTCAAAAAAGTGTTGTAACCAAACAATCACAGCCAGCAGTATGATCCTGCATGGAATAAGTTGCTAAGATATTGATGAACAGCAGGTCTTGTGCAATGTACTATCCTAATGGTAAAACTATGAGAGACTAAATATTTTTTGGTGCTTCTTTTGCGGACATAAATGTGTAAAACTTGCGAAACAAAAACATAAATGTTAAAACGGCAAAATTCATGTCAGCAAATTTTCAAAGATGTGTCGCCCGCATTAAGCATTTAAAGACTGTATGGCAAATAGTGTTGATCCTAATTATACAGCTCATCTTGAACTGTCTCATCTGGGTCCACTCTGTTAACAAACACAAAATTCCTTGCCGCGACACAAGAAAACCAACACAGTGGTTGTGCGCCCAGCGCAGACTCAGATCGGACATTTGCCCAGTCTGATCAGACTCTTCGCTAAGGGCTTAAAGGGTAGCGAAGGATCTAAGCTAGCTTCTTGTGGACAGCGAAGACTGTGCGGATGCCCAGGCTGATCTGAGTTTGCGCTGGGCGCACAACCACTTTGTTGGTTTTCTCGTGTCGCGGCTAATTAATGTTTTCATTTGGGGCCACTTTATGTGTAAGTAGCCAGTAAAAAGCATGACAACCTAAAGCAATATAACTGATGATCTGACAGATTAATTGCAGTATTAAATATTTCAAAGTTGAGTTTTAACTAGGTTCACACAGCTATACGAAAATTCTGGCTTCAGTCTCTTGTATTACATGTAGAGAGAAAGCGCCAAAAGGCAGACAACAAAATTTGTGTCTGCAAAATTAGGAAAAAAGGTTTCATCCAAGCGGTAGCATATTGAGAATGTAAAGAATAGCGGGCAAACTGTGTAGACCCAAGATTTGCATCTTTATAAACATGATAAAGTTTGAGCCCAAGATATGGTGCACTTGGGTAAATTTATATGAGCCGCGACACGACAAAACTAATACAGTGGCATATGCGCCCGGCGAGGACTCCGCTCAGCCTGCTCAGAGTCTTCGCTTGCGCTTAAAGGGTAGCTGAGGGTCTAAGCTACCTCCATGCGGACAGCGAAGACTGATCAGCCCGGGCAGATCTGAGTCTTCGGTTGGCGCAAGTTTTGTCGTGTCGCGGCTTAATTATCTTTAGGTCCCTAATTAGAATCTTCACCAAGCCTTATAAACATTTAAGCTAAGCTGTATAATGAGGAGCCATAACATTTTATGGCGAATGAACAGCCTATTTCTGGACTACTTGTCAGTATACCATTATTCATGAGTTTCCATTTGCTCCTTCACATTTCTATCACAAGAAAATACATGCCACTCATATTATTGTAATACATGTACTTGCATTTTTTTCTGATTTATACAAATGCTTATTTGGTCAGTTAAACCGTGCGAAAATATACATTTGAGCCGTGACACGAAAAAACCAACAAAGTGGCATTTGTACCCAGCGAAGACTTAGATCAGCCTATGCACCCGCCCAGTCTGATCAGAGTATTTTCTGTGGGCTTAAAGGGTAGCTAAGGGTCTTAGCGTGTTCCATACTGACTGTGCGGATGACCAAGCTGACCTGAGTCTTCGCTGGGCGCACACGCCACTTTGTTGGTTTTGTCTATCGCGGCTCATTTCATTTTATTAAATATTCAGATTTATGGAGGAGTGGCGTATCTTCCCATAAAAAGAACCGTATCAGACTCGGTATCTCTGATCAAGAATGTGAAAGGATGATCAGCGATGAATTCTTTCGGCTCTTCCAGTGGCACAGCCATTGCAAAACACACCATCATCATAGCGGTTGCTGCAGCAGCCTCGGTTCCTTCTTCATCAACTTCTATGAATGCTTTATGAATGGCAGAGCTTACAAAGGCTCCTTGTGTGTTGGGCAGCATGGCCGAAAAATTGGCAACTGTTTCGTTGAACATATCAACGATTCCTAATTTAGGAAGGTCGTCTTTGAGCTCATACGTAGTTTCCATTTTAAATTTTGGAATTCGTAGAATGACTTCCGGACACTCAGCGATTTTCAGCTTCTTCGAAAGATCTGTCATAAGCCCTGACTCTAACTTCTTCTCTATATCTGTTAAACCTTCTATTTCCTTCGGTAGTATGAAAACCATTGCAATGTTTCCATCTTTGTATGGTAGCTCCACTGCTGAATATCCAACGTTGTTGTCGAGCACATATTTAACGCTTTCTTGGCTATTCATCATATCAACTTCAACGGTTTCACTTTTTGCAGGATAGAAATTGCCTTTTTCTGTACTGTAGCTTTTGAATGGTTTCAGCCATTTGCCTTTGAAATAGATCGCATTTACCAGAACTAATAGAGTCCTAGACTGGATTGCTCCAACCGGCAACAGGTTCAGTATTTTATTTCTAGTCTGTTCTTCTACCCAGTTATTGATATATAACCTCGCCCTCTCAGCCCCGCCATCAAAATCAAGCAATTCTACGCCACTACCGTAATATTCCTTCGATTTAACTTTGTAGTCTTCGTCAACCGTCAGTCCTAATTTACTGAATATTCTGTTTGCAATCGACAGTGTGGTTGTGCCACTCGTTTCAGCATTGAGAGCACTTTCAAGCTGTTTATACTGCCCATGAATCTCATCTTTAGAAACAGTATCTGAACTAAGAGCGGCTCTTATCTGTTTCTCTGTCTCTCCACCAGCACCTAAATCCGCCAGTAATAAAGCTGCTGCTATGCTGTACGGGGACAAAAATATATTACCACCCCTCTCCGCATATATCCTGTATAATTTTACGCAAAAGTCTTTCATACCATCTGCTAGTTTTGAATCTGCCATAATTGTCGATTTCTTTCTGTTTCATTTAATGTCCGGACTACAGCTCTTAATTTTTATAATCTGCACATAAAATGATCCACACTGCATACACATATTAAATACTTTTTGTGAATGCATATGATTAATTTTAGATGTAAAACTAGAGATTTGTGTCTCGCGGCTATAACAAGAAGTCATTTATCAAGTGCATATGAGGGCTGTTCAACATGTAGCCGAAAATTAGGCCGAGTCTGAATAGCTCAGTCGGTTAATCTCTGGCCTGATCTGCTTGCGCTATAGAATCGTTCATGTGGCTGACTTCTTCACACCCAAGCGAGGTTTCATGTCACACAGCCTACTTACATGTAGCCCCGACATTTCTGAAATACTATAGAAAGGGATGTAAAACTCAGCATCTGCCATTCATTTCCCAAAATCGCTCGTGCAGAAATGTATCGCTGCAGGCAAATAACGTTGAGTCAACATAGAATCAACGCTGATTCAACGTCATGACGTTTAATCAATATAGGGATCAAGCATGGTTTTTCATGCATTAAAGTTTGCCAGGTCCCGAGGGAGATGTTGGAAACCGAGGACGAAGGTCGAGGTTTTCAACATCTCCCTCGGGACCTGGCAAACGTTAATGCATTGGAAGCAACTGTTTGATCGCTTTTATTGCATAAACTTAACGAACTATTCGTTAAAATTTGAGAAAAATATGGCACTATATTTTGTCACCGTTTGACAGCCAACGCGCTAGTGCATCTTTTCATTAATATCCGTATTCCTGGCCCGAGAGCATTAAGCTATTCAAAATGGCTGTCATCATCTTATTCAACCTCAGTTTTTCGAAAAAAGTGTCCAAGATAGTCGTTGTAGTCGATGCAAAGTAGATTGCAAATTAATCAACAAAAGGCAATAATTTCCATGCAGAACAAAGGACTACGTGCATTAAGACCCAAAAATGGCCCCCAACCAAAGTGACTCATATTGGTATGAATAATAGCTGTGTTAAACTCCTAAATGAAACTGATAAGGAAATTGGTGACAGACTGTATATATGGGGACAAAATGGGGTAAAATGTTTTGACCCTTATGCCATTCTCTGTACAAGGAAAATAACATTGTTGTGTATATGTTTGTAGCATGTAATTATACTTTTCTTTTTGAATGAGACAGATTAAACATCTGGCATACAAACTATTTGCAGGATATATAATTTTTGTCTTTTCACCCGTTTGGCCATGTGTTAGTATATTTGTTCATCCGTCTCTTTGTCTGTCAATTTTTCCTTCAAAGTTTTGTGTAAAATTTTTTTACGTATATTGCATGTCAGCTTCTTTTCATATTTGGTTCATGATATCTCTGAAGGAGTTGTTTTGACAAGGGATATAAAATGCCCCAGGGTTGAGCCCCTGGGCTGGGACAGTGATCAATAATTCGGACTTAGGCATTGGTTGCAAATTATTGCTATTAATAGTGTCAGTATACAAGAATAGAGCCTCGTGATCATGTGAAGCAAAATTGAAATTGACTTGTTTACATTATTTTTACTGCTGCCCTAAAGTCAAGGTCACAGACATCAAAACTTATATTGGATTTGCATTAAAGTTGTCTGTTAATAAGTTTGTTTTGATTAGGCAGAGGCAGTGGCGGGGGAATATGTAATCCCCTGCTCACTTGTTCTCTGATCCATCCTCAGTCTTTTGAATGTTTCCCTTGTTCTTGAAGGAACTTATTTATAATTTTTATTAGAGATTAGATTAATGATCTGGGTCTGCACTGATATATAGTGTCACATGATAATAAACATGTTATGCTGTCCATTTCAGCCAAAATCTGTGCTGAAATGTGTCACTCAGTTTTGAGTCTAAATGGCAACATTTCAAACTATTTGCTGGCCCTGACTTCAAAATCAGACAATTTCTGCTTGACATCTGTCATTATGTACCAAAACAAATCATTTTATTGATTTTATATGCAGAATCTTAGGTTTATCCAGGTTAATTAATAGATAGCTTCCTACTTTATAAACATGTAGGTATATTCAACAAAATGTTCAAACTTTGAACAGCTAGCTCTGGAATAGTGGCGCCAGGATCAGTAAAGTAAGTCTAACTTAAGCAAGGTACCGTAATTATCCTTAATATTGAGATAAAAAATCCTAAACAGTAAGTACAAATCCAGATAAGACTGCTTCTGATTTGGAACAGTTTGGTCAAAGGCTAGACTTTTTTTTTTTTTTTTTTTTTTTTACAAAAATGCTGCTTTTGGATAGCTGCTGAACAGTTAAAGGTCCAATTTTAGGATAATTCAATCAATGCAGCATTTTTAGGATATTTACTGTAATGTAAATAAAGGTGGTAGCATTTTTGGGTAATTCAGTTTGGGAAGGTTTACTTAAAATCACATTTACGTATAGGTTAGAGGCTATGAAGAGAAATCTTCGCAATTAAGAACCTGAAGCGAGCGTAGCGAGCGGAAGGTTCTTAATTGCGAAGATTTCTCTTCATAGCCTCTAACTGGCTTAGTGTTTGTCCCAGATAATAAACTGATCCTGGTCTGCCCTGTTTTCCAACATCTTTTAGATAATCTTTATTTGAGAGATATTTTGTGTTTAAAAAAAATAAAAATAAAGAAAAAATAATGATAAATTAAAAAAAATCCCAAAATGACCAATTTCCAATGTACTCTGATTATATAGTAATGATGCAACGTCAAAACATGATGCAATATCATGACAGTCCCAAAATAGCTTGGAGAGGAGGGGCTTAATTAGAATACTGCTTTTAAAGTTTTTGTCATGCTGTCATTTAGCTTGGAGAGGAGGAGCATAATTAGAATACTGCTTCTAGAGTGAGTGTCATGCTGTCTTTTATGATTTGTGTTCAGATGACTTTGCACATTCCCATTCATTCAGCTTTTGGAGCTCAGTCATGGCAGATTTTGTTGAATGAGGATTATTTTCTTCTCTTTACACAAATCATAGTTATTTGCTTTGTGTTACGAGATGCATCTTATTACAGAGGAACATATAAGAGGAGTATTTTGTGAATTTGTGATCATTTTTATTTCTCCATGAAAAACGTATATTGTGGATATCTATTAGAACTGCCTTTTCGAGGCAATTCTAACAAATATCTACAACATGCTTTAAAACAAGGCTGTGGGTACCCATAGAACTGCCTCGTCGAGGCGATTCTAATAAGTATCCTCATGTTGTTACAATGTTATGTGTTTATTTTAAAAATAATGTTATGGATTGCCATAGAACCGCCTCGTCGAGGTGGTTCTAATGAGTAACCATAAAATACTTCTTATGGAGAATATTGCCAAATACTCCCTTCATCTGTTCCTCTGTAATGAGAAAAAAAAGCTCATTCGAGAAATCTACATTGACTTCTAAATCAATTTGACCTGTCATGATGAAGCTATTTTTAGACGTGACAAGCCACAGAAGACTGTACATTTCTGATTACTTGAATTTTCAAGTCTTCAGTAGATTTATTGGTGAAGACTCTCTTCATGGTTTAGTGATGAGTCTACACCAATAAATCTATTGAAAATTTGAAAATTCGGGTGATCTGATTTGTTTATTATCTGGGGCAAACACTAAATCTTAGTTCTTATGCCTTTGAATGGACACTTACAACCAGGTATACATGTCACAATGTTTATTACAGGCAAACTATAGGTAAATGGCTGTCCGCAGAATTCAGTTTTTTTAAGAATTAAGTATGAGCACAATCATTAACCAACAAAATCTTTCAGTATGATGTGATTTACAGCAATATACATCATATGTGAAAAGGATTTTTTGGTTAAAGGTTGTGCTCTATTCCAATTTGTAGACTGAATGACTAAAAATTGAGCAAAAATGACAGATTCCATGGTTTTAGCCTGTTTCAGCAGCCATTTTTCCATACTTAACGCACGGCAAGATTCAAACTGAATGAAACACTATAGGTATTGGTCAAATGAAATCATGCAATGAAATACTTTTACCTCGACTTTCATGTTTTGACCTCAGATGGGGGCCAAAAAGTGGCCTTAACGCACGTAGTCCTTTAAAGAGTAAAGCCTGATCCATTCATGGGCCATCATTCAGCTCTTGATTGCTGAAAGCTTGAGCTGCATGTTTTCTTAAACACTTATTTACTCTCCATTTGGCATGGTGAGAATGTACACTACATCGCTTTGAACGCTGAGTCACGACTTGATGACGTAATAATACAAAGGCGTGATGACGTCATATAAGCATATATAGGTAGCGCATCACCATTTTTTGTAATCTGACCGAAAGGGGAGAGACAATGTTGCATGGCGGACTTTTTAGTGGCCCCGGGACGAGCATTTTGCAAGTTGGGTGACCGTGCATCAACAGCGCGTGAAATCCGTTGTTGATACACGGCTTTTCGCTGGTTGATGCACGGTTGTTAATACCCTACTGCACTGTTTTTTATGCAATAACGTTGATTATTGCATAAAAAACAGTGTCGTGTGGTTTTAACAGCCGTGCATTAACCAGCAAAAAGCCGTATATCAACAAGGGATTTCACGTGCTGTTGATGCACGGATAGTCAACAATCAATATGCTCGTGCCTGGGCCATTAAAATAATTCTGCCATGCGTTCTTGTCTCTTGCCTTTCGATTAATTTATTTACAAAAATTGGTGGTGTGCTACCTATGTATACTTATGACGTCATCACGCTTTGTACTCTTATTACGTCGCCAAGTACCGACACAGGTTTCAAAGCGATGTTGTCTTCATTCATACGATACCAAACGGAGAGTAAATAAGTGTTAAAGAAAACATGTATCCAAAGCTCTCAGCAATCAAGAACTGCAGGATGGTACATGAATGGACAAGGCTTGTTATGCATGGAAATTATTGCTTTGATCAAGGTATCTGCTTTTTGTTGATGAATTTGCAACGAACATCTTGGACACTTTTCAGAAATACAGAGCTTAAATAGGATGATGACAGCCATTTTGAACAGCTCAAGTTGATGCTCTCGGGCCAGGGAGAGGGATATTAATAAAAAGATGCACCCCAAGTTGCGCGTTGACTGTCGAATGGTGACAAAATATAATGCCATATTTTTCTCAAATTTTAACGAATAATTCGTTGAATTTATGCAATAACAGCGATCAAACATTTGTTTCCAATGCATTAATGTTTGCCAGGTCCCTCAGGAGATGTTGAAAAACCTTGGCCTGCGGCCTCTGTTGTCAACATCTCCCTCGGGACCTGGCAAACGTTAATGGATGAACAACCATGTTTGATCCCAATATTCAATATTGATTCAACACTGTGTACTCATTAGTGTGTTCCAAGGGCCTACCTTTCTAAACCTCATCCAGTCAAGTGTTAACCTCCTGACTGTGGTTCTGTGTTTCTTTCGTCTTATCATTTAATCAAATTGTAAATGAGTCAAGTTCAAGGAGTCTTGTGTATGAGGTGCCGTTTTACTATAAATCCCCCTTTTCTGTTTGTGATATCACAAAATCGAGTTTATATCGATAGTATCTTTCATAGGTTCGAGATGTGGATAGAAAAAATCCGTCTTGTGGGTCACTGTTCGGCATCACGAGGCTTGCCGAGTGCTGCCGAACAGTGATCCCGAGTGACGGATTTTTCTATCAGCACCTCAAACCCATGATACATACCTTTTCATGCATACCACGTTTTGTTTAAACTGTAGAACTTGTTAAAATGCGTAATTCTAGCTCTTGTTAGGTTTCTGTTTGCTTTTGAAGTAAGGCGCTGCTTTCAACGACCGCCATTCGGCTATTTACGTCAATGACTGGATACATAAACTGATGTCATTTTTGCCGTCTTCGTGACGTCATCATCTAAAAAGCTAACGTCACTTGACGACGCAGGAGCGTGAGCTCCTATACAACCAATGCATTGCCTGCTCGTGATTTTTATCCGGGCCTGGGTGAGATAACATGGGTGAGATAAGATTTGTAGGTACAGAGCACGCGGATATCCTTATCTGGTGTGCAAGACGATGAAGATGGACACGTGAACCAGGCTTGAAAAAGTATCTATCATAGGTGTGAGGTGCTGATAGAAAAATCCGTCAATCGGGATCATTGTTCGGCAGCACTCGGCAAAACTCGTGATGCCGAGCAGTGATCCTCGTGACGGATTTTCTATCCACACCTCACACCCATGAAAGATACTTATAATCTCAAGATTGAGCTATCCAATCTGGAATTCTAAAATGGACCGCGGTCAATCTTGATATTAACCTGATTCCAAAAAAGTTACCAACATGGTGCAAGGTTTGTTAGTGTGCATTAAACCGAAAGTAGAAATAGAAAGTGGATTTACACTGAAAAAAGAAGAAATTTCTATTGTGAATTTACAAACAAGAGAAACATTTTGAATTAACATCTGACAGAGTGCTAATATTCACGCAGTGCAGTACAACTGGAAAAAAAAACGGAGATTGAATATTCATGGACCTTTGATAGTATTGGCTAAATTTTGACATACGCGTTATTTGACCAATGAAATCTTGTGAAATGTGGATTAAAAGTGAAATTATACTCTTGCTTTTAAACGAGTTTCGTTAATTACAGTACAGACTATTCCCCTTAGTGACCTACCCTTTTAGGGTCAGGCATACGGTTGGGGGCATTGTGTTTATCGAACGCATTTTTGTCACACTGCTGTTTTGAAGAATTGGTTCACAAGACAGTTACAGAATGAATTCTAAACAAGAATTCCGCAGAATGCTATGTCGCACCTGCTTTGTGCTTCCACAGTAGTAGAGATCGTGAATAAAAGAAAGAAAATGCTAGGTTTGATGAATTTATTTATATAATTTTGAGCAAACTGGACTTAGAAGCTAGGGAGGATGCAATTATGGACGTTCTAGTTCACAGTCAACAGAATGTTAAATATAAAGTATACTGATATATCAAAAGAAACGCATACAATGTCAGTATACGCCCAATTTATTTGAAGGTATAGGTAGATGCTCTTATTTAGACATTTTAAGTTACTTATTTTATGATATTCTGACAGAATGAGCACCTTAAAGCATCGATATTCCATAAACTTTAGAGACCAGAACGCTTGCTTTTGTAATGGGGTTAAACTTAAAGTCACTATACTTTCAGAAGCTGAATTTTTAATTCCATGAAAAATTCAGCCAATTAATTCTCTAGACATAATGTCCGCAGCAAGGGTAACAAGCAAATTCGACGAATTTATGTCCCCCGCCTTGGAAACTAGGTCTCCACTGTATATACACTTAGTGTTTGAGCTGGAAAAGCGGCTAAGTTAAAAATGTAAAAAAGTAATAAAACAATAATGTGAGGATTACATCCAAACCACATGCATATCTTCAGACCATGATCAAAACACCTGTGAAGTTTCAAAGGAATCGGCATAAAACTGTTGGAGGAGTTGAACACACAAGGTACCCACTATCTATTCACTTTGATAGTAAAAATGTATGAAAAATGGCTAAGTTCACTTTGCAAAAAAAAAAAAATAACAAATCATGTGAGGATTATATCCAAACCACATGCATATGTTCAGACCATGACCAAAATACCTGTGAAGTTTCAAAGGAATCGGCATAAAACTTTAGGAGGAGTTGTGCACACAAGGCACCCACTACCTAGTCACTTTGATAGTAAAAACGCCTAAAAAATGACTAAGTTCAACTTGTAGAAAAAGTGACAAAAAATAATGTGAGCATTATATCCAAACCACATGCATATTTTCAGACCATGACCAAAACACCTGTGAAATTTCAAAGGCATCGGCATAAAAATGTAGGAGGAGTTGCGCACACAAGGTACCCACTATCTAGTAACTTGGATAGTAAAAACGCCTAAAAAATGACTTAGTTCAACTTGTGGAAAAAGTAACAAAAAATAATCTCAGGATTACATCCAAACCACATGCGTATCTTCAGACCATGACAAAAACATCTGTAAAGTTTCGAACGAATCGGCATAAAACTGTAGGAGAAGTTGCGCACACAAGGTACCTACTACTTTAGGGGGACGGAAAGACTGAAGGACGGACGGACGGGCGGAAGGAATGACGGACGGAAGGACGGAATGCCGAAAACTATGTCCCTCCGCTTTTCTTCGAAAAGGCGGGGGGGGCAAAAAAATACAGCGAAAAAAAATCAAAGCAATCGAGCCTTGTGTTTTTGAGAAACAATCAGGTTAAAGTTGGCAGTAGAAACAGTAACACTGGCTTACCACTGGATTCCCCATAGACCTTTTAACACCCTGTATTTCGTGAAAAGAACAGAAACCATTCATACGAAGAGGTTAAATGAATTAACAAGAGTAAAATAAAAAGATTTGCAAAGAAATTTTCGTAGCACTGCAGAACTTTTAATGTTATTGGACTTCCCAATTTGCTATTTGTTTAATTGCAAGGGAGATAATTTGACAATAGTTCAGGTTCAATCCGCTGTCATGTTCCTTAGAAGAATACCATGGTAATAAAAACAACGATTTTTACATAACCACACATTAGAGTTGTGTTTTGGAAACAATTTGTTATACTGCCAAAGGAAAGACAACTCTTACAACAACTTTGAATGTTTCACGATAAATTGAGATAACTCTTTAATCAAGGTTTAATTTTGCAAGAAGCTAGGTTTATATTGTTGGCAGACGTCAGTAGTATTTTCTGTTATATGTGATTTAAAACCTTAAATCAGCTGACAGAAAAAAACTGAAACTTGTAGGCGTTTCTTTTGATTTTCAGTATAGTTCAACAATCCAACAGACCAGCTTAAGAAAGCATTTCATGCCATGTCTGATAATTGTAAGTGGGTTAGTTAGTAAGAAATGGAATTTAATACTACAGTACATGCCAATAAGGATGCCAGGTTGATGCAAAAAAATTCAAAGTCAACACAGTATGAAATATAGGTCAAGAAAACATTTAATTACAGCATCCCAAAAGACCAATCAGCATTCAGTATTTCATCCGAGGTTTGATGACTATACGCATTATGTTTAAAGAGAAACGGACTTTAAATGGCAAAGTCAATGCGATTTTGGACATCAAATTTTACAAAGTCAGCAGCGCGTGAAATATAGGTCAAGCAAAAATAAAATGCAACATCCCTTGAGACTACATGTATATTAAGAAGAAACATTATGCCAGTCTTTATAATTGTTCTGAGAGAATTAGGCTTAAACGCTAGAGCATATGTAATTTTGGATGTGAAATATTAAAAAGTCAGTTCAGCATGAAATACAGGTCAAGGTTAGAAAAAAGTGCAACATGCCTCACGAACGTTTCAAGAAGAAACTTTATACAAGGTTTGATAATTGTAGGTATCATAGTTTGAGGGAAATGGACTTAACCGCTAGGGTCGATGTAATTTTGGATGTGATTTTTTTCGAAGTCAGCAGAGCACGAACTATAGATCAAGGGCAGAGAGAAGAGCAAAATGCCTTGAGGCCTTGCTAAGAAGAAACTTTATACCAGATTTGATGATTGTAGGTATCATAGTTTGAGAGAAATGGACTTAAACGCTAGGGTCGATGTAACTGTGGACGGACGGACGTCCGGACAGACTGACCTACGGACAGACAGACGGAATGACTGACTGACGGACGGAAAAGTGAACTCCTATATCGCACCTTGCTAAAGCAGGTGCGACAAAAAAAAAACACACACACATTTTTGAATGAAAATAGGAAAAGACAGATAAACAAGCATTACTAAAACATAATAACATTTTAATACTGTTAATTCACCTATGACTCATACACAGAAAACCCATTCATGCCTAGCTTCCCGCAAAAAGGACATAGGCAAACAGTGCAGACCCAGATCAGACGCCGCAGAACGCGGCGTCTGATCAGGATCTACACAGTTTGCATCAAATTTACATCAATTTCTATCAAAATAACCAAAAATAAAATAAAATAAAGCAGACAACCCTTAAATGACGAATGGACCCTTCCAATTTATAAGAACAGAAGAGTCAACTGGGCATAAATGGGTTAATTTTTATGCCCGCGCATAATAGTAGATAGGCTGATTAGCTCCTTCACTCAACGTGTAGTAGCCACTTCCCTGAGCGTCCCAACAGACAGCCTCCCCCTGTGGTTCATGGTGGTACGAAACGTTAGCGCCCTGTGTAGCCATAACTGTCTTGTAGTCGCGTGATCCGTTCATATCCCAGTAGTAGATGCCCTCGTGGACCTAGAAATAAGTTTAGATTTTAGTTAAAAAAAAACATGCAACCTGAGATCAGCTATGACCCAGATCAGCTTGCGCTTTCGGACGGTCTGATGAGTCCTCCAGCATTTCCAGTCAAACTTTTCAAAATAAATAAATAAATAAAACTATTTTATGTGCATTTTTATACCTGAACATTTTGTGACGAGATGTATTCAACAACATTAGCATTCGCCGAGCCCTATAACAGTAATGAAATGTGCAATACTGGCCACGTCATTTGAAATGTGCAACACTGGCGACGCCCTTGCAGCGGCTTTAAAAGAACTATTTTCAAAATGTCTAAAGAATAAAGTAGTCTCCAGCCAAATACAACTAATGACAACGTCGATGGGATCCAGAAGGACTTGAAAATCAAAGGACCGAAGCTTGGAACGGTTACAAGCTTCAAATACTTTGAAGCAATTGTCTCAGATGAAGGCTCAAAATCGGAGGTTCTCTCAAGGATAGCACAAGTTATCGCAGCTCTAACAAAGCTGAAGACAGTATGGAGAGATAACATATCGCTTAGATCAAAGGTGAAACTGATGCGCTCCCTTGTCATATCTATATTTCTGTAGCCTGTGAGTTATGGTCCTTGACAGCAAAGTTAGAGTTAAAGAATGCAGGCCTTTGAGATGAAATGCTACCAAAAGTTACTGATCATTTCGTACAAGGACCTTGGAACTAATGAGAATGTTCACAGAAAAATCAAGGCAGCCACTGGAAAACATGACGAACTCCTGATTTTGGTCAAGAAACCAAATCTGAGGTTGTGTGGCCACGTCTCAAGGTCTTCTGGCTTAGCAAATATAATGCACACCTGCACGGCACAGTGAACAGAAAAAGAAGAAGGGGTAGACAGAAGAAGAGGTAACAAGAAAATATTTAGGAGTAACAAGAAAATATTTAGGATTGGACATGGATGGACTTTCCCAGCTCATATAGGGTAGCTGAAGACAGGACAAGGTGAAAAAGGATTGTTGTGAACTCATCTGTGGTGCCCCAACCACCTCACAAGGTCATGAGATAGACTAGACTAGATGATGTAGTGCGGCTGGCCGCTTTGCGCCCACAACACTGCACTCAGCATAAGCTGCAGTGAAAATAAGTAAGATTCCATTGGAAGCAAGAAATTAACCAAAGAAACGACTTACGTGAGTAATGAAATATACATCACTAGCAATGACCCCTACTTTCCATATCACTCTAAATGAAAGCCTGTTTTAGGATAGTAAGGTAGCACCACAAAGTTTTCCGCCATTTTTCAAAGAGAGACAACATATGTGACTTCTTGGTTGCCTTTCTGGGTCCGAGGTTCTAAAACTTGATAAATAATCTCAAACTCAAAATAAAGCACGCCGATTGGCTGCTTCCGAGCATGTGCTCGGAAGCAGCCAATCAGTGTGCTCGGAAGCAGCCAATCGGCGTGCTTTATTTTGAGTTTGAGAATGTACTCAAGTTTTATAACCTCTGGGCCAGGAGGACGAACCCCTTCTCAAATGGAGTCAACTCTTAGAGAAAAGAATTTGCTCATAGAGGAGCAAATTCTTTTCTCTAAGAGTTGACTCCATTGAGAAGGAACGCAAAATGAAAATGGTAGAGTTGCTTCCCAGGAAAGTGTCCCCATGCACATAAAATTATACGAATACATGTACCTTTACTAAAACTTCATCGCCGTTCGGTGAGATGTCCCCGCCCACGGGATCATGGTGGGTCGACGGCGCCGATACAACAGCGGTGGAAGATACGGAAACCCTGTGACTATGAGAACCAGGTTTGGCCCACGCTGAGTTAGGCAACTGAACTAATACGCCCCGTCCGTGATTGTCTTTGGATATGAGGTAAACATTGGCTTGTGGATCAACCATTATTGTTTCGCAGTCGTCCTCATGCCAACTGAAATGAAGGACTTGTTCAATCACATAAGAATTCCGCAATATTATACACATATTCGTTTACCAGCAAAACAAAGTAACGCCGCATTTTAGTTATTTTAAAATTCATTAAAAAATTCCAGCTGGCTTATATCCCCGTTTCAACGTCAAACAACGTCTTATCAATGTCGATGCAACGTCATGACGGGGTATCGACGTTGGTAAGACGTTAGTTGTAAAGGGTGTCACTCTGCCTTTACTACTGACGTTATTTTAGTGCTGTTTGATTACTGGGAATATTCAGTGAGCGGCGTTTTTATTTTGTGACTAATATACACTGCTCAAAACATTTGAAGGAATGCCAAATATTTTTCCGTAGACGACATTGCAACGCATTCCGACTTTGAGGGTCATTTACTTTTGCTCGACAAAGACAATTTTTTTCCATTTTCTTGCCAGTTTTCTTAAAGAGGGTCGAGGTTACTGACAGCACAAGTTTTGATCCAATATTTGCCCTGCTCATGCCCATGTACTGTTTTTTATACAAATGAAATTTTGGTAAAAAAATTGCATTATTTCAGAACAGTGGAAGAGCATGAAAAGTACATCCAAAATCAACACAATCAGTTTGCCTATGAAGCTGAATGTCTTACAAGGTGACCTGTTTGAAAGGATCACTTTGAACTCAAGTTTATGAGATTTTATAGACTTCCAGAAAAAAGCCTCATTTTCAGAAAAATCGAAAAATGCAAAATCTGTTCCATGGAAATGATCTGGGTATCAGTTGTATTGAAATTCTGGTTGTCTAAAACTGTGATCGTTCTTGCAACCCCTGCAAAGGAATAGTGAATTCTTGGTCTTTAGCGATCGAATTTATGGGTCGTGGAATGTTGTAGTAATGTCTATGGGAAAATATCAGCTGTTCCTTTAAATATTTTGAGCAGTGTATATACTAATGTATCTCGCATGTTTGCTACCGGTCACTACAGAGTTCAGTCAGGCTCCAGGAAAAGTTTTCGGCAGCGACGCAAACTCGGTATTTGCCAGTGTCATACAGGCCAAGAGGACACAACTGCGGAGGAGTTTCCACCGACGACGATGACGACGCCAACCCCTACAAGAGTGGAAATTACTTATGTCGGCTTTCTCCAGATCCTAAGGTCTAGGGGTAGACCTCCATGTTGTTATGGGTAGACTGCCATTTTTAAAAAGTGGAAGAAATTTCTATTTACTTCTCTGAACGACGAGCCCCTTTAGAAATGGGCTTTACACTTAAAGGAAAAATGCTTCCCCTATTGAGAGGGGATGCAAAACTAAAATGTCTGAGTTGCTTCCCCTAGCGAATGAGGAAAATAACTAAAACATATTAACCTTTTTTGGCCAGTGGACGTGTCCACCCTTATCATTTGGAAATGTCCAGTTCTAGTTTTAGGGGTTCCTTATGGATGCTTTCATTTTTATTGTTTTTTTAATAGAAATTCCTGTACGGAAACAATCTAGACCCTGATCAGACGCCGCGTTCTGTGGCGTCTGATCAGGGTTTGCACTGTCTGCATACAGTATATATGTCCCTAAATGGGTTTCCAGTCTTGAAAAGCTTAAAGTGGAGTTTTCTTTTTCTTTTTTTTGTACGCGTTCCATTGTCACGACCTGGGGCCATATTTATAAAACGACTTAAGTGGTTGCTATGCTGTTGCTAAGGCTGAATTTCTATGAAGGAGATTCCCTACAACTATGAAATTTGCTCTATAGGAACAGTCTGAAAATTTAGTCAGACTATTCGATTGCATTGCTTGCTTATTTGGAGCCATGCCATTCTTGGGCCGTAAGTTCAACCTAAGTGGCAATGTTGTTCTCACTTCTGCCAGTAAACTGGTAATAGCGAGTTAACGTTAAAAAAACGACAACAGGTCAGCGAGAACACGCTATTACTATTTAACCCTATAAGCGCCAAAAAATCAAAAAATGTTTCGTCCAAGCGATATTATATTGAGAATTCGAACACTAGAGAGCAAACAGTGTAGATTCAGATGCGGTGGCTCATTATGAGCCACCTCATCTGGATCTACACTGTTTGCAAATTTAGCTATTTTAATTTTTCGCGCTTTAAGGGTTATTAAGTAAAAGGAATACCTGAATCTTAGTTCGGCTTCCGCTCGCACATCTCGATCCTCTACAAAGTATGGTTCTTCCAGTCTATAGATTGTGTTCTCGCTGCCTGTGTTCCCGGTGTCAGCTGAAAACCACAATAACTATATGAGCCGCGACACGAGAAAACCAACAAAGTAGCATGTTCGTCCAGTGCAGACTCAGTTCAGCCTAAACATCCGCCCAGTCTAACCAGAGTCTCTGCTTTGCGCTTAAAGGGCATCTAAGGTACTAAGCAAGCGCCATGCAGACAGCGATGACTCTGATCAGACTGGGCGGATGCCCAGGCTGATCTGATTCTGCGGTGGGCGAACATTCCACTTTGTTGGTTTTCTCGTGTCGCGGTTCAAATATATCAGAACATAACTGATCATTCCTTTACTCGGTATTCTCACCATAAAATCTGCTGGAAACTTACTTAAACTGGTTCTGTGTCTTATGTGGACTTTTTCAGTTTGTGTGTGTGCTTCATTCCCTTTGATTTTTGGGGCGGGACGTCGGGTTTGACTATAAATTCCTGATCATTGCCTGTCTTTTTTTTATACTTTTCAAATAACGTTCGATTGACGCCATGTCATGGCTACGCCTGTGTAACGTAATGGCCGAACACGTCGTTGCTTACTTTCCTTCGACCCATATTAAAAGTATTTTCTACACCAGAATACACATGAAAACACTTACGTACAGGACGAGTACACCGAGAAACCGTGCAGACGAATATTTACACCTTCTTAAAACAATGTAAGCGCTCGCCCGATGTACTGGTACAAAGCTGAATGCTATCGGGTTCTATCTTCATGTTTTTCTAATGAGCATTGTAATTTTACCGATGGAATTAGATCTCCATTGTTGTTTAGATGTTGCATGCCATGTCTCTGTGGGCATTTATAAGCCTTTCAAACTGGCTTCTTTGACTTTTGTTACTGTTCTATGTCCATTTTGAACCAATGAAATGAAAGATTTGATGTCACATGATCAAATCTTTGTGTGTCATTGGTTCAGCGCCATTGTTTAGCGATTATCGGAGAATGAGGAGACAGATAGTAAAGAAAAGGAAAATACTTTAATTCACATGCAAGAAAGCAGAAGCAATCCTTGTGGGATCTATTTGGATAATGTATGTATACTACCTGGTAATGCAATCTGGGCCATGATATTGTTCTACCTCCGGGTTATTGAAAAACATTTTGGCCCAGAGGTTATATTCTCAAACTCAAAATAAAGCACCCTGATTGGCTGCTTCCGAGCATATGCTCGGAAGCAGCCAATCAGTGTGCTTTATTTTGAGTTTGAGATTATTCTCAAGTTTTTTATAACCTTGAATCCTGATTGTTTTAACTCATATATCTATGTCCAAACCGAAAGGTCCATTTATCTCCGAAATAATCTGGTTTGAACAGTAATTTTTGAAACTTAACATGCTTTGATTTATTTGCATGATTTGCAGTGCAAATATTTTATTCATATGGGGTTTCCAAACTAAATAAAGGACCGCAAGCTTCGAACCCCATTTCTCGGTTTTTGCACTGAGAAAATGGAAATAGAACACTATAGCATTCAGCCGACGAATACTCACAGTATCCGAACGCACTGTACCATCTCTTCCGGTTTTCATAGCGTTGAATCGAGAGTACAAAATTCGCTTATAACCAGTAGCCGGAAATCATTATGTTTTGAGTTTTTATCTGGAATCTGCTGCGTCATTTATAGTTATTCAGCTTCGAAAATGTAAAGAGGTAAGTTTAATATAATTTTCTCTTCGGTCTTTTACTATATTGCCATGTACAATGAAAAACTCCTTGCCGTCGCAGATTCTTTTTTCCGAACAGCTTAATTTAACACGGGATTGTGTCGTGCAAAAGCTATCATTCTTTTATCAAAACTAACACACTGTAGATTGATAACGCCTTCCGTTTATTCTAAAGATTTTTTATAAAACACGTAAGAAAATGCTCAAAATGGTTTAAGAATCATGCCAAGGGCGATTTGAATACTGTACCAATTACTACCTACCCATACACGACATTGTACAGGGTAATAAAGTAAAAGACCGAAGAGCAAATTATATTAAACTTACCTCTTTACATTTTCGAAGCTTAATAGCTATAAATGACGCAGCAGATTCCGGATAAAATCTCAAAACATAATGATTTCCGACTACTGGTTATAAGCGAACGTTTGTACTCTCGATTCAACGCTATGAAAACCGGAAGAGAGTGTACATGTAGTTCGGATACTGTGATACTTGTACAGCTTGGTACCGGTACATGGCTCGGTGAGCGCTTATGTTGTTGAGCACACCTCTGCGGTAGACTTATTAAATGGAATATTCGAAATTCCATTTCCATGGGCTAAAACTTACATATTGTTTGATCGTATCAGTCGATTTAATCCATATTTAATGTATCATGTAAAAGCTAACTAAGTATACGGACCCACGGAAAATTGAAAGAAACACACAGCCACTTTGTCAACACGTTAAAAATGAAATATTTGAATTTGCAAACAGCGTAGATCCTGATGAGGCGGCTCATAATAAGCGGCCTAAACTGGATCTACACTGTTTGCCTGCTCTTTGCCTTTGAATTCTGGAACTGATATAGCTTGGACGAAATATACTTTGCGATTTTGAAGACGTAATTTTTGTCGTCTTTTATCATTATTTATTTATTTATTTATTTATTGGCTCCTAATGGTTAAGCACTGATTCTGTACAGTACTGCACGAACTTACCAATGTAGATGCAGTCAACCGTTTTATCATTCGCATCACATGGTCCAACCGCTATATCTTCCCAATCACGGTTATGAGCGTCATGTATATCATATGTTGCTACCAGGGTACCATTTGTTGCTAAGACGTATACTTCCGCTTTGCCGCTGTGGTCATTTATGGTATACAAAAGACCAGGATGCACTCGACTGGCGGCGCAACCTGATGCTTCGGCAACATGATGGTCAGTCACAATCCCTGTAATTTGTGCTTGTGAAAATGATGCCGCTGAAATACCGGTAAAACATATTTTGAAAACATAAATCATTATAGGAAAGAGACAAACCAAAGAGAAGATAAAGCTCGATTTCAATTATGCTGCTCAACAACATAATGTGAAGCGTTTCTCACTCTCTCAGTCCTACATTTCCCCAGCTAAGCTTCCACACAGCGGAAGTAAACAAACACATGTGCCTGTAAATCCCCATTTAATATTTGATATTTGAGATCAAAGGTTATGTTTATGCTGGGGAAAGTGAAGTACTGCTCTGGCACTTGTCTGGATATCTCAGTAAAAATTATATTGTGTATAATTATTATGACTAGGAAAGGTGATTTTCCATTCCTTCTGGAAATTTAAAAGATACTGATAAAGCTTCTATGTGACAAACGTTTAGCAGAAATAAACATGTATCAATGCAATAAAAAAGACACTTGTTCACAATATTTGCTGTAGTCATTTTCAAAGTTTTGTGATAATTTTGTTGTTCGACTAGTTCACTCGAGCCTCTTGGGTAAACATCGTAACGAGAATTCTACGAGAAAAAGGAAGAGTCGTTTTTCTTCCATTTTTAAAAACCTGTTTCTGCTATTCCGCTAGTCATGATGTGTGTACATCAACCGGGATATCAACTGAAAACTTGACATACCGCCAGTATCCTCAAAAGTGAGGACACAAATTCTGAGTATAACGACATCTTTTTAGCATCGGCTCGATGGTGTGTCTGTCTGTCTGTCTGTTTGTGTCCCAGTTCGTTTCTCAAAAGTGGCTTTACGGCAGCAACGGATACAACTTCTCTCAACTTTAAGGTACTGCTTAAACTTCAATTGTTCAAGGATAGTTCAGCAGTAGTAATGAAGAATTCTGTGATGAAACGCCGTTTACATTCAGACAGAATAGCACCTCCAGCAGAACCCAAACCCGTAACCCCGTACTTTGAAGTCGGAAGCGCTTACCAAACAGCCACGCGTCGTCACTCTTTGAACATTACATTTGTTAAACAGTCTTACGGAGACTTCATCAAGGTGAATAGGAACACTTTCAAAGGTAAAAATTCATTTGCCTCCCTTCTCAATAAAGTAGGGCTTTCTAACCGTGGACGTAAGGCAACAAAACAACAATAAATCCTTATGAGCAAAGTCTCCTTTTTTAAGAATAGACCCCATTTTGAATGAGCTACATCGCCCAGGGAAGCATACAGGAACTAAAAAAAACTTTTTCTCTCATTAAAATGGCGGACAAACATAGATTGGTTGGTTGGTTGTTTTGAGGTTAACCGCTCTAAGTCTATATCGTGTACTTTTATCCAAATAAGAAGGGCTCCCGGTTCTGGAATTAGAACCAGCACCATCGCCCGACCACCACCTCTTCCGAGTATGGAAGCGCTAAGCATATGGCCATTCTGCCTTCCTTTTTAAACACTATGCCTTAATTAAACAGCCGAGCCGTATAAAGACTTTCATTGAGGCGCAGGTCCGGACCCAGACCACCACGCACTGGTGGGGTTCTGTATAACTGGTGGGGCTTGGAGTTCTCGAGATGTGTGTGTGTGTGTGTGTGTGTGTGTGTGTGGTAGGAGTGGGTAGCGGTGGGGGTGAACATATATGACATAATTAGGGATCAATTTGATGAGAATTTTTGATAATTTCTTTTTTGCCTTGAAATATATGTTGTGATATCTCATTAGAATCGCTTCGCGGAGGCGATCTTATGAGATGTCAGAACATATTTTTTAATCTAAACACAGAGATAAAATCGAAAATGAGCAAACGGTTTATCAGTTTTCTCCATTTTTCTTTAGAAAGTTTTATCTCAAACTGTGATCAGGGAATTCTGATTATCTGGGGGCCTACATATTATACATAACGGAGGCCCAGATGGTGGGCTGAAGCCCCAAAGCCCACCCCCCTGGATCTGGGGCTGAGGCGACTGCAAAGCAACTTACTATAGCCATTTTGCACCTCTTCTAAGAGGATAATTCTTAAGGACAGAATTATCTCCCCTAAGAGTAAATTATTTCCTGTAAGTGAAAGCAGATAAGCATACCGGGAGTCACAAAAATTATTACCTTTCTAAAAATGGAGAAAAAATATGGAGGTGTCCCGATACATGTACATCTTAACATTACAAAATTCTAAATTACTTACTGGTTAAAAATCTTCTTTGTTCGACAGCGCTCTCTGTAAGGCAGAAAATACAAAATACAAGCAAGACAGCCAGTCTAGCGAACAATCTCATAGCTGCCATCTCTATTCTAACCATTAAACAAACAATAGGAAATGTTATGTCACAGAACACCTATTTATATATTAGAGCTATGTGGCCAACATGGCGCTATCTCTTACCGAAAATAGCGTTATTTCTCAAGATTTCTTCCGGTTTTGCATTATCATCTCTTATCAAATCTTTAAAATCAAAAGTCATGTTTGTTTATGTAAAAACTATTGTAATGTTCATTGTCAAATTTGTATGTGTTAAGGCCCGTCTGTGACCTTAAAGCACTTTATCTTTCTCTATGATTCCACAGATTTTCTACCACGTATCTCAACATGTACTACCATAAATATTAATCTAAGAATTAGGACACCGAAGAAAAAAATGAAATTGTCCTTAAAGTGGGACAATTGATTTTACAATTCTCAGTTGGCAAATGACGTCGTACTGACGTCGATGAGACGTTATAACGTCGCATCGACGTCCTTATGACGTCGTTATGACATCATGTGCTTGCTGGGAATGCATGCACGGATTGTCTCCAAAAGATGGAGGTGGAATGAAAAAAAGTGTAGATTCTGATCAGACTGTACGAAACACAGTCTGACCTGGGTCTGTACACTGTAAAAATCGCGCTTATCTATAAAACACAAGTGGTTACATGTTTAGGGGTAAACATGTTTAGGAATATGTCATATAGCTAAACATGTACTTTTCTATTATTTTCCCGGACAAAGTCTGCTAAACAGGTTTTATTCTGTTACGCGTTTCGGATGAATCCATTCTCTCTTTTCTCCGTTGAAGAACAAAAAAAAAAAGAGACGAACATGTTGACAGAGGAAATTTTCAAAATAAAAGGTAAATACAAGGGTTGATCCAGAAGTAATGTCACTGTGTCCATTGCGGGCTTATTCACGGTAGCATTACTACAAAAATTATACTAATCTGCACTGTAATTCAGTTCTGATTTACAGAATAAATATATAGTTAGAATCTTTTTCCGTTCCATTTATATAGACGTTCAAAGTATGCCACCAACGCCACCGCGCCGCACGTTAGAATAACGTTAACTACATGAGCATAATTTTCAAAGGCAATCACAAATCAAAATCAAACTAACGCGCCAAATCAATTTAAAATTTGATGCAATCACGAAATATATTTCTGTCGCACACTGTTGAAATTTGAATATCGTCACTTCAGTTTGAAGTTCGCTAGCTAGGGCTAATGCTTCTTGCTGCCGAGAATAAAAATGTTGATTTCTGACAAAAGCGTTAGCGGATATATATGCGATTTTCCTCAAACTTGGAATATCACCATTTGAGATTCTAGAGCTATTAAGTTAGACATGTGGTGATATAACACTTATTATGAGGCTTGTGTAAAGGTGCAATCAGCGCGACACGGGTGCAGATGAGTCGCTATAGGATCATCCGAAAACCGGAAGACTTTATTAGCAATGTCGGACAATAACGTCAATCTTTTTGAGGCCCCATATATAAAAATCAATGTTCAGCAGTTTGAATATTGTGTAAATTCTGAAAATTGAGTTGGGGCCTGTTCAAGTAATATTAAAGGTGAGACAGACATGGGTGAGCAGACATTAGTGCTATGCTGGAACAACGAATTGCTACTTTGGACATGACTTGATATCGAAACTTCGTCTGGTGTGTCAACGACGTCATTGACGTGCGGTGCGTTTCGTTACCATGCCTTCTGTCTATCTCGATATCTCACTTACTCTGCACTGTATTTTTATGACATTTTCAGACCATAATTGAAATAGATTAAGGTACTTGGATACATAATTTTGTTGCTCTCCCTTGATCCTACACGATTTTATAGCTGCAGTGACATTACTTCTGGATCAACCCTCGTATAACCAGTTTTGTACATGTTTAATTTCTAAACATAAACCTAAACATATTGCAAATTGAACATGTTACTATTTAAACACATAAAAATCGGACTGCATTTTTGCATTGATTCTAAACACATTTTGTTTGCTCAGACCTAAATGTCCCAATATATTTAGCTTCGTTTGGGCATCACAGACGACACCACAACAATCTGTCTGCACTGGTCCCGTTTTCAGACACAGAGCCCTTATTGTGCTGTTAATGTTGACACTCCCTTCCACTCTTAAATGTGTGTGGGCACACTACAATGTTTTCTGCCATTTTTACAAGGTAAACAACATTTGTGGTGTTTTGTTTGCTTCCCTCATGCTCATAAATGCTCCAATGATCAGAAAGGCTACTGGGGAAGTCGTGTGAAGTGAAGCTCTATGTGCATAAAAATGTGAAAAAAAAATGAGTTGAAGTGATCACTGAGCAAAGAAATCAAGTTTTTAATATAACTTGTGCCCCTACTCACAGTGTTTTCATCAGAGCAGTGAAAACATACCCTTTCCCACTCCAAACCATTCCCCTGGCATTCACGGCTGGCAGTTCACGGTTTATTATGGCTCTTTCCATTTTACAGTGGGTGGGGCTATAATTCAAGCGTTTCATGACTTTTAGCTATGTCCACTTTCTTTACCAAACCATACGAACATTGAAAAAGATAGAACTCTGACCCGGGAACTCATATACATGTCAGGCCCGGATTCAGACCACCACATACTGGTGGGGCTGGGGGGTGTCGATATGTATTTGGGAAGGGAGGGGTGGAGGGGGGAGGGGTTGAAAATGACATAATAAATGATAAATTTGATAAAAAAAATTTTATAAAGTCTTTTTTTGCCTTGAAATATGTTGTGATATCACATAAGAATCGCCTCGCCGAGGCGATTCTAATGAGATGTCACAACATAAATTTTAATCTAACCAGACCCAAGTGGCGAGGCTGAAGCCCCAAAGCCCACCCCCCTGGATCCGGGGCTGCATGTACATGTACAATGGTCGCCCCAGTAAATAGGAATAGCGTGGGGATCATATAACTGTTATGCCTCATTTTAACTCATTATGAGCTAACTCATATGGATCTGTGCTGTTTGTACATTCAGCTATTTTCGCTCTGGCGCTTTGTGTGATGATTAGAGCGACACGACAAAATCAACAATGTGCCAAGCGAAGACTCAGATCAGCCTGGACATCCACCCAGCCTGATTAGAGTCTTAACTTTGCGCTTGAAAGGTAGCTAAGGGTCTACACTAGCTCCATGCGGACAGCGAAGACCCTGATCAGACTGGGCGGATGCCTAGGCTGATCTGAGTCTTCGCTGGGCGCACATTCCAGTTTTTTTTGTTTTTTTTGTGTCGCGGCACAAAAAATTTCTTATCAGGGTTTATCAAATGTCCTTGTGCTTTCGTGAATGAGACAGCAGAAAACAGTACTGAACTGACATATAACAAGAGCTGTCACCAGAGAGACAGCTCGTCTGAACAGGTGCTTGCCCATCACGAGCACAAAGTTCTAAGAATGCACATGGCCTTGACCTTCAATGCTAATTAGGAAGTGATTCCGGCATCCGGTAAAACTCTAGAGTAGTGCTGCCTGTCATTAGTCCCTGTAAACTCACCCAAGCACTGTGAAACTATAAACTTTCTGAAAACTTAAAACAAACTTTTAACATCACAGAATTTCCAAGTCTGTTACTTTGATCGAAAGGTCACTTAGGGAGGTAGGGCTTTAACTGTGTAGCTGGACTAGCTTCACACAGGATTCTAAGTAAGTATCAATCTAAACACTTAACGCTGTCTTGCTAGGAAAATTTAAGCAAAAATTTTAATAAATAACTTCTGAGTCCAAGACCACGACCTCGGTCAGTAAGAGTGTTGTGAGGTGGTGGTGGTGGTGGTGTGAGTGGGGGTGTGGGGATTCTGCACAAAGTCATTGACTGTGGAAGTTTTAAGTAAATCCATATATGGGTAAATGAGGAATGGGCTTCATTCTCTATATTCTCAAGATAGAGCCCAGCTTTAGACGTTGCCTCTTTCGCCAGCACCATGGTCACAGACAAAAGTCCCACAAACGTGCCCACTGGGCACACTGTTGAATCAACATTGAAACAATCTTGATTCAACGTCATGACGTTGAGTCAACGTTAATTCATTGTTTATTCGACGTTGTCGTCCTGCTGGGATGGGTAGAAGTCTCCTTTCGAAGCTGTGCTAGCACCTGTTTCACTTGGTGATCTAAAGGTTGCCAGACATTTAACAACAATCTCAGCACAACGGAGGTTGGATGGTAGAACACATCGTTGGTCCTTTTCATGGCTTTAATTAATGCAGGCCATCTGGGGAACGTTGAAGGCTATGGCTAAGGCCCTGTATTGTACACTATTGAGGTCTTTTCAGTGACCACTGTTCGCACAGTGCCATACAGCGAAGCTCAAAACTCAATGGACCTCACCAGTGTTTTACACAAGCTTGCCCGCTTCATTGTCACTTTATTTGCTGGGCATTTTATATCTTCTTCTCTGATGTCTTTAAGAGCCTTGCCTATAAAGGAATCCATAGGATACAACTTCACCTTGCCCCGAGGTTATAAAACTTTTTTCATGCTCAACTCAGCTGAGCATGAAATTTTTTCTGCTCATAAATTTTAAAATGCCAACAATTGTTGGCATTTTAATATTTATGAGTAGAAAAATAGCCTTCTTGGCTTATCTGAGCCTGAAAAATGCTGAATTTCTTGGTATTTTTATATTAATGGGCATTTTAAATTTCATGCTCAGCTGAGTTGAGCATGAAAAAAGTTTTATAACCTCGGTAAGTTCGTCATCTAGAGTAATTTCCAGTTAAATTTCAGTGAGAACTGGTCAGTGGTGAAGTTCTTTTCTGAAAAGATTTCTCAGAATCTGTTTGAGATTGGGATTTCAGTTTTCTCCAGGTTGATTCGAAATGTTAAACTGGCCCCAAGGTTGTAAAACTTTTTTCATGCTCAACTCAGCTGAGCATGAAATTTTACCTGCTAAAATAATTATTGCTGATAAGTACAGTTGTTTTCCTGATCAGTTAAGCTGAGTATGAACTTTTCGCTGCATATGAATATGAAAATGCTAACATTAGTTGGCATTTTCATATCTATCAGCAGAGAAAATTTCATGCTCAGCTGAGCTGCGTATGAAAAAAAGTTTTATTACCTCGAGGCCAGGTTAAAATAACACACAATTAAGTCTAGCTTGCAATATCTGGATTAAAAGCAGAGTCGGCAGTATAAGGCATGGGTAGGCTCATTTTCATTTAAGAATCAAATGAGAAAAAATTGTGATGTCTTTAAGAGCCTTGCCTATAAAGGAATCCATAGGATACAACTCCACCCTGTCAGTTGTGGGTCAAAGGTAAATTCGTCATCTAGAGTAATTTTCTGTTAAATTTCAGTGAGAACTGGTCAGTGGTGAAGTTCTTTTCTGAAAAGATTTCTCAGAATCTGTTTGAGATTGGGATTTCAGTTTTCTCCAGGTTGATTCAAAATGTTAAACTGGCCCCAAGGTTATAAAACTTTTTTCATGCTCAACTCAGCTGAGCATGAAATTTTACCTGCTAAAAATAATTATTGCTGATAAGTACAGTTGTTTTTTCATCAGTTAAGCTGAGTATGAAATTTACGCTGCTTATGAATATGAAAATGCTAACATTAGTTGGCATTTTCATATCTATCAGCAGAGAAAATTTCATGCTCAACTGAGCTGCGCATGAAAAAAGTTTTACAACATCGGGGCCAGGTTAAAATAACACACAATGAAGTCTAGCTTGCAATATCTGGATTAAAAGCAGAGTCGGCAGTATAAGGCATGGGTAGGCTCATTTTCGTTTAAGAGTCAAATGAGAAAAAATGGTCTTTTGAAGTTAGCGGTTGTAGTTTCGATACACTTTGAGCAGGAGCCCTGGTAGCTCTGTAGTGTAAGTTCTGGTCTGCTGATCTAGCGGTTTCGGGTTCGAGATCCGGTGGAGGCGGAAATCTTTCCAACTGCTTCTGCTTCTGCCAAGTAATACTGATCCTTCAACTCTTTGAATATTATGCTATGTAATGACACATCCGGGGAGGAGCAATTCATCCAAGTTGGTCTTAAGAGTATGTCCAAGTAAGGTATCAAAAGTTACAATTATTATACTATTATTTACAATTAAAACATATCTTTCCTGTTGATGGTTAAAGGATTAGTGTATCAACTTAGCCTTGAAGGCCGCCATCCAGCCGGCACATGACGTTAAAATGACGTTGTATTGACGTTGATGCGACGTAATGACGTCGCAGCGACGTCAGTACGACGTCATTTCGACGTCATGTGCCCACTGGGTAGTTACTCTGCCTCCATTGTTCCTGGAGATAGTGCATTCCATTTCCGAATTGTTCTTTGGAAGAAAAACATCTTCCTTCTATCTGTTCTGCAGCTGACAGATTCCCTTATTTCTACTGCTGGGTGTGCAGAGGATTTAGTAACCAAGTTTACTTCTCTTTTAAGGGTTAAGGATTAGTTTCCCTGATCACAGGCCCTGGTGAATGATTGTCCTTGGGCGTATCCCCAGTAAACAATTCTGAGTCTGATTCTGAGCTATGTAATTGGTAGTAGGGCTGGGACGAGTACCCGGGTACCCGAGTTCGGGTCGGGTAGACCAATTACCCGGGTACGAATTTACTACCCGTTACCCGAATGCTTATTATTATGTAATGTATAAATATTCTATTTCAACAGAATTCCAAACAAATAGAGTAAAGTTTAGTTTGACTGACTTGTGTAAATTAAAATCATATATTGCCAAACTATTTTTGCATATTATAACAAAAAGATTTCTACATTTTCATACCCTTCTCAGGCACATATATGCATGTGACAGATACCTTACTTATCATTTGATCCGTTTTTTTTCTTACTGTGGACATACTCCAAAACATGCTCAAAATACTATAGTAACGAGTTCCCGGGTATCCGCGGGTAACAGGGACTCGGGTACCCGGATGCAAAATCTCTACCCGTCCCAGCCCTAATTGGTAGGCTCTGTTGTGAGAATGCCTGGTGTTCTTCTTCTATGTTGGTACTACGCTATTATACTTCCTGATTGCAACTAGATTTCTATCTACTTTATTCATCATGCCAAGAATGGCACCTCTTCTCGTGTCTTGAAAAAGTAAGAAGAAATATTCTCAGAAACACATAATTCAATCTCAGATCCCACCCAAGACACCACGAGGGAAAAAAATACAAAATTAGCCACCACCAAAGACATCAACAGTGGCAGCCATGTGAGCAGCCATTTCCCATAAATCATAATTCCTGACCGCTTCAGAGGTGACGAAAGCACGCCTAACATTACATGCAATATATAGAGAGGCTTCCCTTTGGAAACCTCTTTCAGTTAAATCCACTACTTTATCCTTTAATGAGATTCTACGGGAAGGTAATATAAAATGTCGAAACTGGACAAACTGGAGGCACGAAAACCTTTCGATTTCAGCTTATTTAATACTTCACATGAATGTTTAATTGATCGCCATTTCAGGGTGATGAGGAAGTCTTATACACTGGAGGTGCTGAGGTGTCAGTTTTTCAGGTGTCTGGCTACCCTCCGTTGTACCTTTTCTAGTTTCTTTACGCATGTCTGGGTGTATGGATTCCACACTGTGCTGGCGTACACAACTAGAGGCCTCACAAGGGTGATATATGCTCTTTTCTTAATCGAGATAGCGCCAATGTTCAGGTTCCGTCTCGAGAAGCCGATTACTCTGGCCGCGAGGTTATAAAACTTTTTTCGTGCTCAACTCAGCTGAGCATGAAATTTTCTCTGCTGATAAATATGAAAATGCCAACTAATGTTGGCATTTTCATATTCATAAATTTCATACTCAGCGCAACTCAGCAAGAAAACAACTGTTCTTATCAGTAATTTGCTATTTATTAGCAAGTAAAATTTCATGCTCAGCTGAGTTGAGCATGAAAAAAGTTTTATAACCTTGGGGCCTGTTTGCCCTTCACAGATGTCATTTTTGTGCTCATCCCATTTCAGGTCGTCATTGTTGATAACACCAAGAACTTTGGCTGACTTTACTCTATCGAGGGTTTGCCCATGCAGCTTGTAATCGGCCTGGATGTGTTTTTTCCACTGACAGACAGCACAACACACCTCTCAGCATGAAGCTTTATGTGCCAATGGTCTTCCCATGCAGAGAACGTGTCCAGGTCATCACGTAGGGTTTCGGTGTCACTGGGAAGAATGATGACCAGGTAGACTATTATATCATCTGCAAATAATCGTATTCTGGATCGAAGTCAGTCTTGCAAGGTGGTCGTTAATGAAGTGCAGGAATAACCCTGACCCAATACAGAGCCTTGTGGGACGCCGGAGCTACACTGACAGACGCTGACTTCTCTCCTTCGACTACAACTGCTTGCTGCTTCTTTGATAGCCAGCTCTTTACCTGGTGGAAACTTAGTGGATGAATGTGACGAGATAATCTAATGGGACGCTCAAAATATGAAGGAATTGGCACGGCAACAAGACCATACGTGATCGCGAGACGAGCATCATAGAGGCAATTTTCTAGGGAGCGCCAACCGAGGTTACTCAGCATCTCAGTTACACTATTATACGAGGAATATCTATTTGTTACCCATTTGGCAGCCCTTCTTTGCAACATTTCCACTTTTTGAGTATTCTGTTTTGTGAAAGGACTCCAAACGGTAAAGGCATACTCAGCCTGGGGTCGGATTAGAGTTTTATAGGCTAATTCCTTTACAGATTGATTTTTAGTTTTAACATTTCTTTTAACAAAACCTAAAATTCTATTAGCCATATTTGTAATTTCATTCATGTGGGTGTTCCAGTTTAGATCTTTAGATATATCCACCCCAAGGTACTTTGCACAGGGAACAGCCTCCAGATTTTCCCCATGGAGGGTATACTGGGAAGTGATAGGTTGTCTGGATTTGCTAATATGTAGCACCCGACATTTGCTTGGGTTTAATTCCATATCCAAGGTTCATTCCCATTGTTGTAAGTTGTTGAGGTCATTCTGGAGAGTGTTGCTGTCATTTGGGTTAGCTACTGTGAGGTAAACAGCAGTATCCTCTGCAATAGTCTTACCTGGGACTGAATATTGTCTGGTAGGTCATTGATATAGAGCAAGAAGAGGAGTGGGCCAATAACTGAGCCCTGGGGTACTCTAGATGTCACAGGTGCTTCTGCTGATGACTACTCTTCAAGCACTACCGCCTGGGCTCTATCCCCAAGAAAGGATTTTATCCAATGTAGAGTTTTACCATTCACTCCATGTGTCAAAAGTTTAAAAAGGAGTTTCAGGTGACTGACTTTATCCAATGCCTTGCAAAATCGAGCAAGACTAAATCTATTTGGTTTCTTATATGAGTTGCCTGCCAAGATCCTCAACAAGCTGTATGAGTTGCGGTTTGCATGCTCCATGAGCTTACACAAAATGCAGGTCAAGGAGATTGGCCTGAAGTTTGCGGGATCACTCTTGTCGCCCTTTTTGAATATTGGGCTCACCCTGGCTGATGTCCAATCTTTTGGTAATATGCCAGTTTCCAGAGACTTTTCAGATATTATTTTTACTACAGGGGCGATCTCATTCCTAAGTTCTTTCAGTAGGACTGGTTTGATATCGTCCGGGCCAGCTGCTTTATTTTGTTTCAGATTTGCTTAAAGTTTCTAAATTCCATTTGTCAATTTTATTTCAGGCATTTTAGGGTACCATTACACTTCAGATTTTCTGGAATACTTTTAAGGAACTGCCGTATTTTTTCTACACGCAGCTGGCCTAAACGTAATGGAGATAATGGGGAAAGACACACTGAAACTGTTGGTTTAAAAGATTTTCTTGTTCTTTTTTGTTGGAAATCGAAATGTTTTGTTTCTTATCCATAAGTGATGAGATTCCCTGAGTGTCTTGTCTTGAATTCTTGATCAGGGAGTACAGCTTTTTAGGTATAAAACCAGAAGGACTGCCATCGTCTGTTTGTGCAGAGAGTCCTAATATATCTTGTAAATAGTTATCATATGCTGATCTAATTTTAAGCTGGATCAGATACTTGACCTGTTTAAAGTGGTGTCTGTCCGTGGTCTTTCCTGACTTCTGGAAGTGGAAAAGTTTATCGCGGTTTCGAATTATGTCTTTTTATGTCCCGGGTAATCCATGGAAGGTTCTTCCTAACTCCAAACCTTTTGATAGGAATAAAATTTGAAAAGCCTTGATTTATAGCCGTTTTAAAAGAATCCCAGAGCTGTTGTACAGTTTTATCATGATAATTTAACATAAAATCAGAGGCAAAATCAAACATGTATTTCTTGAAACCATCCCAATCGGCTTTCCTATATAAAGGTACAGATCTATGTTTTTGTAATCCTATTGTAGGCTTAACATTAACATCAGCGACCATGATATGATGGTCAGCAATACCAGGAAGAATTTCAACTTTATTTACAAGTGTGTAGTTAGAAACGATAAAGAGATCTAGGACATTTTCGCCCCTTGTGGGTTCATTGACAACTTGAATCATGCTAAAATCATCCAGCATGGAAACAAAATTGTCAAAAATATGTGTGAAACCACAACCAGGCTAGATGGAGGGGTTGTGTTATGCATCCCAGGAGAACTTCGGGTAATTGAAGCCCCCCCCCCCCCCCCCCCCCCCAGGATCCAGACATTACCTTGGGTCTTTGTAACCATGTAAAGTGATCGTCTTAGTTCCTCAGCACTCTGTAGGTTACCTTCCTTGGGTCTGTAGTATGCTGCAACGAAGAGAGATTTGGCAGAGACAATGTCAATATTTTCACCCAGACAATTTCGCAGTTTGTTTAAAACTGCTTTTGCTCTGTTGCAACAAAGCAATCTTTAACCAGGAATACAACCCCCCCCCCCCTCCCCCCCCCCTAATTGCATCTTTTCCTCTATCTTGCTTAAAGGGGACATAGCCGAGGGATGCTGGGAAAATTCACTATTCTGATGGTTTGATGTGAGCCATGATTTGGTTCCATTCCAATGACGATATCCAGTTTGTAAGTATCAAAAAAGACTGTAAAATTCTGCTTTTTTTATTAACAAGTGACTGACAATTTATGTTAAGCACACGAAGTTTTGGAACTTTGCAGACGAAGTTTTGGAACTTTGCAGACGAAGTTTTGGAACTTTGTACACGAAGTTTTGGAACTTTGGAACAGTAGGCTTAAGGTTCACCGCTGCACTTGGCATATTACCCCTATGGCTATCTTAGTTTGTGGTTAGGGTCATCTGTCTTCTGATCGTCTTTATTTTGTACATCCTGTGTTGTTTCCTGTTAAGCTTTTTTCAGCTCTTGTCAGGGACAGACTTCCTTTGCTTTAACCTTCCTATGAGGTATGCGAGCTTCCATGCTAGTCAGCAATGTGTCTCTGAAATTTTCCAACACAGTCTTCTGGTTCGTCACTTCGGATGAGTAAAGATGCTTTATATTCTTGTTCAACGACTTCATATCTTGTTTGATCTCTTTTCAGTTTGGTTTCTTGTAGAGTGGTATCAGCCTAGGCTTCTGTTGATACTCATCTTAGCAAAGACAATAGATCATGGTCAGAGAATTCAACTATGACATCAACTCTGAGTACTTTATGGTCGGATGTGCTGGCTAGCAAGAGATCTAGAACATCAACTCTCCTGGTGGGCTCTATAACCAGCTGTACCAGAGAGTTGTCTTCAGTGACGTTAAAGATTCTATTGTAAAGGCCTGCATAGGCTGATAAGGTTTCAGAGAGTTGGACATCAATTCACAGCCAGGGAAGTTGAAGTCTCCAGCAATGATCTGTAAGCACACAGCCTTTCTTTGTCACAAGTAAACCATCATCCATTGCTCAGTGACCAGTAAATAAGCTTGCCGCGACACGAGAAAACCAACAGTTTGATCAGAGTCTTCGCTCTGCGCTGAAAGGGTAGCTGAGGGTCTAAGCTAGCTCCATGCGGACAGCAAAGACTCTGATCAGACTGGACGAATGCCCAGGCTCATCTGAGTCTGCGCTGGGCGTATAACCACTTTGTTGGTTTTATCGTGTCGTGGCTCATTTAAAGATGGGCACGACTGTCCTGCAGACAGCCATTAAAGATGGGCACGACTGTCTTGCAGATAGCCTCACACGACAATCATATGACTAGCCTCTGTGTAGCAGTAAAACGGCTACATAAAAGAACTTCGACAACCCATTTCAGAAAAATTCTCTACTGGTTTAAAATAGTATGGCAACATTCTAGTTAGTCCTTTGTGTAAAGGTTTGTAGTGTATGGGTATAAATACCTCTACTAGCGCCTCGCTGTAGAAGCATGCTTTTATGGCGACGTGGTTAGAGTGGTGAACCTTTATTGGAAGTTAAGCAACAGTCTGTTCAGAATCAGAATTGTTTACTGGTGATACGTCCAAGGACAATCATTCACCAGGACCTGTGAATCAGGGAAGCTAGTCCCTAGCCCTTATAAGAGAAGTAAACTTAGTAACTGAATCCTCTGCACCCTCAGCAGCAGAAATAAGTGAATCATTGTACCATTGGCCCATAAGCTGCTTCATCACTTAGACGCAGCTCGCAGTCTGTTTCTGAAGGATGTTCCACTGGAAGCTCCAACGACGTCCTGAGACAGATTATTCCATGGAGTTATCACTCTGGATGTGAAGAAAATTTTCTTCACCTCAGTTTTAACATGCTCCTTATGCAGTTTATAATCATGGCCCCTTAAATTTCTGTTTGGAGTGTTAAAGAGAGTCAGTGGATTGGTACGATATTCATTATTTAGTAATTTATAGGTTTCAGCTAAGTCTGTATATTTTCTCCTCGACTCCAATGATTGTAAGACTGGTGGATCACTGCACAAGGCAAGACATTGTCGTTGCACTTTTTCTAACAAGTCAATATCAGTTTTAAACCAAGGACTCCATACTACTGATGCATATTCCAATAATGGTCTTACAGTTGTTATATAAAGTATGGAGATTTTCCTCTTTGTAATATTTGAAAAGCATCTCCGTATCATTCCAATTCTTTGATTTGCTTTCTTTGTGATTTCCAGTATATGTTTACGTGGATGAAGATCATCAGATATAATTACACCTAAATCTCTTTGCTCATGCACTTGCTGTAGATCATATCCGCGTATATCTTCCAGGGAATTCCAATCTCTAATAGTCTGGGGGTAGAAACTGGACTTGTAAATGTCAGTCCCAGCCAATGGGGTTTGAAATGCCAGGGAATGATGATTCCTGGTACGCCTACTTGGGGGAACAAGGTCATTTATGGGTATACTGGCTGCACCCCTCAGACCTTTGTACAGCATTATGAGTCTACTATCTTTCCTTCTCTTTTTTAGGGATTCCCACTTAGGTTTGCCAGAATGCCAGTCATACTCCCAGTTTCATATGTGTAATTTCCCGTTACAAATCTAGCTGCCCTTTTCTGCACCTTCTCAAGTTCATCTTGAAGAAGTATACTCTGAGGGTCCCAAACTGAACTGCCATACTCCAGGACTGGACGAACCAGTCCCTTGTATGCTGACTCTTTAACATCTTGTGGACATGCTGCCAAGTTACTTCTGAGGAAGCCGAGGGTCCTATTAGCCTGTTCGGTTAGTACTTGGATGGGTGACCCAATACTGGCTGGGGCCCATCAAGTCGCATCAGTGGTGTCAGAGGTGTTGGAATGAACTCACTGGAGACTACTGCCCTGCCTTAGAGAGTGAAAGGGGAGCTATGTAGTGTGGCTGAGTATGTGTCACAGTGACAGAGTTGTCACAGGGTGGTCCAGGGTCTTTCAAGAAAAAGGAGGGAGAAGTGTAGTGTATGGGTATAAATACCACTACTAGCGCCTTGCTGTAGAAGCATGCTTTTATGGTGACGTGGTAAGAGTGGTGAACCTTTATTGGAAGTTAAGCAACAGTCTGTTCGGTTAGTACTTGGATGGGTGACCCAATACTGGCTGGGGCCCATCAAGTCACATCAGGTTTGTGGAGTGTGGTAGTGGAACCAGATTCATAATTCATTGCATGACAAGTAGTCGCTTGTACTATAAATTCGATATGTGTGCAAAAAATACATCTACGTACGGTAGCTTATCTAATGCATGCGTGGCAGTGATAAGATATAAGGATCACTTACAATAGGCCCTTGTGTGCAAAAACATTTTCCAAACATGGCAAAATTCAACTGGGAAAGGGCTTCAGTTTTCTGTTCTGTAATAAGAGTCGATCTGGAGACTTATTGTTCTGCATAAACCCCAAGCGCTTGAAGTTTAGACCATGAAACACCTAGAAATATATATAAATTGGAAAGATCATATGTTAGTATATTATAGGCATTGCCTATAGGTGTGTACTTCACTCTTTACAGTGTGTGAATGTATGGTCTTTTGGTAAGCACTCTCTATGGCTGCTATCATGTTAACTTAAAGTTTCGGACATAAACACGTGGTCAAAATGTAGATCCTGACCTTGACTACTCATTGTACGATTCTAGATTCAATTTCACAACGCTTTCTTGTTGTATGAAATTTGTAATATAATTATTGCAACTCCACAGCTGCGAAAACTCAACTGCTGCGAAATCCGTCTGACAAACTTATGAGATTGAGAAACTTTCAGAGATCTTTCCCTTGGAAGATGGGCTATATATTTTTTTTTCCAGTTTCTTCTCTGCGGCACTAATTTCATCCAATGCTCAGCCTCCTTCCATTTTGTGTACTGACTATGTAGTGATCAACTTATCACAAGGGCAATTAAAGTACTAATTACTTTAATCGCTGTCTTGAAATTTAATTTTAATATTTTGATTTTTGAATTTAATATTATTTAAACCTAGTTATGTACTTACTAAGTTATGAGAAATGTATATATGGTATGTCATTAGGAAAGGGACAAGATGTTTGATTAACCAGAGTTATTCATAAAGCATTAAGATGATATTAGGGTAATCAGGTGGAACTATTTTCAGCAGGTAGTCCTGCAGACTCAGTAGCAGAATTATCTCTAAGTACTTGTTAATTTCTTTTGATCTCTGAGGGTGCAGTTCTGAAATGAGTGACAGAGAGATAAGGAGCTAGTGTAGAAAGTGACCAATCAGAATAGAATGACATAAAGGTGTGAACATGTTAATTAGTCATGTGGTGGTTAGAGAGAGAAATGATTGGACGAGAGGTTGGAGAGATCATGGAAGTGAAGGAAGAATCTGGACATTAGGATAGTTAGTTACCAAGAGTCATAATGGAGAGTTGAAAGTTTACATTAGTCTTAAAGTTTATCATATTGTTTTAAAATTTAGTTTACTCTGTGGTCAAACAAAACAGTCAAAATGTAGTTGATAGAGAGACTTAGGTTCTAAGTGTGGGCTGCAAGGTGGGAATGAACTGAATAAGTGAAGAACAGGAAAAGACAATAAACCAGAAATATGAAATTGAAAATGGACTTGAGTTTTAATTCCCCAAGTAGTTAAAGTTTAAAATGGACCTTAAATGCGCTGGGCGATAACTCATAGAAGCGGTTAATGTTGACACCATCTTGTTTTTATAGAACCCAAAGTTTGATGTAATTACATGTACGTAACGTAGCGACAGAAACACTGTATGACCATTATTTCTTATTGTTTTGTTGATTTCTATGCTGGTATTCAAACCAGCCGTCTAATTTGGATAATAACTTCCGTCAAAACAGACACAGCTTATATTCGAGCTTCCGGTGGAACGTTGAAATAATTTACATACACAGATCAGGTTTTGTGCCAAAGAAAGTGTTTATGTTTGTGTCTATGGAGAATAACAACCAATTGCACCATGAGCAGTGGTCAGAGATGAAACAGATAGAGACAGTTTGTTAAAATAAATCGATCAAACTTCCTGTTTAATCATAATGGCAGCTTCCATATGGAGGTAATTGAAACAATGGTTTTCTGAAGCAACATATGCAACATCATCTACATTTTCTATTGACTTATGTCCTACCATAAGAGCTCACTCTTTGGACAAGCAGGCCCTTTGGGCCCGCTCGTGATGCTCGCTAGTAAGAAAATAGGCACCACATGGCTCCTTACAGTGTGTGAGTGCATGGTATACCTTTTTATGGCTGTTATCATTTTTGGACAAAACCAAGTGGTCGAAGTGTAGACCCTGACCTTGACTACACATTATATGATTCTGGATTAAACTTCACAATGCTTTTTTTGTCGTATGAAATTTGTAATAAAATTGAAACTCCACAGCTGTATGAAATTTGTAATAAAATTGAAACTCCACAGCTGCGACCAACTGAACTGCTGCGAACTCCATCTGAAACCTCAGAAAACGGGCTATATTTTTTCAGTTTCTTTTCTAAGTGCTTTCTATCTTTTTAAAATTCACCCAATGGTCAGCCTCCTTGCAATTTGTGTACTTAACATGTAGTACCCTACTCATAGAAGCGGTTAACATTGACGCCATCTTGTTGTTCTCAAACCGAATGTTTGACGTCATTACGTAACGTAGCGGAAGAAAGATTGTACGACCATTATTTCTTATTGTTTTGTTGATTTCTATGCTTGTATTCAAACCAGCGGTCTAATTTGGATAATAACTGCCGTGGACATACTCACAGCTTATTTTGAGCTTCCAGTGAAAAGTTGAAATAATTTACATACACAGATCAGGTTTTGTGCCGAAGAACGTTATGTTTATGTCTATGGAGAATAACAACCAATTGCACCATGAGAAGTGGTCAGTTTGTTGAAAATAAATCGATCAAACTTCCTACTGAATCATAATGGCAGCTTCCATATGGAGGTAGATTTGGTCAAGAAATTGAAACGATGGTTTTCTGAAGCAACATATGCAACATCGTCTACATTTTCTATTGACTTATGTCCTACCATAAGAGCTCACCCTTCGGGCGAGCACTGTGTTGTATTGGACTCTTTGAATGACAAGGTTAGAAAATATTTCTAAGCTAGAGCTTCAACATGTTCAAGCTCCTGTGCATAAACTGTTTTAGAGATAGATTGTGTCTGAATAGAATGGTTGACATATCTCTTTATTTAGCCATTTTATTTTTTTTTTTTCAGATGGAGAGAGCCTTGAGACGAAGTTATATGGCTTTGAGACAGTCAGGTCGACTCCAGCCCACAAGCTCAGGACAGGTGACATTAATCTATGTTTGATCTATTCAGAGCTGTAGATAAGAAAGGATATTGATGATGATTTGGAGATTCCATATTTTATCAGCTAAAGGGCGAAGGTTTTCCCCGCCAAAATAGGCTGGAAAATCTGGATTGGTCTCATATAAGATTGATCTATATTTTTTGTGGGGGTTGGGGGGAAATGTTTGTTGTGACCCCTCATTAGAAACTTGACATGGCTCTAATGAGGGACCATGTACCTTTTTTTGAGAAATAAGAAAAAAAATAACTCTGAATTTTATCTGGAGCTCTGATAATGGTATTTTTTACTCTCTATATTATAAATTGTGACCCCTCAACATGACTGCCGTACAAAATTTAATGTGGTTCTAATGCGGGTCACAGAAATATGATCAGATACCAATAGATAACCTTGCCAAGAGCTATGGGTTTCAATGAATGTTAATGTCCTATCCAGGAAGGGGAGGAGTGGTAATAAGCATCCTGGGAAATACTACAAATTTGGCCAAAGTGGGAAATACTGATCTTGAAAACATATGACATAATAAGGGATCAATTTGATGAGGGTTTTTTTTATAATCAATTAATGGTTTTTAGCTCACCTGAGCCGAAGGCTCAGAGGTGAGCTTATAGGATGGGAGTCGAGCCGTCGTCCGTTAGTGCGTGCGTGCGTGCGTACGTACGTGCGTCAACACTTTCAAACATAAATATCTCAGAGACCAGTGGGCCGATCGCAATCAAATTTTATCTGAAGCATCATTTGGGTGGGGTAAAGGCTGCATTAGGTTTTGGTGCCGATCAGCTCAGAACTCTGGTTTCCATGGCAACAGATAGCTCCCATAGGGTTATAATGGGGAAAATGGCGTCATCACGTTTTCTCGACTGTTTTTGATTTGATCTTTATCATACTTGCAGGTAATGATGACATACACAAGAGCTTGGATGAGTTCGAAATTTGGCCGGATTCGAGCACAGACTACGGAGTTAGCTGCCCTTGAGCATTTGAAAAAAATCACATAGGGTTATAATGGGGAATATGGCGTCATCACGTTTTCTCAACTGTTTTTGCTTAGATCCTTATCATACTTGCAGGTAATGATGACATACATAAGAGCTTGGATGAGTTCGAAATTTGGCCGGATTCGAGCACAGACTACGGAGTTAGCTGCCCTTGAGCGTTTGAAAAAAATCCCATAGTGTTATAATGGAGAAAACAACGTCATCACATATTTTTTGAAAAACTTTGTCATCGCTCTATTGCCTACATTTCTCAACGGATTTTAAAATAACTTCACACAAATATAGGGCATGACAATATCTCGAGCAAGTTCGACTTTCAGGATGCTGCGCCCAAGGTCAAGGTCACTGTGGCTATTTTTAGAAAAACTTTGTCAGCGCTCTAGCACCTACATTTCTCAGCAGATTTTAAAATAACTTCACACAAATGTAGGACATGACAATATTTCGAGCAAGTTTGACTTTAAGGATGCTGCACCCAAGGTCAAGGTCACTGTGGCTATTTTTAGAAAAACTTTGTCAGCGCTCTAGCACCTACATTTCTCAGCAGATTTTAAAATTACTTCACACAAATGTAGGGCATGACAATATCTCGAGGGAGTTTGACTTTCAGGGTGCTGCACTCAAGGTCAAGGTCATAGTGGCTATTTTTAGAAAAACTTGGTCATCGCTCTAGCGCCAACATTTCTCAACAGATTTTAAATCAGCTTCACACAAATGTAGGGCATGACAATATCTCAAACAAGTTTGACTTCCAGGGTGCTGCGCCCAAGGTCAAGGTCACTGTGGCTATTTTTAGAAAAACTTTGTCAGCGCTCTAGCACCTACATTTCTCAATGGATTTTAAAATAAATTTACACAAATGTAGGGCATGACAATCTCTCGAGCAAGTTCGACTTTCAGGGTGCTGTGCCCAAGGTCAAGGCTATTTTTAGAAAAAACTTTGTCATCGCCCTAGCACCTACATTTCTCCATGGATTTTGAAATAACTTCACACAAATGTAGGGTATGACAATATCTCAAGCAAGTTCGACTTTCAGGATGCTATGCCGAAGGTCAAGGTCACTGTGGCTATTTTTAGAAAAACTTTGTCATCGCTCTAGCACCTACATTTCTCAACAGATTCTAAAATAAATTCAACACAAATGTAGGGCATGACAATATCTCGAGCAAGTTTGACTTTCAGGGTGCTGCAATCAAGGTTTTTGATTAGATCCTTATCATACCTGCAGGTAATGATGACATTCATAAGAGCTTGGATGAGTTCGAAATTTGGCCGGATTAGAGCACAGACTACGGAGTTAGCTGCCCTTGAGCATTTGAAAAAAAATCCCATAGTCTTATGATGGAGAAAACAACGTCATCACTTTTTCATTTTTCATCGGATCTTCTTCATACTTGCAGGTAATGAGGATATGCATAAAAGCTTGGATTAGTTAGCATTTCGGCTAGATCCAAACCACTGACTATGGAGTACCTGCCCTGAGCATCCAAAAAATCAATGTCGCCACTTTTTCTTGGTTTCAACTGATCCGATCCTTTTCAAACTTGCAGGTAATGAGGAAATGCATATCTTAAACAATTTCAAATTTTGGCCAGATCAGGCCAACCACTACGAAGTTAGCTGCCCTTGACAGCTCTGTCTATTGTGCTCTTGATTGGATACTTTTTAAACTTGCATATATTAAATGAGGGCATACATAATGTTTTGGATGAATTTAATTTTCAGCCTGATTGGACCACTGACTGTGGAGTTAGCTGCCCTTGAGCATCTTAAATATCCCTATAGGTTTACAATGTCTCTCAGGTGAGCAATTGTTGCCCTTTGGGCTACTTGTTGAAATATGTGCTGAGATATCTTGGTTTAAACTTTATTTTTTTTTTTGTATAACCAACATATGAAACAGTACATTCATTCACAAAATATATCATATGTTATACAAAACGGGATTCAGAAGAAAGTCAGCTGACTTATTCAAGTCTGTATCCCATTTTGCAATAACAGAAAAGTACATATAACACGTGATTTAACTTGTACGAAAGTACAGAGAGCTATTGCTGTCACTTGGACATTGGCGTGGGCGTCATTCTTAAAAGTTTTATGTTCAAGTTTTTTTATGTGATGGGCAAGGCACTGCAGGTGAGATATAGAATCGCCTCCCCGAGGTGATTCTAACAAGGTGTCACAACATATATTTTAATCTAACCAGGCCCAGATGGCGGCGCTGAAGCCCCAAAGCCCACCTCCTGGATCCGGGGCTGCAGTGTATTATAGCAATAGAGACAGCTTCACATACAGACTCATCTTCAGACAGTTCATATAAGAAATCGAAAGTATTTTGATTGCATGATGATCTATCTTTGTTTCTTACTGATTACATAAAGAGATGTTAAACTGTGTTTAGCTCGCCTGTACAAAAGTACGGAGAGCTATTGCTGTCACTTGGACATCGGCGTGGGCGTCATTCTTAAAAGTTTTATGTTCAAGTTTTTTTATGTGATGGGCAAGGCACTGCAGGTGAGATATAGAATCGCCTCACCGAGGCGATTCTATAAAGGTGTCACAACATATATTTTAATCTAACCAGGCCCAGATGGCGGCGCTGAAGCCCCAAAGCCAACCTCCTGGATCCGGGGCTGCAGTGTATTATAGCAATAGAGACAGCTTCACATACAGACTCATCTTCAGACAGTTCATATAAGAAATCGAAAGTATTTTACTTGATCTATCTTTGTTTATTACTGATTACATAAAGAGATGTTAAACTCTGTTTAGCTCGCCTGTACAAAAGTACAGAGAGCTATTGCTGCCACTTGGACATCGGCGTGGGCGTCATTCTTAAAAGTTTTATGTTCAAGTTTTTTATGTGATGGGCAAGGCACTGCAGGCGATCTATCCTGTACGGGGACAGGTCTTGTTTGCTTTGCATATACATGTATTGTATTATGGCTGATATAAAATGTATTTAAGATTTTCTAGTAGTTGAGGGAAGTGTTTCCCAGTAATATCCAAGAATTATTAGTATTTCCCAGGAATTATGTCCCCCCACCAAAGGTGAGGGGGGGGGCATATTGGTTTCTGTGCAGATCACAGCCGTCTGCGTTGGCGTGACAGTTTCTTGTATGCATGATATATTTTGGGCCAATGGATGGAATTTACATGAACTTGCATGGATACTGGATACATCATTGGGACAAGTTTAAGAGCTGATTAGATTTTGGTTACCTTGACCTCATTTTCAAGGTCACTGGAGGACTTTGATGACAATTTCTTGTACCTACGGTATCTCTTGAACCAGTGGATGGAATTTCACTAAACTTGCATGGGTACATCATTGGGACAAGTTTAAGAGCTGATTAGATTTTGGTGACCTTGACCTCACTTTCAAGGTCACTGGAGGACTTAGATATGTGAAAATTACACTTGAATTGATATATCTCATAAGCCTTCTTTATTTCATAGATATGCCTTTGGGACAGTCTGAAAAGTCTGCTGTGTTTTGATGACCTTGCCCCATTTTTAAGGCCAAAAGCAAACTTACAAATGCATATTTTTTCTCTTGAAAATGAGATATCTCGGTCCAGTTGATGGATATTCACCAGACTTGCATGAATATATTGTGGTGACAGGTTTAAGACATATTTAGTAGTTGGTGACCAGGACCCATTTTTCAAGGGGATAGTCTTCTATGTAAGATATCTTTAGAACCAGTGGACGGATTTCCTCCAAACTTGCATAGATATTTTATTTGTACAGGCTTTTTATTCAATAAAGGGGATGGGAAATAGACTGGTGGGGTGACATCAGTTTTTCTCTGAAAAACTAGTTACCAGTTTTTCCCACCATCGTAGGAAATGTGAGTATTTCCTGCCATTTTACCAACCTGGGCCCTGCCCCAAGGTCACATATGTTGGGCCTTCATATTCTAGTTGATAAAAGCCCTTATTCTTAAACATTATGTCACACACTGCTGCCTTGTTCTGGGCATGAGTGAGAAAGACACATTCTGCTTGCAGAGGATTAGGAGCTCCGTTTTTTTTGGGGGGGTTTTAACGTTCGACTTGATAGATTCTGAAGTGAAATAGTCTTGAAAGAACTGTAAAACAAATGAAAATTTATACAGTGTCACTGAAAAATTAGAATAATCAGAATGGAAAGTGCATAATCTGAATGGAAAGTGATTTTTTGAAAACCTGAATGGTGAAAATGTCCTGCCCTGACAAAACATTTGCTTCATTGGGTTTGGCTGTCCCTGCCACTGCATGTGTTAAAAATACATAAATGAAAATAAATCAGGGGAGTTCAATAGGGAGTTAAGACTTGTGAAATAGTTTTGCAGTGCAGGTGTTTCATGTAGACTGGAGTCAGTCCAAAAGATATAATTCATTCACTTATAAATTCCAGCCCTCTCAGATACTTTAATTTATCTCCAGGTAGAATCTTTTGTTTATAGATATCAGAAGAAAATTATTTTATACTGAGAAAGAAAAATGTTATTGTGTATGTTATGAATGAACGAGAATAAATGAATGGGACTATTTCTAGTCTAGGGTTTCATGCAGTCATTTACAATGATTTTATTCCTCCCCTTCTAAATGGGGGTCAGCTTTTAAAGCAAAGAATTTGCTCCTTCAGGAGCAGATTCCTTGCTATAAGAGTTAACCTCTTTTAAGAAGGTCTTTTCCTCCAAGGAAGCAATCAGGAAGTCATGAAAGTTGTTCCCCTTTGTAAAAAAGGCAGAGAAACATTGAGGTGTACATATGCCCATTCACGTGAAAGTCTTTATTTATTTTCAGACCCAGACTCCAGTTTCCACAAGAAGAGTAATTTGTGATACTGAGTCAGAAGCAAGTTCACCCAAAGCTAGGAAACTTGACAAGGTTTGTTCAGTAACATTTGGCCTCTGGTTTTCATGTTATAGAGAATTACACATCAAGTGAAAACTGCACAAAAATTGTAACAATTTCTGTGTAGTTTTCCACTTGATGTGTAGTTCTATATAACATGAAAACCATTTCTGTATAATTTTTCACTTGATGTGTAATTATGACATGAAAAACGGAGATTGTAATGTCTAACAGGCAAATGGGTTCTTATGTTATAGCCTTAGTTTGCAAACTCTTGCTTATGCACATGTGTGCACATATGTCACATGATAAGAAAGTTCACCTGTTGTCTTGAGCTCAGTTTCTAAATAAAGCCTAACCAGAAGTAATTATAGAGTCTTAAAATAGCTACACAACCAAATGTAATGATACAATATAAATGTATATTGGGCCAGGACCTGTGTTTCATGGTGCATTAAACATGTAGTTTAGCTTAATGTTTAAGTAAGTGTGGTGAACAAAGTCTTCAGACTTACTACATGTATACAATAGCAGCTGGAGAAGCACAGCTGAATGCAGTGATTCATATCAGGCCTTGACCTGTATTTTATGGTTCATTGAACAGAAAAGGTTTTGAAGGCATTGAAATTGGAGTGACCTTGATCAAATGTCCAAGAATGACCTTGACCGCTGGTTCTCAAGAAGAAAATAAAAGATTTATAATGTAAAATTCTCTGAAGCTACTGTAAAACACTTACGTATATTTGGCATTTACTGAATTTTGGCGATATTGGCGGTTTAGGCAAAGAGCGCTAAAATATAAGTCAGCCAATATTTGATTTTCAATACACTTACTGGGCACAGCCTGATCGAGGCTCAAATAAAAAGAACTTGATGTGTTTGAGATATTTTCTATACCGTTCTGTGAAAATTTAAAGGGTAAATACCCTTCAGGAACTGACTGAATCAGATCCCAAACCCTATCCCCAACATCAAAGGGAAAGATTGACAAAGACATCCCAACAAACAATAAATTACAAGTGATAAGTGGAGTAAGCAGCTCTTTCCCAAATAGGTGGCAACCCAGCTATCTTTACTGAACTAAATAATTTAGACCAACAGAAGGGTTAAAATGAAAACACAATAAGTTAAACAGCACCGAACATAAAACAAATGCAACCGCAATGAGGCAATTCTAATAGATACCACAATACATAGTTTAATAGAAAAATAAGAAAAAAATGTTTCAGTTTTACTTAAAACTTTCTTTACTATCTGAAGCCATGGTATATCGTGTGAACGCCAAAATCAAAATGCGCCAATATGTCATTTTTATTAAACCGCCAAATTTTGAGACTGCAGATATTAAGTGTTTTACAGTATACATCATGTAAAGATTAGTCTTTAACATGGTATTGTCCTAAATACAGTTTGTCCAATATCATTATCTGTATTTACGAGGGGTAGTTGATTTTCAAAGTGAATTCTTGGAGTAACAAGCTCCACCATTGTTCCTACTTCTCTGTTCCTACTTAACGTTTAATAGGAGAATATTTCATTTGTAGTTAAACATTAAAGATTGACATAATGTTCAGCCTTTATTCTCAGAGCTCCAGGAGGGAAAGGGTAACAGGGATGATTCAGAGATAATTCTTTTCTTATTTTTCAGTGAAGACGTACATTGTGACCCCTCATTAGAACCATCTCGATTCAATAAGGTCACAACTATGTTTTTATGGAAAAATAAGGAAAATTATCCCTATTACCCCTTCTTATCTGCAGCGCTGATTCTTTGCAGAGCCAACATCAGTCAAGTGCTAGTACAGAGACGGTTGACTGGCAATTGGGGAAGTCTATTACGAGTCCATTTCTGCAGCCCAAGTTAGTGAAAAGTGGAGTGATATATCATTTCGGTGCAGGGACCAGGATGAAAAGGATAAAGCTATTAAAGCTCATAAGTTTATTTTAGCCTCAAGGAGCCCTGTGTTTGAAGCCATGTTTTTTGGACCAATGAAGGAGACGAAGGATGAGATTAAACTTGATGATATCACAGCAGAGACCTTTAAGTTGTTCTTACGGTAAATACAGTTTAATTGAGGATCTTGCTAATCACAGGTTTTGATAAGTCTTCTTTTAACCATAAAGCTGTGGAAGCTTGGGCAATGATTGAAGCTGTGAAAAATAAATTTAAATACTCATTAACTCTTTGAGTGAAAAAAAAAAAAAAGACAAAGTTTATGTGTGCAAAATTTCAAAAATTGGCTTCTTGCACACAGAAATCTCCATGTTTTCATTAAGATAACTGTCTATGCCAGTTTTTATGCCAGAATCTTCTGCTATTTCCATGAACTCTTAAGTTCAAGCATTTACCATATAAAAGTACAAGAAACCAAATTTGACCTTGCTGTTAAAAAGGTCAGGGTCAAAAACCAAGGTTATTAGTTGCACTGAAGTACTCGGTGCTACATACCGAGTCTCAAGGCCATCCATCTATTGGTTCTGAAGAAGAAGATTTTTAAAGAACTACATGTAAATAAGTACTATTACTTTCGTTCTGATCCTTTAACTTGCATTGACGACATGTTGTACTTAGTCATGTTTACAAAAACTAAAGGTTTTTACCATATATGGGCATGGGGGCCATGTTGGTCATGTGACCAGGGCCTTTTGAACAATATTAACTTTGTTGGTGCCAATTTTGTATAGAAATGCATTTGCCAGCACCAAATTTATGTTGCAATATTGGGTGTTTCTGAAAAATAAAACCCTTGGAAGTCTCTTAAACAGCCAAATTTTGTTTTCCTTTCAAAAAGATCTTTGTTTGCCATAATTTGGTTGTCAACTCTGAATTACTTCCCTTGGTTATGTCGTAAAATGGAGATAATTAATGGGACTGTGCCGGTCCCATTAAAATGACAATGGCGCTCTGCTTAGCAGTCTCTGGGTGACAATGGCGCCGGTTATTAATTTCCTGAATCAATTTCCTGCAAGCCCTCCAGGCTCTGTATGAAATTTGGTTGCAATCAGCCCAGTGGTTTCAGAGGAGAAATGGTTTGAAATTGTGGATGGATAGATGGAAGATGACAGACTGAGGAGAGTGGAGCTTGCCTATCCTATGACTCCCCTGGCGCCTTCGGCTCAGGTCAGCAAAAAACATACACAGATTGAAATCTTTTTCCTTTAAACCAGATGGCCAATGACATTGAAACTTGGTACACATCATTTTGAGTTGTCATGTAATATTAGGTTTGTTCAAATGATGACACAAGGTTGATCTTCGATCTTTTTGTCGCACCTGCTGACTATAAATTCTGCCTTGAGTTGATTGTTCAAATGAATAAGTCAGATTCACCAGGTGTAACATTTTAGTCCCCCATCATAGCTGAAGGGGACTATAGGAATAGAATCTGTTTGTCAGATTTTTTCATCGGATTTTCATGAAATTTTCAGAATATTGATGTCACTACATGACGTGAATCATGTTATATTGGGGGTCATGATCGAACCCTTTCTGCCAGTTATGGTCCTTTATCTGTGAACTTGGCAAAAACTTGTGGCCGCAACTCCTCCAGTGTTCAACAGATTTTCATCAAACTTTCAGAATATAGTTGTCATTAAATGAAGTGGATCATATTTTATTGTGGTCATGATTGTACCCTTTCTGCCAGAGTTGCTGACCTTTGTAAATCTGGCCAAATCTTGTGGCTGGATCTCCTTTAGGTTTCAACAGATTTTTATCGAAATTACAGGATATTGTTGTCACTACATGATGTGGATCATATTTTATTGGGGTAATGATTAGACCCTTTCCGCCAGAGTAATGGAACTTTGCTTTGTAAGTGTGATCAGATCTTGTGGCCGCAACTCCTTCTTCGATTTGCAACCTTTTTTTCATTGAACTTTCAGGATATACATGTAGTTGTCACTACAGGACATAAATCATATTATATGGGGTCATGATTTGGTCTTTCCTGCCAGAATAATGGCCCTTTCTAAGTCTGATCAAATATTGTGGCTGCACTTCCTCTTTCAGTTTGCAACTGATTTTCATCAAACTTTCAGAAATACCATTTGACATTGATTATATTTTGCTTTGGTCATAATTGGGTCCTTGCTTCCAGAGTTACACCCTATGTTAGTCAGGTCAGATCTTGTGGCGGCAACTCCTCCTTCAGTTTTCAGTTTGTAGCCATGACTCCTTTCAAAATCAAATATCGCAATTACCGACATGTGTATACATCGGGGGGAGAGGGGGGGACATTCGGCCGTGGGCATTTTATTCACCTTGAAATTTTGTTTGGCACTGTGTTACTAGCATACAAAACCCTCATCTAAATTCCTTTATTTTAGGTATTTGTATACAGATGATGTTGACCTCAACTACAAGACCTCGATGGAACTTGTCCAGGTTGCCCATAAATACAGAGTGTCCAAATGTGTAAAATTTTGTACTGAATTTTTGACAGAAAACATAACTCATGATAAAGCTTGTGCCTTCTTACAACTAGCTCTACTCCTTGACCTGAAAGAATTGGAACATGCTGTTATGAAACATATAGAAACGTATACAGTGTCTGTGCTGGCCTCAGAAGAGTTTTTGGATACCAATCTTGAAACACTAGCCAGAATTTTAAGGAGTAGTGGACTCAACACAGATGAGACTGTTGTTTTTAAATACGCAGATATGTGGGCTACCAAAAGGTGTGAAGAGCAGGAACTGGAAGTTACTGGACCAAACAAAAGGACTGTATTGCAAGATGCTTTCGAGTTGATACGCTTCAGAATTATGACAGTCAAAGATTTCATTAGAATAATGTATCAGAAAAACTATTTTAAACTGGTGGAATATGAAGAAATTGTGGCAGATATAACAGGCTGCAAATGTTTGCCCCAATTCGATTATGGGGGCAAGAAACAGCGAGGGATATCAGTGAATGAAATAGACACATTTCATAAGCATGAGGATGAGTTAGTAGCAAATTTTTATCAGGTTCTTTATGCTGCTAGGCGTCAACAGAAATCATAGTACTGTAAACCACTTAATATCTGCGGTGTCAAAATTGCACTGTTTAATAAAAATTGTATATTGGGGCCGATTAATTTTGGCGATCAAGATATACCATGGCTCCAGCCTATAAAGAAAAATTGATGTTAATCAATGACTATTTTCCTCAATGTTCTATAAAATATACATTGTGGCATCCCATTAGAATCGCCTTACAGAGGCGATTCTGATGGGATGTCGCTATGCATATTTAAATGAAATGGTACAGAAAATATCTCAGATTATATTTATCAGGCACTCCTTCAAGTTGCTATCTGAACCCCTATCAAACTATATGTGAATTTATTTAAATTCATATATAGGTGGATTTATATTTTGGTGCTCTTTGTCCTAACCGCCAGTATCACCAAAATATAGTAACCACCAGATAAATGTGTTTACCTTCAGTTTTTACCTTCAGTTTTCATCACTGTTAAAATTTGCCTAAGTTCATACAGAGGGCAGTTTTGCTTACCTGTATGTACAGATGAAATGTTTCGTATTAAATACGGTACTGCTGTACAAGTCGGTGTGAATGTATACACTTTCAGGGGAAAGCAACTCTTTCATTTCTGATTTTGTTTCCTTTGTCAAGGGGGTCAACTTTTAAATGAAAAAAAAGTTTGCTCATCAGCTTTTTCATGTTGTAAGGCATCTACAGAAATCATAGTATCAATTGACAAAATCTTCAGTTTTCTTCATTTTAAAAACACACCAAAATTTCTACAGAGGGCATTTATGTACCGGTATGCCTGCATGCACAGAGGAAGTGTGTCATATCAAATGGTGCCAAACAGCAAGTCAAATTAATTGTAAACACTTCCATGTGAAGTAGCTCTGTCATTTTAGCTCACCTGAACAAAGTTGAGGAAGAGCTATTGCACTACCCTGGGTGTCGGCGTTGGCGGCGGCATTAGCAAAATGTTAAAGTTTTACGTTAAAGTCATTTATGTGATGGGCAAGGCGCTGTCAGGCGAGAAGTCTTTTATGTGATGGGCAAGGCGCTGTCAGGCGAGCTATCCTGTCCTAGTGACAGGTCTTGTTATTTTTGCCTCCTTTCTCAAGGGAGTCAACTCTTAAACTTTAAGGAAGAAGTTTGCTTTCCAAGATGCAGATTCTTTTTAGAGAAGACTCCATTTTGGAAGGATTTCATCACCAAGGGAAACAAAGTTGTATCCCTTGGAACAAAATGAGCCGCGACACGAGAAAACCAACAAAGTGGTTGTGTGCCCTGCGCAGACTCAGATCAGGCTGGGCATTCACCCAGTCAGATCAGACCCTTCGCTAAGCACTTAAAGGGTAGCTAAGGGTCTAGGCTACCTTCATGCGGACAGTGAAGACTCTGATCAGACTGGGCGGATGCCCAGGCTGATCTGAGTCTGCGCTGGGTGCACAACCACATTGTTTTTTTTTTTCGTGTTGCGGCTCAAATGACCAAGAAACATGACAGTGTTTTCATTCATCTTAAAACAGCTAACATTTATATCACTTTAATCAGAAGATAGTTCATATAATACTCTTTGACAAAATAAGGGATTACAGAGTTCCAGATAAGAAATGGTAACAGGGATAATTCAGGGATAATTCCCCTTATTTTTCCATGGAAACATACGCTGTGACCCCTCATTAGAACCGAATCGTCTCTCCGAGTAGAGATAGTTCTAATGAGGGATCACAACAAATGTTTTCATAAAGAAATAAGAAAAATTATCTGTGAATTATCCCTGTTACCTCTTCTTATCTGGAGCTCTGTGGATAAGCTCTACCATAAAAATTGTAAAAATTGGAACACCTGATATGATTAATGTAAAAACCCTATTAAAATATTGGAATAGAATATTTTTTCAGCGCACCAGAGGGCCCAAAAGATACAGCTGAAATGGCAAACAGTGTAGGCCCAGATCAGACTGCTTCTTGAGCAGTCTGATCTGGGTCTGCACTGTTTGGTTAGACCTATCTGTTCCAATACTTCTAGCTTTTATGGTAACCTGCTAGGGAAGATTTCTAGAATGCAAGAAGTAACAAACTTATAACGTTTTTATACCCCGCCACATGTTAGTGGCAGGGTATTATGTTTTCCCGCTGGCTGTCCGTGTGTCTGTCCGTCTGTCCGTGAGCACTTCGTTTCCGTTCGATAACTTGAGTATTTATAAACGGATTTTATTCATACATGGCATGTGCATTGGTCTTGGGAAGATCTCGGTTGGGATTGTTAATGGGCAAATTTCGATGTCTTCTAATGGAGTTATTGCCTTTTTCATGGGCTTAAGGTGGACGATCCCGGAAGAACTCTGTTCTTGCTTGTTTAAAAAACAAACAGAGTTATTGTTCATCATCAAATCGTCTAACTGTGGAGTAAATACAGTTATAATATACACTTACAATATCTACCGTAAAGATCGTAAGTTTTCGGGCACATAGGTCTGTACAAACAGTGGAAACTGAGATCAGACTGTTCCTTAGGAACCAAAATGATCAAGATCTTCACAGTTTCCATTCCATCTGCGCATTTTTGTCGACATTACTCTATGGTAGAACCGAATAACAGGAAAATAAATAATAGGGCAAGGACCGGCTGTGCTTGCAGCAGGTGCAGAATTTGGGCAGTCTGTTTTGGGGATATTTTTAACTTCAACATTGTTTTTCTAGGAAACGAAACGGTGAAATGTTTGTTTTTTTGTTTTTTTCTTTAACATACGACGTAAATTTTACTAAAATAATATGCATAAGCATGCCCCATTGATTGATAATATTTTTCATGACGTTTTTCATGAAATTCAATTTTCTTGCATTTTTTCAAAGAATGTAAAAATATACTTATTAACAAGAAAACTGCAATTTTGTGTTATCAGTTTGTTTCACATATCATATATTACAGATTATATGATTTGCTGAAATGAAAGTGCATTCATGTGCTAGAGATATGACTTTTAATGGAAAATGTTTAAAAATAATATGTAGAAATACAAAATATTGTTTATTAGGAAAACAAAACGGTGAAAATTGTTTTTTTCTTACCCAAATGTTTTATAGCTCTTTGGGTTATTTAGACGGTATAATGGTTTGAATGCCCCGCCAATATTTCTATTCAGTATTCGTCTACCTTAAAACAGTTTTTGGTCTGTAGTTCTTTTACACTTTGAAATATCTTGATGAAATTTCACAGAAATGATCGAAGTAACATAAGCTTTCAGTTATAAGCAGAATTTTGTCCACCTGGATTATCTGCCCCTGCCCTAGGGCTATATACATGTATGAAATAATGAAAAAAATATGTATAAAATTAGAGTCGAAAGGGATTTTTCTGAAACTTGTAACAAATTATCATATTGATAGCTTTTTGTCTTGATCAAAATTTTGTCCCCCAGTGGTTATCTGCCCCTGACACATGTATACATGTATGAAATCATGAAAAAATCAATATAAAACCAGATTTTCAGTATATCTTGATGAAATTTCATAGAAATGATTAAAATAACATAAGCTTTCTGTTACAAGTAGTATTAAGTCCACATAGGTTACCTGCCCCTGCCCAGAACTATATACATGTATAAAATTATGAAAAAATTCTGTTCATGAGGTTCATGTCATGATAAAAAAAAATGTATAAAAGATAGAAGACGGGGTATTGGTTTGCAGTGGCGGGGTATTACGCAGTCGTTTACGATGCTTTTATTAAAATTTGAATGAATAAATCAACATGATGGCCATGGGATGTGACTGGGTAAGGTAATACTATTAAACGCCCTGAAAGCATTGCACTTTATGAATAGGGTGTGTTTTTTAGAGCCTACAGATGAGTATATCAGTCACTGCCAAAATACTTCTAGTAAACAGTAACAAGGTGAATGGATAAACATATTCTTCCAGATGAAGTAATTATTCTATTTTCCTATTTTCTGCTTCCAGCAATCAGCTCTTAACAGAAAGAATTTGCTCTTCTTGGAGCAAATTCTTTCCTTGAAGGGAGGTTCCTGTTTGAAAGAGTACATCCTTTAGCTTCAGAGAAGCAAACAGGTATTAATGTTGTTCCTATTTAAAATACAGAGGTTGACATGTCAATATATAATTATTCATGGAAAAAAAGGCAGGGAGTGTTTGTTAAAGAGGGGCATTTATCAGGATAAATATGATATGTTTTGCCTTCTCTTGCAGTGTGAAAATTAAGACCTAATCTGCAGTTGCTCCAGTCCAGTCATCTATCAATGAACCATGTTGTTCTCATTGTTTAATTACTCATAGAAAAACATTTTGCATTATGATAATCATGGGTGTAAATCTTTTAAGGTAGTTTGTATGTCAGCTTTAGTAAATCAAAAGATCTATTCAAACATGTTGGAACCACAAGCAAATTAGTCAAAATACCTAAGTCCAAATAAGTGGGCTCTAGCCCCATGCAGGGGCTTCAATATTTTATATCTACAGTAATGCTACAGAGATATCATGTATTAGTTCACATCATCTAGATGTTGCTGCAGATCTTAGGTCAAAGTCACAGACTTGTAAATTTGTATGACATTTGCCTGAAAGTTTTTGTTTGTTTTTGCTTTTAGCTAAGTTTTCATTAGGCAGTGCACTGGCCAAGGGTATACATGAGCCTCTGCTCATTTGCTCTAGTTTGTTAGAGCTGAAATCTTACTTTCAGTGTAATGTCTAAGAGCATTTTATTGCCTGGCCTGAAAGGCTGAGACCTAGTGATCTATTATGGTATGTGGTCAAACGCAGGTCTACAACCATCTTACAAGTTCCAATGCCTAAAAATAGAATCTCTAACATGTTTAATACAAGGATCAATAATCTTCAATTTGTTCATTACGATGTACTGATTCTGGTTCTTAATTTGTAACAAAATTTTTAGGTGTCACACTTTTCTTGAGGTAATTCCAGCATAGTAGACTGACAGCAAAACAAGGGAGGAAGGGATGAATTACTCGTGATTTTACGTCCTTTTAACAGTATTTCAGTCATATCATGAAGGTGGAAGGGTGATAACAAAAGGGTGTGGGCAATTGAACCCGGTTTATGGTGTGATTTAGCCTTCAGTGGTTCTCAAGCCTTGGACAGGTAGATCAGAATGCCAGCTCTTAACCCACTGAGCTATCTGGGCTCTGATAGTAAAACAAAATGTGACAAGACAGATGACCAGAAAATCCTGGTGTAGTAGTGGGTAACACTCAAACAATAAGTCACAAATCAAGAGCTAGAATAAGTATAGAATGTCAACTCTGCAGTCGCTAAGGCTGTCATTATTGAATTTAACCAGATGTTCTTGTCTTTGGTTATCGTTTTCTGTACAATTATATACAAATCAAGTTATTTGCCAAACATCCTTCTTTATATATATTTGACATCATACCAGAGCGTTGTTTTACTGACATTTTGATGGTTTGCTGCTTATGCATGCATTAAATATTGTTGATGAAAATAAGTGCTAGTCAGTGTGAAAACATGGTCAGTTAGAATGATTAAAAGTTTTGTTTTGCAATATTATATGTCTGTTAGTGTCAAACTATGGTGATTTATGATTAGTCTAGTTTTTAGCTCACCTGAGCACGAAGTGCTGAGGGTGAGCTTTTGGGATACCCTGATGTCCGTCGTACGTCCGGACGTCCGTCCGGACATCCGTCAGTCAACTTTTGCTTGTGTACACTCTAGCGGGCACAGTTTCGATCCAATCTTTATGAAACTTTGTCAGAATGTTTATCTCCATAAACTCTAGGCCAATTTCGAAACTGGGTCATGTCGGGTCAAAAACTAGGTCACTAGGTCAAATCTTAGAAAAACCTTGTGTACGCTCTAGAGGGCACAGTTTTCATCCAAAGTTCATGAACCTTGTCAGAATGTTTATCCTCATAATATCTAGGACAAGTTTGAAACTGGGTCACGTCGGGTCTAAAACTAGGTCACTAGGTCAAATCATAGAAAAACCTTGTGTACGCTCTAGAGGACACAGTTTTGATCCAATCTATATGAAACATTGTCAGAATGTTTATCTCCATAAACTCTAGGCCAAGTTCGAAACTGGGTCATGTCGGGTCAAAAACTAGGTCACTAGGTCAAATCTTAGAAAAACCTTGTGTACACTCTAGAAGGCACAGTTTTGATCTAAAGTTCACGAAACATAATCAGAAAGTTTATCCTTATAATATCTAGGATAAGTTTGAAACTGGGTCACGTCGGGTCAAAAACTAGGTCACTAGGTCAAATCATAGAAAAAACCTTGTGTATGCTCTAGAGGACACAGTTTTGATCCAATCTTTATGAAACATTGTCAGAATGTTTATCTCCATAAACTCTATGCCAAGTTCGAAACTGGGTCATGTTGGGTCAAAAACTAGGTCACTAGGTCAAATCTTAGAAAAACCTTGTGTACGCTCTAGAAGGCACAGTTTTGATCCAAAGTTCATGAAACTTTGTCAGAATGTTTATCCTCATAATATGTAAGATAAGTTTGAAACTGGGTCATGTCGGGTCAAAAACTAGGTCACTAGGTCAAATCGTAGAAAAACCTTGTGTACGCTCTAAAGGACACAGTTTTGATCTAATCTTTATGAAACTTTGTCAGAATGTTTACTTCCATAAACTCTAGGCCAAGTTTGAAAGTAGGTCATGTGGGGTCAAAAACTAGGTCACTAGGTCAAATCTTAGAAAAACCTTGTGTAAGCTCTAGAAGGCACAGCTGTGATCCAAAGTTCATGAAACTTTGTCAGAATGTTTATCCTCATAATATGTAGGATAAGTTTGAAACTGGGTCATGTCGGGTCAAAAGCTTGGTCACTAGGTCAAATCTTAGAAAAACCTTGTGTACGCTCTAGAAGGCACAGTTTTCATCCAGAGTTCATGAAACTTTGTCATAATGTTTATCCTCATTATATCTAGGACAAGTTCGAAACTGGGTCACGTCGGGTCAAAAACTAGGTCACTAGGTCAAATCATAGAAAAACCTTGTGTACGCTCTAGAGGACACAGTTTTGATCTAATCTTTATGAAACTTTGTCAGAATGTTTATCTTCATAAACTCTCGGCCAAGTTTGAAAGTAGGTCATGTCGGGTAAAAAACTAGGTCACTAGGTCAAATCTTAGAAAAACGTTGTGTAAGCACTAGAAGGCATAGTTTTGATCCAATCTTCATGAAACCATGTCAAAATGTTTGTTGTCCATATATCTAAGCCCCCTATGAAACTGAGTCACGTCGGCTCAAGGTCAAATCTTAGAAAAACTTTGTGTACACCCTAGAGGGCACAGTTTTGATCCAATCTTCATGAAAATCTGTCAGAATGTTTATCTTCATAAACTCTCGGCCAAGTTTGAAAGTAGGTCATGTCGGGTAAAAAACTAGGTCACTAGGTCAAATCATAGAAAAACCTTGTGTAAGCACTAGAAGGCATAGTTTTGATCCAATCTTCATGAAACTATGTCAAAATGATTATTGTCCATATATCTAAGCCCCCTATGAAACTGAGTCACGTCGGCTCAAGGTCAAATCTTAGAAAAACTTTGTGTACACCCTAGAGGGCACAGTTTTGATCCAATCTTCATGAAACTCTGTCAGAATGTTTATCTTAATGAAATCTAGGTAAAGTTTGAAACTGGGTCGTGTCGGGTTAAAAACTTAGTCACTAGGTCAAATATAAGAACGACCTTGTATACGCTCCAGAGGGCACAGTTTTGATCCAATCTCAATGAAACTGTGTCAGAATGTTTGTTCTTACAATATCCAGGTCAAGTTTGAAACTGGGTCATGTTGGGTCAAAAACTAGGTCAAATGTTGGTATGGTAAAAACTCTTATAAATCTTCACCAGAGCCAGTGAACTGATTAATGCTCAGGTGAGCGATTCAGGGCCACCATGGCCCTCTTGTGTAATAATATGTTATTGACATAGTAGTATCAAAACCTAGTCAGCATGATTACAATTTAGTATTACAGTTTTTATAGTTCTTTATGAGTGTTACCATAGCCAGTAAGCATGATTAAGCCAGACACAGGTACGGTATTTATATGGCTAAAAGACGAGAGATTACCCTTTCAGAAGTACTGCAGATATGTAAATCAGTCATGTAATTCAGCTATAAGATGGGGTTTTCCCCCACAAAAAACAATCCCGAAAATCTAGACCCATCTTCCAATAGTGATCTTGATTTTTAGCTCACCTGAGCCTTTAGGCTCATAGGTGAGCTTATAGTATAGCCAGGCATCCGTCGTCCGTCCGTCGTCAACATTTTCAAACATCTTCTCCTCTGAAACCACTGGGCCCATTGAAGCCATATTTCATATGGAGCCTACCTAGGTCGGGGGAACAAAAGTTTATTCTGGGTATCTGGGTCACATGACCAAGATGGCCGCTACGCCCATATATGGTAAAAACCCTTCAAAATCTTCTTCTAAAGAACCAAAAGGCCTATGACCTTGAAACTTGGTATGTAGCATCGGGCCTGCAGGCTTATCATAGTTTGTACAAATGATGACCTTGCGTTGACCTTGACCTAATTTATGACATGGTCAACTTTGGAACGTTAGGCTTTTATATGGGAAAACGCTTAAACAGTGGATTTCTCAGAAACTATTTAAGCCTAAGGTACAATACTTGGTATACATGGTTAACTAAATAAACAAATGAAAATATTATGTCACTAAAGGTCAAGGTCATTCCGTCTGTCCATCCGTTGTCAAGATTTTCAAACATCTATCCTCTGAAACCACTGGGCCCATTGAAGCCATATTTCATATGGAGTCTCAGTGGGATGGGGAAATGAAAGTTTGTACCCGGGGTCCTGGGTCACATGACCATTATGGCCGCCACGCCCATATATGGTAAAATCCCTTCAAAAATCTTCTTCTCTGGAACCAAAAGGCCTATGACCTTGAAACTTGGTATGTAGCATCGGGCATGTGGGCTTACCATAGTTTATACAAATGACGACCTTGCGTTGACCTTGACCTAATTTATGACATGGTCATGTTTGGAACGTTAGGCTTTTATATAGGAAAACGCTTAAACAGTGGATTTCTCAGAAACTATTTAAAGGTAGGTTCCTGGGCAAGCGATGTCAATTATGTCCACAAAATAATTTCGTCTTTTTCTGTGCAGTATTGAATTCTCTTATTTTTCTGAATTTGTTGCTACTGAGAAACTCGTCAGATGTTGAAGAAAATAGTCGTTTTCCCTTTTGGTTTATTTTCTTTAATTGGAATTCCAGTTCTAAAAATAACTATGTTTATTATGTCTATAAGTGCGCAATTTCTGATGTCATTCTCCAAAGGTCAATTTTCCCTTGATGTGAGCTCTCATAGAGGTCCTGGCATGGCGGATGGGTTAAAACTATCCCAAAATGCAATGCAGCATGGCATCAGCTGCGTTATCTATTTTTGGCGCGACCTAAAAATAGCGCTAACTGGTGTGCGAAGCAGAGTTAGGAAATCCCTTGCAAAACAACTTTTCTAATATTTTTTTTATTTACACTTTTTAGTGAAACTTACTAATTCCCTATTATAAGTGCTTTCCAACAACTTGGATGAAAGTTCATCAAAATTATGATGCATTACACAGTACAGGAACCTACCTTTAAGCCTAAGGTACAATACTTGGTATACATGGTAAACTAAATGAACAAATGAAAATATTATGTCACTTAAGGTCAAGGTCATTCTGTCTGTCCATCCGTCGTCAAGATTTTCAAACATCTTCTTCTCTGAAACCACTGGGAGGATTGAAGCCAAATTTCATATGGAGTCTCAGTGGGATGGGGAAATGAAAGTTTATACCCGGGGTCTGTATCAAATGACCAAGATGGCCCTTATGCCCATATATGGTAAAAACCCTTCAAACATCTTCTTCTCCAGAACCAAAAAGCCTATGACCTTGAAACTTGGTATATAGCATAGGGCATGCAGACCCATCATAGTTTATACCATTAATGACCTTATGTTGACCTTGACCTAATTTATGACATGGTCAACTTTGGTATGTTAGGCTTTTAATATGGGAAACGCTTAAACAGTGGATTTCTCAGAATCGTTTAAGTCTAACATACAATACTTGGTATACATGGTCAACTAAATGAACAAATGAAGATATGTCACTAAAGGTCAAGGTCATTCCATCTGTCCATCCGTCGTCAAGATTTTCAAACATCTTCTCTTATGAAACCACTGAGCTGATTGAAGCCATATTTCATATGGAGTCTCAGTGGGATGGGGGAACAAAAGTTTATACCCGGGTCTGGGTCACATGACCAAGATGGCCACCATGCCCATATATGGTAAAAACCTTTCAAAAATCTTTTTCTGCAGAACCAAAAGGCCTATGACCTTGAAACTTGGTATGTAGCATTGGGCATTCAGGCCCATCATAATTTATAAAAATGATGACCTTGCGTTGACCTTGACCTAATTTACGACAGGGTCAGCTTTGGTATTTTATGCTTTTGTATGGGAAAATGCTTAAACAGTGGATTTCTCAGAAACTATTTAAGTCTTAAGGTATAATATTTGGTATATATGGTTAACTAAATGACTACATGCAGATGTTATGTCACTTAAGGTCAAGGTCATTTTTTACTTTTGTCCAAGGACACTGAAATCCTGTCTCCTGTCAGCATGTTCAAACATCTTATCCTCTGAAGCCACTGAGCTGATTGAAGCCATATTTCATATGAAGCATACCTAGGACGGGGGAATGAAAGTTTGTTCGGGGTATCTGGGTCACATGAACAAGATGGCTGCCAGGCCCATACATGGTAAAAACCCTTTAAAAATCTTCTTCTCCAGAACCAAATGGCCTATGATCTTGAAACTTGGTATGTAGCATTGGGGATTAGAGCCCATCATAATTTATACAAATGATGACTGTAGGTTGACTTTGACCTAATTTATGACATGGTCAGCTTTGGTATGTTATGCTTTAGCTGATTTCTCAGAAACTATTTAAGTCCAAGGTTTAATATTTGGTATATTTGGTTAGCTAAATGACCAGATGAATATATATTATGTCCTTAAAGGTCAGGGTCTTTCGTTGATCTGATTTTAAGGTCACTGAGTTTATGTGGCCCATCAACATTGTCAAAAATTTCCTCCTCTGAAGCCACAGGGCCAGCTGTGAAGCTCCTCTGAAGCCACAGGGAAACCTTCATGGGGACCAAACAGCTAACTTAATGTTTCAAACCACTGCAGAAGCTAGGGGCGAGGTTTGGGCCCAGTAAAACTAGTGTAAGCCCCCAGTAGTGTTTTGTTGCCGTTTCAAGGGGGTACTTCTGTTGCTGTTCCTTGATGTTATATTTTGTGCTGAGTGCGCTTGTCTATGGTCTCTGACGGTTTAGTAACCTTTATTGCTGCCTTATCTGCCTTCTGCTTTGTTTTGTTTTGTGATTAAAATCAAAAATAAGTAAAATAGATGTTTCTGTTATTGGGGTAACTGAATGACCATCTGTTTGGGAAAGAGCTGCTCATTCGGTTTACTGTGCGTGTCTTTCGTAAACTTGTGTCAATTTCTGTGTGTATGTGCTTCTTTCCCTACTGGTTTTGAGAGCGGAATGGGGGATTTGATCGATTAATTCCTGATCATTGCCTATCTTTTTACTTTGTTTGTTGACACATATTTTATTATTTCACTGTTACAATTAGTCAAAAATCACCACAAAGTCAATACAATTTTCTGTCTGAAAATAACAGGGAATAAAAACATAACATAGGTAAAGAACATATCTTATTGGAAATCCTTATTTGTTTTTTCCGGGTTTCCGTGATAATTACATTGCAAATTGTTTAAGATGGTGATAATCACTGATTCGCGGTAAATACAAAAAAATGCATACAATGATAAAAACAACAACAGATCTTCGCAACACTTTATAGGTACCTTTTCTATGGTTTTTTTCACAATTCAGAATCCCCAAATGTCTCACTTGGTGTTAGAAATAGTTGGTATAAGAAGAGATCAAAAGGTAATTTTCTGCGACAAACTCCAAAAGATTAAAGTCGTTATTGAATTATAATTAGATGAAAGTATTACAGTACATCGAGAAGAGCGTCCCAACACTTATTATTACAACCTTTTCTCTCATAGTCTGGTTGAGCAAACAAAAAAGCCTGTATCCAAATATTCATCAAAATTATGAAGCATACACAGGGTAGTCTACTTTTTCAAGGTTGAATAAGTTCACTTACACACCTGTCTTGGTAGCGTTATTACTTTTTATACTGTGTGTGATACATGTATACATGACTATGTTATTTTTAATGAAAACATCCAGTATATGTGCACCTTTGACATGGTAAAACATTTTAGAAAAAGCTACTGTTTTTATCTGTTTACCTCAAAAAAAGAGAAACGTTGGAACAAATAATTGCTAGGACGCTCTTCTTAATGTATTAAAGTACCTTAAGACCTAAACATATTTTCAATAACGATGTTATTTTTTGTTTTACTTTTGCGCAGAAAACCACCCTATGCTCTTTTCTTGTAAAAACACATTTTAATCAGTTTATCGCTTTTTAGCTCACCTGAGCCTTTAGGCTCATAGGTGAGCTTATAGTATAGCCAGGCATCCGTCGTCCGTCCGTCCGTCGTCTGTCGTCCGTCGTCCGTCGGTCGTCAACATTTTCAAACATCTTCTTTTCTGAAACCACTGGGCCGATTGAAGCCATATTTCATATGGAGCCTACCTAGGTCGGGGGAACGAAATTTTGTTCCGGGTATCTGGATCACATGACCAAGATGGCCGCCATACCCATATATGGTAAAAACTCTTCAAAAATCTTCTTCTCCAGAACCAAAAGGCCTATGACCTTGAAACTTGGTATGTAGCATCGGGCATGCGAGCTTATCACAGTTTGTACAAATGGTGACCTTGCGATGACCTTGACCTAATTTATGACATGGTCAACTTTGGAATGTTAGGCTTTTATATGGGAAAACGCTTAAACAGTGGATTTCTCTGAAACTATTTAAGTCTAAGGTACAATACTTGGCATACATGGTTAACTAAATGAACAAATGAAAATACTATGTCACTAAAGGTCAAGGTCATTTCGTCCATCCATCCGTTGTCAAGATTTTCAAACATCTTCTTCTCTGAAACCACTGGGCCGGTTGAAGCCATATTTCATATGGAGTCTCAGTGGGATGGGGAAATGAAAGCTTGTACCCGGGGTCCTGGGTCACATGACCAAGATGGCCGCCACGCCCATATATGGTAAAAACCCTTCAAAAATCTTCTCCTGAACCAAAAGGCCTATGACCTTGAAACTTGGTATGTAGCATCGGGCATGTGAGCTTATTAAAGTTTGTACAAATGATGACCTTGCGATGACCTTGACCTAATTAATGACATGGTCAACTTTGGAATGTTAGGCTTTTATATGGGAAAACGCTTAAACAGTGGATTTCTCAGAAACTATTTAAGTCTAAGGTACAATACCTGGTATACATGGTTAACTAAATGAACAAATGAAAGTATTATGTCACTAAAGGTCAAGGTCATTTTGTCCGTCTATCCGTCGTCAAGATTTTCAAACATCTTCTTCTCTGAAACCACTTGGCCGATTGAAACCAAATTTCATATGGGGTCTCAGTGGAATGGGGAAATGAAAGTTTGTACCCAGGGTTCTGGGTCACATGACCAAGATGGCCGCCATGCCCATATATGGTAAAAACCCTTCAAACATCTTCTTCTCCTGAACCAAAAGGCCTATGACCTTGAAACTTGGTATGTAGCATCGGGCATGTGACCTTATTATAGTTTGTACAAATGATGACCTTGCGATGACCTTGACCTAATTTATGACATGGTCAACTTTGGAATGTTAGGCTTTTATATGGGAAAACGCTTAAACAGTGGATTTCTCAGAAACTATTTAAGTCTAAGGTACAATACCTGGTATACATGGTTAACTAAATGAACAAATGAAAGTATTATGTCACTAAAGGTCAAGGTCATTTTGTTGGTCTATCCGTCGTCAAGATTTTCAAACATCTTCTTCTCTGAAACCACTTGGCCGATTGAAACCAAATTTCATATGGGGTCTCAGTGGAATGGGGAAATGAAAGTTTGTACCCAGGGTTCTGGGTCACATGACCAAGATGGCCACCATGCCCATATATGGTAAAAACCCTTCAAAAATCTTCTTCTCCAGAACCAAAAGGCCTATGACTTTGAAACTTGGTATATAGTATAGGGCATGCGGACCCATCATATTTTATACAATTAATGACTTTGCATTGACCTTGACCTAATTTATGACATGGTCACCTTTGGTATGTTAGGCTTTTATATGGGAAAACGCTTAAACAGTGGATTTCTCAGAAACTTTTAATTCTAACGTACAATACTTGGTATACATGGTCAACTAAATGAACAAATGAAGATATCATGTCACTAAAGGTCAAGGTCATTCCGTCTGTCCATCCGTCGTCAAGATTTTCAAACATCTTCTCTTATGAAACCACTGAGCCGATTGAAGCCAAATTTCATATGGAGTCTCAGTTGGATGGAGGAACAAAAGTTTGTACCCGGGGTCTGGGTCACATGACCAAGATGGCCGCCACGCCCATATATGGTAAAAACTCTTCAAAAATCTTTATATGCAGAACCCAAAAGGCCTATGCCCTTGAAACTTCATACAAGAATGATAGACTGTTGCTATTGTACTTGTTGAGATATCTCCCCTTTGGTGATTTTTTGGCAGATTCGTGTCCGCTCTGTAACTTTAATACCCTTTGAAATATTTTCATGATACTTTACTTATATGTAGAACAGGCCATGACAATGTGTTGCGAATACAAATGACAGCTCCTGCTTTCTTACTTTTTGAGTTATTTCCCCTTCATAGTTGTAGGTCTGATTTCATGTCCGCTCAATAACTTGAATACCCTTTAAAATAATTTCTTGATACTTCACAGATATGTAGAACAGGTAATGACAACTCTTGCTTCCTTACTTTTTTAGTTATTTCAATGTAATGTTTTAGTCTGACGGTTAAATAATCATGCATCTGTTAACAGATAATATCAATCAGAAGCATAAAAGAATGACAATATATTTGAAGTGCACCCTGTTTACCAAGGCCCGTAGGGTCTTCGATCAGGTAATTTGCCATCTCCTCTGATGGCCAATTTTGGTTCATTCAGTGTACATGTATAAATGTTACAATGAATGCAATGTTAAGCAAATTAGAACAGTGGTGTTTGTCAGATCTGACCAATAATATGTGCAAGATTAGTACTTGCTGATGGCAGATCTATAATTCCCTAGTGGTCTTTGGGTTCTTCTATTGTGACATACGAAAAAGGATTGGACCCAAGTCTGCAGATAAGCGTTTCAGACCTCCTTACTTTCTGATTCATATAATAGGAAAACTTTATAAAAGTTCATATTTTGACTATTGCTATAGGGATCAAACTGTGCTGAATAAATAGTCTGATAGAGAAATTGTGTTCAGTATCTAGGGAGAATATGATATGTACATTTAAGACACATATATTTTCTTTCTATTTTCAGGTAAAGAGTCATTCCATGGCAGACATATTGAAAGAAGATGCTAAATGCTGGGATATCTATGACAGCTACTAAAGTGCAAAAAAATGAAGAACTTGGATGTATGACAAGAAGGGTTTCATGGTAATCACATTATCAGACTGTTGCTGAAACAGCAGTCTGATTAAGAGGGAATATGATATGTACATTTAAGACACATATATTTTTCTTTCTATTTTCAGGTAAAGAGTCATGCCACGGCAAAAGTATTGGAGGAAAGCTGTAGGTTAGTATGGGCAAAGTCCTGCCAATGTGCAGGCGGGAAGTCCTGCCAACGTGCAGGCACAGGCTAAATTCGCTAAATGCGCTAAACAAAACTCTGAACAAAACGCTAAACAAAACGCTAAAGATAAAGTAAATAAACAGTCAAATTCTTCCTATATGGGCAATGAAACAGAAACTAATCAGGCGATACCTAGTAAATCTTTGGCTGATTTTATTGCAAAGTCTGTTACAAATGATTGTTTAAAGATTCAGAATGACTTTGACGAAGCATTTGCTAGTGCTTTTCCTGATGTTTTTCTTGATGGACATTCTTGGATTGATGAAGAATTGGAAGTGAATTTGCAGTTTGTCTTTGCTAGAAAGTCAGATAAAAAAAAAGAACATAGCTGTGAAATTCAACTGGAAAGTCCTGCAGAAGCCAGTGATGAAACAGGTATTTCATGTGCTGATCCAATGCTGACTTCATCAACTTATTCTGGAAATGCTTCTTATATTATTTTGGGCAGCTTCCATCAGAATGATGAAAGATTTTCAGAGCAATCTAGGGGGTTTCAGTGCACAGGAAATGCTTTATGTATGTTATCATATTCAATTTCTATAGATGTTAACAATAGCTCAATTTTAGATAAAATATTTTGTGGTGGAGATTTTCTCTATCGAAGTATAATAACTGGATTAAAAGCAGAAGGAAAATTTATTCATTCACTCTTAAGCTTGGAAGAAATTCCGAATATCTTTGAAATTGACATGGGAAAATTTACAGTGGAAAAACAGCCTATTGTAAGTGGCATACTTGTGGACACTTATGAAAATGATGTTTTACCAACACTTCATTGTGCTCTTCAGTCAGCGTTTACTAGTGTATCATCAGGTCTTTTAACCACTGGAGCTATATGCTCTGCTGTATTCAGGAAGAACGACTTGTATATATTTTTGATTCTCATTCACATGGAGAAAATGGACTCTCATCAGTAGATGGTTCATCAGTTTTGATAGCTTTCTCATGTCTGGATGACCTAGTTGCCTATTTGTACGCTTTTTATGATAGTATGAGAATAGATATGAGTTTGCAGTTTGATTTTTTGCCTGTCACTGTTGGAAAAGTTGATGAAAAACAGGACTCTAAAGGTCAGTTAGAATGTGGCCTTAAAAGTTATTTTGAAGATCAAAAACTAAGACAAGTAAAGAAAACACAGAGTAATGTGAGTGGTATGTGTAAAATGAAAGAAACTGTAAATGTGAAGAAAAGAAAACAACGTAGCGAGTACAATTCACTGTACAAAAAAGAAACAAAGATAGGATCCTGCGTTTAGAGCAAAAGAGCTTACATCAAAGCAAACTGCCAGAAAAAAAACCTGCCTTTAAAGTTAATGAATCAAAATATCAACTTGCCTCAAAGCAGAATGCCAGAAAAGATCCTGCATTTAAAGCCAATGAAGTAAAATATCAACTTGCATCAAAGCAAACTGCTAGAGAAAGCCCTGCCTTTAAAACAAAAGAGCGTATATTGAAGCAAACTGCCAGAAAAGATCCTGCCTTTAAAGCCAATGAAGCAAAGTATCAACTTGCATCAAAGCAGACTGCTAGAGAAAGCCCTGCCTTTAAAACAAAAGAGCGTATATTGAAGCAAACTGCCAGAAAAGATCCTGCCTTTAAAGCCAATGAAGCAAAGTACCAACTTGCATCAAAGCAGACTGCTAGAGAAAGCCCTGCCTTTAAAACAAAAGAGCGTATATTGAAGCAAACTGCAAGAAAAGATCCTGCCTTTAAAGCCAATGAAGCAAAGTATCAACTTGCATCAAAGCAGACTGCTAGAGAAAGCCCTGCCTTTAAAACAAAAGAGCGTATATTGAAGCAAACTGCCAGAAAAGATCCTGCCTTTAAAGCCAATGAAGCAAAGTATCAATTTGCATCAAAGCAGACTGCTAGAGAAAGCCCTGCCTTTAAAACAAAAGAGCGTATATTGAAGCAAACTGCCAGAAAAGATCCTGCCTTTAAAGCCAATGAAGCAAAGTATCAACTTGCATCAAAGCAGACTGCTAGAGAAAGCCCTGCCTTTAAAACAAAAGAACGAATATTGAAGCAAACTTCCAGAAAAGATCCTGCCTTTAAAGCCAATGAAGCAACATATCAGCTTGTCTCAAAGCAGAATGCCAGAAAAGATCCTGCCTTTAAAGTCAGTGAAAGAGAATTTCAGCGTGCCTCTAAATACAATGCACGACAAGATCCTGTCTTTACAGCAAATGAGACTGTATATCAGCTTTCATCCAAGCAAAATGCCAGGAAAGATCCCTTTGTACGGGAATGTGAAAGAATTAAGCAGCGGGAAACTAGGCAACAGAAAAGACAGTGGAAAGAGGTAGCTGAGTTAGATGACTCTAAGAGGTGTAAAAGTGACACTAAAAGGTCAAAGGACCATGAATCATATGAATTATCTAATCAGAAAGGTTTTAAAGGTATTGAAGAATGTATCAGTATTTTCCATTCAAATATTGCTGTTGGTCCATTATTTGTTTGCACAAGCTGTCACCAAACATGGTTTAAAAAAAGTGTTTCTATGTTAAAAAACACTCACATTCCAGCACAGAGTAGAAGACTTTTTTGCACAAACTTGACATCTGTTAACAATGAAGAATGGATTTGTCATACCTGCTTAGGTGCATTAAGAGATAGTAAAGTTCCAAAACTATCAGTAGCAAATGGAATGAAATGGCCAGAGAAGCCTGCAGAACTTAATTTACATCAGCTAGAAGAAAGACTGATAGCACTACGTATCCCTTTTATGCAGATAAGAGAACTGCCTCGAGGTGGCCAGTATTCTGTAAAAGGGAACGTTATAAATGTGCCAGTTGATATCCAGCCTACCATAAATTGTCTTCCAAGGCCTATGGATGAAAACTTTACAGTTGCTGTCCAACTTAAGAAGAAATTATCCTACAAAAAAGTAGACTTTAAAGAAAATGTAAGACCATCAAAAGTTTTGACTGCATTACACTGGCTAATTAATAATAATGAATTATATAAGAAATCAGGCATTTCAGTTGATATCAGTTGGTTTCAGGAAGTTACTGAAAGTGCAGAGGACACAGTGAAAGAATTTCTGGAAGTGCCTGCAGAGCAAATTAAGGATATTGTTGGCAATGGGAATAAAATACATGAAAAGGAAAAGAATATTTCTACTGTTCTTAGTGACAGTATTGAAACTGACGGCTATGATTCGGATGGATTCAGTGAGATAGATGCAAATGATCATGTTGGAAATGTAGATACATTAGTAGATGATGCAAATATTGAAAACAAGTATGACCAAGTGTTTACATTTGCACCTGGAGAAGGGCAGCATCCATTGAGTTTGTATCATGATAAAGATGCAGAATTTTTATGCTTTCCATCCATATTTTGTGGTCAGAGGCCACCTAGTAAAGAGGAACGATCTGTTTCAGTTCATTATAGTGATATTGCTAAACGGGAATTACGAAGTATTGATAGAAGAGCTGCACAATCAGTTCCAAACATTTTTTTCAAACATAAAAAGCTACAGATGAAACAGATTAGTGACAAAGTGAACTTAGCTGTTAGAAGATGTAAAAACAGAGGCATAAAAATTACAGCAGCTGAAGCTAGAGATTCTTCATATAAGGATAGACTTGTCAGACTTGATGAAGGCTATTATATATTTCGCCAACTTAGGAATTCACCTGCTTATTTGGAAGCAAGAAAAAAAGACATTTTTGCAATGATAAGGCAACTTTCATTACCAACTTGGTTTATGTCATTATCTGCAGCTGATACGGGATGGACAGATCTTTTGAAGATGTTGGCAAAACTGAATGACGGTGTAGAATATTCAGATAAAGATATAGAGAATTTGTCTTGGCAGGAAAAAAAACAAGCTTGTTCAGAAAGATCCAGTAACTTGTTCAAGGTACTTTGATCATAGGGTGCAGGAGTTCCTCAATACAGTTCTTAAAAGTAATTGTAATCCAGTTGGAAAACTGAAGGATTATTTTTACAGAGTTGAGTTTCAACAGCGTGGCTCACCTCATATCCACATGCTTGTTTGGATAGAAAATGCTCCAACACTGGAAAAAAATTCAGAAGAGGAAATAGTAGAGTTTGTTGATCAGTATCTTACATGTAATACTGATAATGAAGAAACTGCTAATTTTGTTAAGTTACAAACACATAAACACTCAAAAACTTGCAGAAAAAAGGGAAAACCAATATGTAGATTTGGATTTCCATTGCCTCCACTTCAAAGAACAATGCTGTTATATCCAATTGAAGAAGATGTTGAAAAGTTCAGAAAGAAATACGCAGAACTTCAAAAAGCAATGAATGAATTTAAAGAAGATACAGTAAAGATGATGTTTGATGAATTTTTGGACAAAGTGGCTAAAATGAACTTTGATGATTACATTAAATGTATAAGAAGCTCTCTTAATGCCCCGAAAGTATTTCTTAAACGGAAGCCAAGTGAAATGAGAATTAATTTGTTTAATGAGCAAATCCTTCTTGCTTGGAAGGTAAACCTTGACATTCAGATTGTTCTTGAACCATATGGTTGTGCATCCTACATTGTTGGTTATATTAGTAAATCTCAAAGAGGAATGAGTGCACAGCTTGATGCAGCAGCAAAAGAGGCTCGAAAAGGAAATTTGGATCTCAAAAAACAAGTCAGACACATTGGAAATGTATTTTTAAATTGTGTTGAAGTCAGTGCTCAAGAGGCAGTTTACCTGGTTTTACAAATTCCTCTAACAAAATGCACAAGGGACATTGTTTTCATAAACACGTCTACTCCAGAAGAACGAGTGTTTCTCTTGAAACCTAAATCTGTCCTTGATGAACTACCTGCTGAATCAACAGATATAGAATCTGATAATCTAACACAGAGGTATTCAAAAAGACCTAGGCAGCTTCAGAAATTTTGCTTAGCAGACTATGTTTCGAAAGTTGATGTCATTTTTCCCAAAGGAAACAGACTGCCAGAAAAGGTTGAAGATAAAAATGATGATGGTGATAATAGTTCTTGTGATGAAAGTGAAGAGAGTTTTGAAGAAGGGAACGATACAAATGATAGTAATAGTTCAGACTTTCTTTATGTAGCCAAAAATGGGATAAGATATAAGAGTAGAAAAGTTCCTAGAATCATAAGATATGTAAGATACAATAAGAAAAAGGATGCAGAAAATTACTTTAGAGAACAGCTTATGCTTTTCATGCCATGGCGAAATGAGCAGAAAGATCTGTTAGGCAGCTTTGAAACATATGGGGCCCATTATAACTCAATGAAAGAGTCACTTGAATCTAAAAGAATTGAGTATGAACATCACACTGAAGAACTTGAACTTGCAAGACAAATGATTGAAGCGGAGGAAAATGCTTATGATCAGATTGCACCAAATGCAGAGCAAGAAAATAGAGAGGCAGAAGAAGAAGGAGAAAGAGAAGCTGAAAGTTTCATACATTTTAATCCAGATAGAGTTGTAGAACATAGACACTATGATATTGGTATAGAATTGCTATCCACTTGCTCTGTGCCACCAGTAGAAACAACTGGCATTATACTGCCTGATGAGGAATACTTATGTCTACTCAGAAGACTTAATTTAAGACAGAGAGAATTTTTCAATCATGTAGTACACTGGATAAAATGTAAAGAAGAACCTATATATGCTTTCTTATCAGGTGGTGCAGGTGTTGGCAAATCTGTAGTCATCAGAGCACTTTATCAAAGTTTATATAGAATGTTGAATTTAAGAGAGGGAGAAAATCCAGATGACATAAGAATTCTACTTTGTGCCTATATGGGCTTTGCTGCTTTCAACATATGTGGTCAAACCATTTGTTCTGCTTTCCACAAAAAATTATATCAGGGTTCAGACTTTTTATCAGCTGATGAGTTAAATACAATGAGAATAAAATATAGCATCTGAAAGTTATAATTATTGATGAAATATCTATGGTAGGCACACAAATGCTTAGCTTTATAAACACAAGACTTCAGCAATTAACTGGAATTAAAGCAGTTTTTGGTGGTTTGAGTATTATTGTTGTCGGTGATTTGTACCAGCTGAAGCCAGTAGGAGATAAATGGATATTCCTTGACTTGGAAAAGGGAGCATCTTCGCTAGCACAGAATTTGTGGAATGAACATTTCAAAATGTATGAATTAGTTGATATCATGAGGCAAAAAGATGATCTTGAGTTTGCCCATTTACTAAATCGACTTAGATTGAATGAAATGACTAAAGATGACATAAACATGTTGCAGACACGTATTGTTAACCATGGTGTTGATGAATATCCACAAGATGCCCTTCAGCTGTTTGCTGAAAATGAGGGTGTGAATAGGCATAATGAGAAAATTTTGAACCAAACGCCCTTGGAAAAAGTTGTGATTCCATGCCATGATACTGTTGTTTCAGCAAACATTCCTGCCCAAAGATGCAGGGAGCTTATTGACTCACTTCCAGACGATTACTCCAAAACAGGCAATTTAACGAAATGCTTGACAGTGGCAGTTTGAATGATTTATATGATGACAGTGAATGTTAATGTAGAAGATGGTTTAACAAATGGCTCCACAGGTGTTGTAAAATTTATTGAATACAAAATGGAAGGAACAAATCGTCCTAGTATTATCTGGATTTTGTTTGATGAGCCTCGAATTGGCAGGTCAACACGAGAAAAATTCTTCAGCAGAGGGTTATATAATGCTAGTATCCAGAAAGAATGGACTCCAGTATTTGATGTGGAACGCACATTTATACGCAACTTCAAAACATTTCAGAGAATCCAATTCCCTTTAAGACCAGCCGCAGCAAAAACTGTTCACAAAGCTCAAGGTGCTACTGTAGACAAAGTGATAGTTGATTTGTCACAAAAGACAGTTAGAAAGGTACCACATATTCATTATGTTGCTCTTAGTAGAGTAAAAAAACTTGAAGATCTGTATATTTTGAATCTGAATATACCTGCTTTGGCTTTAGATGAAAGAGTGACTACAGAGATGCAACGGCTTCAAAATGAAGCAGCTTTGGAACTTTGTTATGTTCCTTTATATAAAATTGATCCAAGGAAAATCAAGGTTGCATTCAATAATGCAAGATCGTTGCATAAACATTATAAGGATGTGGATTTGAACCAAATGTATTGGCAGCAGATGTAATTGGTTTTGCAGAGTCTAGACTATGTAAAAGGGATGAAAATATCCATTTTGCTTTGCAAAGATTTAGACTTATTCGACTTGATGAAAAAGAATATGCGTCATCAAGAAGGCCATATCATGGTATTGCTTTGTACATAAAAGAGTATTTTGGAGTTCAGAAGGTAGTAAAACAGCATTGTCCTTCATGTGAATTCATTTTGGCTTCCTTGCAAAATACCCAGAAAGGGAATTTTCAAGCTGTTATACTTTACAGATATCCAAAAAGTTCACAGATTGATTTCAAAAATGACATTTGTCATTACCTGAAGCCAGCAGTAGATCTGTCATCAAAACTGGTCATATTAGGTGACTTTAATATACAGGTAGATTGTGTCACTTCAGTGTTTGTTGATTTCATGGAGACATTATTTGATTGTGAGCAACAAATCCAGCAATCAACTTGTGACTCTGGGTCATTTTTGGATCTGATTTTTGCAAACTGCAGAACATTTTGTGATGTTATCGAGGCATATTGGAGTGATCACAAACTCATATATTGTGCTTTAGAAATATAGATGTCTAATTGAACAATCATACTGAAAATGCTGAAGGCAGACTAGTAGTCACTTCCAAAGAAAATGGCAGTCATAGCTGATGGCTTATCAGGGTCATCAAGATTAAAACCTGTCATACGCAGGATAGACATTTTCTGAAATGGCAAATGTGCCATGCAGCAGGCAAGTCTGGCAAATAAAGCAAATAGTTGGCAAGCGCAGGCAAATGATATGCTAACAGCAGCCAGATAATAGGCAACTTTGGCATACAAGAGACAAATGTAACAAACAACTGGCAAATATTATAGACATTTGATCTAAATAGGCAAACAGCAGGCAAATAATTGGCAAATAACAGGCAAATAACATGCTGATAATATGGCAAAAGCAGGCAAATAATTGGCAAAAAAACAACAACAGGCAAACAGTAGGCAAATAATTGGCAGATAACAGGCAGGCAGCAGGCAAATAACAGGCTTATTTGGAATACAGTGGGTAGATATGAAAAGTAACTGGCAAATATGGCAAACAAGAAATAAGTAGAACAATTAGCAAACAAACAGCAGTCAAATAACTGGCAAACAGTAGTCAAATAACCTCCAATCAGCAGACTAATAGCAGGCAAATTTTGCAAACGAAGTACAGTCAATAATTTGTATCTCTCTCACTTGCAATAGGGAAACCCAGTATACAAATGTCTAAAAACATTTCATATGAAATTGGTTCAGCCATTAATTTCACATATGTTATTTCAGGTTTTAATAAAGTCTTTGTAGTAGTTATAACTAATACTTGAAAAGGATCTGCTCATATAGTTCTGACAAAGCATTTGTGTATGACAAAGTTTTCACCAATTAGGTCCCTAGGGGTCTTGGGGGCCTCCATAGCTCAGTGGGCCAGGTTGCTGACTTTGGAACACTGAGTCTCTCACCACATGTACAGTTGTTTGAGTCCTGACTTTGCTATTTGCGGGTGGCACGGTAGCGCTGTGTATACCTTCTAGTGCCAGGGCGTCCTACTGATTTGGATAATAGTAGGGCAACGGCATACTGTGCTTGCAGTAGGTGGGGGTGGGGGTTGTTTGGACATTTTTTTTCTCATCTATCATTTTTCTCTTCTGTTTCCCTCTCTCTGGGAGATGACCTGATATAGACTGAAATACTATCTCAAAGGGCGGTTAAACCCAAAAACAAGGTTAGCGACTTGAGAATGCCAAGCTGTGCTTGTTGATATGTGTGATTGTACCAATATTATCTCCATGCTGATCAGAAAGTTCAAGCTGTATATAAAGAATGCTATAGAACATTCTTTTCAACAAAATTAATGTCAAAACTGAAATGCAATAGACCTACTTTTGTGCCAGTCAAACCACTTATTTTGCATAAGACTGTCTCATGTGTTAAAGCAGATATTGTGATGTCAGTACCATTGGATTAGGACTTGGCTTATTCCACATCCCACTAATTTGCCAGATCTATGTACATCTGACTTTGATGAAATTGAAATTGAAGGAACTGCGCTATGATCTGTTACAATGAGGAACTACAGCTGACTTTGGCCACAAGTGTTTGGCGTTTCATTGACAACTGCCTACCAGTCGGTATCAGATTGATATCAAGGAGATAACAGTCCATTGCTGATCACAAGGAAGATGGGCTGTCCATCATTCATTACAGGGATAATGACTTTGAAGGACTCTAGACTGGTAAGTAGCATAACTGTCTTAATATTTTAAAATAGATAGTTATTCATCCACCCTTTTAATATCGACAGCCTTGAAGCAATGTGGCCACAAAAATATTCCAGTAAAGAGCACCATGAGAACATTTGGAAAAAGCTTATTAGTAAAAGCATTTAATATGAGTAATCAGTATTATATCTAAGCTGTGGCTTCTAGTTTGGTCCAATTATTATTGAAAATACAAAAATACAGTATATATGCCCTTGAGAGGATATTGCTTTTGCGTTGTTCATGCAGTCATCCATTTCTCAGGTCATCACACTTTTTGATGCATACATTAGTGTTTTGAGGTTTCATATATGGATTCTTCATGAAAAAAATAGCTGACTATATTTTTAGTTCAAGATGTCATATATTCAGGTGTTGTTGATCAGATTACCAAGATGGCTGCCATATCCATATCAGATAAAAACTTAAAAAAAAAATATATCTTTGGCCCTAGAAATGAGATGCACATCAGCTTGAAAGTGAGTATGTAGCATATGTATTATAGGGTACTGCAGTACTATCAAAACCCTTGAAATAAGTTTACTAGGTTGATGTTTTTCCTTTTTATCCCCTGACCGAAAGGTTCGGGGGATATAGCGATGCGCCTGGCGTCCATCGGTCCGTCGGTCCGTAAACATTTTCTTGTCCGCTCTATATCTTGAATACCCTTTGGAATATTTTCATGATACTTCACAGTTATGTAGAACAGGTCATGGCAATGTGTCGCGTACAAGAATCGTAACTCTTGCTATTGTACTTTTTGAGTTATCTCCCCTTTGGTGATTTTTTGGCAGATGCATGTCCGCTCAGTAACTTGAATACCCTTTGGAATATTTTCATGATACTTCACAGAAATGTAGAACAGGTCATGACGATGTATCGCGAACAAGAATGACAACTCTTGCTTTCTTACTTTTTGAGTTATTTCCCCTTGATAGTTTTAGGTGTGATTTTTTTTTGGCAGATTTGTGTCCTCTCTATAACTTGAATACCCTTTGAAATATTCTCATGATACTTCACAGATATGTATAACAGGTCATGACGGTGTGTTGCGAACAAGAATGACAACTCTTGCTCTCTTACTTTTTGATTATTTCCCCTTGATCATTTTAGGTGTGATTTCGTGTCCGCTCTAAAACTTGAATACCTTTTGGAATATTATCATGATACTTCACAGATATGTAGAACAGGTCATGACGATGTGTCGCGAACAAGAATGACAACTCCTGCTTTCTTACTTTTTGAGTTATTTCCCCTTGATGGTTTTAGGTGTAATTTTGTGTCCGCTCTATAACTTGAATACCGTTTGAAATATTTTCATGATACTTCACAGAAATGTAGAGCAGGTCAAGATGATGTGTCGCGAACAAGAATGACAACTCTTGGTTTCTTACTTTTGGAGTTATTTCCCTTTGATGATGTTAGGTGTCTGCCCCATAGCTTGAATACCTTTTGAAATATTTTCATGATACTTCATAGATATGCAGAACAGGTCATGACAATTTGTCTCATACATGAATGATAACTCTTGCTTTCATACTTTGTGAGTTATTTCCTCCCCCCCCCCCCCCCCCCCCCCCCCCCAAATTTTTTTTTCTTTTTCCAGATTTGGATTCTTTGTCCAAATTCACTTACTAGAGAGCTCAAAATTAGGTTTGTAGGGCTTGAACTTTAGAAGTTATTCACACATTTTGAAAGTTGAATGTATAGTATGCTATACCTTTGTGTATATGGTGGCTGTTTGAGATATTACCTATTTTTAGCAGTCAAGCATACTGTTTTAGTCTGAATGTTAGATAATCATGCATCTGTTAACAGATAATGTCAATCAGAAGCATAAAAGAATGACAATATATTAGTAATATGTGTTTTGAAGTGCACTCTTTTTACCAAGGCCCATGGGGGTCTTCGGTCGGGGGATTTGCCATCTCCTCTGATGGCTATTTTTACAGAAAGGTTACCTTGGTTTTGTTTTGACCAAGAGGTCTGTCATTATCATTGACCTGCACCTAATAAACTCTATATCTTCTACTGTTTAAAGCTATTGTTATAAGATCAGGTCAGCAATTCAAAACCAATGGTCCTGTGAGTTAATAATGTCAGCATAAGCTTGCTGAGGATGAATGGTCTCGGGTGAGCTACAGGACCATTGGCCCTCTGGTTTGTATTCTAATCTGTAGAGAACAATAAAACTGAGAAACCTGCTAGCTCCCGGGAAGATGCGTTAAATTTTTATGTTTTATTCGGATTATTTTATTTACCACTAATCATCGTTTTAACAGGTTCAACTTCACACCATTTTAGAAAATCAATAATCTTCGACTAATTCCTGCGGTTTGATGATGAATAAATTCAGACATTAATGCCTAGCGTCCCATAAAAGGACATGGGCAATGAGTGCAGACCCAGATCAGACGCCACAGAACGCAATGTCTGATCAGGCTCTACACTATCTGCATAAGTTCCTTAAAATAGAATAACAAGTATGAAACGATTATATAAAAATATTCAATCAGGCAACCTTAGTTGCAAAATGGACTCAGTCACTCCACTTTGCATAAATTGGTTAAAGACTCTGATTAAAATAAAAGAGTTGCTGGAGCCACAGGTAACTGAATCGAATACACAGTCTTTATTCTAAACCTGCCTCTAACCCTAAACAAGAGAAGCAAAATTATACAGGTCACAGAAATCTATGACTAAAGCTGGGCTCGTTCTCTTGCTGTTTTGAAAATACACTCGGACTTTTTTATTTTGTTTGACCAGCAACAATTAAACCGAATGGCTACGTTTAAAACCCAGTCAATTTGTCGTAAACTACTTTTTGGAACAAAATTTCTTAATGCACAGGGGCGTAGCTAGGGGCGATTCCACTGTACGCACAATTATGCTTTATACTCACAGAGGGCAATGATAGGGGGTTAATCCGGTAAGATATTTCAAATTTTCTGTCTGTTGGCAATTAGTATTGAAATTATGCCCAATTAACAACATGTCAGCATGAAAATACGCAGGTGTGTGTTGAAATTTTGTCAATTTGACAAAATTTCAATACGCACCTGCGTATTTGCGTATAGGTAGCTACGCCCTTGATGCATATCTTCAATACGTCTGTAACTAACCTGCAAAGTATTGGAAAGGTCCAATGAAAGCTCTAAGAAGAGTTGATTACACAAAATATGCACTATCAACCATTTTCGAATATGAGCTGAGGTCGAAAAATGGTAAAGTTGAAAACCCTGTAAATTTGGCAAATATACTTTTCAGCATCAACTATCCTCATCCACATATTCAATATGTCTGTAACATATTTGCAAATTATTGAAAGGATCCACTGAAAGGTCTATGAAGAGTTGCTTTTACAAAGTATATACCAGCAGTCGTATTAAAACATATTATTGTAAGAATAATTATCACAAAGTGGCATAACTGTTGCAAACTGACCCTTCAACCCCTATTTTCTTACCAAACCTGCACTACCTCATGGTTATGATGTGGTGTAAATTTGATCAACATATGACACACGCTATTACATTTTTTGAGCAAAAACTTCAAATGCTGATGGATGGTCTGATAATAATGATAATACGATGATTACGACGATAACAGAAACGATTCCAAATTGAGCAATAAAGCTTCTTCTAACATACTGTTTACAGAGATTAACCAAGCCATCAAGGGTTTATGTAGCAAGGAGTGTTTGAGACGTGGCTTAAGAGTCCAGATTTTTTCTACGACCACTGTTGCTGGAGCGGTATTGAAATGGAAAGAAAATAAGTCAAATCACGTTTATATTTATTGTAATACAATATGACAAGAATTGTCAGAAGACAATAAAGCACGACTTTGCTGGAGCTTGACTTTGACAAGCAGAAATGTAATATGGACACTACAGGCTTGGTGAAATCAGATCAACTACAGTGTGCAAATAAACAGTATTCTTAAGAGTATGTCAAACCTCTGAAATATTGCAAGAAATGTGACAGTATAAATGTACAGTAAAATATAAGTCACAGTAACCTAGTAACATGAAGTCAATCACTGTATCTAAATGTACCATTGCACCATGTACAAGTCAATTAAAACATTTCAGACATATTGACTAAAATCACTGGAGCATGAAATATAGGTTAAACTGACCTACAATTAGTGTGAGGTCACTCACAGTGTCAGCCCACACCCATAACCCAAGTATAATGTAAATCCATGTAAAAGTGTTAGAAATATGGTGCAAAATCACGGTACCATGAACTATAGGTCCCTCTGACCTACAGTTAGTATGAGGTAACTCACAGTGTCAGCCCAAACCATGAACCCAAGTATAATGTAAATCCATGAAATAGTGTTACAAATATGAGGCATAATCAATGGACCATGAAATATAGGTCATGCTGACCTTCAACTAAGTTATATCATTCATAGTGTCAGTCTAAAACATATAAGCAGTATGATACAAATCCATTAAATAGTGATTGAAATATGAGGCAAAATCACTGGACCATGAAATAGGGGTCACACTGACCTACAACCGGTATGAGGTCACCTGGAGTGTAAGCCAAAACCATTATCCGAAGAATACAATGAATCAAAGAAATAGTATTATGAAAATACGAGAAAAATAAATGAACCATGAAATATAGGTTACAGTGACCTACTATTAGTTTGAGGTCAAACATCCGGTCATATTGAATCATTATTACAGGCAATTATAGTCTTTAAGAAATAAAACTAAACCACTGGATCATGAAATATAGGCCATTATAATCTACTGTTTATTTGAGGTCAGACTGGGTCATGCTGAGTAATTTATCTTAATCAATCAAATTTGTGCATCAAATAGTCTTCAAGGCAAAAAAGCAATATCACCGGGCCTCTAAATATAAGTCAGTATGACCTACTGTTAGTTACAGGTCCAACTTTAGGTCAAACAGATTCATTATAAAAAAATCATATTTGTACGTCAAATAGGCTTTAAAAACATGGCCCATGTTCTTTAGAATGTGTTCTCTGCTCTCCAAGGAACCCTTTTATATTCTAATTTAAGATATTAGGCAAAAAACTGGACATGAAATATAGATCAATGAGTCCTACTGTTAGTTTGAGAGCAACATTTTGGTCATGCTGAGTCATAATCCGATGCTATCATATACACACATCATACAGTCTTTAAGATATATGGTAAAATTGCTGGTCCAAGAAATAAAGGTCACTGTGACCCTTTGTTATTTTGAGGTCAAACATCTGGTCAAACTCAGTCATTTTTAGAAGTAATTATGCTTCTTCATCAAATAGTCTTCAAGTTATAAAGCAAATTCAATATACGAATAAATAAATTTAAAGAGTAACTACACTTCAGGAACTGACTGAATCAGATCCCAAACCCTATCCCCAACATCAAAGGGAAAAATTGACAAAGACATCCCAACAAACAATAAATTACAAGTGATAAGCCGAGTCAGCAGCTCTTTCCCAAATAGATGGCAACTCAGCTATCTTTATTGAACTAAATATTTTAGACCAACAGACGGGTTACAACGGACTAAGCAAATTATATGAAAAACATTTAACATTATTTTTACCTATTTTCTATTTTTATGATAGAAGGATTAAACTGAGAACACAATAAATTAAACAGCACCGAACATAAAACAAATGCAACCGCAACAAAAGTACCACCTTGGGACGGTCAGTAATAACTACTGGGGGGTTTAAACCGGTTTTACTGGGCACAAACCTTCACCCTCACCCTCCGCTGCGGTGCACACAATTAGTTGGTAGTTCGGTTCGTATGGAGGTTCCCTAATCATCCTAGAGTCATCACGGTCAACAATTAAGATCAAGAAAAGACCGTGATGAAGCAAGGATGATTGGGTTAACCACTAAGCATGCAGACTGTCGTATGTTATAGCCAATGCGTTTAAATCGTATGATAATTTTCTTAAATTGGTCGGGAAATTCTGTTTTCCCTACGATTTTGCGTAATTTATATACTAAGTCACCATAAAATTCAGGTTCCGATAGGCCTTGTTGCAAAAGTGACCCTATATTATATTTAGAAACCAATTCAAAGTGTCTACGATAAAATTTAGAAAAAGCTTTCCGAAGTTTATGATACCGATACCCCTGCTGTAAAAGCTTGGCAGTCAAACTTTTATTACGAGCATTGAAGTCAGCCAGATGACTAGACCCCCTAGCGAAGCCAATCTGGCCTACTGCTAGTTACAGGTCCAACGTGTTTGGTCATACATGAGTCATTATACCAAGCAATCATATTTGTACATCAAATAGTCTCCAAGATATAAGCAAAATATTGACCATGAAATATAGGTCATTGTGTCTTACTGTTAGTTTGAGGTAAAACTTTGGGTCATATTGAGTTTAATCCCAAACAATCGTGTACACACATCAAACAGTCTTTAAGATATAAGGTAAAAATCACTGGATCTTGAAATATAAGTCATTGTGAGCCTTTGCTATTTTTAGGTCAAACATCTGGTCAAACTGAGTCACTTTTAGAAGCATTTATGCTTCTGCATCAAACAGTCCTTAATTTATAAAGCAAATTCAATTTACCATGAAATATAGATCAGTGGGACCTACTGTTACTATAAGGTCAAACATCTGGTCATACTGAGTCATTATTCCAAGCAATCATGTTTGTGCTTCAAATTGTCTTCATGATATAAGGTAAAATCACTGGACCATGAAATATAGGTGACTGTGACCTACTTATGTTTGTGGTTAACCTTTGGGTCATACTGAGTCATTATACCAAGCAATTATGCTGATCAAATAGTCTTTAAGATATGCGGCAAAATCACTAGACCATAAATATAACTCACTGCCCGATGTGCATCGCTGCTCTCAGGCTTTCCTAGGCGTATCTTTGGGCAAGTTTGAAGACTCTAGCTCTTGCGGTTACTTCGAAACTTAGCTAAACGCAACAGATGAATGTTTTTTATGGGTAATCAACGCTGAAATATTGGCCATGGCTAGGTATGTTTGAAGACTTTTGCCCTTACGACTACCAAGAAACTGAGCTAAACGCCACGGGTGAATATTTTTTATGTTATTCAACCGTGAAATATATGCCATGGCACAATGTGCATCGCTTTTTTAAGTAGATCTTCCTAGATGTATCTATGAAGCAAGTTTGAAGACTCTTGCCCTTGTGGTTATTTTGAAACTAAACTGAACGTAACAGGTAATTTTATGTATGTTCAATCAATCTTGAAATAAAGATGATGCCCGATTTGCATGACAGCTTTCAGTAGATCTTTCCCAGAAGTATGGATTTAGTTTGAAGACTGAAGCCTTTGTGGTTACTTAGAAAATGAGCTAAACGCAATAGGTGAATATTATTTCTAAGTTCAATCAACCGTAAAATCTAGGCCATGTCCCAATATGTATCGCTACTTTCTGTAGACCTTTCCCAGGGGTATCTATGGACCAAGTTTGAAGACTCTATCCCTTGCGGGTACTTAGAAACTGCGCTAAGCGCAACAAGTGTATATTTTTACAAAGCACGCGTACGCGCACCCGGACACACACGAAGCGTATTGCATAAGCACTTGTTTGCTTCGCAAAGTCGTGCTTAAACAAATAATAAACATACAACAACATTTTATGGAGCCATAGCAATATTTTTCTTTTGTATATGAGGAAAGGAAATAATCATTATTGTCTGACGGAATCTAAAAACATGAGTACATTAGTATCTTTGTATCTGAGATTGAATTCAGTAATCTCTATTATACACTCAATAAATACATACTTTGCTGCAAAAGCATAGTTTCAAAGTCACATGAACGCCGTGGTATCGAAATCACATTGCTACAACAATATTGTATTTTACGACAACAAAGATCAGCTATTAATATTTCAGAAATACAGAAACATTCAGTAAGAAAGGGTCATCATATTTTGTCAGAAAGAAACTCAAAATATATATCTTGTAAGGTTGAATCACGACCTTAAGATAAATCTAGGAAACATATAATTTGCAATATTATATTATCTGCGATGACGCTGAAAAGGCATTTTCAGAAAATAAAGATATATTTTGTCGAAAAGAAACACAAAATATAAATTTGAAAAAAAAACTGAATCATAATCTTAAAACAAATCCAGGAAACATACAATTTGCAACGCCGACGTATTGACGTCGCTATAAGTGGAATGTGCAGCCAGTGAAGACTCCGATCAGCCTGGGCATCCGCCCAGTCTGATCAGAGTCTTCCTTGTGCGCTAAACTATTCTTTCAAAGTTTGTCGGCAATCTTTCTACAGAACTGATAATACCCATCAGGCCATGCTCCAAATAGAAGCAATCGTTTACCTCTCGCTAGAATGACAATCATTGTCAATGGATGCGCTGATTACAATGCTTAGGTAGAATGTTTCATCCAGCATGATCTGGGTGCACGCTGCCTGCACTGGTATTTGTAACAAAGTAATTACCGTAAAATTCTAATAAAATTTACGGTAGATAGGACTGGGCGTACAATGCAGATTCAGATCAGTCTAATACACTCAGTGTCATTTAGGGGCTGTCAGATCTGGGTCTGCACTATTCGCTAGTAAAATCTGTTTCTTTTGGACAAATTACTGCATCGTAAAACCAGACTGCTCCATTGTATGACCTATATGGAAATGACTTCCGTTGTCCCAGTTTTCATTATTTTTACAGTAGATGCTTAGTGTAGTCATAAACTATCAAACCTAACACTAAATAACATCCAATGACACTGTTTCTTGCTAGCGACAGCCGAAAAGCAGTATTTGTTTGCTCGAATGCTGCGAAATACTCATCCACACAGATCCTAAACGATCCGTTAGATACTTCATCCAGCTTTCCTTCTTCCAACAACCACCTCTGTGACTTGCCGGCACGTTCTACAAAGGATGACATTTCGGAACGATCGATCTCTATCTGCGGACAGAACTTTCCAGTTTTCAGACGGTAAAAATACCCTTGTGGGCAAATTTTCGCTAAGCTCATATACATGCTTTTTGTTGCTAGTTCGTCCTGGATAAGAGACCTTTGGTCGATACTAATCTGAAAGGTCAGAGAACTCTTGTCTGACCAGGTGATCTTGATTTCTTTTGCTAAAGCTCCTGAAACTAATTCAACAAAGCGGTCATATTGGCAACGTGATGTCGTGTATACCTCTGTAAATAGGTAAAGTTGCGGGGAAACTGTCTCCAACCCTGATTGTCTCATCACAATCGCGAAGCAGATTTGACATTTCGCTCTTTTCAAGCCAATATTTTTAATGAATGCGTTGTAAACTGTCTTGCCTATTTCTGACTCACTTGAATTTAAGTTTGACACACTCCAGTCGCCCAGAACCTTAATTTCAAAGGTTACGTAGACCATAATCCCTGAAACATTCCTCGATAGCTGTATGCAATTCCCATAGAATGGAGTTTTTGGAAAGGGACAAAATAATCCACGACACTTCTTCTGAAATTAAAAGAGAATTTCAAATTTCAAATGCCGTGTAGTTAACCATGCAATTTAAATGAAATGATATTATGGCTTACCATAACATAATTACTTAATTTTTAACACAAGATGTCACTTCATGCCCTTAAAACCCAAACTAGTAGAGCTAACTATTTTACTTAGTTAAGCTAACTGTCCTCCTGAGTACTAAGCATTTAGTAAAAATTACTAACTTCTTAGGTAATTGTACTAGCTGTTTAGTAGATGCTTTACTAGTTTACTTAGTACATGTAACTGTAACTAATCAAAACTGTTATTTTGCAATATGCAAATTAAATAATTTGGTTATGTTTTATTTTTCTTCTTTTTTATTTATGATTTTTGTTCCCTTTGAAGTGCATCAAGTTAGCCACAGCGTATTTGCATCGTGATTAAGGGACGAGTCATTTATTGTCAGCTGGGGGGGGCCGGGTACATTTAGGGGGGGTCGGAATTTTTTTTGGTGATGTACTGGGGGGGTCGGAAATAAAAAAGCCTTGGAGCAGGGGGGGTCATATATTTTATTGGGCATATTGGGGGGGTCAGAATTCTTCCATCAGTCCTTATTTTTAAAAATGTCTCAGCCTCTGGGGGGCTTCGCCCCCCAGACCCCCCATTACTCATAAAATTTCACACTCTTTTCTTTCAAACTCACAACTTAAAACTTTAAAGCCTTTATGGAAATGACTCAAAAAAATAAAACGTTTCATTGTTTTGCTAGAACAGTATGAAGTGTCTATAAAATCGTGTCAAGTAGATGATTTTGTGCTCAATTAAATTTAATGCCTGCATTTGTGATATCAGCTCTCCAGGTGCCTTTTCATCAGCAAAAACACAGCCCCCAGACCCCCACCACCCAGAGTCCCAATTAATATTATTTACTGTTATAATTATTAAGCATTCAACAAAAAGATTTCCGGATGGCCATTAGCAGAAGAAAAAATGCAAGAAAAGCAGACAAAGTTTAAACAGACCATGATTACCTGTAATTAACCTGTTAGAATAAGAAATGTTCTTTGTGTTTCATACAGCTAGGTTTTGATTGAGGTCAGTCTGACATAAAATAGGTAATATGGTATGTGTGTGAAGGGTAGCTGGCACTGGGGATAGGGGGGGTCATAAAAATTTTTGTCACCTATCTGGGGGGGTCGGAAAAATAATTCTGGTGAGACTGGGGGGGTCGGAAAAATTTTGGTGAACCATATGAAAATGTACCCGGCCCCCCCACCTGATAATAAATGACTCGTCCCTAACCTCTTCCTCTTAGGTTAAGTAGGGGAAGAGAAGGCTTTTGATGTTAATTCATTAATTTCTAATAGTGGTTTATTTTCATTTTACTAAAAATGTGAATACATGTAATTTTAATTTTTGATTATTTCTATAATCTTATAATGTTTATGTTTAATGTATGAAATTACTAAAAAGCTACATACAAATTTGCCTTACATGTTATAAAAACGCGCAAGAAATAAGTTGAATGATTTGTGTTTATTTATAGCATCTTTTTGTTTTACTAATGAGCTTAGTAAAGACAGAAATTACTAAGCATTTGCCTGAGATTACTAGGTTAACTAGTTACAGCAACAAATTTGGGTTTTCAGTGCGTCCGAAGGATAAAACGCGACGGAAAGGCATAATGTTAGTTTTTTTTCAGGTATTATGGCTGACCATAACAAAACCAAAAACCCTCAAGTACTTTTCAGCTGAGTAACTGGTGCATCACTTTGAGTAACTCATACAATTAGCATCTGTTGCGAAAAAGCAAGCACTGTAGACAATTTTGATTGTAATAGAAAAATGGAACGTAAAAAGTTTTTTTAAATAAAACAAGCCAAATACATACAAATATTTACCTAAATTTGACCAGAATTCTGTAGAAATAATCAAATCACTAAGAATAGTTAAGAGCTGGACCAAATATCATCTTAAAGCGTAGATAGGCCATACTGAACGCTGCAAGTGGATTAAATGGCCATTTTAGTGAGTTGGACTGATAAAATGTAAGCGTTATGGCTGACCATCACAAATGTGCGTGATGGAAATCCATAAGTCCCAAGACTGATTAATCGGCTATCAGACGGAGTTTTCTCTACCAAAGTACTCAAATATGTAAATCAGTTTTTGTGTAATTTGGCGTTATATAGGATTACCTCTTTCAAAACAATCCCAAAATCGTCTTCTAGACGGATCTAGATTTTTTCGAGTGTTTTGAAAGGGAAGTAATCTCCGTCTTCTTACCGAATAAATACGACACTGAGCCGCGACACGGCAAAACCAGCAAAGTAGTGCGCTCAGCTAAGACTCAGATCAGCCTTGGCATCCGCCCAGTCTGATCAGAGTCTTTGCTGTCCGCATGAAGATAGCTTAGACCCTTAGCTATCCTTTGAGTGCACCGTGAAGACTCTGATCAGACTGGGCTGATGACCAGGTTGATCTGCAACTTCGCTGGGCGCACATGCCACTTTGTTCTTTTGTCGTGACGCAGCTCTAAATTATTTTGACACTGAAAGCTGAGATCATTAGAATCTATGATGGGGATGAGACGGAGTTAAGGAAATTCAGGATATCCAAGCATCACATAATGGTAATGCTGACAAGAGACATTATTGAGAATTCGGAAGAGATCTAGATTCATCACTCTGCGCATTCTGAAGGCACCAGACGCTAAAACCACGGTTTCACTGTTGTAAAATTTCACCAACGACATTTTGTTTAAAAAAAATCAGTGCTTTACTTTTTTCAATAATAGTATTGTACGCCACGAAAGTTTGCTATTATTAGAATATTTATATATTAAATATCCTTTTTGGTTTTTATTAAAGATAGTTTATTTATTTCAATCAAATAATAAACGTCAGTTCAAATAACAAACAAGAAAAAAAGGGTTTGATCGAAAGCTATTGAAAGCTTATACAATAAATCTTCTTTAAGGGACATACTCAGTGGATATTTACTTAGATGTGGGAATCTACACATCCGCTTAAGTTCTGCCCCATATATAAACTTTAGACTTCTTTTACTTAGGATGACTGTACATTTGTATCTACTACAGAACTGTATATTAATCTAAAAGTTTATACACATTTATAATTCCCTCAAAAAGTTGCATTTTAATTAAGAAATAAATTAACTGTAGCAGTGAATTATAGAGTAATAAGTCACTGTTTGGAGGTCAGTTGTGAAGCAGGTCATACCACGAGCGCTGATCGCGAGTGATATATCTATAACAAATGACCGACATTAATTATTACTCATAATTCAAAGCTAGAGCTGAACTATTATCTAACACTAATAAATACGCTGACAAAGTATTCTTTTCATTCAAATTCTCTCCACCTACCTGCTAGCGTTTATATGTCCCCCGCCAATATTCTTAACTGAATCACAGATAAATTCCCGTTTCTTAAAAAAAAAAAAAGAGAGAGACGTTACACCATTGAAATTCTAAAAATGGTCGCAAAAACGTCAGTTGTTTCCAGTGATAGCTTCTGTATGTGCACTGTGTTAGAATTTAAGGTAAACAATAAAGTACGTATTAGCGGAAAAAATAAAAGCTGAGTATGTTTCTCTACTTACTTTTAAATAAAGCCTACGGACGTTCTAACTTGCCATTCTGTATAAGCCAGAACATGTAAAAAGTAAAGTTTGATGCCATTATTTTGTCAAAAATAGTCTTTTATACTCTTCAGGAAGGAAAATGCACATATTCAATATATATGTTACATCTATAAAAAGTTTCAAATCAAATGCTGAAAAACTGTGGAAGTAGATGTTTATTATACAATTTTGTAATCCTGCCTCAACGACCTTGTAAGGTTATGGGATAGACTAGAATAAAATAGAATAGGTAAAAATAAGTACATATATAACCGTTGTTTTCAGTTGGGGTAGCAGAATGTCTGGAAAACAACTGCACGAATTTGGCGCAAAAAATTAACAAGACTATTTTTGTAAGCCATAAACATTTGGTTACATGGGTACAAAATAACACACGTGCCCATCAAGAGACTATTCAATAGACTAGTAGAGGCAATATATTTCCTACAGATGACTTATAAATATATCTACAACTTATATATATAAATGTTACATATAAACAAATTGGCACACGCCATACTTGATGCCTAATATTTATTATTGTGCATCTCAGAAAACCTGGGTAAAATACCTCGAAATATGTGATTACACTGCATACAATGCGTACTAAGTGAAAATAGAAGAGGGCATGTATACATATTATACAGCCTATCTACATAAGGGCACAAAGCGGAACACTCCTTACTTGATGTCTTCTGCCAATATTTTATATTGTGCATCTCAGAAAACCTGGGTTCACTGCGTACATTGCTTACAAGGGAAAATAGAAACGGCCACCTTTTGTAACGTCTATGTACATTGTCTACAATCTATCTACATAAAGGTTACAGGTCGGCACAATCACATACTTGACGATTAAAGATAATATTCTTATTCAATACCTCGAAATATGTGCTTACACTGCGAACACTGCGTACAAAGTGAAAATAGAAGAGGGCATGTTTTGAACAGGCAATATACATTTTATACAGCCTATCTACATAAGGGTACAAAGTGGCACACGCCTTACTTGATGTCTTCTGCTAATATCATATATTGTGCATTGCAGAAAACCTGGGTACACTGCGTACAATGCTTACAAGTGAAAATAGAGATGGCCACCTTCTGCAAAGTCTATGTACATTGTCTACAACCTATCTACATAAAGGTTACAGTTCGGCACAATCATATACTTGATGATTATAGATAATATTCTTCTCCAATATCTCGAAATATCTGCTTACACTGCGTACAAAGTGTAAATAGAAGAGGGCATGATTTGAAAAGGCTATAAACATCTTATACAGCCTATCTACATAAGGGTACAAAGTGGCACACGCCTTACTTGATCTCTTCTGCTAATATGTTATATTGTGTTGCTGTATAAGATGTATATAGCCTTTTCAAATCATGCCCTCTTCTGTTTTCGTTTTGTACGCAGCGTACGCAGTGTAAGCAGATATTTCGATGTTTTGGATAAGAATATTATCTATAATCATCAAGTATGCGATTGTGCCGACCTGTAACCTTTATGTAGATAGGTTGTAGACAATGTACATAGACTTTGCAGAAGGTGGCTATTTCTATTTTCACTTGTAAGCAATGTACGCAGTGTACCCAGGTTTTCTGAGATACACAATATAAAATATTGGCAGAAGACATCAAGTAAGGCGTGTGCCACTTTGTACTCTTATGTAGACGACTGCCATGTTAAACCTGCAAATTTACTGTTTTTTCCCTCTGGCTCCTTGTGCCAGATTTAAAGGGTCACTGATGAGGCTTGAATAGCCGAAACCGCGGTATGGCCCAACTTCTTACTTATGAATGTTTTCTTTGCTCTTAAAGGATCTAAACTTTTATCATTATTTACTATCACTGCAGCTGGATGTTGTGCCGTGTGGCGGCCGTAAAAAGTCTCCCCGCACTCATCTATAGTGCAGATTATATTTTCCTTTTGGTCCTTTGAGATCATGGAATATATTCTGAGAAGTCAGAAATGATCATACGTTTAGATTCATTTTCTAAACAAATTTGAAATATTTTGGTATTTTTCGACTTATATCAGTCTTTGAGACGACTGCCATGTTAAACCTGCAAATTTACTGTTTTTTTCCTCTGGCTCCTTGTGCCAGATTTAAAGGGTCACTGATGAGGCTTGAATAGCCGAAACCGCGGTATGGCCCAACTTCTTACTTATGAATGTTTTCTTTGCTCTTAAAGGATCTAAACTTTTATCATTAATTATGTATAAAATGTATATAGCATTTTCAAAACATGTCTATTTCTATTTTCACTTCGTACGCAGTGTACGGGGTGTAAGCAGAAATTTCGAGGTATTGGATGAGAATATCACTATCATCGTCAGGTATGTGATTGTGCCGACCTGTAACCTTTTTGTAGATAGGTTGTAGACAATGCACATTGACTTTACAAAAGGTTACCGTTTCTATTTTCACTTGTAAGCAATGTACGTAGTGTACTCAGGTTTTCGGACATGCACAATATAAAATATTAGCAGAAGACATCAAGTAAGGCGTGTGCCACTTTGTACCCTTATGTAGATAGGCTGTATAAGATGTATATAGCCTTTTCAAAACATGTCCTCTTCTATTTTCACTTTGTACGCAGTGTATGCAGTGTAAGCAGATATTTCGAGGTATTGGATAAGAATATTATCTTTAATCATCAAGTACGTGATTGTGCCGACCTGTAACTTGTACGTAGATAGATTGTAGACAATGTACATAGACTTTTTAAAAGGTTGCCGTTTCTATTTTCACTTGTAAGCAATGTACGCAGTGTACCCAGGTTTTCGGACATGCACAATATAAAATATTAGCAGAAGACATCAAGAAAGGCGTGTGCCACGTTGTACCCATTATGAAGATAGGCTGTTTAAGATGTATATAGACTTTTCAAATCATGCCCTCTTCTATTTTCACTTTGTACGCAGTGTAAGCAGATATTTCGAGGTATGGGAGACGAATATTATCCATAATCATCAATTATGCGATTGTGCCGAACTGTAACCTTTATGTAGATAGGTTGTAGACAATGTACATAGACTTTGCAGAAGGTGGCCATTTCTATTTTCACTTGTAAGCAATGTACGCAGTGTACCCAGGTTTTCTGACATGCACAATATATAATATTAGCAGAAGACATCACGTAAGGCGTGTGCCACTTTGTACCCTTATGTAGATAGGCTGTATAAAATGTAAATAACCTTTTCAAAACATGCCCTCTTGTATTTTCACTTTGTACGCAGTGTACGCGGTGTAAGCACATATTTCGAGGTATTGAATAAGAATATTATCTTTAATCGTCAAGTATGTGATTGTGCCGACCTGTAACTTTTATGTAGACAGATTGTAGACAATGTACATAGACTTTACAAAAGGTGGCCGTTTCTATTTTCACTTGTAAGCAATGTACGCAGTGAACCCAGGTTTTCTGAGATGCACAATATAAAATATTGGCAGAAGACATCAACTAAGGCGTGTGCCACTTTGTTCCCTTATGTAGATAGACTGTATAAGATGTATACATGCCCTCTTCTATTTTCACTTTGTACGCAGTGTACGCGGTGTAGGCACATATTTCGAGGTATTGAATAAGAATATTATCTATAATCGTCAAGTATGCGGTTGTGCCGACTGTATAACCTGTAACCTTAATGTAGATAGGTGCTAGACAATGTACATTAACGTAACAAAAGGTGGTCGTTTCTATTTTCAAATTCTTTTTACTTATTTACAGTCAACAGTAGGAACTATATTGCTTGTACTTGTCTATTGAATAGTCTATTGATTGGCACGAGTGTTATTTTGTACTCATGTAACCATATGTGTATAGCTTACAAAAATAGTTTTATTAATTTTTTGCGAGTACTTGTCTATTGAATAGTCTATTGATTGGCACGAGTGTAATTTTGTACCCATGTAACCACATGTGTATAGCTTACAAAAATAGTTTTCTTAATTTTTTGCGCCAAATTTGTGCAGTATCTCCCCTCCCTCCCCCCCCCCCCCCCCCCCCAACTGAGTTTGAAAGCGGGATGTGGGGTTTTATTGTATTATAGTTCCTGATTAATATCTGTCTTTTAATTCTGTCTGCCAAAAGGTACATGCATGAAATTATAAACAAAAAAGCTATTAGAAGCGACTTCCGCAAAATTATAATGAATGATCGCAGTGCCAATGCCTTTCCGTTGCGACTGAAATATTCTAAACGAGACTGTCTGTCCCTACCTGGAATGGGCTCTTCTGGATCATCACGGTCCTCTTGTTCATAACACTATCAAATGCAGAATGGGTCTTTGTAATTTAAGTTTTTATATTCATAGATCTTATAAATTCAAAATTCTGGGTTTCTAAAGATAAAACTTGAATTCTGCAATCGAAAAGTGCATTTCTCGGATATTTATTGGCGCGGCCGCCATCTTATCCGCCACTGTATGAAACTGGTTTGCCTGCAAGTCATTTTTCAACCTATACTGAGACACAAAAATTATGTTTCTAGCCCATATACTTAAGAAGATGTGGAGAATTTAATGGTTTGGTGGCCATCTAGTCGGCCATTTTGTGTAACTGATATGTCTAACATAAATTTCAACATGCCTAATCGATTCTTCGACATCAAAAACCAATATGTAGCCACCAAAGACATGTTAAGAAGATATTGAGGATTTTAACCATTGGCGTCCAGCTTGGACGCCATCTTTAATATTTTAATTTCTTCACGGATGCCAAGGTGGCATAATTTAGTTTCAATTTATGGACATGTTTACGAACACAGTTATGAAAAAACATTTTGTGCGGACTATTTTTGGGATTGCACCCAAAATCTTCATTAGGCAACCAGACTAATATGCGTAAATTTTGAAAGGAAAAAACAACCTTTTGGTTCTGAAGTAGAAGATTAGTAAAAAAAAGTGTCTGAATGTTGATGGACAACATATTCTCAGAGACTGAATAAAGGTCAAATAATGATTTTGACCTTCGGCAACATAATGTCTATATCTGCTCATTCTGTTAGCCATAACTACCAACTATTATATCATTAACTTTTAAATAGTTTCTGAGAAATCCATTGTTTAAGCATATTCCGATATGGAAGCATAATGTACCATGCATGTGACAAAACCCCACACCACCTGAACAAACTTTCGTTCCTCTGAGTCGGGAGGCTCCAGATGAAATATGGCTTCAGTCGGTTTCAGTGGCTTTAGAGGAGAAGATGTTTGAAATAATTATTGTTAACCGGCTACAGAATCGCAGTGACCAGTTACCTTGAACAAATGTCGTAGAATGAAATTGAACTATAGCAACACAGTGTCTTCATCTGCTCATTAAGTTTAATATACATGTATGTATCAAATATTACACCTTATACTTAATACTTTCTGAGTAATCCATTGATTTAGTATTTTCCATATAAATGCAACGACCCAAAATCGACTTTGCTTTGTATTAGGTCATGGTAAATTAAGGGTCATCTCTGAACAAACTTTATAGCCCACGAGTCCTTAAAGCTACATACAAAGGTTCAAAGTCATTGGACTTTCGGTTCTGGAGAAGATTAGTTAGGGTGTATACCATCTATTTGCATGGCGGCAATTTTAGTCATGTCACCAAGACCACCTCAAGAAACTTTCGTTCCCTTGAGCTGGGTTGGCTGCGCATGAAATATGGTTTCAATCGGCCTAGTGGCTTCAGAGGAGAAGATGTTTGAAAATGTTGATGGGTAGCAAAATTCTCAGCGACCTTGAACAAAGGACAAAGAATGACCATGAACTTCAGCAACATAATATCTTTGTTCGCTCACTTATTTCACCATAATTATATACCAGATGTTGTGCTGAAACTTACATAGTTTCTGACAAAACGATTATTTAAGCACATTCCAATATAAAAGCATAACGAAAAGTTGATCTTTCTATATATCAGGTCAAGGTCAACGCCGGGTCATCATTCAACAAAATTTGAAGGGTAAGAATCCTTGATTCTATATACAAATGTCATTAGTCTTTCAGTTCTGGAGAAGAAGATTTCTTACCGGCTTCAAAATATATGAGCATGGATGCCATCTTAGCCATTTGATCAAGACCACCTTAACAAAGCCATTTGATCAAGACCACCTTAACAAACGTCCCTTAGCCCAGGGAGGCGCCACATGAAATATTGCTTCAATAAGCATTTTGCTTTCAGAAGAGAACATGTTTGAAAATGAGGAGAGCGCATTAAATTCATCCTAGATCCAAGATAAATATTTTTATCTTTCTAAATTTGCTTCAGCTTCGTTAGTGATTATGTGGTTTGGCAGTCCCTGCAAAATATCTGGTTTTGAGCCTTCTTTTAAGACAGTTGCTCCAACATATTTGAAGCTTGTTTTAGTTCCCAGTTTCTTGCACCTTATTTTGACTTCCCTCTGTATGTCACTGGAGCTGTTTGTCATCAGTTTGGTTCCCAGCCCTTATCTCCATCTTATGTGTACTGTATGTTTCGTCGAGACTTTCAACTAGGGTTTCTTCTTCCTAGTCTTCCTGAATAAGAACATCAATGTCATCGACAAACCGCAGGTTGCAAATTTTTCTGCCATCTGCGCTAACCTTTTCATTGTGCCAGAACATCAAAACAGAATCCTTTCCAGATAAATGTTAAAAGGGATGGATGACAGGATACATCTTCGCCAAATTGTACGTAAAAAATTAAACATCTATTTTTACCTATTTTCATTTTTTGAATTTCAGGGGTAGCCTTAACATAACAAACTATATATCAAAACAGTCAAAGCAACAAACAACGCATGAAACAACTACATGTAAGAACACCCAAAACAGAAGAGCCGCCTTTTGACGGCCAGCATTGAAATTACTTGGGCGGCGCTTAACCGGTTTGCAGTCAAGGCCTTGGTGCTGCTTTGGCTCATCAGACACTTATTTGTTTGGTTTGCATGGACGATTACTAATTAATAAGTGATATATCTCAGGAACATAGAAATCAAAATTAAAACTAAGATAAAACAAACATAATAGCAACACTGAAATTCTAGAGCAGGCGAAACCTACCAGTTAAACCACGGTGGGCTCGGCCCAAGACGTCCCGGAACGGATGTCAGGCGCCAGCCGTCTGTGTAACTATAAAGTTAGGTTAAGTTGGCGCTTTCATAATGTCTGGGGCTCGATCCACCGTCGTTCAATCGAAGCGTTAAGCAAAGCCGCTGACCTTAATTGGGTTAACCACCAAGCATGCAGTTTGTCTCAAAACATCCATGTTATAACCTTTCTTTTTATATCAAAATATTTTCTTCTTGAAATGGTAAGCAAAATCATTTTTACCGATTTGAACATCAAGTCGCCATTAAATTCAGGTTCCGAAAGGCCTTGCTGAAAAAGTGTTTTCAATCCGACATTATATTTAGACACTACGTCGAAATGCCTTTGATAAAATTTTGAGTTTACGAACCTTATGATACTTGTAACTATAACCTCGCTTGAGAATGTTTCCTGTCAGAACTTTGTTACGAATATTTAAGTCATCAGCATGACTGGACACTCGAAAGAAATGAATAAGTTGAGAAATATTAACTTCATAGAATGTAAAACGAGGAACATCACCATGTGAAAATGGAAAATTAACAATATCATAATCAAAATCATCTCTTTTATCGTAAATTTCAGTTGTAACAAAACCATCCGATATAGATAAATGTAAATCCAAAAATAAGGCCTCGGGATCTAAGACGCAGGCCTTTTATCACTGAAGTTCAGAAGGGTAAATTTGATTGACCATGCTATCAAAGAAGTTATTATCAATATTCAATAGGCCATCCAGATACCGAGAAGTAGAATTGAAAGCTTCAATAACTTCAGACTGCGTGTTCTCTGAAAAAGACAGCAGGAAGTCTCTCTCATAACAGAACAAATACAGAACAGCTACAAGAGGGGTACAATTAGTGCCCATAAGAATACCTACAATTTGTCTATTTAATTTAGAGCCAAATCCAATATAAATATTGTTCAAGGGAAAGGTGAGAGCTTCACACATTTGTAACATAAATTATAATTCCTGGCCGCTTGTTCAAGATGACTTTCAGCAGGACTTTGTTCGGGTGACTTATTAGGCCAGCGTAATTCTTACTGAACTGTATTTTGCCCTTTTTAGGGAGTGGGATTATCAGCGACTGGGTCCATGAGGTAAGCCTATTCTCCATTTCATGTTACAGATTTTTGTTTAACCCCCATTCTGTTCTCTCTCTCTCTCTCTCTCTCTCTCTCTCTCTCTCTCTCTCTCTGTTGCTTTAAAAAAACTTCTGGTATATTGCTAAATTAACAACTCAGGGGGATTATAGCAAGATCATTTTCATCAATAAGTATCGAATGAAGATTTCTGGGATTTGATTGCAGTCCAGATCTGACTGTCGCCACAACTTCCCTCTCCTTATTAAATAGTTGTGAGCAGTACTTTATGCATCTGGTGAAAATCTTTTGTTCTCCTGTTAGACATTGCCCAGACTTGTCCTAGATAGTTGTGGATCTAACCTGTTTCTCGGTATTTAGATTCTTCACCAGCTGAATATGGTCTCTCGTTGTTTTTTGTTCATGCAAGTTTTGATCTACTTGCAACACCTATGCAGTTCCTCTTTGCTTTTTTCAGGGACTTCTCAATTCTTTGTTAGCTTTCTTGTATCCTTTTAATCGTTCTGCTTTATACCACTGCTTCATCCTATTCCTCCTCTCATCATAGATGTCAAGACAAGAACGTAATTGAAAATAGTGTCTATCATGGTGGTCATGGGCAAAAGTCCACCTGACGGAGCCCATCCCGTTCCAGGCCATGAATGTTGACTATCGTAGAATTCCATGATGACTATGTGCCTAGCCTTGGTCATGATCACATGGCCGTTGACTCTTAGAGTTCTTCCGCCCTGGCTTTGACTACTTTTTGGAAGCATTTCACACTGCGATGTTGGGTAAATACCGACCCAAATTAACCCATCGAGTTGGAGTCTCATGAGATTGTAAGCATCTTATTTTCTCCCAGAAAATCAGTGACTTGCCCGGAGCCTTGTATATGAAAGAGCAATATAGACTCAAAGGATGAGTAGAGAAAAGAAGTTATACTGGGTAACGATTATGAAAAGAAAAGGTCATTGGCAGGGCTCTACATGTCCAGTAAAAAGCGTCTACATGTCATCGCTGAAATGCATCGGTTTTCCGTATGTAACACACATTCTTCTTTGCAAGTGAGAAAAAATCACTTGCCCAGCAAAAATTTAAACTTGCTCTGGACAGCCGGACAATGGCTTTGTAAGGCCCTTATCATGAAAGAAAAGGAAAATTAGCTAAGTATTCCATCTGTTCTAGGATGTATGATCACGTGATTTTTCATATCAACGGGAATACTTGGCATTTAAGTAAAATGATCTGCTTCAAAGTGTATTTTTAAGACAACTTTGATATTTCCGAAAGTAGCCTTACAGAATAAATCGCAGGGAATGCATAATTGTTATTCCATTAAACTGCTTTTCTTGTCTCTACTGAGAGTTGACAAGCGTTCGTGTATAAACCTCCGCCAGTATCAATGCAACAACAAAACAAGCGGAAATCTAGAAAACCAAAGGCAACTTTCGGTTTCGGATATTAGGGGATGGATGGGTGGATGATGCGATTTTACGTCCTTTTCAAATGTGTATCAGTCATATCGGGACAGTGGACAAAAGATAATGAAAGGCTGTGTGCAATGGAATTAAGTTTACGAAATGGGGATCCCAAGATCAGCAGGCCAGCGCTTAAACCACTGAGCTACCGGGACTCCTCTGCTCTTTGGGAGACGATAACATACAAAAAAATATGTAAATCCACAGAACAATCGCTAAGATCATCTGACAGTACGCATGACCTCATACTACGCTTCATTTTAAAAGAATGCAAACAGAATAAAAAAGAAATTATGAAGTAAAACGTGAAAAATTCCTCGGGTTTCCTCGTTCAAAATGACGTTAAGAACATTATCCTCCACCCTTTGTTCTACGATAACTCATTTCATAACCCTCATATCAATCACATGAGGACATTAGTTCCAATGTCAGACCAATCAGCAAGAAAATTTTGGGATAGCGTGAGACCTTTTCCGGGAAACCTCGTGTTTTATACCGGATAAAAAGGGTGTATTTATTTCGTTGCACCTTAAGCCTAAAATACTTACATAGTATTTATCTATGATTTCCGTAACGCCACACACTTGTGCGGCTGTCATGGGTTGTGTGAGTCTTTTGTAGTCCAACAGGGCAGTCAGTCCTTTGATTGTAGATTTAACGTTATCTTCCTCTGAGAAAGGACATTTATCCTTGATGGTGATGGTTTGGGATCTCTGATTGCAGACGTAGCAAAACACATTTTTATACAGGTCGTAGCCAAATAATGTCGGGTAAAAATATGTTGCTGTAAATTCAAGACATGACTGTTCTAGTTTGGCATCATTTTTGTCCCATAATCCGGTTTCATTACAACGAGAATATTCCGGTAGGAAACAGAGATACTTTTCTGTTGCAGCTGCAATTTCCTCAGGAACACCAACAATGATGCTGCATCTGCCTGACAGAACAGTAGCTACTGCTGTTGAAATGTTAGCCAGCAAAATGTCAAAACATGTCGTTAACACTTGCCACTGAATTATATTGGTAACGCCATGACATTCGGCACAGTATTTGTTTTGAAATATCCTTCCGCTGTCTATGTCAGATACCCACACAAGATCTTCTAGTGTTGTGCTGTTGTTTTCACTGCCAGTACACATCTCTGCTGTTTCTGTACGTGTTACATTGTTCGGGCAGTTGTCGACAATAAAGTATCTTTTGATACCAGAATCATGTCCTCGATAAACTTTTTTCTCAGTGCTGGTGTCGTCGTTTCCTCTTTTCACTTGTGTTTTCTTACAGCTAAACTGGACTGGTTTCAGATCTACTTTTCTTTTATCTGGGCAACAATTCCCCATTGCAAAACAGTCGTCGTGACAAGAACATGAATTGCAACAGGCTGTTACTCCCGGATTTTCTTTTGTAGCATTCCTGTGACACTGAGCAGTGAATGGGCACAACGTGGAGAATTGGTCTGCTATCTGTTGTCGTTCTTGCAAGTTTGATGTCCCTTCAAGCCCAGAGAATGTGTTTGTTAATATAATCGCAAGTCCTAGTATTTTAGCCATGTCTGAAAATAGAATGGCTGAATCTGAAATGAATACATGATTAATAAATTCTGAAAAGTTAGATCCTTTGGAAAAGCAAGTAATACACAAAGAAAGGAGCATGCATGATTACCCATATATGCCAAGTGGACTACTCTCATTGTAACTTCATAACTTCGTTATAAATATTTAGAATAATTATCACAGTATCCGAACGCACTGTACCATCTCGTCCGGGTTTCATAGTGTTGAATCGAGAGTACAAAATTCGCTTATAACCAGTAGCCGGAAATCATTATGTTTTGAGTTTTTATCTGGAATCGGATTCGTCATTTATAGTTATTCAGCTTCGAAATTGTAAATAGGTAAGTTTAATATAATTTTCTCTTCGGTCTTTTACTTTATTGCCCTGTACAATGAAAAACTCCTTGGCGTCGCAGATTTTTTTCCCGAACAGCTTAATTTAACACGAGATTGTGTCGTGCAAAACCTAGCTATCATTCTTTTATCAAAACTAACAAACTTTAGATTGATAACGCCTTCCGTTTATTCTAAAGAATTTTTATAAAACATGTAAGAAAATGCTCAAAATGGTTTAAGAATCATGCCAAGGGCGATTTGAATACTGTACCAATTACTACCCACCCATACAAGACATTGTACAGGATAATAAAGTAAAAGACCGAAGAGCAAATTATATTAAACTTACCTCTTTACATTTTCGAAGCTTAATAGCTATAAATGACGCAGCAGATTCCAGATAAAATATCAAAACATAATGATTTCCGACTACTGGTTATAAGCGAACGTTTGTACTCTCGATTCAACGCTATGAAAACCGGAAGAGATTGTACATGTAGTTCGGATACTGTGATTATTAGTTATTTGCAGGTGACTGAAGTAATGAAATGAGCCTCGACACTAGAAAACACCCAAAGCGGCATGTGCGCCAAGCAAACACTCAGATCAGACAGCGTATCCGCCCAGTCTGTTCAGAGTCTTCGCTTAACGCTTAAAGAGTTAAAGAGTAGCTAAGGGTCTAAGCTAGCTCCGTGCGGACAGCGAAGACTCAGGTCAGACTAGGCAGCTGCCAAGGCTGATCTGAATTTTCGCAAGGTGCGCCTTCAACTTTGTTGGTTTTCTTGTGCCACGGCTAAAATGCTCATAGAATTAAAATATGCAATTTTCAATTCCCTTATGTACCCCTACATATTTTCATAACAGCATATGTGCGACGTGTGACACTACCAGCATGCATGTAACGTTGTTTTTAATATCTGAATACTATTATATTTCTGGGCGAAAAGTCCCTGGTCACAAAGGGCCGACACAACAACAGTCGAACTCATTTCTCGCAGAAAACGAAAAAAGATTGAATTTGAGTGATTGAATCACCTTTATTTTAAAAATCATATAGGTGGAACTTTGAAATTAAGCAAAAGGTATGATCAGTAAGTGCAAAAAAAATCTATTTTTGTCAATCTGACTTACTTCAAACCTTTTTATGAAAAGGTTCACAAACATTTATCACAACAAGGTCGAGAAAAAGCATGCAACTCAAAGTGAAACGCAAGATCTTTTACAACCGGTAAAATCTCATCACCGGCGAAATCTCATCATATCGCAATAAAGTGTCTCTTGATGACGACAACCCTGATTACACGGTTACACGGAAAAACTACATACAATTGTTACTGTAAGTGGCTAAATCTCGACAATAACTCATGCATGCCCGGTGGACTATTCTACTTATTTCAGATGTATGAGTCCCTTTGTCAATTGACGTGCATCTAGTTGAGTTTATTTTATCATCTTTATTCTAGTTTGCAGAGAAATACATATGCAAATACATGTGCAAATTGTGTAGACCCTGATCAGACGCCGCGTGCTGTGGCGTTTGAGCTGGGTCTCCACTGTTTTCTTATGGCTTTTTAATTGGATGCTCTAGGCATTTATGGGTAAAATTTTCATTTTACAGAAACATGTAGACCCGCTTTGCTTCAAGGAACTTAAATACGGTTTCGTCCGATCTTGCCGGGCCGCGTAGCACAATCGGTAGGGCACCTGACTCATAAGTCAGAGGTCCTGGGTTCGATACCCGGTCTGGCCAAATACTTTTGTTTCTCCTTCCGCTGATTCAAGAAGGGCAGCTGTCAGTGCCTGGCGAAAGTATGCGCACTTAGTACTGGTTAACCGCTTAGGAGGTCTAAGCCTGCCCAGGAATAGTGTGATTAGGTTAACTGACCGTCCCGACATGGCTATAGTTGTTTACCGTGGACGTTAAGCAACAAATCAATCAATCGTCCGATCTTTTATAAAACTCTGTGATAATACAAAATGTCAGAAATATTTACTGAGTTCAGAAAACGTTTAACATATAATTTGTTGACGTTATCTTCTTTGTCAGCTTGTATTCTGTTCTCAACATTGACATATTCTATTTTTGACAAAATAGTAGACAACTTGCGATTTTACCCTGTTCTACTGTAGTGCATAATTTATTCAGATTTTTTAGGTAAATTTAAAGATCTTAACTAGTAGTACTGGTCAAACTGGAATCTGCTTTCATTTTATTTATTCTTTCCATTCATTTATTTATTTATTTATTTATTTTGATAAAAATAAATCAACAAACTGACTTACCTAATAGCAAATACAAAGCGAAATCTAGCTGGGTATTTAGTAACGATTATGACATTGTGTTTTCATGTTTATCATTATTTAAGATATTTTGAAGTGTTGTGTGATGAACAAAAATTACGAAGGTATATATGCATGAAACCAGTAGCTTCGCAGCTCAAATTTCTAAAACTCGGCTTGAAATGTTTTATTGTTTAATTAAAAACTCTTCATTAGACACCTCTGCGATGTTTATTACACCAAGCGTGTTAAACCACCTTTGGCTTGTCTAATGAACGTCAATGAAATGTAACAACAGCCACTGAAGGTATCAGAACTAATTCTGTGTTTTTTTCTTCTATATATTGAATCTAATTAATAACTGTATCTGGTAGTTCGAGTCCGTGTGTAAGTTGACTGTGTCGCCGCTATAGCTGTTGATACAATATAACGGTTTGCGCATTAGTCAAAAACCGTGAGTCATTGTCAGTAATCGCGATGATTAAACACTTTTTCGGTGCCAGACATAATAAATTACGTGTATCCATGTTGTCCTAGGTGCTCCCAAATGGCTTTCTATGTACCTGTTTAACTCTTTCGGCGCCAAAGTCGCAAAAATGCGACTTTGCAAACAGCGTATATCCAGATCAGCCGGCTCTTTAAAGAGCCGTCTGATCAGGATCTACACTGTTTGCCATTCAAATATGAACTTAAAAAGCCTGATTTTATGAAAAATGTCTTTAGATTGTTAAAATTTCAAATTACAAATCTGTCGTCTGATGATTTGAGCAGACGAAAATCTGTCGTCTGAAAAATTTGGCGCCGAAAGAGTTAAACATAAAGCGAAAACAGAAAGCAATGCTCTTAGTTCCTTTGCCGACCACTGATGCGTCGTGTGCTTGTAAAACGTCTCTTCTGTCATGCTCTGCATCTTCCCTTTCATATTGTCTCGCTCTGTTGCAGCCAACTGCCCTCCCGAGTTAATACAGAGTTGTCTCTTCCCTGATATCAGCGTCTGCTGTACATAGCGAAATTGAAGACGTTAATTACTCTATAGAGATGCAAAACTGTCGCACTCAATTTGAATTTAATATAATGAACAAACATGCGTTTTAATGCTTTAACATTTGCCAGGTCTAGAGGTAGCTGTGGAAAGCCGAGGCTTCTGGACCCTGCAAATGTTAATGCAGTGGAAAACCATGTTTGATCGTTATTATTGCAAAAATTCAATGCTACAGAATTAACGAAAATGTTTGGGCACAATTTTTCGGTCTCATCGCCGTTACCTTGCTGATTACTACAAACACTGTGCGTTTCTATTTAAAAAAAAAAGAAAAGTAAGGAGGAAAATTCTCAGGTTACGACACAAGTCAACTCCAGATCCAACAGATCCAACCCAAGACACCATGTGGGAAAGAGACAACACAAAATTAGGTACCACCGAAGACATCACCAGCGGCAGCCATGTGAACAGCCATTTCACATGTAGGTGGTCAACGGGTTAGCCTGAACATCATAAACAATATATATAACAGACATAGCAACTAACAACACATAAAACAGCTTAGAAGAACAAAAACCAGAACTGCCGCCTTGGAACGGCCAGTAATGAAATTACTGGGGGGTGGGGGCTTAACTCGTTTGCTCGTTTGAGTGCCACAAACCATCGGCCTTTGTTCTGCCTTACTCATCAGATACTTACTTGTTCAATCCAACAAAATCGACAACCACCCACACAACAGTCTTACAAAAAGCACCAACCTTGACAATAAGAGCTAACTATACGTAATTTTTTCAATTTTTTTAATGTCACTACTAGACTCTACATTGTAAACCACACATCAAAACAGCCAAAGCGATAAACAAACACATGAAACAACCAAGAAGAACCAAAACAGAAGTGCCGCCTTGGGTCGGCCAGCAATGAAATTATGGTGGTGGGGGTGGGGGTTAATCTGTTTGCAGTCGAGTCCTTGGTCCTGCTTTGGTTCGCCAGACACTTAGTTGTTCGGCAGGTTGTATGGAAGATTCCTAACTCATAAGTGTAATACCACAGGAACATATAAATCAAAATCAAAAGTAAAACTAAAATAAAACAAACATGATGACTTACAGAAATAGCAACACTGAAATTCTGGAGCAGAAGAAACCTTCTAGTTAAGCCACGGTGGGCCCGACCCAAGATGTCCCGGAACGGGTGTCAGGCGCCAACCGTCTGTGTTACTAGAAATTAGGTTTAGGCTGGCGCCTTAATAAAGTCTGAAACCCGAGCCACCGTCGTGCAATCGAAGAGGTAAGCACATTTAAAGAGTAACTACACTTCAGGAACTGATTGAATCAGATCCCAAACCCTATCCCCAACATTAAAGGGAAAGATTGACAAAGACATCCCAACAAAGAATAAATTACAAGTGATAAGCCGAGTCAGTAGCTCTTTCCCAAATAGGTGGCAACTTAGCTATCTTTATTGAACTAAATAATTTAGACCAACAGAAGGGTTACAACAGACTAAGCAAATTATACGAAAAACATATAACAATGAAAAGTTGTTAACCTTAATTGGGTTAACCACCAAGCATACAGTTTGTCGCAAAACATCCATATTATAACCAATCTTTTTATACCTAATTATTATCTTCTTAAAGTGATAAGGAAAGTCATTTTTACCGATTATTTTTATGAATTTATACACCAAGTCGCCATGAAATTCAGGCTCCGAAAGGCCTTGCTGAAGAAGTGTTTTCAATTCGACATTATATTTAGACACTAAGTCGAAATGCCGTCGATATAATTTTGAGAACGATTTACGAGGTTTATGTTATCTATAATCTTGTTTGAGAAGTTTTGCTGTCAAAACGTTATTACGAATATTAAAGCAACCAACATGATTTGACACTCGAGCAAAACGAAATACATATATTAAAGCCACCAACATGACTTGACACTCGAGCAAAACGAAACGAAACGAGTTGAGAAATATTATCACCAAAGGATATAGAACGAGGAACATCACCGTCTAATAATGCAAAATTAACAATATCAAAACCAAATTCATCTCGTTTATCGTAAATTTTAGTGGTAAGAAAACAATATCTGATATAGATATATAAATTCAAAAATGAGGCCTTGGTATGTGAGACTCTGGCCTTATTTAACTGAAGTTCAGAAGGGTAAATTTGACCATGCTATCAAAGGAGTTATTGTCAATATTCAATATTCAATAGGTCATCCAGATACCGAGAAGTAGAATTGAAAGCTTCAATAACTTCAGATTGCACATTCTCTGAAAGAGACAGCATGAAGTCTGTCTCATAACAGAACAAAAGCAGATGTTGAGGACTGGATTTTCACCCTTTGAAATATATGTCTTTTCTATGTTACATAATGATTAGTGCATCAAAGTCATGTTTTGGGTAGTTTAGTGAAGAAAAATATATAACGTGTCTTTGCTGAAGTTTCGAGACTGTCGAATTCTTATTAGCTGAGAAAAATGGTAATTTTAAAGAAGCTATTTCAACATTCCCCGGTTGAAATCCTGTTTTTCCTGTTTTATTTACTTGTATTTGCCTTGTTTCTGCTGAGTGTATAGATTAGATGAACATGCAGAAAGTCTCATTTATTCATTATTTCAGTCAATTTTGTGTCTCAAAAATCTGAAGTCAAGCAGTGATTATGAAAAAGCTACTTTGTTTACATTCTAGGAAATTCCAGACTCTGCGTCAGGAATTAGAACTATTCAAATTTATCAGCTTTTAAAGCAGTTTTCATAATTATTGTTTTGCAGATATTTTGGGGTATATATTTTGTGCATTTTTATCATACTTTGGAGATTTATTAGGAGCTATTGTCATTGATATGAGCTAAAAAGGGTCCTTGAAATTTCCATGACTGGAAGGCGGCCATCTTGGATTTCTGACCATATTTGTGGGTATAAATTACACCAAAATTAAGGACTTTCTAGAGAGTGTCAGATATCCAAATGTTTGCCTTAGGATGGACATTTGTTCAAGGATTCAACTGACATTTTTAGATTGTTGATATTATTGTTTATTTGTGTGTTTTTGATGATAAATAAAGGGCCTTATTTGTTTAGTTAGACGTGTGTCAAGCTCGTAGCCAATCAAATTTCACCTTACTTTGGTACCTCTATATAAAATGCCATTATGTGCATTGGAACTGACTCTACCTTTGGGACTGAAAGTGTAAACATCTTGTGGAAATTATTCTTGAGAAATTCATTTAGGATTAATATTTAATAAATAAATTGCTTATTTTGGCTTAAATGAAAAATAACAGAAATTACTGGAAATTAGCATTTTGTAATTCTGAGCTTAATTTTCACAGCTAAAATAAATAGGAATTTTGTATCAGAGTCATATGCAGTTTTTGGAATTTAATTATTTCTGCATATTCTTTGGGACTGGAGACTTAGTGAATTTTTCGTAATTTGAGTATCTAAAAGAATTGAATATTTTCGGGGGCATTTTTATACTTTGGAAAACTTAAAGAAATAATATTGAAATAAATTAATTAAAATAGTGTTGCTTTAACGACACATTAATGTTTTTCTAACATAATATGCATGCTGTATATATTTGGTAGTCAATAAAAGAAAGTTAGTCTAAATAAATAGATTCTTAATTTCATTTCATTGCTGTTCACTCTTTTCACTCTAGCATGTCAGAGTTCGATTTATAAACAGTTATCAGGCTGAGCCTCACTTGGTAGCAATTAAGGATTTCTGACTTTCCTGCTAATTAAGTCAGTGGTGTCGGTCATCTTGACAAAACAACCAAAATTTTACGCCCGATGAGTGAAATAAAACTTCTCTGTTAAACCAACATCCACAACCAAAGAACGCAATCTGTCAACCCAGCCAAAAAGATTTCTACATTTAATAACCCTGGGCATCTGGACCAGATAATTTGAGACCATTTTATTTTGGTGCAGCTTTACTCAGGGTTACTACACGGATTAGCTACAAGAGGGGCACAATTAGTGCCCATAGGAATACATACAATTTGTATAATTTAGAGCCAAATCTAATAAAAAATATTGTCCAAAAAAAAGGTGAGAGCTTTACGCACTTTCATAAGTGAAAATATAATTCCTGGCCGGTTCAGAGGTAAAGAAAACCTATCTATTTGCCTATCATTGCATGCAATATAAAGAGATATATATGAGATGCCTATCATACAAGCATTGCGCTTACCGTCAGCTCCTACATTGAAATGATTTGTGTATATATGTATGTAGCTTAACTAAATAAAATACTGTTTAAAACCATATAAAGAGAGTCTCCTTATCTCTTCTGTCAGTATGTGGCCCGACAGGACAGTTCCTTTCTTCGAAATTCAGTAAATATTCTAACAGGGAGAGATCCCTTTTTTCTTCTGTCAGTAGATGGCCTATCAGGGACAGTAACTGTTGCCTATCCCTAATTGTAGCATTTGATCCGACATAGTCAGTGTCCTGCTTCTACTCTCAGTATGTGGCCTGACAGGTAAGTTCCCTACTTTTACTGTCAGTAATATGCATGTCGTGGGACAATTCGCTATATTTACTGTCAGTAAATAGCCTGGCTTATCTCTACTGCCAGTATATGCCCTAACAGACAATGCCCTATCCTTACTTACCGTACAAGTCTGTTAGGGACAGCTTCGTCAGGACAGTTTCCTCCCGCTTCTGTCAGTATGTAGCCTGACAGGTGCAGTTACCTATTTCTACTGTCAGTATATGGTCTCTCAGGGACAGTTCTTTATCTCTAACTTCAGTCTTTAAATCTGACAGGGTCAGTTCCCTACCTCTACCCTAAATTATCTCTACTGTTAGAGACAAGATAAGGAACTGCCTCCCACATTTTCCCCAGTCGAAGGTAGTTCTCTACCTCTTATGTGAGTATATAGCCTAACAGAGTCAGTTCTCTACCTCTACTGCCTGTACATGGTCCATCAGGGACCGTTTTCTTGCTCTCATGTCAGTTAATGGCCTGACAGCGACAGTTTCCAACCACTTCCGCAGTATATGGGAAATCGGCAAGGTTGGCAAAATGCCGGCAAATATGAGTATTTCCATGCCGGCGGTATTTAATGGTAAATACCGGCAAATACTGAAAAAAAAACTGGCAAATACTGGACGATTGAATTGACCGACCTGAAATTTTTATATACATGTTTTCTTTTTTCTTAATTTTCTCTTCCCCCCCCCCCCCCCCCCCCCCCCTTTTTTTTTTTTTTTTTTTTTTTTTTTATTTGATTTTTGATTTTTATCTGTCTTTTCCTTTTCTTTTTTTATTCTTGTTTATTTTATTTATTTTTTTGTTGTTGTTATTGTTGTTGTTTTATTTTTATTTTCATTTCATTTTTCATTTTTGTTTTATTTGAGTGATAGAAGTTAGTCGAGTTCACAGCGTCACAGTAGATGTAAATATCAACGGTGGAAGTTTTATAAACTTTATTATTACATGTACTAGTGTATATACGCCCTATGGTTTAAACTTATATAAAGCCCTCAACGGTAAAAAAAGTTATGTGCTCAAGAAGATAATTACCAGAAGTCCTTCTGGGTGTCCCAATCCTGGGAGTTAATACGAACGAAAGAAAGAAGAGGATTTGATTTTATTTTAATTATTATTTTCTTTTTCTTTTTTTTATTCTTGTTTATTTCCTTTTCGTTGTTTTATTTTTTTTATTTTTCATTTTTTTTAAGTAAATATGTTACCATAGCTATACCATAGCTCAAGTAATGCCTATAACACCTCTATGTACTTCACCTAGACTAATTGTCTTACTTTTATATAAAACAGATAACCATTCTGACATTTATTGTTTCCATCCCCGCCCCAAGCAATACTCTGTCCTTTAAATAAACATTGTCTTGAAACCTGTTGTTTTAAGAATTTAGACATTGTTTTGCAAATTTTGTGTCACAGCCTGTGACTGGCCAGATGCACAGGTGAATTTACCTGTAATTTCTTACCTGTATTTTTGCTGTTGAGTTTATAGACAAATAATAAAGTTGAATCAAAATTCTGTTCATACTTGTGATATTGTCAAATTTCATGTCTCAAATCCACTTTTTGGCTGTTCCAATCTGCTTAATTTGTGAACCATTTTTTTCTTTATGGTGATAAACTAATATTCAATACAAAAAGTAACTAAATCATCATTAAATCATTTAGTTTGAGTGTACATTACTTAAGGTAGACGATTACAGGAGAACTCTGTATTGCTTTTGTCCAAACAAAACAGAGTTATTGTTCGCTCAACTTGGGGTAGCTTACCACTAATTATTCATAAACCACCTCTTTAGGGGAGAAGCTTCAGTAAAGAAGAGAATGTTAAGAATGGCCACCATTAGTCAGGTAACTAATGTAAACAATCGCTAAAATAAAATAACAGACCAAGATGAAAAATACTAGATGGTAACATTGATTTTTTTTGCTGTAGACCACGGAAGTATCAGACAGTTTTATAACTTTACCCGGTACTAAACTGACGCGCCAAATTTACGGCACGCGCCGGGGTTACGTGATCTAGTTGAAATAGCGGCCTCCAGAGCAGGGAACATGTGCTTTTTGTCGCACCTGCTTTAGCAAGGTGCGATATAGGAGTTCACTTTTCCGTCCGTTCGTCCGTCCGTCAGGCATTCCATTCGTCCGTACGTCCGTCCGTACGTCCGTTCGTCATCAATTACGTCGACCCAAGCGTCGACCCTAGTGTTAAGTCCATTTCTCGCAAACTATAATATCTACAATCATCAAACCTGGCATAAACCTTCTTCTTAGAATGTTCTCGAGGGCTGTAGCTCTTATTTTACCTTTGACCTGTATTTTATGATTTGCTGACATTGTAAAACTGTTCATCAACAATTATGTCGACCCTAGCGTTTAAGTCCATTTCTCGCAAACTATGATACCTACAATCATCAAACCTGGTATAAAGCTTTTTCTAAGAATGTTCTTGAGGACTGTTGCTCTTATTTTTACCCTTGACTTCTATTTCATGCCCTGCTGACTTTGTAAAACTGTCCGTCAACATTTGCGTTGACCCTAGTGTTTAAGTCCATTTCTCGCAAACTATGATACCTACAATCATCAAACATGGCATAAAGCTTCTTCTGAGAATGTTCTCGAGGGCTGTTGCTCTTATTTTTACCTTGACCTATATTCCATACTTTGCTGGCTTCGTAAATGTTTCATTCAAAATTATGTTAATACTAGCGTTTAAGTCCACTTCTCACAAACTATGATACCTAGAATCATCAAACCTGGCATCAAGTATTTTCTTAGAATGTTCTTGAGTGTTGTTGCAATTAATTTACTTTGAACACATATTTCAATTGTCGCACCTGCTTTAGGAAGGTGCGATAAAGGAGTTCACTTTTCCGTCCGTCCGTCCGTCAGTCATTCCTTTCGTCCGTACGTACATCCGTACGTCCGTCCGTCAACAATTACGTTGACCCTATCGTCGACCCTAATATTAAGTCCATTTCTCGCAAACTATAATACCTACAATCATCAAACTTGGCATAAAGCTTTTTCTTAGAATGTTCTCGAGGGCCGCAGCTCTTATTTTTACCTTTTACCTGTATTATATGATTTGCTGACTTTGTAAAACTGTCCATCAACAATTACGTCGACCCTAGCGTCGACCCTACCGTTTAGTCCATTTCTCGCAAACTATGATACCTACAATCATCAAACATGGTATAAAGCTTCTTCTAAGAATGTTCTTGGGGATTGTTGCTCTTATTTTTACCCTTGACCTCTAGTTCATGCTCTGCTGACTTCGTAAAACCCTCCGTCAACATTTACGTTGACCCTAGTGTTTAAGTCCATTTCTCGCAAACTATGATACCTACAATCATCAAACATGGCATAAAGCTTCTTCTGAGAATGTTCTCGAGAGCTGTTGCTCTTATATTTACCTTTACCTATATTCCATGCTTTGCTGGCTTCGTAAATTTTTCATTCAAAATTCTGTTGATGCTAGTGTTTAAGTCCATTTCTCACAAACTATGATGCCTAGAATCATCAAACCTGGCATCAAGTTTTTTCTTAGAATATTCTTGAGTGCTGTAGCAATCAATTTACTTTGGACACATATTATATATGCTTTGCTGACTTTGCAAAATTTTACACCCAAAATTGTGTCGGGCCTAGCATTTTAGTCCTTTCGTCTCGAAGTATGATACCTGTTGTGTGATACCTGGCGTAAAGTTTCTCTTTGGAATGTTCATGAGGGATGTTGCAATTATTCCTATCCTTAACCTATATTTTATGCTATTCTGACTTAGTAAAATTTTACATCAAAAAGTTGACCCTAGCATTTTGACCATTTCTCATACACATTCTTTTCAAAGTCTCCATAGTCCTATCAGTGGCAAAAACATCTTAACTCAAATCGTTGTAAAAGGCGGTTCAGCCTTCACATTTGGTAATAAAATGTGGGTTGATGTGCATAAATTGGGCCATATAACTGGCAAGAAGTAAAGAAAACAATTTTTTTTTTAAAAAATAACAAATCGCCCCACAAATTAAAATTTCCTGTTCTGGTTTCCCGTCTAGCCAATGCTATATAAACATAGGCGGGATAGTGATTGGGACTCCACGCCTATGCATTGTATTTTACCATTTTATTCAACATAATTAAATCGAAAGTAAGTAATTTTAGTAGCCAACTAAAATGACCCAAATAAGTTTTTAAACCCTTTTTATGTGAAAGTTAAGGATGTTTTATTTGTATAAAGCTGGCTAATCACGATCATATACACTGAGGAAATTATACTGAGAAGCTTGCAGCGATACCTCATGATAAAAGTTTTCACGCTGATAGAGCAATAGGGCCTTTAACTATAATCTTAACTACTGTGGAAGCGCAATGCAGGTGCGACATAGCATTCCGCGGAATTCTTGTTTCTTCTTTAAACCATCGGCTAGAGTCGTTCTTTAAAATGCGGTATTAATTTCGAGTTTTCTAGTGACTAGCTTAAACGTTATTTCTGTTGCCTATATGAAATAATTGGTGACAATGACACTAACTACCGTAAAAATCCTAAGTTTTTGAGCAGATAGGTTTGTACAAATAGTGGAAACTGAGATCAGACTGCCCCTAAGGAACGTTTCTGATTTGCCATTCCGTCCGAACATTTTTGAAGGCATTACTTTATGGTAGAACCACAATAACAGGGCAATAGATAGTAGGACAAGGGCCGACTTTGGTTGCAGCAGGTGCGGAATGGGGGTTGTCTGTTTATTTGGGTTTCTTAGATTTTGGGGTATTTTTAACTTTAACATTGTTTTGCAAGGAAACGAAACGGTGAAAATTTAGTATTTTGTCTTATTCTGTAACTTACAATGTAAGGTTTTCTAAATTGATATGCTTGAGCATGCCCCATCGATCAAATGTATTTTGGTTGATTTGATGCTTATCGTCCACGGTAAACAACTAAGGTCATGTCGGGACGGTCAGTTAACCTAACCACACTATTCCTGGGCAGGCTTAGACCTCCTAAGCGGCTAACCAGTACTAAGTGCACATACTTTCGCCAGTAACTGACAACTGCCCTTCTTGAATCAGCGGAAGGAGAAACGAAAGTATGTGGCCAGACCGGTCGATCAAATGTATTTTTCATGACTTTTTTCATGAAATTGAATTTTCTTGCATTTTTAAAAAAATGTAAAAAAATACTTATTATCAAGATAAGTGCATTGTTTTTTACCAGTTTGTTTTAAACATCCTATAGTATAGATTATATGAATCGCAGAAATGAAAGTGCATTCATGTGCTAGAACTTTGAATTTAAATTGATACTGTGTAAAAAAAGTGTGTAGAAATACAAAATTTTGATTTTTTGGAAAACGAAACGGTAAAAATATTTTTTTTCTTATCCAAATGTTTTATAGCCCTGTTGGTTATTAGGCTGGTAAAGTGGTTTGAATGCCCCACCAATATTCTTCTTTAGTATTCAACTACCTTAAAGGTAATTTCGTGTTGGTTTCAGCAAGATTTAAATGTGAAAAAGTTTAATCGACTAGTATTTGCCAGTATTTTCCACTTTGGGAGTATTTTCCATACCGGTAAATACCGGTAAATTTTCACCGGTAAATACCGGGGATGGATTTTACCGCCCAACCTTGGTAATCGGGGACAGTTCTCAATTTTTGCTGTCAGTATGTGGCCTGGCAGGAAAGTTCTCTACCTGTAATGCCAGTTTGTGTCTTGATAGGAGCAGTACCCTATTTCAACAATCGGTAAATATCCAGTCAAGGACAGTTCCTTATCTCTACTGTCTTTAGCTGGATTGACAGGGAAAGTTCCTCACTTTTACCCGAAACATGTGGTCTGACGGAGATGGTTTTCTACCTCTACTGAAAGTATATGGTCTGTCATGGATAGCTTATTCCCTGTATCAAATACCAAAATATTTTGCATGACAGGGTCAATTCTATACCTCTACCCTCAGTATGTGGCTTGAGACGACAGTTCCCTATCTCTACTGTTATTATTTTGTCTGTCTAGGAAAGTTCTCTAACCTACCACTAACCTAACCTTAACCCTAACCTCTACTTTCAGTATATGGCCGTACACAGACAGTTCTCTATCTCTTATTGCAGTCCATGGCCTGACAGTGACCCTACCTCTACCGCCAATATTCCTCAGTATGTGGCCTGACAGAAGAGTTCTTTGTCTCTACTGTCAGTATTTGGCCTGTTGGGAACAATTCCCGTACTCAGAGTACCTATAATGTCCGTAATTAAATGACCTTTCATTCATAATCTCATTCTTATTCTTTTAGGTACACAAATACAGTGGCAGTACCTCAGGTGAGGACAAGTAGATATGGTGCCAGATCCTTCCGCTCTACTGCCGCTAAAGTGTGGAATTCTTTAGTGCCACAAAAGTTTCGGGAGATTACCAATGTCAATCAGTTCCGATCTCATATTGGTGCATGGAGCGGGGGGGTCTGCACATGCTCGTTCTGTTCTGAGTGTTAATTTTTATGTTGCCCTGTTTTTTATTGCTGTTATTTCAGTGCTGAAAATTTTAGTTTTGTTTGTTAAATATTTATGTTGACCCAAATTTTAATATAAATTATTATATATCTTAGCTTCTTTGCACCTTATCCTTTGTTACCAGTTTTCATACAGCTCAAGGACTCTTGCCATGTAGCTTGTATGTTCTGTGCGGGAGTCCTTGTAGCAAGAACTGTTTCACTTTTTAGTTTAACTCAGGATGGGATGCAAAGACGGTGCTGCTATATGTGCTGGTGTTTATTTAATTATATATTATTAATTTTAATTTGCTTTAATGTTTGTGCTTGCTCTTAACAGCCAAATGCTTTGCTCATAATTATTGTATGTTTCTGTTTAAATGTTATTATATATTCTGCATGATATTAATCTTTTCTTTTACAGCTTTAATTGTGCTATATGCGACGGACATTATAATTCTTATCTCATGCTTGATATTTGCCATGTCTTAAATGTATTGTAATACTTGTTAAGTCGGTAAATAGCTATTCATAGCTGATGTTTTAATGTTTGTAACCCTCCGACTATAAATAAAGTTTGTATTGTATTGTATTGTTTCAGGAATAGATTTCTACCTTTACTGTCAGTATATGTGCTGCCAGAGACAGTGTATAGCCTGATAGACAGTTCCATAACTCCGACGTCAGAAGTAGCGAACACACAACCTAAGGTCATTCTCTCTCTCTCTCTCTCTCTCTCTCTCTCTCTCTCTCTCTCTCTCTCTTTGCTTCCTGACCCTCCCTGAAAGCGTTGAGTAAACAGCCAAACTCAAGTTGGCATGTACAATCACACTGCAGTCAGCTTATCACTGCTGGCGAGCAAATTGTTATTTGTGGCTACCTGGTGAACTGCACATTATCCACCCGACTGTCGGGTAAATTTACTCGTAGCCCGGTTTAACAGAGACTGGTTACCTTTAAAACTTATAATGTACCGTACCTAACAGTTTTAACAAACTTTTAAACGCTTTTAGCATGGATCTCCTATGCAAGAGCGATTAAGCGTCTGCACCCGGCTACCATGTCAATAGGAATTAGGGACATAACGGACCACGGACAAAACGGACCATGGACATAACGGACCACGCTTGGGACAAAACGGACCACGTTCAGGACGAAACGGACCATGTTCAGGACAAAACGGACCACGTTCAAGGTCAAAACGTACCATGTTCAGACCTTCCGTAAATCTTGAGAAAGCATGTTTTATTTTAGTTGCAACACCAATAAAACATTTGCATGCTTAAAAGATAAAAATCTTACCATTAAATTAATTAGATAGTTCCGACAACCAAAGATGGTGAACAGTAGTTTATCAATTGTGACCATTTAACATCGTTTTTGGTAATTATATACTCTTTAATCTTTTAATTTGCACCAATTAATGGTCTGGTTTGTCTTCTAGCATGGTCCGTCTGGTCCTGAAACGTGGTCCGTTTTGTCCTGAAACGTGGTCCGTTTTGTCCTAACCGTGGTCCGTTTTGTCTGGTCCGTTTTGTCCATGGTCCGTTTTGTCCGAGTACCGTCAAGAGTATCATACCGGATGTTGTCGTCAGCATAGAAAAAATTGATTTGTCATAGAATTTTCACATTTATTCGCAAAATAAACAGTCATGGTTTACATATCTGGAGGTAAAATATGAAAATTATATAATCTGATATGTTTGTTAATCAGGAGAATCAGGTGTTCAGTTAAATTGAGATTCTCATGGAAAAGAAACAAATAAATTACTTGGCCGGTTTCGTAGAACAATTTCGCCAGGCATCTAATTTCGCCAGATTGTCATATTGTGCACTGCATAACCTACATCATCATTTGAGTACACGCTGGCGTGTTAGGGGAGGTAATCTAAACTTCAGATTCTCACAGCAGTGATTTTTTTTTAATTACAGACATTTCGTACACTGGGCGTTTCGACCCTTGGGCCTAAAAAAAAATGTCTTGTTTCCGGAAACACGACCCCTTTTTTTTACCCGACTCGAAATTTTTTAAGGCGCCTCGCTATTGGTAAAAATCGGCAACCTTCTTTTTGGCCAGTAGTCCCGGTTCGGTAGTCCCCGTTTTTATACAAGTCACGCGGCGTAAGCCAGTAAGCCAAATGGCGCATACCGCCATAACTGCAATCGTGTCTTCCATCAAGATGGCGTCGTCGGTGCTGGCGATTTACATTGAGAAATGCATTATGCCAGCATGTTTCGACGAAAAAAACAGTCATCAGAAGCGTTGCGCACTCGTGCTCAGTAAATTCAGTTTAAGAAGAACTCCACCCATTTGAAAAGGGGTTTAAGAGTCACAGCTATGTGCTAGGTAAGCGAAAATTTGTTCGTAGAAGGTTTAAAAAAATCATCTAAATAAAAAAAATTCCTACCTACCCAGGGCTCGAAATTTACACTTGTCCGCTCTTATTTACGAGTAGCTGATTGGTAAGGACGAGTGGAAATTGTCACTGACTTGCCCTGCCGGACGAGTAGGTTTTTCCTCCATGAAAATTGTCTAATCATGCCGTTCAGGAAAAGCACTTTACAAATCGATCAAATTACAGCAAACAAATATTGACTGTAACGCAAAAAGCATGAAATCCCGCATCGTGTAATCTAAAAATGAAAACGGAAATGGCAAACTGTAAATAAACGGTGCGCCTGCGCATATCGAACATCGACCCGATGAGGATTCGCACCAACGCGGTTTCGCCTAAGTTGTTTGCGCTCTATAACTGCACGATTACAAATGCATAATCCAACTCAAATAGTTGTATAGGACATTATTTTCACGTCCTCTCTTGAATAAAGCAGAAAAAATCTACTTTGGTGCAGAAATCTTCATTAACGAAACCTCTTTGGCAAAACCTGAATTGGGACGAAACCATATACCTACGGAAAGTACCGGAAATAACCGCGTGAAAATGAAACTGAAAGTAGAACACATTCGAGGGAAAAATGAGTGATATCAGACAGTTTTTAAGGACGATTAGATTTTTGAAAGGACGAGTAAAAAATTGAAAGCACTTGCCAGGGTTCGAATTTAGACTCGCATACTCGCAAAATGCGACCAAAATTTACAGACTGCGAGTCCAAGAAACCACCACTTGCTTTTCTTTGCGAGTGTAGTTGAACTAATCCGGAAGTGTAAATTTTTTGTTTATGTGCAGATCAAGATGCGCAGTCGCAAACTCGTCTTGATCACCCAGGTGCTTGCCTTATATTGATTCTCCAATACGGTGCCCCTTGTCAAGCGTCTGGACAACCCGCATCTGCAAGCGTCTGTTTTCAGTTTGATCAAAAAGCACATGTTCTCAAATCAATGAACATGGACAGATTTTAATTGTGAACTGGAAAAGGGGCGAAACGGGGGATCAGGAAGAAAAACCTTCTGAAAATAAACCCACCAAGACTGACTCCATGGGCCCAAAACCCCAAACTGTCCCTATAAAAACTGCACAGAAGTGGGAGAAAGAACTCAGGGTTGCTTTGGAATATGAAACTAGTAGCTGTGAAAAGAACCTGGTAGGGTGTGTAGGCATGGCCCTAGTGAGGTAAAGCCTCTTTGGTAAGATACTTTATATTGTCTGCCAGATAGGGAAAAGGGGAGTATAATGAATGAGAACCACTAGGTCAATATGAGTCACTGTGTTCAGCCCAGCCTTTTTCCTTTTTTTCTGTCTTTCCCCAACTTTAAAGGCCCATAAATTTGAACTTAGAAAATAGTCTGGGCTAGGGGGCCATATGCCTGATTTTTTTTAACTAAAAAGACAGCTCACCCAGCTGGGATACATTACTAAATGCATAAACCAACAATACAGGACATTTAATGGTATAATTACATAAAATTATGGCATTCAGAGAAAAAGCAAGTGGACTTACTGTTTTAGCAAGTAGAAAAATTGAGCACTTGCTAAATTTAGCAAGTGAGAAAAAAAGTTAATTTCAAACCCTGCTTGCCCTGCAGGACAAGTATGTTCACACAAAAATTTCGAGCCCTGCTACCGACCCTATTTTTTTTGGTGACGTTTCCGGAAACAAGACATTTTTTTTTTTTTTTTTTTTTGCCTTAGGCTTAGCCTGGTTGATTCGTGCCCTGACCCTGGTCGATTCATACCCTTACCCTGGTCAATTCGCACCCTAACCCTGGTTGATTTGTACCCTGATTTAATGTAATATTTCATGCAAATATGGTCGAACCTATATCTGGGTCAAAACATTGGCAGTGTGTAATCTTTTTTTGGCCAACTGACTGTACAAGAAACTCCAACAAACTTTATAATATATTTATAAATTACCATAAACTGACCCTGAAACACAATTTTCAATTCAAACAAAATTTTTGATTTTGTTGCAAGTCGATGTATAGTTACTACACTATAGATGTGCATATGATTTTTTTTTTAATAATTAGTAGTTGGCGACCTGTCACATTAGCCTTTAGGCTATATCTATGTGGTGAAAATACATCATCATAAGTATTGGGTATGTACCCATAGTATATACTAGTAGAATCAATATTAGATAATTGAATGTGAGGGTACGAATCGACCAGGACAGGGTACGATTCGACCAGGACAGGGTACTAATCGACCAGGACTAGGGTATGAATGGACCAGAACTAGGGTACGAATAGACCAGGACAGGGTACGAATTGACTTGGATCCGAAACGTCCTGGATACGAATAGTCTTGCACCCATTTTCTTTATCTGCGCATCCCGCATCCTGTATGCATACATTTCCTTTGGGATGCAAAGTCTTATTGTAATGAGTCTCAGGACTCAACAAAATTATAGAATTGAAGAAGAAAAATGTGTTGGGCCTTGTTATTTTGCAGTTGGGACCCAGGCCAAACATAAAAAATATTTTGTTTGCAGTTATCTACCAACGATAATTTCTTATGGTATGTAGGTTGGCTTTTTTTTTTTTTAATTCAGGACTGCAAAACATAAGAGCATCCCAAATACTACATAACATGTTAAGGTGGTGATAATCACTGATTTGGGGCAAAGACAAAAATCTGCATAAAACACTCAAAATACCACTGGTCTCTCCAAAACTTAGCATATGCCTTCTCTAGGTGTGACTATTGCAGGCCAAAGTGACTATTGCAATACTATTACTATTGCAGAAATCCCTATTGCAATACTATTACTATTGCAGGTTACTATTGCAGATCGGTTGTCAGACTCTATGATGGCCCCAACCTAAAGCTATATATTTTAGTTGGTTGGGACCGGAGCCTTTTTGTCTGTTGCTTGGTCCACCGGGGCTCAACTGGTGACCTTCTTTTGCTTCAGATTTCCAGTGGGGTTGTTTGGCAGGACAGGGATCTCCACCTGTCAGACAGCCCGTTGTATCTGTTGAGTCCTCGTCTTTGCTTCTTCATGGTGTTGAAATTTGATTTATGTGTTTACCGTGATGATTCATTGACGAGTTAGAGGGTTATCATGCGAACCGAACAACCAACTAAATGTTTTGTACCACTTCAGAAACTGAGGGTGAGGTTGGGCCTGTAAAATCGATTTAAGCCCCCCAGTAATTCATTACTGACCGTTCCAAGGCGGTAGTTCTGTTGTGGTTCTTTGTTGCCTGTTTTTGGTGTCAGAGTTTCTGTGATGTTTTACCTTATGTATGTTATTATTATTTTTGGTTCGATTTGGGTTGCTGAGTGGCCACCATTTGGGAACAAGCTGCTCACTCGGTTGGCCATATGTTCTTTGTATCTTGATTATTTGTAATCTTAGTTGTTTCCAACTATGGTTTGAGGGCTGGATTTGGATTTTGATTGTTTCAGTTCCTGGTCTTTGCATACTTTTTACTTTTACTATTGCAATGCATTGCAATAACTATTGGAGACAGCATTCTTATCCAGAAATTCTGCTTTTATGTATAAAATCTTGTTTGTTCACATAAGTTGTGGCTAAAAAGCATTGTTTAATGACTGTCATTTCACAATAAGCACAACATGACAACAAAATACAAGAAAATGTTATATTTTCTATTCTTTGAAATCCAATACAAGCTAAAACACATCAAAAATACTTCCTTCATTGTGGCTATTTTTTTAAAAACTTTGTCAGCGCTCTAGCACCTACATTTCTCAATGGATTTTAGAAATAAATACACACAAATGTAGGGCATGACAATATCTCGAGCAAGTTCGACTTTCAGGATGCTGTGCCCAAGGTCAAGGTCACTGTGGCTATTTTTAGAAAAACTTTGTCATCGCTCTAGCACCTACATTTCTCAACGGATTTTAAAATAAGTTCACACAAATGTAGGACATGACAATATTTCGAGCAAGTTTGACTTTCAGGGTGCTGCAATCAAGGTTTTTGATTAGATCCTTATCATACTTGCAGGTAATGATGACATACATAGGAGCTTGGATGAGTTCGAAATTTGGCCGGATTCGAGCACAGACTACGGAGTTAGCTGCCCTTGAGCGTTTGAAAAAAATCCCATAGTCTTATAATGGAGAAAACAACGTCATCACATTTTCATTTTTCATCGGATCCTCTTCATACTTGCAGGTAATGAGGATAAGCATAAAAGCTTGGATTAGTTAGCATTTCGGCTAGATCCTAGGGATGTAACGATAGTCCATAAATGACTATTGCGATAGTATTGACATTGCAAGAAGTACCATTGCGATACTATTACTATTGCAGGTTGCTATTGCAATGCATTGCAATAACTATTGGGGACAGATTTTGTATCCAGAAACTGAGCTTTTCTGTATAAAACTCTAGTGTGTTCACAAATTTACGCTGAAAAGCATTGTTTAATGACTGTTGTATCACAACATGCACACCTTGGCTACAAAATACAAGAAAATATTATTTTTCATTCTTTGGAATCCACATGCATTTCTATTATTCTTTTAGCTAAAGACTTCTTTCAAGAAATAGATGCTTGTCTAGAAACTATTGAAACTATTGCGATATTGGAAACACTATTGCCGATAGTATTGACATTGCAGCTTTCCCTATCGATAGTGACTATTGCCAATGTTACTATTGCGATATATCGATAGTCCGATGTATTGTTACACCCCTACTAGATCCCACCACTGACTATGGAGTACCTGCCCGGAGCATCCAAAAAATCAATGTCACCACTTTTTCTTGGTTTCTACTGATCCGATCCTTTTCAAACTTGCAGGTAATGAGGAAATGCATAATATCTTAAACAAGTTCAAATTTTGGCCAGATCAGGACAACCACTACGAAGTTAGCTGCCCTTGACAGCTCTGTCTATTGTGCTCTTGATCGGATACTTTTTAAACTTGCATATAATAAATGAGGGCATACATATTGTTTTGGATGAGTTTAATTTTCAGCCTGATTGGACCACTGACTGTGGAGTTAGCTGCCCTTGAGCATCTTAAATATCCCTATAGGTTTACAATGTCTCTCAGATGAGCAATTGTTGCCCTTTGGGCTACTTGTTTCAAACACTCAAGGGCAGCTAACTCCGTAGTCTGTGCTCGAATCAGGCCAAATTTCGAACTCACCCAAGCTCTTATGTATGTCATCATTACCTGCAAGTATGATAAGGTTCTAAGCAAAAACAGTTAAGAAAATGTGATGACGCCATTTTCCCCATTATAACCCTATGGGATTTTTTTCAAACGCTCAAGGGCAGCTAACTCCGTAGTCTGTGCTCAAATCCGGCCAAATTTCGAACTCATCCAAGCTCTTGTGTATGTCATCATTACCTGCAAGTATGATAAGGAGATAATAAAAAACAGTCGAGAAAACGTGATGACGCCATTTCCCCATTATAACCCTATGGGGGCTATCTGTTGCCATGGAAACCAGAGTTCTGAGCTGATCAGCACCAAAACCTAATGCAGCCTTTCCCCCACCCAAATGATGCTTCAGATAAAATTTGATTACGATCGGCCCACTGGTCTCTGAGATATTTATGTTTGAAAGTGTTGACACACCCATGCACAGATGGACGACGGCTCGACTCCCATCCTATAAGCTCACCTCTGAGCCTTTGGCTCAGGTGAGCTAAAAAGAGATTAAATATTAATCGAACCTACCTAGTCCTACCCTAATTTTTGGGTGGCAAGACAGGAAGCACACATATAATAAGGCCAGACATATGTGTGTTTCCTATCTTGCCCCCCCCCCCCCCCCCCCCCCCCCCAAAAAAAATTTTTTAGTCGGATTTAAAGTGTTATTATATCTTTGGTCATAGGATTTTCATGACACGGCATTATCCACTGGATAACAGCGACGTTATATGATGAAAACTTTTATTTACAGGTGAAGTGAGAGATTCAAAGTCATGGAGTTTCACGTCAATACCAGAGTTGTTCTGGAGTATCATCAACTTCATTGTGCTTTTGTGAGTCAGCTTGGCTAAGCATATGAGCCACGACACAATAAAGCCAACAAAGTGGCATGTGCACCCAGCAAAGACTCAGATCAGCCTGGGCATCCACCCAGTCTGATCAGAGTCTTCACTGTCTGCATGGAGGTAGCTTAGACCCTTTGCTACCTTTTAAAGTAAACAGCAAAGACTCTGATTGGACTGTGCAGATGCCAAGGCTGATCTGAGTCTTTGCTCTTTGCTGACCAAACATGCCACTTTGTTGGTTTTGTTGTGTTGTAGCTCATACATATAATTTTACTGTTTAATATTTGGTTACAGTAGGCCCTCTTTACAATGACAGCATTTTTCTCTTAAACTGGATTTGCTGGTGTAAAGAATAAATATTTAGAGCAATATAGCCATTCCGTGCTTATCAAAATGATGTTATAAAGAATTCAGCTGTTGTAATGAGTACCTTAATAAAGAGGGCTGACTGTATAAAACAGAGATTTTCCATCTCTAGACTTAACCCCAAATTCTAATTCAGTCATATGAAATTCTGCCACAGGCCCTAACATTTCTTGAAAGATTTTAACTTGTCCTTGTGGGCAGCCAGACAATGGGTTTGTCAAACCCTGCTGCTATGAGATGGGTTAATCCTTCTAAAACATGCCCAAAATATCTAGATCCGTCTCATAAGTTGGAAGGAAAAATTCCTATAGTGAAACTTCACAGAAACTTACATCATGTGATGAGGGTGATGTTTATGCAGAAAATTTTAGTTTTAAATGCAACTGAGGAGACTTCATTATACCAGACACCACATTTTATGGTGACTCTGATATGAATCTACATTGCTTACAAAGGTCAGGAGGATGCTGAGTAATAATAGGTTAAGTCCAGTCAACTCTTGATATCTCTAACACTGATAAGTGATATCTCAAGGTACCCTCTTATATAAAAAAATATAGTTTGGTCGCATTTCTTATTTTTCTTTGCATTTCAACTCCTGTTCTCTCAACCTACTGGTATCTCAAGGTAAATTTTCTGGGACCAGAAAATTTACTTTGAGATATCAGTAGTTTGATGTGAACTTGAACTTTGAGATATCGAGAGTTGACTTTAATGCCTATACCAAGCATGGTTTGTCCGCCTGTACGAGGAGACAATCCATAAGCTTTAGTGAGTGGATATCTCCCCTACAGATGCACAAACCTTACACCACCAGCATCAGTTTAGGCCTTTAAACATTACAAAAGACATCATTCTAAACTTCTTATTTTCTGACTAGGGTGGTATAAACTATGATTTATCTCTACAAATTTTGCTAGTATTAATTTAAAGTCGTAACAAATTTGCTCTTTTTTGTGGTCTTACTTTTGTCTGATTATTTGTATTGTCTCTATTTCAGCTTTCAGACTATGATTTCAGTAAGTAGCTTGATCTTTTAACATATGAGCCACAACATGACAAATCCAACAAAGTGGCATGTGGGCCCTGCAAAGACTCAGATCAGCCTGGGTATCCACCCAGTCTGATCAGAGTCTTTGCTGTCAACATGGAGGTAGCTTAGACCCTTAGCTACCCATCAAGGGTAAGTGAAGACTCTGATGAACAGACTGCCAATGCCCAGGCTGATCTGAGTGCCCTGGGTGCCCATGCATTTTTGTTGATTTTCTCATGTCATGGCTCATATTATGAGGTTGTATGTAGGTGAATAATGAGAAGCGAGTGCTTTCTTGCCCGCTGTACAAGGATGCCAGTTTGACGTTAAACTGAATTTGCTGTTGTAAAGAACACATATTTTGAACAATCTAACCATTTCATTTTGTACATATCAGAATGAAGTTTTAAAGAATTTTGCTGTTGTAATGACTGCCGTTATAAAGAGGGTTGACTGTATATATTGCTTTGCAGTTGGTATTAAAAGTTTGTTTAAACTTAACATTATTTCAATAAGAAAACACATCGTGGACATAAATGTTGTGAATGTCGTTAAGTGCACACGTCAAAGTGTTACCACATGTGTGTTCATACAATTTTCATGGCACAAAGTTATCTACTGAATAATTGCATTGTCATATGACAAATGTAACATTTATACTCATGAACTTTAAAAAAGAACTGCAGCTTAAAATTTATAGTCTTTATGCCTTTAAGCACCAAAAAAGCTCACCATGAGCCACCTTAGCTGTATCTACCCGGTTTGCTAATCAGCTACATGTACAGTACCCAATTTTGCTTAAAAATTGGAGCAAAATTGGGACACTTAAACACCATTCATTTTCCATTTGGAACAAATGGAAAATTAATGGTTTTAAGGTGTCCCAATATTTAAGCCCTTTAGGGTATTGTCATTATCAACGCTAAGTGTTAAGAGCGCCATTTACAGAGTGTATTTAGAGAAGATGAAAAAAAAATATATTTGTCACATACCGGTATGTATCATTACAACTGGGGTCAGCCTAGAAGGGGAAGTGGGAGAAATGGTCTCCCTAAGCTGACTGACTTCTCCCTATTTGAGCTGTCAGAGGGAGAAGTCAAAATGTATAAACTTAAAGAAAATCCAAAATTTGGGATAAAACTTCTCACTAAAATTCAGAAAATGTCGCAAAACTTCTCCCTGTTTGAGAACCCTTGGCTAATCCCTGATTACATGGTATTTATATCTTGACTTTCTAAATTCTTTCAGCCTAGTATGACAAAGAAGGGCAGTAACCATACTACAGACTACAGACCTGATGGCGGGTAAGAAAACGCTTTGAAGGCTCTCCTTTAATTTGGTTAGCTATATACATCTCTGAAATAGATGCAGTGCTCTAGACAAGAAGGAGTTACAGGGATAATTTAGGGATTTTCTATATTACTGTATAAATATATATCTTGTGACCCCCTCATTAGAACTGTCTCGCCAAGACTATTCTTATGAGGGGTCACAACATATGTTTTCATTGAGAAATAAGAAAAATTATCCTTAACAACCACTCTTATCTGGAGCTCTGAAATGGTTCTTAATAACCTTTTGAATATGACCAAGTATGTTACTAAAAAGAGGTACCGGTAGCAGGACTATTAATTGAAAAAAGCAAAAAAAAAACAAAAACAATCATCAGTAGAATAACTGTAGATGTCGTCAAGATTCTCTGTGTTGGGGGGCTACAGGGGTTTCATTAACTTTAATGGCACCCAGTGGTCAAGGCAAAGTTAGCAGGGGATATTTTATGTTTTCTATATGATTCCTTTGTAATACAAGTCAGGGATATAGCCCAGGTAAGAAGGGAAAAATTCCACTCTTCTCCCCCCCCCCCCCCCCCTTTTCCCTCTTAATTTTTTGGTTATGCTTGATATTATTTTGTATTATTAGTTATTCACATACTGTTTAACATGACCCACCTTTATATTGCAAGTCTGCAAGATAGACCTGGAGAGAAATTACAGAGGTCCAGATCAGTTGCAGTTTTTGAGATCAATTTTTAGCTCACCTGAGCCAGCGGCTCCGGGGGAGCTTATAGGATGGTAAGGCTCCGTCGTCCGTCCGTCCGTCCGTCCGTCCACAATTTCAATCGACTTCTCCTCTGAAACCGCTGGGCCAATTGTAACCAAATTTCATATATGGCCTCCAGAGGAAGGGGGAACGAAAAGTTGTTCAAACCGTCCTGGTCACATGACCAACATGGCCGCCACGCCCATATATGGTAAAAACCTAAAAAAATCTTCTTCTCCAGAACCAATAGGCCGATGGCCTTGAAACTTGGTATGTAGCATCGGGTATATGAGTACTATCAAGATTGTTCAAATTATGACCTTGGGTTGACCTTGACCTTTTTTACGGCAAGGTCAAATGTGCTTCCTTGTGCTTTTATATGGGAAAATGCTAGAACATAAGATATCTTGAAAACTGTTGAAGATTTTGGGCTAAAAATCGATATCTACAGTCATCTAAATGAGTACATGAAGATTTATGAGTACAAGAGGTCAAGGTCATTCTTTGACCTTTGACCCAGAACTCTCATATTTTGACAATTTCAAACAATCTTCTCAACAGCCACTGGGCCAATTGAAACCAAATTTCATATAGAGCCTCCAGGGGATGAGGGAATGAAAATTTGTTCAAACGGTTCAGGTCACATGACCAACATGGCCGCCATGCCCATATATGGTAAAAACCTTGAAAAATCTTCTTCTCCAGAACCAATTGACCGATGGCCTTGAAACTCGGTATGTAGCATTGGGTACTCGAGTACTATCAAGATTGTTCAAATTATGACCTTGGGTTGACCTTGACCTTTTTACGGCAAGGTCAAATATGGGAAAATGCTAGAACTTAAGATATCAGAGAAAGTTTTGAAGATTAAGGTCTAAAAGTTGGTATATGCAGTCATCTTTAATGAGTACAATGAAGATTTGTGAGTACAAGAGGTCAAGGTCATTCTTTGACCTTTGACCCTGAGCTCTCATATTTTGACAATTTCAAACAATCTTCTCAAAAACCACTCGGCCTATTGTAACCAAATTTCATATAGAGCCTCCAGGGGATGAGAGGATGAAAATTTGTTCAAATGGTACAGGTCACATGACCAACATGGCCGCCATGCCCATATATGGTAAAAACCTAAAAAAATCTTCTTCTCCAGAACCAATTGACCGATGGCTTTGAAACTTGGTATGTAGCATTGGGTACTCCAGTACTATCAAAAGTGTTCAAAATGATGACCTTGGGGTGACCTTGGCCATTTTACAGCAAGGTCAAATATGGGAAAATGCTAGAACATAAGATTTCATGGAAAGTTTAGAAGATTTAGGCCTAAAAATTGGTAAATACAGTCATCTTAATGTGTACATCAAGATTCATGACTACAAGAGGTCAAGGTCGTTCTTTGACCTTTGACCCTGAATTCTCAGAATAGTTTGACATTTTCAAACTTCTCCTTAAAAGCCAATTTGGCAATTGTAACCAAATATTATATAGAGCCTTCAGGGGTCGAGGAAATGAAAATTTCTTCAAATGGTCTGGGTTACATGACCAACATGGCCACCATGACCATATATGGTAAAAACCTTTCAAAATCTTTTTCTCCAGAACCAATTGATCAGTGGCCTTGAAACTTGGTATGTAGCATTGGGTACTCCAGTACTATCAAGATAGTTCAAATTATGACCTTGGTTGACCTTGACCTTTTTTACAGCAAGGTCAAATATGGGAAAATGCTAGAACATAAGATTTCATGGGAAGTTTTTGGCCTAAAAATTGGTATATACAGTCGTTTTAATGAGGTCATGAAGAATTATGAGTACAAGAGGTCAAGGTCATTGTTTGACCTTTGACCCAGATCTCTCATATTTTGACCTTTTCAAACATTTTCTCAAAAGGCAAAGGGCCAATTGTAATCACATTTCATATAGAGCCTCCAGGGTTTGACTGAGCGAAATTTTGTTCAAACGGTCCAGGTCACATGACCAACATGGCCACCATACCCATTTATGGTATAAACCTTAAATATTTTTTCTTCTCCAGAACCAATACACCAATGGCCTTGAAACTTGGTAAGTAGCATGGAGTACTAGAGTACTACCAAGACTGTTCAAATGATGACCTTGGTTTTTCCTAAACTTTTTTTTGTGGCATGGTCAAATATGGGAAAATGCTAGAACATAAGATTTCATGGAAAGTTTTGCCTAAAAAATGGTATATATGGTTGCCTTAATGAGAACATGAAGATTTATGAGTACAATAGGTCATGGTCATTCTTTGACTTTTGACCCAAGACTCATATTTTGACAATTTCAAAACTTAAGAAAAAGCCACTTTGCCAATTGTTCAGGTGAGCGATTCAGGGCCTCATGGCCCTCTTGTTTGTAATTTTTCCTATTGACAAAATAAAAACATCATTACAAGTTTCAGCAAGACGATTCTAGTGTTTGGGCACAGCACATATTTTATGGAGAAATACGGAATTTTAAGTATCTTTAAATTATCCCTGTTATCTCCTTTGCCTTGAGATAAGAGTTTAAGTTCTCAGAAGTTATCTCAAAATTATCAAGTGCAGGTTGCAGGTTAACATCATAAAGATTTTAAATATTCGAATAAATAGGTCTGAGCAAACAGTGCATACCCAGATCAGGAACTACATTGTCTGCCTTTCCATCTGCATTTTTTGGATGCATTACTGCACACTGCAGTAATGCATCCAAATGATGCAGATGGAAAAGACTGGTTTTACAATTTAAAATCGAACTTTTCTATTCCTAGAACAATAGTAGTAGTTTCCTCTGGTGTCTCAATTTTCTCATACAGTACTTTACCCAAACTTATACTGTTGTTTGTGTTTTTCAGACCTCAAGGTGGTCCTAGGAGAAGAATGGGTGGCTTCAGAGGTGGTGCTGGTAAGTAATACCGTATTTATTTTGCTATGAAATGGGGATTTCTCCTTTCTGGAATGACCCCTAATATTATAATCAGTCTTATGAAATCCTGCTAATAGATGGCATTTTCCCTTTCAAAACAATCTAAAAAATATCAAAATTCATTGTTGTGTGTGAATAACCCATTGTGTACATGTAATTGTGTGACCACAATATGGTTGTACCTCCTATAAATGCCTGAGCTCTGATAAACTTGAGGTCTCTTTTTTTCATCAAAAGTAAGTCTGTTTTGACTGACCAAAACTGAGCGCCAAAGTGTAGAATGTCCTTCCACTAAGGCCCCCTAGGTAAAGGGTTGCCAGTTCAAACATATTTGAGCCACAACATGAGAAAACCAAAGTGGTTGTGGGCCCAGGGCAGACTCAGATCAGCCTGAGCATCCTCCCAGTCTGATCAGACTCTTTCCTAAGCGCTTAAAGGGTAGCTAAGGGTCTAAGCTACCTCCATGTGGACAGCAAAGACTCTGATCAGACTGGGCAGATGCCCAGGCTGATCTGAGTCTGCACTGGGCGCACAACCACTTTGTTGGTTTTCTCGTGTCATGGCTCATTTATGCAGTAAAGGTAAAGGTTCCTCATCGCCTATGGACTGTAGGAGCAGTGAGGGTCTCTAACTATATCTTGGGCACAACATAATAAAGGCAGAGCCCGTCCCTCTTCTTTGGCTACCCTATCCTTCAATGCTTCAAAAAAAATCCTCATTTACTGCTGGATTGACAAACACAGTGTTCCTGTGGCAGGCTGGCTGAGCCTATATTCAAACCTGCAACTTTCTGCACCACAACTGAGCATCTCTTACCACTTAAAAATAGCCGGGCCGCGTAACGTAGTAGGTAGGGTACCTGACTCATAAGTCAGAGGTCCTGGGTTCATTACCTGGTCTGGCCACATACTTGAGTTTCTCCTTACGCTGATTCAAAAAGGGCAGTTATCAGTTACTGGCAAAAGTATGTGCACTTAGTACTGGTTAACCGCTTAGGAGGTCTAAGCCTGCCCAGGAACAGTGTGGTTAGGTTAACTGACCGTCCCGACATGACCATAGCTGTTTACCGTGGACGTAAAGCAACAAATCAATTAATCAAAAACCACTTAAAATAGTGCTTCTCACATGTTCATTTGTATAGAAAAGTATAAGTAAAAGTAAATTCTAATGCACTTATGAATGTAGCGCAACTTCTGATTGGATAATTTCATATCCTAAGATAACCTGTTGCAAACCTGACATCAAATGAACTGCAACATGACAAAACCAACAAAGTGGCATGTGTTCGATGTCGGAATGGAGGTAGCTTAGACCCTTAGCTTACTTTTCAGTGCACTGTAAAGATGCTGATCAGACTGGGTAGATGCCCAGGCTGATCTGAGTCTTAGGGTGGTGCACATGCCATGTTGTTGGTTTTGTTGTTTGAAGACTCAAATGTTGTTTTTAGCTCACCTAAACGAAAGTTCAGGGAGAGCTGTTGTTGTCACCCTGGCGTCAGCGTCCGCATTCGAATGGATGTTTTGGTTAAAGTTTTTTAAAGACCCATATCTCCTTAACTTATGGATGGATTCTTTTGATACTTGCACAGTAGTTAGATATTGGTCCAAAGTTTTACAGAATACCAACTCCACCATGCTCAGTGACCTTGAATTTAAGGTCATGGACTTAGAAATTTTGCATTTTTTGTCCACATTGCATATTTGGTTGAAGTTTTTTAACGACCCATATCTCCTTAACTCATGAATAGCTTCTTTTGATACTTGCACTGTAGTTAGATATTGGTCTAAAGTTTTTCAGAGTACCATCCCCACTCCACTCAGTGACCTTGCTGTCAAGGTCATGGACTTAGAAATTTGTTTTTTTTTTGTTCACTTTGGATATTTTGATCATCTTTATTCAACTTCTTTTGATACTTGCAGTGTAGTTAGATATTGGTTCAAAGTTTCTATAGCACCACCCCCACCCCACTTGATGACTTTGAGATAAGGTCATGGACTTCAAACTTTGGGGTTTTGTTGACATTTTGATGGCATACTGTTCCCTTATTCTCGGGAGGGATTTTGTTTATGCTTGAACTGATGTTAGATACTGACTTGAGGTTTTACAAAGTACTTCCCTCACCCCACAGGATGACATTGAAGTCAAGGTCATTGATACAGAATTTTATATAAAGCTGTTATCTATAAATACATTGACAATACATGGATATGCTTGCATGAGGTTTTATGTAGTGCAAGCCACGTGCCCATAGTGATCTTCAAGGCAAGGTCTTATTATAACAATGCCTGTGAGATGGGCAAGCACCAGTTCAGGTGAGCTATGCTGTCAGGCCGTAGCTCTTTTTAGCTCACCTGAGCCGAAGGCTCATAGGTGAGCTTATAGTATAGGCAGGCATCCGTCGTCTGTCGTCCGTCGTCCGTCGTCAACATTTTCAAACGACTTCTCCTCTGAAGCCATGAGGCCAATACTTTCCATATTTTACATATAGCATCTATAGATGGGGGGAATGAATAATTGTGTTTTTTGTTCCATTGGCATAAGAACTCTGGTTGCTATGGCAACTTATAGTTTCCATTGACTTATAATGGGAAAAGTGGAAATTGGCATTTTTTGCTGCCTCACTGCAGTTATTTAGAATTTTTTTCTGCAGAAATGTTTCTTGAGTAGTCCTCTACGATTCATATGAATTTTGTTCAAATCGCTGAATTTGATTGGTTGCCATGGCAAAATAAAGGGTAAATTTTCGAAAAAATCAAAAAAAAATCTTCTTCTCAGAAGCCATAAGAGGGATGAAGCTGATACTTTGCATATATATTAATGACATTAGCCTCTACATAAATTGTGTTTTTTCTTCCAATCTCATAAGAACTCTGGTTGCTATGGCAACTTAAAGTTTCCATTGACTTATAATGGGAAAAGTGGAAATGGGCAATTTTTGCTGTCTCACTGCAGTTATTTGAATTTTTTTCTGCAGAAATGTTTCTTGAGTAGTCCTCTACGATTCATATGAATTTTGTTCAAATCGCTGAATTTGATTGGTTGCCATGGCAAAATAAAGGGTAAATTTTCGAAAAAATCAAAAAAAAATCTTCTTCTCAGAAGCCATAAGAGGGATGAAGCTGATACTTTGCATATATATTAATGACATTAGCCTCTACATAAATTATGTTTTTTCTTCCAATCCCATAAGAACTCTGGTTGCTATGGCAACTTATAGTTTCCATTGACTTATAATAGGAAAAGTGGAAATGGGCAATTTTTGCTGTCTCACTGCAGTTATTTGGAATTTTTTTCTGCAGAAATGTTTCTTGAGTAGTCCTCTACGATTCATATGAATTTTGTTCAAATCGCTAAATTTGATTGGTTGCCATGGCAAAATAAAGGGTAAATTTTCGAAAAAATAAAAAAAAATCTTCTACTCAGAAGCCATAAGAAGGATGAAGCTGATACTTTGCATATATGTTAAAGACATTAGCCTCTATATAAATTGTGTTTTTTCTTCCAATCCCATAAGAACTCTGGTTGCTATGGCAACTTATAGTTTCCATTGACTTATAATAGGAAAAGTGGAAATTGGCAATTTTTGCTGTCTCACTGCAGTTATTTAGAATTTGTTTCTATAGAAATGTTTCTTGAGTAGTCCTTTATGATTTAATATGAATTTTGTCCAAATCGCTAAATTTGATTGGTTGCCATGGCAAAATAAAGGGTAAATTTTTGAAAAATATTCAAAAATCTTCTTCTCAGAAGCCATAATAGGGATGAAACTGATACTTTGCATACATGTTAATAACATTAGCCTGTACCTAAATTATGTTTTATATTATCCTTGCCCATGTGAACTCATTGCTATGGAAACTTACATTTTCCATAGCCTTATGATGGGGAAAGTGGAAATTTGGCATTTATTTCTGTGGTACTGCAGATATTTTGACATAAGCTTTACAGAAATGTTCCTAGAGTAGTCCTCTACCAGCCATATGAATTTTGCCCAAATCCCTGATTTTTGTTGGTTGCCATTGCAACCGAAAGGCCAAATTTTTTTTTTTTTTGCCAAATCTTCTCTGAAGCCATAAAGGGGGATAAAGCTGAATCTTTATTCCATAAATGTTTGTGATATTATCCTCTACATAAATGGGTGTTTCATTGCTGTTGTGCATGTGGTTTTGTTGCTGTGGCAACTTAAAGTTTTTTTCAGCATAACCTCAGTGCTCAGGTGAGCTACAGGACCAATGGTCCTCTGGTTTATTGGCTGACATCTGGTTCTACGTTGCTGATAATGCTAGCTTTGGGTGGAATATAGTACACTTTTACTGATGAAAGTGAAAAGTACATTAGATTGGGGATTATTGTATTGAAAATTGTCATTTAGGGAGTTTTATGGTCGCAGATTGCTTTTTATGGCTCTGCATCAATACAGTTATCCCCTATTGTCTAGACCCAATAAGGATGTTAATGCTGTTGAATATCAGCTGCTGCAGATGCATGTTTATTTTCTACAGAATTTATATATGAGTTATTTTGTGTAACTAGCACAGAAAGCTCGTTCAAACAAACGTTGTGATGTCGACGTCAAAACATACTTGCATGACGTTAATAACGTCATATATAGAAAACTGCACTACCTGTGTGCTTCTAAAGACTATATCTCAGTAATGAATCATGGTTACCATTTCAAATTTTCAGGAAATGTTAAGAGAAGCTAATACTTTTCAATCCTGCAGTTAGTTAATTATTTATTTTCATGTCATTAATCCCGGTTTTCACGGAGACTGGCTCATTTATGTTAATTTTTTTTACTACAGGAGCACCAGATGCCCCGCCCGTGGGAGGAGGTGGATGAGGACGGTAAATACCCAGTATTCTTCCTGTTGCCATAGCAACAAGGTCAAGGATGTTGGGTACTTCAAGTCATATACCACAGGATTTAGGATTGGAAAGAGAACTCCTAAATTAAACTAATTAGGAAAGACTTCAGCAAGCTTGCCTTGAAAATGTCAAAATCAACTACAGGCAGACCAGGATACTGAAGGACAGATATTTATGACCTATTAGTTCTAACTTAATTATTTGTCACTTAAGCTGACATCAGCATAGACACAAAACTATCAAATTATACCATTGTGATTCCCAGTCTATCCAATAAAACTTGAGTTAGTTATTGCAGGTATGGGGAATGCTGTTGATTATTATGGCCGATAGTGTTATTACAAAAATAGTTGAATTTGCAAACAGTGTAAAGACAGATGAGGTGGCTCATTATAGATGAGGTGGCTCATAATGAGCCACCTCATCTGGGTCTACACTGTTGACCCTCTTGTCTTTTAATTCTCAATATGATGTAATTTTGACAAAACATTTTTGAAATTTTGCAGGCATATTTAGTCAGCTTTTGTGGTGCTCTAAGGGTCACTAGCTAAATCCTCTGTTGTATGATTAATAACAAGCTGATGTAGGCATGTGATCTGAAATGTACTTCGGACCAATGACGAGGGTTCTACAAACTTCTGCTGAAGTCAGAACTCTCTGATAAACACATGCCTTCATCAGTGTCTCACATATTTTGTTATTTACAGTCTGAGCTCCAGGTAAAGTGGGGTTTTAATGATAACTATTAGGCAATTTCTGAATATACGTGTCTGCTTGTTGGAACTGCCTAAGAGGCAGTTCAACAGTGGCCACAGCTTATGTGTTTATTGAGAAATAAAAACATATCCAAGATTCATCATCAAAGTCAAAACTTATCTGGAGCTCAGCTTATAGTTCCATATTTTATTTTCTGTTATCTCCAAAACTTTACAAGAAACAAGAGCCTTTGGCCAGGGCCCAGTTTTCAGAGCATAGTTAGCATAACTATATAGTCCATATCAAGGATTCATGAATTTTTCTTGAACCCATAAATCAAGGGTGGTAATACTTTTTTTTGCTGAAAAAAATGTGAGGAGCTTTTGCAGTGCAAATGCTCCTCACATGTTTTATAGCAAAAAAATGACAGTGGCTTTGCATAGAATATGTTTGAAAATATGGCATCTCATTAAACCAAGTTGTTTACATTTGACAACCCTGCGCAGGACTGTTAGGATATGCATTAACAGCAACAACTCAAACCAGCCTATAAAGCTAGCCATACAATCTAGTCAGTGCCTTTGCTGTTCATAAACAGAAACTATGGATTTTTGGGAATCTGTGAAGAAAAGTTGAAGACTGATTGAGGTTACTGGATTTATTGCCATTGTTATGGGCATTTTTCTAAAGGAAAACAACTTTTGTGACTCCTGGACAAAGAAACCCTTCCAGAAAGGGGTCTACTCTAAAAGGGAAGAATTTGCTCCCTGAGGAGCAAATTCTTTCCTTTTAGAGCAGATCCCTTTGTCAAGGGAGGCAAAAGTTAATTTGCAGAGTTATTTCCCTGACAGTGTGCCCATTCACTTTAAGATGTGGAGCTGCGTAGACTGATCTGAGTTATTGCTGTTCACATACATTATTGCTGGCCCTGGCCCAAGTTTCTTGTAAAGTTTGAGATTTAAAAAAATGTGAAAAAGAACAAAATAAAACAATACAAAGGATGTTTGAAAGTAATGTTTTGCAGTAATTCGATATAAGTAATTTTATTAATTTACCTCATGTAAGTATGACAGTTTATGCAAATGTGATAGAGATGTATGTAACTCTTTTAAATGCATCTTTATTGAATATGGAAAAATGTTGAAAGCCTTAACTCGTCTGTTAAACCAGAGCTGCAGACTATCCAGAATATGCAAGTGAAACTTTGATAATTTTGTTACAAAATTTAGGTTTCTGACAGTTTGACCCATTTTAGACTGGAAACCCATTTTGGGGACACATGCAAACAGTGCAGGCCCAGTGCTGTGTTTGATCAGGGTCAACACTGTTTGCTTACAGGAATTTCTATGCAAAATACAATAAAAGTGAAAATGTTCACCAAACACACTTAAAACTAGAAATAAGCACATCCATATGATAGTGATGGACAAGTCCACTAGTCAGAAAGGGTTAATATGATAATTGTTGAAACTGGAAAAATTGACCTTCCCAGATATGATATCTGGGAAGGTCATTTTTTCCAGTTTCAACAATTACATAGATTTCAGTTGAAGGGTTTAATTTTGGCACAGTGTGTGACAGCCAAAACAGAAAAACCACTTGTACTGCCAGATATTCTCATCTTACATGTTGCATGACTAAATGTATGGAAGTAAAGTGTGTACATGTATGTTTATAACTAGAATTTGTTTAATGTGATTTCATGTATAACAGATGTAAAGTATGACTGATATCAGTTGAAGAATACATATGTGAATCTATAATTGAAAAAGATGATGTCAGATGCAATGGTTTAGTATAATGTAAATGATGTAATTGAGTGTTTTAGCACTGTGTTTACTGTCGAAATAATATTTTAATATATTTACTTGATGCAGGTCATTGTGATCATCAGTTTGCATTTATTAACATTGGAAATTCATGTAAAAATCTTATTTTTGTGTGTGTGTCTCTGTGTGTGTGTCTGTGTGTGTTTAGGATGATGTATCATGTCCATGCTTCATTTTAGGTAAGGCTTACCATGAAATCCTGACAAGTGATGTATGTGTATAGACAGACCCAACCAATATATAGACACTTTAACAGTGTGTTACGTAATGTTTAAGACTCCAATGCATTCAGCCGACTTTCACTTGGGCACACATTTTCAGGAAAATCCTCTTGGATTAGTCAAAAGAAACTCATGAAAAAACCCTTCTGTGCATGCTCAATGCTGTTGAAGTCATGCTATTTGCTGAATAGGTACAAGCTTATTGTACCAGTGCATGGTCACATTAGTATCAGAGTAAGCCGAGATGGCCTTTATTCACTGCAATACCAATATAATTATTTACGCAATGTAGTCAATAAAAGTGTATAAACAGATCAGATTTCGTATTGACACATGGCTGATTGCCTGTTTGCTGCTGCCAAAATGTAGCATCGGTTGTGATGCCTGTCTGCAATGGAATTCAAATTCAAAATTAAGCAATGCAAAAGTAAATAACGTAAATGACAAAATGATAAAGAAAAGGCTCTTTAAAATAATGACACAATATCAGTCAAATTTAGAAAAAAGCTTTTGTTTATTTGACTCAAAACTCAAAAATGTCCATGTTCTGGTATTGTCTGCATACCGGTACTGGTCCTGTCTGTCTATTCATTTCTATTAAAGTTTATGAATATTGTTTAAACCCAGTTAAATATTCCGGAAGAGTAACTTTGTCATATTCATTTTTGTTTCCCTTCTCAGTATGGGTCCTCTAGGAACAAAGTCTTTCCTTTAGGAGTAGATCCCTTTTGAGAATTCTTTTGTCATCCAGGGAAGCAAACAGGAAGTATAAAAGGTGATTTCCCTTTGTAAAATGGTGGTAAAACATGGATGTGTACCAGTACACCATAAGTTCTGTGCAGTAGTTAAATGAAGACTTGCCTTGCAGTAAGTACAAGTGAAAAGGAATGAGATCACTATTCATCCTATTAAACACTTTGGGAGCATTGCATTTTATGGCTATTATGTAAGAGGGGTGTTATTTAGAGCCCAAAAGTGTAGCGAATCAGACAATGCCAAAATATCTCCAGTAACAGTATTAAGGTGAATAGGTATACTTTGAAAGGAAGCAACTCTACTAGTTTTGCCTTGTTCCCAGTGGGGTCAACTCTTTCCTTTTAAAAGTAAACCCCATTTCGAAGAGATAGCTATGTCATGGAGAGATGCAAACAAGAGTTCATGCAAGTTAATGTAATATCCTTTTTGGAAAACGGGCAGGGAGCATTAATTAGGTTTAATACGGTTTTATCTTTGCTGTCTCAGATTTTTCTTTTTGTGTAAAAATATGCAGATCCTGAGAAATCTTCATGTACACTGTACTGAAATGGTAAGCACTCTGGTCAGTCTGAGAACATTCCATTAGAATTCAGCTATAATTCAGGTTTTTCCCCTCTAAATTGACTTCATTATCGGAATCAGTCTTGTGTAATTCTGATATAAGATGGATTATTTTTCTTCCAAAACAGTCACAAAAAGCTTGATGTGTCTTATAAGACATCTAGAATTTTGGGATTGTTTTGGTGGGGAAAACCAGTCTTACTACTGAATGAATATTCTGTCAGATAGGTTTCTCTTTTCCTAAACAGTTCCAAAAATCTAGATCTGTCGTATAAGACAGATCTAGATTTTTGGTATTGTTTTGTGGTGATGGAGAAAACCAATCTTATAAATGAATAAAAAAAGGCATGTTGTAAGGCAGCTTTTCATAAAGCAGAGCTCCATTGTAAATAATGTGTACATATGTAAATACTAAATGGGTAATTTTATCATGTAAATATGGAAATAATTTTACTTAGTAAAATATGAATATTTATTACATGTAACTGATGAATATGTAATGTCTCATAATACTGCACAGTATTTCAGGGCCCAGTTGTTCAAAGCATCATTAGCTTAATGAAGTTGTTAGTCAGAGGCTCATAAATTCTTCAAATACATATAAACAGTCTATCACTCTCCCCTTTATTTACTTCCAAATCGTGGAGGTAATTATGTGTATTTGATATGTGTGCTTATCAGATTTTAACAGCTGTTTGCTGGGGAAAGGGAAGTACTGTAAAATGAAATGTGCTAATAGTTTTTTACTGAAAAAAATGTGAGGAGCTTTTAGAGTACGAAAGCTCCTTACTTATTTTTCAGCAAAACATGTTTGCGTAATATATTTGAAATTGTAACATCCCATTTACTTATGGCATCATTAGTTTTAAAGACCTAGGCCCAGGCAAATATTTCTAGCAGTTTTATTTTCACATAACTTTATACTACTGACAAAGATTCTAAACAAAAAACTATCTCAAAATGCTTACAGCCTTTGTTTTCACAAAACTTTGTATTAGTGTTAAAGTACATATATTGTGAAAACAAAAGTATCCAAAAATGCACATATAGCAGTGCTTAGAACCATGATTCAAAACTTTGGGAATATATATGTAATACTACAATAAAAAAATTCTAAGTGTTGGGATAGATAGTTCAGAGCAAAAAGTGCAGACCCTGATCAGACTGCTCGGAAAGGACCAGCCTGATCAGGGTCTACACTGTTTGTCATTCCATCTGCATCTTTTAGATACATTGTAAAGCCAATGTGTCCCAGTTTAGGACATTTATGGTAATTATTTTAGGTGTCCCAGTTTTTTAGAATTTTGTTGGTACTCTGTGAAAATAAGCATGAAAATTTCCAAATTTACAGTCCTCTGCTGGTTTCAGGACCTCAGATGTTTATTACTGTAAAACTTAAAAATATTGGGACATCTAATATGAATACCATAATTGCCCTAAAATTGGAACAGTTTGGTTTTACAATGGAGTAATGCTTCCAAAAGATGAAGATGAAATTGCAATCAGTGTAGGCCTTGATTAGACTGCTCCTGCAGTCTGGTCTGGGTCTGCACTGTTTGCTCAAACCCGTCTGTCCCAGCTTTGATAATGAAGCAAAAAAAAAAAAATCAGAAAAATTGATATGCAAGTAAAAAAGATTTACATGTTTTTTTCATGGTGTCAGTTAATCCTTGAATATCATAGTCTTAAAATGAAATAAACATTTCACAGATGTGTCTGTATCTCTTTCTTTCTGCTCTGTTCCTGTGATATTTAGCCCAATGCATATTTTTGTGGAAAGGCATGGAGCGATCGCTCCTATCTTTTGGGTGTTTACCTGAGCCATGACACGAGAAATCAACAAAGTGGTTGTGCACCCTGTGCAGAACCAGATCAGCCTGGGCATCCACCCAGTTTGATCAGTCTTTGCTAGGCACTCAAAGGGTAGCTAAGGGTCTAAACTACCTCCATGCAGACAGTGAAGACTCTGATCAGACTGGGCAGATGCCCAGGCTGATTTGAATTTATGCTGGGAGCACAACCACTTTGCTGGCTTTGTCATGTCACAGATCATCAGTTGTAAACTGTACCATATGCTGTTGAGTGTTGATAGTGAAGTAAAACGTCTTTTGAGAATAGTTGATTTCCACACCCTATTCTAGACCCTCGTACCTCAGAGAGATAAGAAGGTGAAAAAAAACAGAACAGAAAAAAAGGAAAAAAAAAAAAGGTATGCAATAAAAGATTTCTCCATGTGGCATGAATTCATTCAAATGAAATTTTTTGTGGATATTGACATTAATGATATATTGAAAAGTCCTACTTTTAAGGCAGGGACCAGCCCCAAGGTTTTGTTGGACTAGCAAAGGCTGTGACAGTAACTGGTGTATGAATATGTTAGGTCAATCCACGTTACCCTTTACACAACCAAAATAAAAGGGGAACATCTCACCCCTGAAAGACAAAAAACACTTGTTTTACCGCAATACATGACATAGTGTAAAATTTTATTAGAAAGTTCAACAATATATCAATAGAATTTATTCTCCGTTTGATATTCGCCACTGAGTTGCATAACAATACCATTTTAAAATATGAACAAATGAAACATACATGCAATTAAAGCATGGCTGTTATTGGCTTAAACTAACAAATTAAAACGTGGAAATGAAATGTGACTATCCACAAAATGATGAAAAAAGTTACCAGGAGAAAGCAGCCCAAGTCATTACAAGACATGCAATCTTGTGTATCCTCAGGCAATGTTGCAGCACTCTGAGCCACTGTGAATAATGTCATATTCAAAACATGGTGGTCCAAATGAGGCTTGTATGATGCCTACAATTATGTGTGCAGTCAAAGTGGTTGAAATTCAGTTTAGACACACGAACACATGGCAGGGGTAGATTTAGCCAAAGTTTTGTTCAAAGTTGAATACAAAGCTGTCATTACATGTACTGTATTTGAAAGGAATGTTTAGAAGGGAAATATCTGATGAATTGTTAGATACTTTTGGTGAAAGTGCACTTAAATATACACTGGTTAAGTACTGGCTTACTGAATTCAAGCGTGGAAAATGAGCCCTGGCAGGCCTATTGAGATGACAGTTGTTTGGGACGCCAAGGGCGTCTTCAGCTCTTGCTTAATCATTACAGACCGTGACCACACCATTACTGGAGAGTACTCCAAGGTCTGTGGGTTGCTATTGTTACAAAAAGGCATAGGTAGGTAACAAAATCTTTTCTGCTCCAAATCGACAATGCCAGGGTGCATACTTCTCAACTGGCAGTTGATGCAGTGAAGCGTTACAGGTTCAAAGTTTTGCCTTACCCATCCTATTCACCATACCTGACACACAACTATTTTCTCTTTCCAAACTTGACAAAAGAACCATATGGGCGCCACTTCCGATCCAATAATGGTCTGTGTACAGCAGTCGAGGACGGTTTGCACAGGGAATTATAAGTTATACTTCCATGGTTTGCATGAACAAGCCCCTTGTTCTATCAGAATAACCTGTTGGTCCTTGAACATTGTAATACAGTGCAATGGAAGTTATGTAGGCAAATGGCAGAAAAGTGACATCAGAAAAAAAAATGAACTTTTATACACTTTTTATTGTTGTTTTTTTTCAGCAACTCAATTGATTCAACAGAAAACTGCAATGACTTTTTCTATAACATTCGTTTACAAGTTTTAAATGCTGCAAACTCAGTTCCAATCTGCAACGCGTCAAACGCGTTTACTCTCAAGTACTTGCAAACATGCATTTCAGGGAGAGTGGGCGGCGGGCCATTGCTAAGTGAATTGTAATTTTACTAAGTTCGACAACACAAGCTGTGGTGTACAGACGGCTTGGTTATCTTCGGGTACCCCGGTTTCCAAAGATCCATCCTTGTAGAACGTCTTTCCCCAACACCACTCACTGGCTAAACAGCCTTTTTGCATGAGGCGGCTGTTTCCGCCGCCTCATGCAAAAAGGGTGCTTAGCGTTATATCAACGAACAGCCAATACTTTGAATCCATTGAGAGTAGAGTCTAGTTTGATCCTTTAATTTTCACCCGTAGATTCAACAGGATTAATACATTTTATCTAATTGGACTGCGTGGAAACAGTTTCTTTTTCTGGCCTAATGTATGCTGCTTGCATATGTCATAAGCTCGCCCCAGTTGTACAAGTTTTCCAGTCGCAGTTCATTTCATATGGAACTTAATAGATACATAATATATAGAGACAAGAAATCATTAAAACATAGGCATAACTTGTCATAACCGATATCCCACCGTCACAAACTTGCACTTGAGAGCAAGATGTAGGCATGTTGTTATTTCATGACCACGCCCCATGGTAACAACCAATCAAATAAGGGAGTGTAGTTCGTGCATGATACCTGTAGACACCGCCCACTTCTTTTCCGCCACATTCATCTAGATCCGATGGTTCATTGCCACTGGCATCATTTGTCCCATAAATAAGATATCCATCTAGGGCTATACCAAGAATTTCTTCATTAGCGCCCGTCGAAATGCATGATGGGATTTGATGATAGTGATAGGTACCCTGTTCATCCGGATGGCCGTCACAATTATCAAACACTTCAGAGCAATCCCCATCCACGGCATCGTAACCGTCTATTGTGTACGGATTGAAAAATGGAATTCCACTCTTTGCCATTCCGATTGGGCCCGTGTTAAGACAACCGGCTTGGGCTCTTGCACTTGGAGTCTTGGGTATTCTGAATTGATGGTTCTTTTCGTTTATAGTGTTTGGGTTAGATGGATTTGGGAACATCCCATGGTCGTGACCTGGCAAACCGGTATGAGAGAATATATAATCGCCACCACTTTCTGATATTGTCACATTGTTGGCCTCAAAAACAGCTTTTTCTGCGACTGACAACACGGCTTTAACTGTGACATTGATCACTGAGACAAGAAGTAAAACGAACCAGTTTGAAATCTGAAAATAAAAATACAATTCCTTAAAGCAACGTCATGCCAAAAAAAAATAAATAACGGCTAATTCTAATACATCGCGCCTATACAGGCAATGGAAAATTACAGTGAGTTATTTTGCAAAAAAAAATGTTTTGTCATGAGTGAGTCGATGTAAAAACATACTTTGTCAAAACATGTTTCCTTAACATTTTACGGGTGCCGTATTTTTTTCCTGAAGAAAAGCCGGGAAAAGAAATGCATAGATGCTTGTTACAGTCAATATTGTGGGCGTCATTGTTTGCGTGCCAGATGAATGGTTGGAGAATATAAAGATAAGGAAAACATTTGTCCACGACTTAATGTGTTAGAATCGAAATATACTGAAAGGATTTAAAAACTTCCACCCATTAATTTTGAATATCTCCAAAATGAATGCAGCTACGCCCACCAAAATTTTACAGAATATATATTCTATTATACCTGATTCTATCAATATACGGAGTTCGGAATCGTTCAACCGAATCGGTCAGGAACAAGCACGTGCTCCTCGTGTTCTTAGTACCGTTTACATAATGATGAATAGCTTCATGTATACAGTTTTCTGATGAAACATTTCTCTTACAATATCAAATTGATTTTTAAAAAATTGAACTCGGTCAGTGGCTTTATTTAGCCTACCGCGCCTAAATATCGCAAACAGGCGTGGAGATTTGGGCCAGATAAATGCTGAAATTTCAAAAAGTGACGTCGCGGTACAATTTTATGCGTTAATGACGGAAATTTACAATCTCAGACGACGTGCACTGCTTACAGGAAGCTAAAAAGACCGTCAGAAAAGCACCCTACCAAGATTGAAAACCAGAGGACATGACGTTAACTAACGTCGACGCCGTCTCCGTAATAGGCTTTGCGCGACAGCATCATCCGCAGTGATACTTGCAAATCAAGGTTGATTACGTCACAATATCAAGACAGTAAGAAGTGGACGAAAGAGTGTTGCATAAGATAACGCCGGCATTGCCTTATGCATTTCAGTGACGTAACGCTCTTTTACTGACGCCATTTAGGTAAATGATACAAATAAACTGCGTAATCTTAAAATTTGATAAGTTTCAAGCATTTTATCGTTAAATAGTCAACACTGTCATGAGTAAACAGATCAGCAGCCAGCAATAAAAAGGGGAAATTTTTAAATCCTTTCAGTATAGTTCAGCTCTAACAATGATTTGAGTAATTAATCATAATTGTCGACAAGTAGTACGCAGATATACCACTCGCGCTCCGTGCTTGAAATTTGATCCACTCTACAACTACTGACTTCCAAATCGTGATTTATTACTCAACAATTTACTGTTAGGGCTCGTCTATTTCCCAAATTAAAGTCGAGTGTTCAGTTTAATTTAATGGGGGAAAAAACGTCATGACGTAGCACCGACATCAACCTTTGGGTGCCAGTTGGGTTCTCTCTCGTAGATACGTGTTACTACTATTTATCATCCATACTCGTCTAAGTACATTGGTTGTAAGATTAAGATTTGTTAAAGACAAAATTGTTATCCCATAGAACTTTCATTTTGTTTGCAAGCGGTACACTTGGGGTATAGAAAACGTAACCGTTTGTGTGCATCATTCGTGGCATGGTGAAAGCTAGTCTAGGTTGGCGATTTGGTTTTGTCACCGGGCTTAAATTAGTTTAAATGCTGTCATAACTAAAACTGTTCAAAGTGAAGTAAGCAACTGCACAAAAAGGCGCAATCAATAGCCTTATATCTAAAATAGCGTTTAAATGAATGGTCTTTCATGAGGCTGAGCTGTTGTACAAAGAAGACTTACTTTCATGCTTTGCTTTATCCTGTAGATATAAGTCAGTTGTTTTTGTCATCAAAACATTTAACACTACAGGATTAAAAACATCGAGGCTGTACTACAATATCCATTTACCCCCAGAGAGTTACCCAATTATATTGCATTTGCTTTTATGCCTATTATATTATTAAACACTGACCGACGTGATTATTTTTATTGATCATATGGTATTGAATGCATGACTTGTATTCAATGTTGTCCTTGTTTCAAATTCTATGATCAGATTCAAATGATATCTATTTTCAATGGTATATGCCAGTATATGGGTCATACTAGCACACAGAGCGGCCTGAAAGGTCATGCGAATGGTTTTCGCTAATATTAGTCACTCAAACACTAATATCTCAAATTCTTAATCATAGAATATATTTCAGATACATTTCCTTTTTTTTTTAACATTTTAACTCTGCATATCTCAAACTACTGGTATCAGAAAATCTACAAAAGATATCAGTAGTCTGAGATGGATGTAGAGAGTCGACTCTATTTATATCAAAGAGAATTTCAGAAAATAAGTCAACATTTCTAGTCCTCCTAATGCGATCAATAATCAAATGAGGCTGGAATTCCCCGATCGCTATAAACAGTCCTGATTTTCGGTCTTGTTGCAGAGACAATGTTCTCTTCATGTAATGGACTAATAACAGGTTTTTTTTTTGTAATTTACATTTACTAAAACGGCGTTTAAACCGTTAAACCCACTTGAGGAGGAACGGCCGGGGGGGGGGGGGGGGGGGGGGGGAACGGCGTTTAAACCGTTAAACGCACTTGAGGAGGAACGGCCGGGGGGGGGGGCGCGGGGGGGATTTGATTACTTAAGCCCAAGGACCGCGGCGCGACCTCTCCGCGATTAAAACATGACAATCGCAGAGAGGTTGCAGAAGTTGCAGTGAGGTTTTGTGCTGGTCACAAGAAGGTCGCCGAGCGGTCGCGGATCAAAATTAGTCCGCTCAGCCAGTTTTTTGAGCGTGCAAAAAGGCTAGCTGCGTCTGATTCTGATCGCAGACTGGTTGCAATGGTTTTCTACAAGTCGCCGATTGTATTATCCTAGTCGTCGATCAGTCGCCGATCGCCGCGGGTTTCATCAATTTTTGGCTCAGAAATCTTCCAACCTTGCCGCGACCTATCGGCGACTGATCGACGATTGATCGGCGACTGACCACTGATGAGTCGGCGACTGATCGGTTGTTCATCGGCGATCGATCGGCGACTGATTGGCGTTTCATCGGTGACCGGTCGGCGATTGGTTGCCGACAGGTTGCAAGGAGGTTTCAAGCGTGCGCCGATAGATTCTATCAAGATTTGTTTTTAGCTCACCTGAGCCTTTAGGCTCAGGGTGAGCTATTGTGATCACCAAGTGTCCGTCGTCCGTCGTGCGTCGTCAACAATTTGCTATAAATGACATCTTCTCTGAAACCGCTAGGCCTAGGGCTTTGATATTTGGTATGAAGCATTGTCTAGTGGACCTCTACCAAGTTTGTTCAAATGGTGGCCCCAGGGTCCAAAATGGCCCTGGGGCAGGGGGTCTTGGGTTCGAAACTAAAAAATACTTAAAAATCTTCTTCTCCAGAACCGCTTGGCTCAGATGCTTGAAATTTGGTATATAGCATTGCCTAATGGTCCTCTACCAAGTTTGTTCAAATGGTGGCCCCAGGGTCCAAAATGGCCCTGGGGCAGGGGGTCTTGGGTTCGAAACTAAAATATACTTAAAAATCTTCTTCTCCAGAACTGCTTGGCTCAGATGCTTGAAATTTGGTATGTAGCATTGCCTAATGGTCCTCTACCAAGTTTATTCAAATGGTGGCCCCAGGGTCCAAAATGGCCCTGGGGCAGGGGGTCATGGGTTCGAAACTAAAAAATACTTAAAAATCTTCTTCTCCAGAACTGCTTGTCTCAGATGCTTGAAATTTGTTATGTTGCATTGTCTAGTGGTCCTCTACCAAGTTTGTTCAAATGGTGGCCCCATGGTCCAAAATGGCCCTGGGGCAGGGGGTCTTGGGTTCAAAACTAAAAAATACTTAAAAATCTTCTTCTCCAGAACTACTTGGCTCAGATGCTTGAAATTTGGTATGTAGCATTGCCTAGTGTTCCTCTACCAAATTTGTTCAAATGGTGGCCCCAGGGTCCAAAATGGCCCCGGGGCAGGGAGTCCCAGGTTCGAACCATAGAAATACATAGAAAAATATTAAAAAATCTTCTTCTTCAGAACTACTTGGCTCAGATGCTTAAAATTTGGTATGTAGCATTGACTAATAGTCCTTTACCAAGTTTGTTTAAATGGTGGCGCCAGGGTCCAAAATGGCCCCTTGGCATGGAGTTCAAGGTTTGAACCATAGAAATGCAAAGAAAAATATTCAAAAGTCTTCTTCTTCAAAACCGCAAGGCTTAAATGCTTGAAATTTGGTATGATGCATTGTCTAGTGGTCCTCTACCAAGTTTATTCAAATTTTGGCCCCAGGGTCCAAAATGGCCCCGCGGCAGGGAGTCCTTGGTTTGAACCATAGAAATACATAGAAAAATATTCAAAAATCTTTTACTTCAGAACTACTTGGCTCAGATGCTTGAAATTTAGTATGTAGCTTTGCCTAGTAGTCTTTTACCAAGTTTGTTTAAATGATGACCCCTGGGTCTAAAATGGCCCGCCCTAGGGGGTCCTGGGTTTGAACCATAGAAATACATAGAAAGATATTCAAAAATCTTCTTCTTCGGAATCACATGGTTCAAATGCTTGAAAATTGGTATGATGCATTGCCTTGTAGTCCTTTATCAAGTTCGCAAATGATGGCCTGAGGGTCCAAAATGGCCCTGCGGTGTCTGAGTTTGAGCCATAGAAATACATATAGGAAACTATTCAAAAATCTTCTTGTTCCGAAGCACTTGGCTCAGATGTTTGAAATTTGGTATGATGCATTGCCTGGTGGACTCCTGCAAAGTTTGTGTAAATGGTAGCCCTGGGATCAAAAAATGCCTCTGGGGCAGGGAGTCTTGGGTTTGAAATCAAAATGTACATAAAAATCTTCTTCTCCAGAACCCCTTAGTGCAGATGCTTGAAATTTGGAATGATGCATTGCCTAGTGGTCCCTTACCAAGTTTGTTCAAATGACAGTGCCAGGGTCAAAAATGGCCCCGCCCCAGGGGTCCAGGGTTTGAACCATAGAAATGCGTAGAAAACTATTCAAAAATCTTCATCTTCAATACCACTTGGCTCAGAGGCTTGAATTTTAGCTTCTATCATTACCTAGTGGTCCTTTATCAAGATTATTCAAATGATGGCCCCATGGTCCAAAATGGCCTGGCCCAAGGGGTCCAGGGTTTGAACCATAGCAATACATAGAAAAATATTCAAAAATCTTCTTCTTCAGAACCATTTGGAAATGGTTGCAAACTATCAGGTTTGTTCAAACTATGACCCTAGTTTGACCTTAAACCTTGTAGCGCAGGTGAGCGATTCAGGGCCTCTTGGCCCTCTTGTGATAGCAGAATGGTCGCCAACCGGTCTTCGTCCAGTTACCTTTCGCCGGGTCGCAACCAGTCGCCGAAATGTCACCGATTGGTCGCTGACTGGTCGCCGATCACTCTAAACTAGTTGCAAACCTGTTGTCGATCCTACAGCCAGCAGTTGCAGAAAGGTCACCGATCTATCGCGGAATGGATGCAAAAGCTATCGCCGATTGTACGGCGACTGATCGGCCATCATATCTGTAGAGAAAAGGTAGTTGCAATGGTCGCAAGTCAGTCGCAGTCGAAATCAGTCGCATCGCAGTCGCAGGCTCTGTTGGACCGAGGCTTTAGACAACACGCTCATATACTTACGGAGCTAAAGTCATTTCACTATCAGATCAAAACCTAAAGGGCACATGGTTAATTAAGGTGAATGGCGACACGTTCAGAGGATGCAAGTCTGCCATTTTTATTTTTGCCTCCCTTAGAATTAGCTCATGCAGGGTCCTATACCGTATCAGATAATCTGTGCTTCTCATTGGCTGAAACGCGTGAAAAAAAAGTGTTGCTCGGATTTTCTTCAGTGTCCAAAATGTGTGTGTGTGTGTGTGTGTGTGTGTGTGTGTGTGTGTGTGTGTGTGTGGTTGTGTGTGTGTGTGTGTGTGTGTGTGTGTGTGTGTTTAATAATTTTTATTCGAGGTGATTATATTGTTGCTGGCAGGCACCTCTGTCAACTTTGAATAATATTTGAAAAAAAAAAACAAACAGAAATAACCGATGTAACAGCTCTTGCCTTCTGAAATTTACATGTTCTTTGTTCTTTTCCCATGTGCAAAAGAATGTATGGATACCTATTGTGCACTGTTTTCGGCCTGCAGACCGTATTTCTGTTATAAACGCCCCCTAACATTTTTTTGTAAAAAAATGACCAAATAACACTAAGATATTGGCACTAGGCCACTAATATTGGTTTTTATTGCTCAGATTTTTTCTCAGGGTGCCAAAGGGTTTGTGAATTGCAACGTCCCCAAGCGTTTATTAAGATGGGTTTTTATCTCCTAAAACAATCCCCAAAAATTGGATCCATATAAGATGGATCTAGATTTTTGGGATTGTTTTTGCAGGAAAAACCCTTCTTATAGCAGCATTCCATCAGGCTGATTCAGACTAGAGCAAATGAGCTGGGGCTCACGTATACCCCCGACCAGTGCCACTGTTTAATGAAACCACTGCTTAATGAACCAATCGTATGAACCTAGAAGTAAACTTAGTCACCTATCAAATGGTTCCATCATATATATTACAAATATCAGCAAAGAATACCAACTCAACACAGAACTTTCGTGTAAACATATAAGTCGGTTTCCACGACCTTGGTCAGCGGCAGCATCCAGACGATGTCGACTAATCTGCATGAGCACGTAGAAGTAAACCTATATCAAACGGTTTCATCAAAGGATGTTGGAAATGTAAGCAAAGAATGTAAACTTAATGCAAAACTTTACCACAAATATACAAGTCTGTAACCTTGACCTTTGGTAAGCAGCTATGAACTTAAAAGTAAACCTAGTCAAAAGGTTTCATCAAAGGATATTGGAAATTTAAAAGAAGAATATAAACTTAACGCAAAGCTTTAAGGCAAATGTTTAAGTCTGTGACCTTGGCCTTAGGTCAGCAGCAGCATCCAGATGATGTAAATTATTTTCCATGCACATAGAAGTAAACCTAGTCATATATCAAAAGGTTTCATCAAAGGAAGTTGGAAATATAAGCAAAGAATATAAACTTAATGCAAAACTTTAACACAAATATACAAGTCTGTGACCTTGACCTTTGGTAAGCAGCAGCACCCAGATGATGTCAAATACTCTGTATGGACCTTCAAGTAACCCTAGTCAAATATTAAAAGGTTCCATCAAAGGACATTGGAAATATAAAAGAAGAATATAAACTTAACACAAAACTTAACGCAAATGTTTAAGTCTGTGACCTTGACCTTCAGTCAGCAGCAGCATCCAGATGATGTCAGCTATTCAACAGAAACCTAGAAGTAAACCTAGTCACATACCAAAAGATTCCAGCGAAGGATATTGGAAATATAAGCAAAAAATATAAACTTAATGCAAAACTTTAATGCAAATGTTAACGAACGAACAGATGCACAGACAGATGGATGGATGAACAGACAAATGGACAGAAAGACAAAAACTATATACTCCTGGGGGTATAAAAAGACTGTGAACTGTTTGCTGCATTCTGTCTATTGACCAGTTTTGAAGTAGAATAACAGGAAATGTCACAAATGGAATTCAGTATATGCATGCTATGTAAGACATTCCCATATTTTAAACAGGATCTTATTAAGCTTTGGTACAGCTGTGATGACTACCAACCATGCAGTATGAAATTGGCTGCCTGTAACTGGTTTAAGCTATTGAAATTACTGTAAATTACTTTATTTTTGTGTGCTTTTTATTTGGCAATTTACCATTCCTGGAACTGTTAAATTTTGAGCCATATCATGATTTCAAACAATGCACTTGACTGCAGTCTGATCAGAGGCTTCATAGCCTTTACTTGTCCCATCAGCCATTTACGGAATAAGCCCACACCATACATCTAACACTGAGGTCTCAATGAACCTGAATATCACATGACAAAATTGCTACATTGTTGGAACACGGAAGTATAAGACACATCTTTTATAATTCCCTAGTTGGAATTCACATGATGTGGTTTGCTTTGTTGAGTTATTGAATTTATGACCAAAGTTAAAAGTAATGATCAGGAGCCTATACAATCAGCTAGGGAAAGAAGTATATACATAAATTGACGAAAGTTTATGAAAAACACACACAGTAAATGGAATGAACAGCTCTTTTCCAAACAGATGGTCATTCAGCTACCACATTGGCTATGTTCAGCTACAGCATTAGCTGTCAATCTACTATACTTAAGGACAAAAGTTCTGCACGGATGTTCCTTGAACATCCTTGCAGAGCTTTTGTCCTTAAGTATATTTCCATTGGCCATAAGTGCATAAAATATTGGTGGGATTCTTGAATACATCTGCTATTAGATTCCCAAATATTAGTGAAAATAAAACTCTTGCAAAAGTAATATACAGTAAATTGTGGTCTTAAATATGAACAAGAAAGGCATATGTTTCTGTTCTTTTTATTATATCATATCATTAAATCCAGAACACATTGCAAATTCAACATATGAGCCACGACATGACAAAACCAACAAAGTGGCATGTTTGCCCAGCGAAGACTCAGAACAGCCTGGGCATCCGCCCAGTCTGATCAGAGTCTTCGGTGTGAGTTTAAAGGGTAGCTAGCTAAGGGTCTAAGCTACCTCCATGTAGACAATGAAGACTGATCAGACTGGGTGGATGCCAACACTTATCTGAGTCTTTGCTGGGCGCTCACGCCATTTGTTGGTTTTGTCATGTCGCAGCTCAAATCATGAATAAATTCATGTACATTTACATTGATGTAAGGGTGGGTTTTAAGATAATTTGTCTAGAAACAGAGACAAAGGGTGGGTTTTGAAATTCCAGAAATGCAGTCAACTCTCGATATCTCAAAGTCAAACTTCTTCCTAAACTACTGATATCTCAAAGTAAATTTTCTGGTACCAGAAAATTTACTTTGAGCTATCAGGAGTCTGAGATTTGAGGTGCTGAAATGTAAATATAATAAGGAAATATATTCTTTGATATTAAGAGAAACTTTGAGATATCAGTGTTCCAGATATCAAGAGTTGACTGTATTTTTCTTAAAGTGGTGTATGGGAGCACCTTCAAGTTTTTCCACTATTTTTAGAAGGGGAAGCAACTTTTGTGATTTCTTTTATTTCCTTGAATAAAAAAGCCTTTGCAAAATGGGGTCTACTTTTACAGAAAGAGTTTACCCCAAATGAGAAGAGGGGGCAAGAAATAAGGTAGAGTTGCTTCCCCTGAAAGAGTTCCCATTTTTATTAAGTCTCATTGGAGTGGTTCTAATGTGTGGCACCAATGTACATATTTGTTTCACTGATAATTTCCGGGTCTGGTAGTTCAAGCATTGTTAGCAACAAAATTGTTAGTCAAGGAACAATTAAGTCTTCTAGCACACACACAATAAAGCGCTCCAATAATTTTGCTGAGAAACTGCAAAAGCCCCTTACTTTAAAAACAAGAGGGCCATGATGGCCCTGGATCGCTCACCTGAGTATCCTGTGAACCTAACCTCAGAGACATCCATATGACCAATAGACAGAGTTTCACAAAGATTTAATGGAAAATGAACCCTTTATTGTGTACCTAAGTTTTTTTTAAGATTTAACCTAATGACCTAGATTTTGACCCCACATGACCCAGTTTCAAACCTGGTCTAGATTTCTTGGATATGAACATTCTGAGAAAGTTATCAAAACTGTGCCCTCTAAAGTGTACACAATGCTTTTCTGAGGTTTAACCTAGTGACCTACTTTTTGACCCAACATGACCAAGTTGCACCCTTGGTCCAGATTTGTTGAAGACAAACATTCTGACAAAGCCCTATGAAGATAGAACAAAACTGTGTCCTATAAAGCGTTCACACTGTTTTTCTAAGAACTGACCTAGTGACCTAGTTTTTTACCTGACATGGCCCAGTTTCAAATCTGGTATAGATTTTATGAAAATAAACATTCTGACAAGGTTTCACGTAGATTGGATCATAACTGTGCCCTCTAGAGTGTACACAAGGTTTTTCTAAGATTTGACCTAGTGACCTAGTTTTTGACCCCACAAGACTCAGATTCAAATTTGGCCTAGATTTTATATAAATGAACATTCTGACAAAGTTTCATGAAGATTGGATCATGTGTGCACAAGGTTTTTCTAAGATTTGACCCAGAGACCTAGTTTTTGACCCCATATGACCCAGTTTCAAAGATGGTCTAGATTTCATTTAGATAAACATTCTGACAAAGTTTCATGATGATTGGATCATAACTGTGCCCTCTGTGTCATTCTAAGATCTATTTCTATTTTTAGCTCTGGCGGCCATATTGTTCAGCGGAGCGAAACCGTTTGTGCAATTTTGGTAGAGGGTCTTCTAAGAAACATTTCTGTGAAATTATTTCAAAATCGGTCCAACAGTTATGGAGGAGAAGTCATTTAAAGGTTTTTCTATTTTTAGCTCTGGCGGCCATTTTGTTCAGCGGAGCGGAACCACTTGAGCAATTTTGGTAGAGGGCCTCCTAAGGAACATCTCTGTGAAATTATTTCAAAATCGGCATTGCAGTTTTGAGGGAGAAGTCGTTTAAACGTTTTTCTATTTTTAGCTCTGGCGGCCATATTGTTCAGCGGAGCGGAACCGTTTGAGCAATTTTGGTAGAGGGTCTTCTAAGAAACATTTCTGTGAAATTATTTCAAAATCGGCCTAGCAGTTTTGGAGGAGAAGTCGTTTAAACGTTTTTCTATTTTTAGCTCTGGCGGCCATATTGTTCAGCGGAGCGGAACCGTTTGAGCAATTTTGGTAGAGGGTCTTCTAAGAAACATTTCTGTGAAATTATTTCAAAATCGGCCCAACAGTTTTGGAGGAGAAGTCGTTTAAAGGTTTTTCTATTTTTAGCTCTGGTGGCCATTTTGTTCAGCGGAGCCGAACCGTTTGAGCAATTTTGGTAGAGGGTCTCCTAAGGAACCTTTCTGTGAAATTATTTCAAAATCGGCCCAGCAGTTTTGAAGGAGAAGTCGTTTAAAGGTTTTTCTATTTTTAGCTCTGGCGGCCATTTTGTTCAGCGGAGCGGAACCGTTTGAGCAATTTTGGTAGAGGGTCTTCTAATAAACATTTCTGTGAAATTATTTCAATATCGGCCCAGCAGTTTTGGAGGAGAAGTCGTTTAAAGGTTTTTCTATTTTTAGCTCTGGCGGCCATTTTGTTCAGCGGAGCGGAACCGTTTGAGCAATTTTGGTAGAGGGCCTCCTAAGGAACATCTCTGTGAAATTATTTCAAAATCGGCATTGCAGTTTTGAGGGAGAAGTCGTTTAAACGTTTTTCTATTTTTAGCTCTGGCAGCCATATTGTTCAGCTGAGCGGAACCGTTTGAGCAATTTTGGTAGAGGGTCTTCTAAGAAACATTTCTGTGAAATTATTTCAAAATCGGCTAAACAGTTTTGGAGGAGAAGTCGTTTAAACGTTTTTCTATTTTTAGCTCTGGCGGCCATATTGTTCAGCGGAGCGGAACCGTTTGAGCAATTTTGGTAGAGGGTCTTCTAAGAAACATTTCTGTGAAATTATTTCAAAATCGGCTAAACAGTTTTGGAGGAGAAGTCGTTTAAAGGTTTTTCTATTTTTAGCTCTGGTGGCCATTTTGTTCAGCGGAGCGGAACCGTTTGAGCAATTTTGGTAGAGGGTCTTCTAAGAAACATTTCTGTGAAATTATTTCAAAATCGGCCCAGCAGTTTTGAAGGAGAAGTCGTTTAAAGGTTTTTCTATTTTTAGCTCTGGCGGCCATTTTGTTCAGCGGAGCGGAACCGTTTGAGCAATTTTGGTAGAGGGTCTTCTAATAAACATTTCTGTGAAATTATTTCAATATCGGCCCAACAGTTTTGGAGGAGAAGTCGTTTAAAGGTTTTTCTATTTTTAGCTCTGGCGGCCATTTTGTTCAGCGGAGCGGAACCGTTTGAGCAATTTTGGTAGAGGGTCTCCTAAGAAACATTTCTGTGAAATTATTTCAATATCGGCCCAGCAGTTTTGGAGGAGAAGTCGTTTAAAGGTTTTTCTATTTTTAGCTCTGGCGGCCATATTGTTCACTGGAGCGGAACCATTTGAGCAATTTTGGTAGGGAGTCCCCCAAGGAACATTTCTGTGAAATTATTTTGAAATCCGTCCAGCAGTTTTGGAGAAGAAGTCGTTTAAAGCAAAAGTTGACGCCGGACAACGGACGACGGACGACGGACGACGGACAAAGACCGATCACAATACCTCACCTTGAGCACTTCGTGCTCAGGTGAGCTAAAAACACAAAAAAAAACGGCAGTGTTTTTGCGTATGATGTTTTTGAAAATTAAGGTCCAGCTAACTAACAATATGTTATTAGTGCTGAACAATGAGCCCTGAGTTATCTACCAAGACCAACCCTATATCTAGCAGAACCTGGTGCTCTATGGGGTGCAGATTTACTAGTTATTGCTTATATGACTTTGTATAAATCTTACCTTGGTGAAACAACCAACTTATGACATTGCACAATGGTCCATATGCAATAAATAAGAGACTCTGGCACTAAACAGATACTGCTGAGTTAACACTTAGATACAGTGCAAATAGGATGGGTCCATTCATCATTTTAGGGGCATCTAGTAAATTTATCTTTAATTCTATAGAAATTGCTGTAAAATTTATGAAAACAGTGTAGACTCTGATCAGATGCTGCAATATAGAGTCAGATGCTGCATACTGCAGCATCTGATCTGGGTCTGCGCTGTTTGCTTATGTCCTTTTTATGCGATACTAGGTAGTAATGGGTTGATGAAAGGATATTTCAATAGAAGTGTGCTAAAAATATGGTGAATATGGTATCTGAATCTTCAATCTTGTTGAAAGAAAACATCAAACAGCAGAGGCCCTAACCAACCTATCTGCATGTCAAGTTGGTCTGGACCTTAACTGTTTGCAAATGTCACTTCCTGAATTTTCAACAAGAGGGCCAAGAGGCCCTGATTCGCTCACCTGAGCAAAAAGGTCAAAGGTCAAACTAGGGTCATCATTTGAACAAACTTGATAGTTTGCAACCCTTTCCAAATGGTTCTGAACAAGAAGATTTTTGAATATTTTTCTATGTATTGCTATGGTTCAAACCCAGGACCCCCTGGGGGCCATTTTGAACCAGGGGGCCATCATTTGAATAATCTTGGTAAAAAACCACTAGGCAATGCTACATACTTAACTTCAAGCATCTGAGCCAAGTGATTCTGAAGAAGAAGACTTTTGAATATATGTATTTCTATGGTTCAAACCCAGGGCCCCCTGGAGGGGGGCCATTTTTGACCCTGGCACCATCATTTGAACAAACTTGGTATAGGACCACTAGGCAATGAATCATACCAAATTTCAAGCATCTGCACTCAGGGGTTCTGGAGAAGAAGATTTTTAAGTACATTTTAATTTCGAACCCAAGACTCCCTGCCCCAGGGCCATTTTTGATTCAAGGGCCACCATTTACACAAACTTTGTAGGAGTCCACCAGGTAATGCATCATACCAAATTTCAAGCATCTGAGCCAAATGGTTCTGAAGAAGAAGATTTTTGAATGTTTTTCTATGTATTTCTAAGGTTCAAACCCAGGACCCCTGGGTCAGAGCCATTTTGGACCCTGGGGTCATCATCTGAACAAACTTGGTAGAGGACACTAGGCAATGCTACATACCAAATTTCAAGCATCTGAGCCAAATCGTTCTGAAGAAGAAGACTTTTGAATATTTTTCTATGTATTTCTATGGTTCAAACCTTGAACCCCCTGCCATGGGGCCATTTTGGACCTGTGGGCAACCATTTGAACAAACTTGGTAAAGGACTACCAGGCAATGCTAAATACCAAATTTCAAGCATCTAAGCCTTGCAGTTCTGAAGAAGAAGATTTTTGAATATTTTCTTTGAATTTCTATGATTCAAACCTTGGACTCCCTGCCCCGGGGCCTTATTGGACCCTGGGGCCATCATTTGAACAAACTTGGTAAAGGACTGTTAGGCAATGCTATATACCAAATTTCAAGCATCAGAGCAGTGCCATTCTGGAGAAGAAGATTTTTTAATATTTTTCTATGTATTTCTATGGTTCAAACCTGGGACTCCCAGCCCCGAGGCCATTTTGAACCCTGGGGCCACCATTTGAACAAACTTGGTAGAGGACCACTAGGCAACGCTACATACCAAATTTCAAGCATCTGAGCCAAGCAGTTCTGGTGAAGAAGATTTTTAAGTATATTTTAGCTTCGAACCCAAGACCCCCTGCCCAAGGGCCATTTTGGACCCTGGGGTCAACATTTGAACAAACTTGGTAGAGGACTACTAGGCAATGCTATAAACCAAATTTCAAGCATCTGAGCCAAGCAGTTCTGGAGGAGAAGATTTTTAAGTATATTTTAGTTTCGAACCCAAGACCCCCTGCCCCAGGGCCATTTTCGACCCTGGGGCCACCATTTGAACAAACTTGGTAGAGGACCACTAGGCAATGCTATATACCAAGTTTCAAGCATCTGAGCCAAGCAGTTCTGGTGAAGAAGATTTTTAAGTATATTTTAGTTTCGAACCCAAGACCCCCTGCCCCAGGGCCATTTTCGACCCTGGGGCCACCGTTTGAACAAACTTGGTAGAGAACCACTAGGCAATGCTACATACCAAATTTCAAGCATCTGAGCCAAGCAGTTCTGGAGAAGAAGATTTTTAAGTATATTTTAGTTTCGAACCCAAGACCCCCTGCCCCAGGGCCATTTTGGACCCTGGGGCCACCATTTGAACAAACTTGGTAGAGGTCCACTAGACAATGCTTCATACCACATATCAAAGCTCTAGGCCTAGCGGTTTCAGAGAAGATGTCATTTAAAGCAAATTGTTGACGACGCACGACAGACGACGGACACTGGGTGATCACAATAGCTCACCCTGAGCCTATGGCTCAGATGAGCTAAAAAGGGAGGCCAAATGAACTTTTCCTTAGGATTTCTCTTATAAACTTGCAGAACATGAAAGATTAAAATATACAACTTTAGTCTATCTAATTCTAACACTCAGTTAAATCACTTGACAATAAATTATTTGTTTGAGAAAAATTATCTGTACGATAAAAGCAAATTTAATATCACTATGACGTCACCGATAGATGGATGGATGACTTGCAATTTTACATCCTTTTCAACAGTATCTCAGTCATATAAGAACGATGGGTAGGTGATAATGAAAGGCTGCGTGCAATGGGACCCTGTTTACAACTGAAAAGATTCTCATCTTCAGCAGGGCTGGAACCCAGGACTGCTAGATTAGCAGGCCAGTGCTTTACCAATGAGCTACTGGGGCCCCATGTCAGCGATAGCTGCAAGGTTATGGTATGCATATGAGAATTGGTTTGCTAGTGCAAGTCAAAAAGAAGAAAATATTCTCAAACATTAAATCTATTCTTCAAATCATTTGATCCTGCTATTAAGGTGAAGGGGCACACTTATAAGTTAAAGGGGAAGCTACTCTTCAAAATTTGATTTTTGCCTCCTTCTCAATGAGAGTCAACTCTTACAGGTAACAACATGAGCAAAATCCTCCCTTTAAGAGTAGACTTCAGCCACAACACAATGGATGGATGGATGGATGACTTGCTGTTTTACATCCTTTTTACCAGTATTTCAGTCATATCAGGACGATGGGTGGGTGATAGTGAAAGACTATGTGCCATGGAATCCTGTTTATAATTGAAGAGATTCCCACCTCAGGAGGGGCTCAAACTCAAGACCACTAGATCAGCAGGCCAGCTCTTAACCTACTGAGCTACCCGGGCTCCTGCCGTGATATGACAAAACCAGCATCTGCCCAGTCTGAGCAAAATCTTCACTGTCAGCATAAAGGTACCTTAGACCCTTAGCAACCCTATAAGGGCACAGCGGATACACTGATCAGACTGGGCAGATACCCAGGCTGATCTGAGTATTCACTGGGTGCGCATGCCACTTTGTTGGTTTTGTCGTGTCATGGCTCACTTTATTTTGGAAGGAATTCTTTCGAAAGTTGTTCCCCTTTGTAAAAAAACTGCAAATAAGAGGGAGATGTACCCATACACCTTAATATGAGCTGAGCTCCACATGAGGAGATTAGGGAGGTGTTTTGAAGATAATTAGAGAGAATTTCTTTATTTCCTCATACTAACATTATGTTGTGGCCTCTTTTTTAGAAAACCTTTGGCATGCCTGAGGTGGTTAAAATGTAAGGCCATAATGAATGCTTGATGTGGCTCTCATGAGGGTCATAATGAATACTAATCCCTCTTGCTGAGGCTGTTCTTATAAAAGGCCACTACATATGTTCGAGATATTTCTAATGATCAGCAATGTACGTTTAACAGCATGGCAGCTGAACTACAGCACCACATGTTATTTTAAGAGAAATAAGAAAACACTATTGCCAAAAAATCAACAAGATCCCTATCATAAACCCTGATTAACACACACACATGCACACACACACACACACACACATACACAATAAACAAAATATACATCAAAAGTCAATCTATCTCCATTGAAAATAGAACATAAAGTACCTACACACACACACACAACTGAAATATACATAATAAGTTGCTCTAACTCCATTAATAATTATTAACAGTAGTACATGATTGTGCTTGGCTAAATCTCTCTAAAGATTACAAGTACATGTATAATATTATGGCAGTTTCGTGATGAAATAGAATTGATCACTTGCATTGCACTGTTAATTCAAATAAATACAATCAGCACTATTTACATTCAAATTCACAACAAGACCTGTCACTGGGGAAGATAGCTTGCCTGAAGACATATTTGTCCATAATATACAATGAAAAATCACAAATGTTGATAGTTTACTGGATACCATCACCAGAATGACAACAATGATGCATCCTGTATTTTTGCACAGGCAAGCTAATATTGTACAATAATTTACATGATTGTCATCTCATGAAAAGTTTCTTGATGATATGATTTGACAAGGGTAGTCACATAACGACTATAAATATCCACGGTGGGTCAGTGAATGGTCTCTAAGAATTCACTTTTAACGTCTATAACTCTGTAATTTGTGAATGAAAACATCAAGTGTATGCATGAGATTTCTTAGAGCAAAAATGTTTTGCTTTTCTGTGTTGATTTGTTTCCCGTCTCTAGATGAGCAAAAAATAATCTTTTCTTTTTTAAATATTTGGTTTCCCCTCTCTAGGTGGGTGGGGTTAATTAACAGTTTTTGGAGCAGTAAAACATTACATGGTTAGCTACAGACCCTCTATGGAAATACAAGGGACCAGTGTGAATTCATAGGAGGCTTGGCTCAATCTCATCCCCTGTGAACTAACCCATGTATTTCAACAGAGACTCGGAAACTAATTATTAAAGTTAAAATATTTCCCCCCTCATTAAACTGCCTTTACAAAGGGTTCTGTGACCAAACAAACACAGCGCATATCATATCATCAACAAGACACAAAATGTTTGAAAATTAAGTACTATGTAAAGTGAGTTAGAAATAGGATCAAACCTTGGAACAAGGATCAAGCCTAGGGATATTAAAATATCAAGCAAAGTCAGAAATGGGGCAAACATGGGGATGTTTTCAAAAGGACTATGTAAAGTGACTAAGAAAACAGGGCTAATCATGGCAATATCAAAGTACCATATAAAGTGAGCTAGAAATTGGGTCAACGAGAACACAGTACTATGTGAATTGCATCAGAAATAAGGTCAAACATGGGGATATAAAATATTGGGAAAATGGTCAAAGATGAGGATATTAAATGAGCCGTGGCACGAGAAAACCAACAAAGTGGTTGTGCATCCAGCGCAGACTCAGATCAGCCTGGGAATCTGCCCAGTCTGATCAGAGTCTTCGTTGTCCACATGGACGTAGCTTAGGCCCTTAGCTACCTTTTAAGCGCTAAGCAAAGAGTCTGATTGGACTAGGCAGATGCACAGGCTGATATAAGTCTGCTCTGGGCGCACAACCACTTTGTTGGTTTTCTCATGTCGCAGCTCAAATAATGTAATACTTGTTTATTCAGGTGAGGGTCATGCTATGACAGAGCTCTAGATAAGGTGGCATTTTGAGGAGTTTTTGGAAACATGTTGTGTCCCCTCAACAGAACCATGTCAGCAAGACTGTTAAAATGTGGAGTTATGTTTTTACACAGAAATATGGAAAATTTTCCCTAAATTATCCCTGTTACCAATTCTTATCCGGAGTATTGGCCTTGTGGCCCATGAGAAAAAGTAAATCACTATGAGAACAAAAACAAAGTCATAGATCTAAAGGGTAGATGGATGGATAGGGTTTAACATACATGACACTGCTTTCAACATATTTTCAGATAAATCATGCTCATGTCTGCTTGTGACAGTCAAATCAAGATTACCAGCTGAATGCATAACTCCAAAGATTATTCCTGATCAGACTGGTTCCTTAGTCTGAACTTGTTCCACAATTTGAGCCGTGAAATGAGAAAACCAACAAAGTGGTTGTCCGCCAAGCACGCTCAGATCTGCCTGGGAATCCGCCCAGTCGGATCAGACTCTTCGCTAAGTGCTTAAGGGGTAGTTAAGGGTCTGAGCTACCTCTATGTAGACATCGAAGACTCTGATGTTTTAGTCAATACTGGCGCAATACACAGACTATTACAGAACTTATAGGAATATTTGATTGATGTTGCCTGACTAGGGACCTTATGCCACCTGAGTAATGTGATGGCTAAAATCTGTCTGCACAGCTGCACAGATTGATCAGTGTTCCATTTTCACTGTTTAGTTTCCCGAGGATTCTTTCGGTGCTCCAGATAAGAAGGAAAATCAGGGATACCTCAGGGACAATTTTCCATGAAAACATAAGTTGTGACCCCTCATCAGAACTGTCTCATTAAGATGGTTCTAATGAGGGCCACATGTTTTTGTTGAGAAAAAAGAAAACATCTTAGAATTATCCTCATAATGTGCTTAAATATTGGGACACCTAAAGACCCTTAATTTTCCATTTGGAACAAATGGAAAATTAATAGTTTTTAAGAGTCCTAATTCTTTTAAGCACTTTAGGGTAGTCCTTATTCATAGATTGTATATGCAAAAAGGATGGCTCTGATGAGACTGCTCTATGCACAGGCTGATCAGAGGTTTTACTGTTTGTACATATCTAAAGGTCCCTTTTCAAGCAACACAAAACATTTTTTCTTTCGTTTTTTCATTCATACAAGCAAAAATACAGAGTTATACTTCATTAGGACTGACTGCTCATGATTTATCATTTTACACAACTTCTTGTTCATTAATATTCACAGTTTTGTTGATTTTCTCAATTAATGCATTGTAAAAATTAATGCATGGCAAATAAAATTTCTGCAAAATAAATGGCTGTCAGAATGCAAAACCGACAAACATTAATACAATGCAAACAAGCATATAATACAGTATAAAAGAATTTAGGATTCCTTTAATACTTCAGTTTCCAAAAGCCTAGCAAACATAGCTGCTCTTAACATACAACCCTGTGCATGATAGTAAAAATATATTACTAACCTTTAAATAGCTACTGTATATCAACTAAAGCACCAAATAATGTTTTGGATCATAAAAGTGATTTGTGCAATTATTAGGCCAGACATAGAACCATATTTACTCAAATATTTTGGCAGATAAACTAAGCAAAAAATACATACATAAATCAGACTGCTCCTATGGAAGTATCTGTGGAACTGCACAAAGACTAGCGTACTTCTTAGGTTATAAGATTGAGTTTTTCCCTTCCAAAACAATCCCAAAAACCTACATCCATCAAATAAATGGGTCTAGTTTTTTGGGATGGTTTTGGAAGAGAAAAACTCCATCTTATAGCCAAACTTCATATGGCAGATTAGATATTTGTCATCATTCTAGGGAGGAGAAAACCCCACTTTATAGCCAAATAAACATGGTAATCTGTCTTTGAATTTGGACAAATCAATCATCAATACAAGCATGAAAGTGTTTTTGACAATAAATCATAGACAGAAGTGCAGTGAAACTTCAAATGTATTTGATATGGCTCCTCATTGTTTGCCATATCTAAAATGAGCCGTCATACGACAAAACCAACAAAGTGGTTGTGCGCTCAAAGTAGACTCAGATCAGACTGGGTGGAGTCTGATAAGAGTCTTCACTGTCCGCATGGAGGTAGCTGTCATCCTTAGCTACCTTTTAAGCCACTAGTAAAGAGTCTGACTAAAAGGTAAAGGTAAAGGTTTCCCATAGCCTATTAGCCGTAGACGCAGTGGGGGTAAGAGACCCACTGTATCTTGGGAACAGCTGATGAAAGGCAGAGCCCATCTCTCTTCTTTCACTGCCTTATCCTTCCCTAATTCGAAAAATAGCCATCAGAGGAGATGGCAAATCCCCCGACCGAAGACCCCCATGGGCCTTGGTAAAAAGGGTGCACTTCAAAACACATATTAGTAATATATTGTCATTCTTTTATGCTTCTGATTGACATTAACCTGTTAACAGATGCATGATTATCTAACACTCAGACTAAAACAGTATGCTTGACTGCTAAAAAGAGGTAATATCTCAAACAGCCACCATATACACAAATGTATAGCATACGATACATTCAACTTTCAAAATGTGTGAATAACTTCTAAAGTACAAGCCCTACAAACCTAATTTTGAGCTCTCTAGTAAGTGAATTTGGACAAAGAATCCAAATCTGGATTTTTTTTTTTTTTGGGGGGGGGGGGGGGGGGGGCAGCGTGCGGGAATGTGGAGGGGTCAGAGAGAGATAGGAACAAGGATAAGATATCACAGCATGATCATCAATATTCTAAAAGGTACACGGTTATTCAAATTCTGGAGCTGGCCAGGGTTATACAGATATAGAGCAGAGACTCAAACAGCAGCTCAAACTACCAAAGGGAAATAACTCACAGAGTATAAAAGCAAGAGTTATCATTCATGTATGAGACAAATTGTCATGACCTGTTCTGCATATCTGTGAAGTATCATGAAAATATTTCAAAAGGTATTCAAGCTATGGAGCGGACACCTAAAATCATCAAAGGGAAATAACTCAAAAAGTAAGAAAGCAAGAGTTGTCATTCTTGTTTGCGACACATCATCATGACCTGTTCTACATATCTGTGAAGTATCATGAAAATATTCCAAAAGGTATTCAAGTTATAGAGCGGACACAAAATCACACCTAAAACCATCAAGGGGAAATAACTCAAAAAGTAAGAAAGCAGGAGTTGTCATTCTTGTCGCGACACATCGTCATGACCTGTTCTACATATCTGTGAAGTATCATGAAAATATTCCAAAAGGTATTCAAGTTATAGAGCGGACACGAAATCACACCTAAAATGATCAAGGGGAAATAACTCAAAAAGTAAGTAAGCAAGAGTTGCCATTCTTGTTCGCGACACACCATCATGACCTGTTCTACATATCTGTGAAGTATCATGAGAATATTCCAAAGGGTATTCTAGTTATAGAGCGGACACGAATCTGCCAAAAAATCACACCTAAAACTATCAAGGGGAAATAACTGAAAAAGTAAGACAGCAAGAGTTGTCATTCTTGTTCGCGACACATCGTCATGACCTGTTCTACATTTCTGTGAAGTATCATGAAAATATTCCAAAGGGTATTCAAGTTACAGAGCGGACACGAATCTGCCAAAAAATCACCAAAGGGGAGATAATTCAAAAAGTACAATGGCAAGAGTTACCATTCTTGTACGCAACAAGGCGACATGACCTGTTCTACATAACTGTGAAGTATCATGAAAATATTCCAAAGGGTATTCAAGATATAGAGCGGACAAGAAAGTGTTTACGGACGGACGGACGGACGGACGGACGGACGGACGGACGGACGGACGCCAGGCTCATCGCTATATCCCCCGAACCTTTCGGTCGGGGGATAAAAAGGTACCCATTTACTGCTGGGTTGACAGAGAGTTTTCCAGTCGTCGGATGGTGACGTTGAGCCGCGAACTCACCACCTTCCGGTGACTTTCTGCACAATAACCGAGCCACTCTAACCACTCGGCTACCACGCCTCTGACTAGACTTGGTGGATTCCCAGGCTGATCTGAGTCTGCACTAGGCGCACAACCACTTTGTTGGTTTTCTCGTGTCGCAGCTCAAATATTTTCAAGGACTTGTAACTGAAAGAGTAAACTCATTTATGGCAAGTGGATTCTTCTAAGAGGCTCTTTGAATAGGTCCATTTCCAGTTCAGGGGTGTCAGGTTTATTTAATTTTTGACCATGTACCTTAAAATAATCCATAGTTAAGGCAAAGAGTGTAGACCCAGATCTGACGCCACATTTGAGGCATCAGAGATGAGTCTACGCCAATATCCTTTTTATGGGTCTCCAAGCACTAACGGGTAAATAGGCTGTAAGAGTTAATGCCAATGTACATTCTCACAACAATCCGATCCATACAGAGCCTATACAGCCATTTAAGTCTAATTTAACACTTGCTCCAATTGTTTACTTTTTAGGTCTTTAATTTTCGCTGTTTTGAAAAGTATTATATCAAAAGTAAAGCAGGCAAGCCTTTCCTGACTACATGTACAGTCTGGTCAAGGAGGCATATTTCATGTTTGAAAGAAAACAAGGTGCAACTTAATTGTCAGAGTAAACTGAACTGTCCACACTCTGAGTGGGGGTTAGTCTGATAATATATTGCTTGTAAATATATGTCCCGAAACGAGAAAACCAACAAAGTGGTTGTGAGCCCAGCACAGAGTCAGATCAGCCTGGACATCTGCCCAGTCTGATCAGAGTCTTTGCTATCTGCATAGAGGTAGCTTAGACATTTAGCTGCCCTTTAAGTGCTTTGCAAAGAGTCTGATCAGACTGGGCAGATACCCAGGCTGATCTGAGTCTGTGCTGGGCCCACAACCACTCTGTTGGTTTTCTTGTGTCGCGGCTCATATTATGTAAAACAACTTTCCTCCAGATGATATGGCTCATATGAAGAATGAATCAATACAATAACACTAACACAAATATTAAGGGATAATCCAAAAAAGAACAGAAGTGGCTGCATATGACAAGTGTCTCCTTAATTCAGATTCACTTGCACTGCAGTTTGAATCAGGGGATCTTGAAAAGGTTACTGCCTTGATTCACAGAGTTACCACTTATCCTTCACTTCAAAATTCCCTGACTTTTTCCCTAATTCTCACCTGACATTTTCCAAGTTTCTCTACTTTTTGACGACTCAAAATGTTGAGAAGATCGACTCTTTAACATAACAGTGGTAAAGGTATACCTAGAAAATTGGGAGCTACTCCCAATGAGGAGGGACATAATCATGTCTGTGCATGAATTATCTTTCCTGAAAGTACATATGTATGTTCTTTCCCTTTGAGTAAGGTAAATATACTTTCTAAAAGATGCTGTAGCCTTAAACCTTTAATTGTCAATTCTTTTTAAGCCTTTTGGTTTCCGAATTTCCCTGGCCAACCACAAGACATTTTCTAGATGTTCTTCCCAGACTAGGGCAACCCTGCTTGGAAGGATAGTAAGCTGATTTGTAATTTCACAACAGAGTAAACAACTGCCCTTGTAATATGTACTGTTAACTGTTACACAGCACCATATATTTACAGCACTAAATTTTTATATCCATCAAATCAATAACCCTGATATGAGTATGTAAATCACTCCACATCTAATCTACAGTAACATACTATGACACCAATTTTGGCTTCAATTAGGTCAAATAAAAACCATATCTATTGTTTATATTCAAACCGAAACTGATAAACAAACAGTGAAGACCCAGATCAATCTGCTCCTATGGAGCAGTTAGATCAATATCTGCACTGTTTGACAAGGTTCTAACATATATCTTCTGATAGGCTACTGGTCCTGTTCAGAATTATTTTAGAAGATCAGAAGACAGAAGTCAGCTACCAGAAACCACTGAAGTGTTTGAATATCTACAATAAATATGGTATTAAAATTTCCAGCCAATTAAATTCAACAAAAAATTTATTTTCTAGATATTTTACATGATGTTTATTTAGCTGTTCAGCCAATCAAATTTAAAGAACACAGTTATTGCCTAGATCTACTCCTCCTGTCAGCTGATCAGTCTCTCAGTGTCTCCCCTCCTATGGCGGGCATCACCATCTTCATCAGTTGACATCAAAATGTCCAAATCTCCATCCTCCGCCTTCTCAATACGATTGTAGAGTTTAGCAGTGTCTTCTGACCTATTATAGCGCACTGACTGGTCATGATCATTCACATATATTGTCTTAGTATTCTTAGTTTTCTGTTTCAAGAAGTTGTCCACAACCCAGAATATAAAGGCCTGGAAAGTAATATAGATGAACCTTGTTATATAAAACTACTCTTTATAATGCTATTTTGGATATAATGCCTCACTCCAATCAAAACTAAACTATAAAGAGGCCAATTATTTTCTCATTTATCTGTATCATTCTTATACAGCTTAGATAAGGTCATAAATGTGTACATTTTGCTGTCAGTCGAGTGTCACAGTAAAAATTCTGCATGATTTCTTTTAAATTTACAATTAAAAAGTCAGAGTCTTTGCTGTCTTACTCAATTAAAAGGCCAACTTGCAAGAAAAAAGGAGGACCATACCCGGAACATTAAAACTTGACCGGAAGTGGTTTAACAGTATTTCTGCATGAGCAATTCCCAATTAAAACAAGGCTTTAATGTGTAAAAATAAAGGTTACACTTACATTAACAACCAGAGGTACTATAAACATCACTATCACAAGTTCTACCTTAGGATCCTTCACTGGAGACATTATGAACTTCCGCACCTTTCAAATATAATATACCCTATTTATTTAAGGAATGAATTTAATTTTTCTGAGATTAATGAAAGTGTAAACTAGATTGGGTTGCATACAAAGTGGATGAACAACAAAGGGGATTTCGTAAACTTTGCTAGAGACCCGATTCACACTTTGATAAACATCATAAAAATTAAGTTTATTGCTTAGATTTACATTCATTTCAATCAAAACCTTGATGGAAAATCTTATATAAGTGCTAAAACTGAAGCAGTAAAACATTTACACACAGTTTTCTGCTACCAGCGAAATGTCGATTATGTCATGACGTCGCCAACTTCCAGTTAGATTGTAATGAGCCATGGTTTATTTTGATGTAATTCAAAGTCGTGTGACATCGCGTGGCTCAATGTAATTATTGAAATATAAACTACATTATGTTCCAATAGCTTATTATACGGCTTTTCAGTAAATACACCAAGAATGTAAATACATGTATTTGGTTGTACAATGGGAGTTAATTATCATAAATATGTAAATCAGAATGGTGAAACTCAGCTATGATGTGGGTTTTCCCTTATAAAACACTTGAAGCAATATAGTACTGAAAATTTTTCTCTAAAAAAAAAATACACATGCACATTTGCAGCTCCTTTTTGAAACAAATGTGGAACTGCATCACTGGGGTATTTGGAAAACTGTGTTTATCTGTCTATAAGATGGGGATTTTCCCTTCCAAAGTGAACCCAGATATGTACATGTATATCAGTTAAGATGGGATTTCACTTCCAAAATTTTCACAAATACCAGATCCATCTCATAAGATGGATATATTACAGGGGTTGTTTTGGATGCAAAATCCAGATCTGTCTTGTAAGGTGGATCTACATTTCTGGCTTTATTTTGGAGGGGGTATTACCATTATCAGAGCACTAGATAAGAGGGAGTATTTGGTGATAATTAAGGGTAATATTTGTTAATTCTGAATAAAAACATATGTTGTGACCCCTCATCTGAACCGTCTCAACGAGACGGTTCAGATGAGGGGTCACAACATATGGTTTCAATGAGAAATAAAAAAAATTATCCCTAAATTATTATCAAATACCCCTCTTATCTAGAGCTCTGCATTATAACAGCAACAATATATCAACAAAGGTCAATAAATATAGACTAAAAGTCTTATTGTCTGGCACTCTGAGAACTTAATAATATCAACCCATTTAAACGCCCCGGGAGTATTGCATTTTATGAAAGGGGGCATTATTTAGAGCCTAAATTGTAGTAAATCAGCCCTGTCAAAATACCTCTAACAAAGAGTATCAATGTGAATGGGTATACCTTCAGACAAAATAACTCTATCTTTTGCCTCCATTCTCAGTAGGGGTGGGGTCAATTCTTAAAGGAAAAAATTTGCTCCTCTGGGAGCAAATTCTTTCCTGTAAGAGAAGACTCCACTTCAAAGAGCTGCCTCATCCAGAAAAGTTTACATGAATTTATGCAAGTCAATATACATGTAGCATTATTTTTGGAAAAGAAGCAGGGGGCATTTACTTGAGCAGGGGCATTTAATAGGATACGTTACTTATACAGTACATAAGTTAAACAAAATTCAAATACTGTATATCCCTTTAATAATGCACTTACATCTTTCCAGAAATTAAACTGTATGAGCAAAGTCATGAGTATTTTCTCCACAACCATAACTAGTATGTATAGGCCACACTGCCCTACCCAGGCATTGCAACTTGCTGGACTCCCTGAAATACATAACAATAACAATGTTTCACACAGGAAACCCCCAAAATGGTACATATGAAGCAGTATTACAACTGACTGAACATTTGATGGACCACACTCGGTGCCAGGTATGTGCAACTATGGTTAGGTACTGCTGAGCCACTTGGGGAACATTGTTACGAGAACTGAAATAGAACAGAACTGACTGATCAGCTACATACTGTAATGTGCCTAAATTTTACGGACACCTAAAATAATCAATTTTCCATTTGTCCCAAATGGAAAATGAAATTATTTTAGGTGTACCGATACTTAAGCACAATATGGTAATGTCCCAATACTTAAGCATATTACGGCACTGATGTACGAGGGTTGATCCAGAAGTAATGTCACTGCAGCTATAAAATTGTGTAGAATAAAGAGAAAACAACAAAATTTCGTATCCAAGTACCTTAATGTATTTGCATTATGGTCTAAAAATTTCATAAAAATACAGTGCTCAGTAACTGAGATATCGAGATAGACAGAAGGCATGGTAACGAAACGCGCCGCACGTCAATGACGTCGTTAACGCACCAGACGAAGTTTCAATATTGTGTCGTATCTAAAGGTATATATGTCTTGTTCCAGCAAAGGACTAATGTCTATTCACCCATGTTTATCTCATCTTTTAATATTACTTGAACAGCCCCGCAGCTCATATTCAAGAATTTACACAAAATTCGAATTGCAGAACACCAATCTTCATATATGGGGTCCGAACAAGAGTGACGCTATTGTCTGACATTGCACATAAGGTCTTCCGTTTTTCGGACTATCCTCTACCGACTCATCTGCACTCGTATCGCGCTGATTGCACCTTTACACAACCCTCATAATCACTGTTTTATCAAGACATGTCTTAACTAAACAGCTCTAGAGTCTCTAATGGTGATATTCCAATTTTGAGGCAATAGCGCATACATATTCGCTGACGCGTGTGTTAGAAATCAACATTTTATCTCTCGGCAGTAATAAGCATTGGCACTAGCTAGCGAACTTCAAACTGCGGTGACGATATTAAAGTTTGGACAGTGGGCGGCAGATATATATTTCGTCATCGTATCAAATTTTCATCTGATTTGGTTCGTTAGATTGAGTTTGATTTTGTGATTGCCTTTGAAACTTATGTTCATGTAATTAACGTTATTCTAACGTGTGGCGCGATGGCGTAGGTGGCGTACTTTGAACGTCTATATATTTGGAACGGAAAAAGATTCCAACTTTATATTTATTCTGTAAATCAGAACTAAATTGCAGTGTAGCTTGATATATTTTTCATAATAATGCTACGATGAATAAGCGCGCAATGGACACAGTGACATTACTTCTGGATCAACCCTTGTATATGAAGCTGTATTATAGTGGACTGAACAGCTAAATACTGTAATGTGCCTAAATTTTGGGACACTTAAAATAACTTATTTTCCATTTGTCCCAACTGGAAAATTAATTATTTTAGGTGTCCCAATACTTAAGCACATTATGGTAATTCCATAATACAGAGCTCCGGACAAGAAGGAATTACAGGGATATATTGTACTTGCAGTATTTAGTGGGCATGTTCTATAATGGGCATATCTATGGTGTTTTTATTAGCGTTCTTTATGTCTCATTAATCACACATAGTTTCTGGGTATTTTCTTCCTTTGTATTGAAACTTCAGGCTTTAATATCATATTTCCCTTGTTAAGAGATAACTTTATTTTCACCTAGTAATTTATCCATATAAGCGGACTATTGTGCGGTGGGTTTACACAAGCTCAGAATTGTACTTAACTGTGCAATTATTAAGGCAAATATGGTAATAGAGTTCATAAATCCATGACACTTCCTATTTTTTGAGGACAGCAAAAAAAAATATCAAGGTCAGTCAATCTTGAGTTGAGCAGCTGTCATTAAAACAAATAGGAAGATATAGGAATCACCTCTGGTGGTTTGCCGAAGTCAATATCAACAGATGTTGTCATCATCTTTTGATGTCTAATGTCAATACTCTTTCTTTCTTTGTTCACAGTATTTACCTTTGATAGTTGAGCCAAACTAAGTGGCATGTGCCCCCAGTATAGACTCAAATCAGTCTGAACATCCACCCAGTCTGATCAGAGTCATTGTTGTTTGCTTTAAGTGTAGCTACCTCCATGTAGACAGTGAAGATTCTGATCAGACTAGGTGAAGCCTTGGCTGATCTGAGTCTTCACTGGGGGGCATGCCACTTTGTTGGTTTTGTCATGTCATGGCTGATTTGAACAGTGTATCTGAGCAAACTGTATAAACACAGATCATACTGCTTCTCAAGGTCTGTTTGCCGCATATCACTCCGCAGGGCATACAGAGCGGTGCAACTTAGAAACTAGAAAAGACTGTTATGATATACAAATGCTTAAGGTTTAGGGCACATGTGGTAATTCAATGAAATCAGTACATCTGATTGTCGATTGGGAAAGCAGTCTTTTTGATTTACAATTTTTTTTTTGTGTGTGTGTGTAAAGTTTCCAACTGTCATGTTTATGTGATACTGATTGTAATTGTCAACATTTCTCCATAAAAACATACACAGTCACCTTGTCAGTTTTCTCTACTAGCAGAAATCTCAGGCTCAATAGAAGTATTGGAAAATTCCCTCAAAATTGAGGGAATTCTGTGCAGAAAAACTACAGAGTGCAATGATCCCTGGTTCCAACATTTAATTTTGACAAAAAATAAGAATTATCTCAAAATTATCCTCAAAACTCCACCTTATCTAGAGCTCTGATAATATTCTGCCAATGTCCATACCTTTTCATAAACAGAAATCTGCCATATGAAGGTTCCAGCAATGATATTTTTTCTCCATTCATAAACAGTGCCATGGATAAAAAAGTAAGTGTAAAATGGCACCACAGATAACAAGAGGGCCATGGTGGCCCTGAATCGCTCACCTGAGCATTAATCAGTTCACTGGCTCTGGTGAAGATTTAAAAGAGTTTTACCATACATGGGAATGGCGGCCACCTTGGTCATGTGACCAATATCATTTGAAGAACTTTCAATCCTTTCACCAACGTGCAGGCTCCATATGAAATTTGAGTTTAGTCTGCCAAGTGGTTTCAGAGATGTTTGAAAATGTTTATGGATGGATGACAGAGGCAGCTAACACCAATACTGTAAGGCTCAGGCGAGCTGAAAATGGCAGAGTTGCTTCTCCGAAAAGTACCTGTTCGTGTTGAGTTCCTTTGATGGATCTGAACTAGACTGAACTAGGCAAACACAAATGATAGAATGGTAGCATCATTATCTCACTGTGGTGAAACTAATGTATTCCAAGGAGTTGTGGCTGGCATCATTGTAATGTTAGTTCTGATTCTTGCAGCATAACTTAATTTAGATATGACCTAGTGACCTAGCTTTTGACCCGACATGACCAAGTTTCAAACTTGACCTACATTCTATGGAGATAAACATTCTGACAAAGTTTCATAAAGATTGGATCAAAACTGTGCCCTCTTAGGTGTGCACAAAGTTTTTCTAAGATTTGACCTAGTGACCTAGTTTTTGACCTGACATGACCCAGTTTCAAACTTGTCCTGGATATTGTGAGGATAAACATTCTGACAAAGGTTCATGAAGATTGTATCAAAACTGTGCCTTCTAGAGTGTACACAAGGTCGTTCTTATATCTGACATAGTGACATAGTTTTTGACCCGACATGATCTACTTTCAAACTTGGCCTAAATATTATGACAATAAATATTCTGACAAAGTTTCAAAAAGATTTGATCAAAACTGTGTCCTCTAGAGCGTACACAGGGTTTTACTAAGATCTGACCTAGTTTTTGACCTGACATGACCCAGTTGCAAACTTGGCCTAGATATTGTGAGGATAAACATTCTGACAAAATTTCAATAGGTTTGGATCAAAACTGTGACTTCTAGAGCATACACAAAGTTTTCCTAATATTTGACCTACTTTTTGACCCGACATGACCCAGTTTCAAACTTGGCCTGGATATTGTAAGAATAAACATTCTGACAAAGTTTCATTGAGATTGGATCAAAACTGTGCCCTCTGGAGCGTATACAAGGTCGTTCTTATATTTGACCTAGTTTTTGACCCGACACAACCCAGTTTCAAACTTTACCTAGATTTCATAAAGATAAACATTCTGACAGAGTTTCATGAAGATTGGATCAAAACTGTGTCCTCTAGGGTGTACACAAAGTTTTTCTAAGATTTGACCTTGTGAACTAGTTTTTGACCGGACATGACTCAGTTTCATAAGGGGCTTACATATACCATGGACAATAAACATTTTGACATAGTTTCATAAAGACTGGATCAAAACCATGCCTTCTAGTGTGTACACAAGGTTTTTCTAAGATTTGATGGAGTGACCTAGTTTTTTTATCCAACATGACCTACTTTCAAACTTGGCCTAGAGTTAATGGAGATAAACATTCTGACAAAGTTTCATAAAGATTGGATCAAAACTGTGTCCTCTAGAGCGTACACAAGGTTTTTCTATGATTTGACCTAGTGACCTAGTTTTTGACCCGACATGACCCAGTTTCAAACACGTCCTACATATAATGAGGATAAGCATTCTGACAAAGTTTCATGAAGATTGGATCAAATCTGTGCATTCTAGAGCATACACAATCTTTTTCTAAGATTTAACCTAGCGACCTAGTTTTTGACCCGACATGACCCAGTTTCTAACTTGACCTAGAGTTTATGGAGATAAACATTCTGACAATGTTTCATAAAGATTGGATCAAAACTGTGTCCTATAGAGCGTACACAAGGTTTTTCTATGATTTGACCTAGTGACCTAGTTTTCTATCTGACATGACCCAGTTTTGCTCTTGTCCTAGATATTATAAGGATAAACATTCTGACAAAGTTTCATGAACTTTGGATCAAAACTGTGCCTTCCAGAGTGTACACAAGGTTTTTCTAAGATTTGACCTAGTGACCTAGTTTTTGACCCGACATGACCCAGTCTTGAACTTGGACTAGAGTTTATGGAGATAAACATTCTGACAAAGTTTCATAAAGATTGGATCAAAACTGTGACCTCTAGAGCATACACAAGGTTTTTCAATGATTTGACCTAGTGACCTAGTTTTTGACCCAACATGACCCAGTTTTAAAACAATCCTAGATATATTGAGGATAAACATTCCGACAAACCTTCATGAACTTTGGAAGAAAACTGTGCCTTCTAGAGCGTACACAACGTTTTTCTAAGATTTGACCCAGTGACCTAGTTTATGACCTGACATGACCCAGTTTCAAACTTGACCTAGAGTTTATAGAGATAAACATTCTGATAAAGTTTCATAAAGATTGGATAAAAACTGTGTCCTCTAGTGTGTACACAAGGTTTTTCTATGATTTGACCTAGTGACCTAGTTTTTGACCCGACATGACCTAGTTTCAAATTTGTCCTTGATATTAAGAGGATAAACATTCTGAAAAATGATCATGATTTTTGGATGAAAACTGTGCCTACTAGAGCGTAAACAAGGTTATTCTTAGATCTGACCTAGTGACCTAGTTTTTGACCCGACATGACCCACTTTCAAACTTGGCCTAGAGTACATGGAGATAAACATTCTGACAAAGTTTCATAAAGATTGGATCAAAACTGTGTCCTCTAGAGCATACACAAGGTTTTCCTATGATTTGACCTAGTGACCTAGTTTTTGACCCGACATGACCCAGTTTCGAACTTATGCTAGATATTATGAGGATAAACATTCTGACAAAGTTTCATGAACTTTTGATGAAAACTGTGCCCTCTAGAGTGTACACAAGGTTTTTCTAAGATTTGACCTAGTGACCTAGTTTTTGACCCGACATGACCCAGTTTCGAACTTGGCCGAGATTTTATAATCACTAACATTCTGACGAAGTTTCATAAAGATTGGATCAAAACTGTGCCCGCTAGAGTGTACACAAGCAAAAGTTGACAGACGTCTGTACGGACGTCCGTCCACACGTACGACGGACGACGGACATCAGGGTATCCCAAAAGCTCACCCTGAGCACTTCGTGCTCAGGTGAGCTAAAAATGTAAGTGTAAAATGGCAACTGGCCTAACCTAAAACTCAACTTTTCCCAAAATGGGAAAAGTAGCATTTTAGGACATGTCAGTTGCCAAATTTGGGAGAAGAATGACTTTAGGTGAGGCCAATTCAAACAAACTTTTGTTCTGCCCTACAGTCTGATCAAAAGGCAATGGCTTGTCAACTACGCCTTAAAATCTGTTTTTTACCGCTAACTATATTATGCACCAATCATTAGCAACTCTTACTACACCAGGGCCAGGGAATAGCAGGGATTTGACTTTTCTCTCTGCAAAGCCCCACTAGATGCCCTGCACTGTCTGATCAAATCCCTGGTAAAAGTCCCCACCCCTGGGGACTATGTTAAACAGCTTGGGCCGCTATCCCTGTGGCAGAAATTTTGACAGCTAATCAAAAGCCCCGCACTTGAGGACAATGGTAGGGTAAGAACATCTCTCTTAAGCCCTGTTTTCCCTGTACATGTAGTTCCTTAGCCCGGTGATAGCCACAGCTGCAAAGGACTTCTGCATTAGTGTCAAGCATACAGCAGATTTATAAGCAGTTCAACAACATGTATATTGATGATGGAAGTACGGCAGTTATTACTAGATACCTAGCTTAAGGTGAATGGGTACACTTTCATGTTCAGGGGAAACAACTCTGCCATTTTCATGTCTGCCTCCACTCTGAATGGGGGTCAACTCTTAAAGGAAGAATTTGCTCCCCTAGGAGTAAACTCTTAAATGAAAGAATTTGCTCCTAGGTGAGCAAATATTTTCCTTTTAAGAGTTGACCCCCATTTTAAAAGGGCTATGTCATCCAGGGAAGCAAACTAAAAGCCACTATAGTGGTTTCCCTTCCTTCAAATGGATGGAAAAACATAGACTTGTGTACTGATTTAACTTCAATTTCTGATGTGATCTCACCGTGATTCTTATGCAAGGTCTCAACATACGTTTTCATTTAGACACATGAAAAATTGTCAAAGTATCATGAAAATCCAGCCTGATATGGAGCTCTTATGAATCAGACCATTATATCGTCAACAACTTTCTGGTTCCCTTGAGACTTATGCCAACAAATAATAATAGTTAATCACAGATATTACAATAACCTCAGAACTTCTGCAGTAAGTTAACATATTGATCCAAGCTCCCAAGAGTAGTTCTTTCAGAGCTACAGGTTATGCAAAACTTTGAAGGAGAAATTTTGTTCTTCTGACATTACCAAAATATTCGGTCATAACCCATACAACATACATTGTTATATAGTATTCTGTCTGCCACTAAATTATTTACAATTCTGCTGGTCAAAGGTTTAACATTGGGGGCCCAGTTGTTCTAAACTAACAAGATTGTTAGATAATGCTACAGCTTATTTTCAAATGTACTGTATGCATAAATGCTGTGTTTTCCTTTTTGGCCAAAAAAGTGAGTTTTTGCAGTGCAAAAGCTCCACACATTTTCTTCAGCAAAACATATCAGCACACTTGATTGTATTTGTACTACAAAATTCAACAAATCCTTAACTATGGACTTAGTTAAGCTATTGATTCTTTGAACACTGGGGCCTAGAATCCTTATAGGTAATAGGCTAGAATTCATCATTGAGAAGGTCTCAAACTCTTGGCTTATTTCATCATTTTATCCATTGCCGCATCAGTCTGCAGTAGTAGAGATAATGTTGAAAGGACCCTAAAAAAATTATTTATTACTATCACCTGTCTATCTGGGCATATAAGTGAAATACCACTTCATAATTTCAACTTACTCCCTTTACCCAAAAGTGCTTGAATATTGGGACACTTAAAAACCATAAATTTCCCATTTGGGACAAATGGAAAATTAATGGTTTTAGGTGTCCCAACACTTAAGCACTTTTGGGTATTTGGCAGTACAGTTTTCATGTCTGAAAAAGTGACTAATAAACACCTACCATATTCTCCAAAATACAGAGATTCTATTTTCTTGTTTCTCACAACCAGCTGCGTAAGTTTAAGGCCCAGGTACACTACAAACAGCCCTATAGTAGAGTCTAAGATAAAACTGACCACATACCTAGAAAGTTAAATAAAGAAACTAAATGTACATGAAACAATCACCAAAAAGAACGTACCCAGAAAATATTCTAGAAATTGGAACACCTAAAATGATACTATAGTCGTCAAAAAAAACTGAATAAGTTTGGTTATACAATGCAGTAATAAGTCCAAAAGATGCAGAAGACGGTGTAGGCCCTGATCAGACTGCTCCTTAAAGAGCAGTCTGATCTTAGCCTGCACAGTTTGCCCAGACCTATGTCCCATTACTTAGAATTTTTACTGCAACAAAATTGAAGACTTGGTTTAATCAGTATTTTATTCAGGAAACTTCACATACTCTAAATCGCTTGAGTTTCGTGTGTTTGTAAAATCACAATTTTTATGTTTTGGAATTTTTGGCAAGTTCTTTAATTTGCAGTCAAGTACTTGATAATCAACAATTTCTGCTTGGTCACCAGTTGCTCAAATATTGCAATGATCCTTGAATTTATGAGCCAGTAAATTGCAAATATTCGCAAAACTACTCGAAAATACTGACCCCAGCAAATGTTAAGGGACCTACAGTACAATGTAGTATATACATGACTCTATTCAGAAAATTTAATGTTTAAAGGTTAGTATTCATTTTCTACTTTATTTCCAATCCCTCCTACACCCAAAATATTGTGTGGAATCTCATTTTAGCCACCTTATCACTGCAGATTCTAATGCGGATCCACAATGTATGTTTTATAAAGACCTTAGGAGTATGGACACACCTCCAAGGGTCCAAGCTCTGTCGTAATTTTATATATGGAAAATAACTTCTGACTTTTGTTTGCTTCCCTGGATAATGAAGTCCTTCCGAAATGGGGTCCATTCTTAAAAGAGAGGATTTGCTCATAAAGGAGCTCATTCTTTCCTTAAAGTTGACCCTCATTGAGAAAGGAGGCAAAAATAAAAACAAGAGGGCCATGGTGGCCCTGAATCGCTCACCTGAGCATTAATCAGTTCACTGGCTCTGGTGAAGATTTATAAGAGTTTTTACCATACTAACATTTGACCTAGTTTTTGACCCGACATGACCCAGTTTCAAACTTGGCCTGGATATTGTAAGAATAAACATTCTGACACAGTTTCATTGAGATTGGATCAAAACTGTGCCCTCTGGAGCATATACAAGGTCGTTCTTATATTTGACCTAGTGACCAAGTTTTTGACCCGACACGACCCAGTTTCAACCTTTACCTAGATTTCATTAAGATAAACATTCTGACAGAGTTTCATGAAGATTGGATCAAAACTGTGCCCTCTAGGGTGTACACAAAGTTTTTCTAAGATTTGACCTTGAGCCGACATGACTCAGTTTCATAGGGGGCTTAGATATATGGACAATAAACATTTTGACATAGTTTCATGAAGATTGGATCAAAACTATGCCTTCTAGTGCTTACACAATGTTTTTCTAAGATTTGACCTAGTGACCTAGTTTTTTATCCGACATGACCTACTTTCAAACTTGGCCGAGAGTTTATGAAGATAAACATTCTGACAAAGTTTCATAAAGATTAGATCAAAACTGTGTCCTCTAGAGCGTACACAAGGTTTTTCTATGATTTGACCTAGTGACCTAGTTTTCAACCCGACATGACCCAGTTTCAAACTTGTCCTACATATGAGGATAAACATTCTGACAAAGTTTCATGAACTTTGAATCAAAACTGTGCCTTCTAGAGCGCACACAAGGTTTTTCTAAGATTTGACCTAGTGACCTAGTTTATGACTCGACATGACCCAGTTTCGAACTTGGCCTAGAGTTTGTGGAGATAAACATTCTGACAATGTTTCATAAGGATTGGATCAAAACTGTGTCCTCTAGAGCGTACACAAGGTTTTTCTATGATTTGACCTAGTGACCTAGTTTTTGACCCGACGTGACCCAGTTTCGAACTTGTCCTAGATATTATAAGGATTAACATTCTGACAAAGTTTCATGAACTTTGGATGAAAACTGTGCCTTCTAGAGCATACACAAGGTTTTTCTAAGATTTGACCTAGTGACCAAGTTTTTGACCCGACATGACCCAGTTTCAAACTTATTCTACATATTATGAGGATAAACATTCTGACAAAGTTTCATGAACTTTGGATCAAAACTGTGTCCTCTAGAGCGTACACAAGGTTTTTCTATGATCTGACCTAGTGACCTTGTTTTTGATCCGACATGACCTACTTTCAAACTTGGCCGAGAGTTTATGGAAGTAAACATTCTGACAAAGTTTCATAAAGATTAGATCAAAACTGTGTCCTCTAGAGCGTACACAAGGTTTTTCTATGATTTGACCTAGTGACCTAGTTTTTGACCCAACATGACCCAGTTTCAAACTTGTCCTACATATAAGGAGGATAAACATTCTGACAAAGTTTCATGAACTTTGGATCAAAACTGTGCCTTGTAGAGCATACACAAGGCTTTTCTAAGATTTGACCTAGTGACCTAGTTTTTGACCCAACAAGACCAAGTTTCGAACTATGCCTAGAGTTTATAGAGATAAACATTCTGACAATGTTTCATAAAGATTGGATGAAAACTGTGTCCTCTAGAGCGTACACAAGGTTTTTTTCTATGATTTGACCTAGTGACCTAGTTTTTGACCCGACGTGACCCAGTTTCAAACTTAACCTAGATATTATAAGGATAAACTTTCTGATTAAGTTTCATGAACTTTGGATCAAAACTGTGCCTTCTAGAGCGCACACAAGGTTTTTCTAAGATTTGACCTAGTGACCTAGTTTTTGACCCGACATAACCCAGTTTCGAACTTGGCCTAGAGTTTATGGAGATAAACATTCTGACAAAGTTTCATAAAGATTGGATCAAAACTGTGTCCTCTAGAGCGTACACAAGGTTTTTCTATGATTTGACCTAGTGACCTAGTTTTTGACCCGACGTGACCCAGTTTCGATCTTGTCCTAGATACAATGAGGATAAACATTCTGACAAAGTTTCATGAACTTTGGATGAAAACTGTGCCCTCTAGAGCGTACACAAGGTTTTTCTAAGATTTGACCTAGTGACCTAGTTTTTGACCTGACATGACCGAGTTTCGAACTTGGCCTAGATTTTATGGAGATAAACATTCTGACAAAGTTTCATAAAGATTTAATCAAAACTGTGTCCTCTAGAGCGTACACAAGGTTTTTCTATGATTTGACCTAGTGACCTAGTTTTAGACCCGACGTGACCCAGTTTCGAACTTGTCCTAGATACTATGAGGATAAACATTCTGACAAAGTTTCATGAACTTTGGATGAAAACTGTGCCCTCTAGAGCGTACACAAGTTTTTCTAAGATTTGACCTAGTGACCTTGTTTTTGACCTGACATGACCCAGTTTCGAACTTGGCCTAGATTTTATAAAGACTAACATTCTGACAAAGTTTCATAAAGATTGGATAGAAACTGTGCCCGCTAGAGTGTACACAAGCAAAAGTTGACGGACGTCCGGACGTACGATGGACATCAGGGTATCCCAAAAGCTCACCCTGAGCACTTCGTGCTCAGGTGAGCTAAAAAGCAGAATTGCTCCTTGGAATTTACTGTATGTATGATATAAGGTTACGTAGGGTCAAGTCAGGTAAATTCTGAAAGCAGGTAAATCTGGACAGTGACGTTGTTTCCTTTATATGTCAGTTGTTTGGAATTACAAGAGGGCCATGGTGGCCCTGAATCGCTCACCTGAGCATTAATCAGTTCACTGGCTCTGGTGAAGATTTATAAGAGTTTTTACCATACATGGGAATGGCGGCCACCTTGGTCATGTGACCAAGATCATTTGAAGAACTTTCAATCCTTTGACCCATGTGCAGGCTCCATATGAAATTTGATCTGCCCAGTGGTTTCAGAGATGTTTGAAAATGTTTATGGATGGATGAAAGAGGCAGCTAACACCAATACTGTAAGGCTCAGGTGAGCTGAAAATGGCAGAGTCGCTGCTCCGAAAAGTTCTCGTTCATGTTGAGTTCCTTTGATGGATTTGAACTTAATTAGGCAAACACAGATGATAGAATGGTAGCATCATTATCTCACTGTGGTGAAACTAATGTATTCCAAGGAGTTTGTGGCTGGCATCATTGCAATGTTAGTTCTGATTCTTGCAACATAACTTAATTTAGATTTGACCTAGTGACCTAGCTTTTGACCCGACATGACCCAGTTTCAAACCGGATATTGTAAGAATAAACATTCTGACAAAGTTTCATTGAGATTGGATCAAAACTGTGCCCTCTAAAGCGTATACAAGGTCATTCTTATATTTGACCTAGTGACCTAGTTTTTGATCCGACACAAACCAGTTTCAAACTTTACCTGGATTTCATAAAGGTTAACATTCTGACAGAGTTTCATGAAGATTGGATCAAAACTGTGCCCTCTAGGGTGTACACAAAGTTTTTCTTAGATTTGACCTAGTGACCTAGTTTCTGATCTGACGTGACTCAGTTTCATAAGGGGCATATATATATGGACAATAAACATTTTGACTTAGTTTCATGAAGATTGGATCAAAACTATTCCTTCTAGTGCGTACACGAGGTTTTTCAAAGATTTGACCTAGTGACCTAGTTTTTGACCTGACATGACCTACTTTCAAACTTGGCCTAGAGTTTATGGAGATAAACATTCTGACAAAGTTTCATAAAGATTGGATCAAAACTGTGTCCTCTAGAGCGTACACACAGTTTTTCTATGATTTGACCAAGTGACCTAGTTTTTGACCCTACATGACCCAGTTCGAAATGTGTCCTTCATATTATGAGGATAAACATTGTGATAAAGTTTCATGAACTTTGGATAAAAACTGTGCTTTCTAGAGCGTACACAAGGTTTTTCTAAGATTTGACCTAGTGACCTAGTTTTTGACCCGACATAACCCAATTTCGGACTTGGCCTAGAGTTTATGGAGATAAACATTCTGACAATGTTTTATAAAGATTGGATCAAAACTGTGTCCTCTAGAGCGTACACAATGTTTTCTATGATTTGACCTAGTGACCTAGTTTTAGACCAAACATGACCCAGTTTCGTACTTGTCCATGATATTATAAAGATAAACATTCTGACTAAGTTTCATGAACTTTGGATGAAAACTGTGCCTTCTAGAGTGTACACAAGGTTTTTCTAAGATTTGACCTAGTGACCTAGTTTTTGACCCAACATGACCCAGTTTCAAACTTGGCCTAGATTTTATGAAGATATATATTCTGACAATGTTTCATATAGATTGGATCAAAACTGTGTCCTCTAGAGCGTACACAAGGTTTTTCTATGATTTGACCTAGTGACCTAGTTTTTGACCCGACGTGACCCAGTTTCGAACTTGTCCTAGATATTATGAGGATAAACATTCTGACTAAGTTTCATGTACTTTAGATGAAAACTGTGCCTTCTAGAGCGTACACAAGGTTTTTCTAAGATTTGACCTAGTGACCTAGTTTTTGACCCGACGTGACCCAGTTTCAAACTTGTCCTAGATATTATAAAGATAAACATTCTGACAAAGTGTCATAAAGATTGGATCAAAACTGTGTCCTCTAGAGCGTACACATGGTTTTTCTAGGATTTGACCTAGTGACCTAGTTTTTGACCCTACATGACCCAGTTTCAAATTTGTCCTTCATATTATGAGGATAAACATTCTGATAAAGTTTCATGAACTTTGGATCAAAACTGTGCCTTCTAGAGCGTACACAAGGTTTTTCTAAGATTTGACCTAGTTTTTGACCCGACATAACCCAATTTCGAACTTGGCCTAGAGTTTATGGAGATAAACATTCTGACAATGTTTTATAAAGATTGGATCAAAACTGTGTCCTCTAGAGCGTACACAATGTTTTTCTATGATTTGACCTAGTGACCTAGTTTTAGACCCAACATGACCCAGTTTCGTACTTGTCCATGATATTATAAAGATAAACATTCATGAACTTTGGATGAAAACTGTGCCTTCTAGAGTGTACACAAGGTTTTTCTAAGATTTGACCTAGTGACCTAGTTTTTGACCCAACATAACCCAATTTGGGACTTGGCCTAGAGTTTATGGAGATATATATTCTGACAACGTTTCATATAGATTGGATCAAAACTGTGTCCTCTAGAGCGTACACAAGGTTTTTCTATGATTTGACCTAGTGACCTAGTTTTTGACCCGACGTGACCCAGTTTCGAACTTGTCCTAGATATTATGAGGATAAACATTCTGACTAAGTTTCATGTACTTTATATGAAAACTGTGCCTTCTAGAGCGTACACAAGGTTTTTCTAAGATTTGACCTAGTGACCTAGTTTTTGACCCAACGTGACCCAGTTTCAAACTTGTCCTAGATATTATAAAGATAAACATTCTGACACAGATTCATGAACTGTGGATGAAAACTGTGCCTTCTAGAGTGTACACAAGGTTTTTCTAAGACTTGACCTAGTGACCTAGTTTTTGACCCGATATGACCCAGTTTCGAACTTGGCCTAGATTTTATTGAGATAAACATTCTGACAAAGTTTCAGAAAGATTGGATCAAAACTGTGCCCGCCAGAGTGTACACAAGCAAAAGTTGACGGACGTCCGTCCGGACGTCCGGCGGACATCAGGGTATCCCAAAAGCTCACCCTGAGCACTTCGTGCTCAGGCGAGCTAAAAACAAAAATAACTAGGCAAACAGTGAAAATCCTGATGAGACGGCTCATTATGAGTGGTCTAATCTGGATTTTCACTGTTTGCAATGGTATGTCCGAATTTACCCGCTGTCTGAAGTTACCTGACTCTACCCTAATACCCAAACAAGTAATATTTTCTGTCATAAAAAAAGAAAAAAAAAAGAAAAAAGAAAATTCACCAGATATAGGCCGAGAAATTCTATTTTATTGACTTATTTGACCCTAGATAACCAAACCCTTATAAAAAGGGGTCTACTCTGGAAGGAGAGAATTTTCTCCTCTACAATAACATGCCCACTGGGAAAGGAGGCAGAAACAATAAAAATGGCAGAGCTATTTCCCTTGACAATAGACTCTGTCACCTTAAGTTAGCTTGCTGCTTCTTTTAACATGCACAATAAGGATTACACTTAGCAACTAGGCATAATGGTTACAAAACTTGCACAATAAGGATTACACTTAGCAACTAGGCATAATGGTTACAAAACTGTCTTCTTATTTTATTACTTAAACGGATAGGAAATCCTTATATACTGGCAGATTTTATCTTGTGGACCTTTAATAAAGCTATCAGATGACTGGCAAACAATTTAACAATTCTGACTATTCCACTGCTTGGTCAGATACTGCTGTAAAATTCTAAAATCTGGCACACTTGAACTAATTATCAAAAGTGTCCTATAAAAAAAGAGAGACAGTTTGGTTTTACAAAGCAGTAATGCCTCAAAAAGGTGCAGATAGAATGCCAGTGTAGACCCTGATCAGACTGCTTCTGTACGAGCAGTCTGATTTGAGTCTATACTCTTTGCTCAGAACTCTAAGTCCAAAAACTTAGAATTTTTATAGTAATTCCCAGAAGTTTAAGCCAACAATATATACTGAAACGAAAAAGAAACGCACAGATAGATTTAAATTTCAATATTTCATATCCAGACTATATGAATGACAAAACATTTATCTCACTTTATTTAGCAATCAATAGCCTATCAATATTGAGGGTCAGCTGTTCTTGAACTTTATCACCGTAAATACACTACACGTCAAAAGTAAGCTACGGTCACAATTCTTGCCGTTCACGATTTAGTAACGTGTATGTCCACCTCTCGCATTTAAGCCTTCGCGAATTCTTGAGCCCATTGAACCAGTCAGACGGTTAATTTTATACACTGGAATGTTATTCCACTCTTCAGTCAACGCACGTGACAGTTCCTGTAGAGTCCTCGGTTTATTCACCCGACGTCTGACCCTGCGGTCTAATTCATCCCACAGATGTTATATTGGGGAAAAGTCCGGGCTATAGGGAGGCCAGTCCATGACATTTACGTTATTCCGGGTCAGAAATTCTGTGCAGATCCGGGCAACGTGGGGTCTTGCATTGTCATGTTGAAATGTCATCGCACGCTGTTGTGTGATGGGAACAACATGTGGAGCTAGGATCTCATCTCTGTACTTCACAGCTGTCATTGTCCCGTCGACGAGCACAAGTGGTGATTTGTAGCCATGCGCAATACTCCCCCAAACCATGATTGAGCCACCGCCAAATCGACCTCTCTCAATAATGCAGGCGTCAGCGTACCGTTCGCCCCTACGTCTGTATACACGTTGCCGACCGTCCGCACGATGAAGACTAAATCTAGACTCGTCAGAGAATAAAACACTGCGCCAGAGACGTCTTGGGAAGTTGATCGTGCGATGCCTTTCCTACCAATTCAAACGTATCGCCCTTCTACGTGCCGTTAGTGGCGTTCCAACGTATGGCCTACGTGCTCTTATCCGGAATTCACGCAGTCGGTTTCTGACGGTCTGAGGGTGAATACGGTTGTTATGAGTCCCGGGAGTATTCAGTGCTGTTTCTGTTGCTGTCTGAAAGCGATAACGCAAGTGGGTCAAGCGTATATGACGGTCCTGTCTGGCCGTGGTTACCCTAGGACGTCCGCTCCGACGACGGTCAGATGTGTTTCCAGTGCGGCGAAGACGTTGCCAGAGTCGACAAATGTTGGAATGGTTAACTCCCAATCGTCGGGAAACCTCAGATTGTGAGATACCTCTCATCAGCAGTGTGACGGCACGATCACGGTCAGTTTGGCGTAGCCGTGGCATGATTTGCGGCGTTTCTTCGTTAGACGAATTGTTTTAAAGTGTAACGCTAACGGGAATAATGATTCAGGATAAAGTTTGACCCTTTTAAATCCTCTTAAATCTCACTCAGCAAGAAAAAAGTGATTTCACGTGTTACGTGAAACGCGTGAAATTACAGGTAATCTGCTGAGTACTGTTTATGAATTCAAATTTGCATTATCTACAGAAGGCCAATAATATAAAAATATTTGTTTTAAAGCCAACCAATAAAATGTTATTTGAGCAAAACACCTGTGCGTTTCTTTTTCGTTTCAGTATATTACCATGTACATGGATCTCCCTGAAAGGCATCAGCAAGGAAGACATTGGCAAAGTGTATCACAGCCGCTCCAAGAGCCTGCTTGGAAGTGTCAAAGAACCTGTAAATAAGTAATTGACATGCTCTGAATTGTCACAATATTTACAATATTTTGGCATAATGACTTTATCAAAATTACAAAATTTCTTAACAGGTTTTGAGCCTTAACATTTCTTTCAGTATTCCCACATAAAATCACAAATTTATGGATTGTTAAAGACACGTTTTTGATTGCATAACACCCTAATGACTGTTTACTGGAATATGGAGAGATGAGATAAGGAATCAGCAGGGGTCCTAAAGAGACCTTTTATTTCATACAGGTAGAGGCTACAGTGAAAGGATTTTATGACACTCATAATCATTTAGATAGGAAAATCCTTTGATGTTGGGAACTGGGAAAGGATATACGTTTATTGGAGGTGATTATGAGTGCCACCACTCTCATATAGGCTGAAAAATGTGTCTTTAAACAAATGTTTCCTTTTCTCCTATTCAGTGTTTGCAGTGTATTACCACAACCAGGCCCGGATCCAGACCACCACCTACTGGTGGGGCTCTGGATAACTGGTGGGGTTGAGAGGTGTCAAAATGAATGTATGTTTGTGGGGGCATGTTTGAAAATATGACATAATTAGGGATCAATTTGATGAGGATTTTATGATGACGTCTTTTTTGCCTTGAAATATATGTTGTGATATTTCATTAGAATCGCCTCGCCGAGGCGATTCTAATGAGATATTACAACATATTTTTTAATCTAACCAGATCTCGGTGGCGGGGCTTTAGCCCCAAAGCCCACCCCCTGGATCCGGGGCTGCCAACCTTCAAAAGGAACATGATCAAGATACCGGTAATAATAATACTGATTGTTGGATCATTATGTCACACAGAAGAGGATGTATCTAAATTAGATGAGTGGATACACCTTCATGTTTTTCTGCCAGTTTACAAAGGGGAATAATTTTGTAACATACCGTTTCCTTCCCTGGACATTGAAGCCCTTCCAAAATGGGGTTTACTCTTATAGAAAAGAATTTACTCCTGGAGGAGTAAATTCTTTTCTTTAAGAGTATACCCCCACTGAGAAGGGACAAAAAATAAAATGATACAGTTTTCTCCCTGAATGTGTACCCATTCATCTTGAAATTATCTTGAAATTAAATGAATTCAGATATAAAATAGGAAAATGATTACCATATTTTCCAAGGTCGTCTCTCATAATGAGGCTCGCAGTATCTTTTCACTGAAAAATGACAGGAAATAGGATCCATATGAAACATAAAATTTACTAAATTTGGAATTCATTTTTAAATTGAAATATGGGACTTTCTTTTACTATTAAGTAAGACCCTTAATTTTTGACACCCAGGTTCTGTATGCAACATTGACTGGAAGTACCTGTATGTTTAATGAAAAAGACATTCTTCACTTATCATGTATTATAACCAACAATGAATTATTTTAAGGAGTCTTTTTTAGACCTGTGCATCACACAAAGCTCAGTGAGTAGCGATGTTTGTCTCATGACTACCTACATACCTCTGCTGTGCAGGTTTGATTAGGGGTGGATACCATAAGTCTGGCAAGTATGAGTGGTTAGCTGTTCCTTTACAGGTTGTGCAGGGCCCCGGCAGCAGGGGTGTAAAATTCCACTCACCCGCTCGTATTTGCGAGTAAACTTTCAAGCAGGGCAAGTGAGATATTCAGATTTTTCATCAGTATTTCTTCAGTTTTAGTATTTAAGTGAATTTTTTAGCAATGAGGAAGAGTGAGGTTTTCAAGAATTTTACAACCCTGAATTTAAATGTGGATTCACAGGGTCCTGGCTGCTATAAAGCTGAGAACTAGTTCTGGCTTTCTTTCACCATAGAACAGTTCTCTAATATATTAATCAGATGTGATCGAATCAAAGTATCAAAATAAAAAATAAGTTAAGTGACAAATTTACAGTAAACATATTTGATGCACACCTTCCAAAAAACAATTTCTGAGAATAAATGCTGATATATGCTAATTTGTGAGACCCAAACTTACCTATCAATGAGGTAAACGCGAGAACAGCAAGTGTAAACTGAAGCAGCAGTCCCAATGACCCCATTAGGTAGCCTGTGTCACAATGCATTACAGAATCGGTTGCTGCTGTTGCCACACTATTTGCACTTTTATTTAAGTCACCCATTCTGTCACTTTATTTGCAGCCTGTCCACAAGGAGGACTATATGTCTCAGCACTTTTTTCAGTATTTGATTATAACATAAGGAAGTCACAGTTCTTCTCAATTCTATTATTTGTTTTCATGCGATGTTAAATAATTATGAGATGCAAAAGTAAACAAATCGGCACGTTTTTGCCTGTGAAATCTGAACCGGCGAAACCTTAATAATCGGTTATGAAATAGGGCGTAGTTCGTTTAGATTTGAGAGTCACAAATAAACAAAAGGACAGGCTTGCGATTCAGCCATTTATTAATCGTGATTATGTCCATTTTGAACTAAAACAGAGCTGAAATTCTCAGAGTTTTGACGTCAACTTTTACCGGAAGTGACAAATGGTCGTTTTCGTTTACCGTAACGGGCAGTCTCCGAGTATACGCCATACGCCAGTCGCGCAAGCAAAGCATGGTCATACTAAATACCGATTTATAACACGGCCGATGTTTGGTTTAAACATATTTATGTCACTTTTTCACAACATACATAGATAATACAACATATAAGTTTATAGGACTAGAACGAAAGCATGAAAGCGGTCGATATTTAGTTCAACGTTCAAGATGTAAGGGAAAAGTCATTGTCATTTTTTTACCAGTTTGCGGGGGCGGGGGAGTCGAAGTACATTCAGGGGGAGGTCAGATTTTTTTAGTAATATATTCGTGGGGGTGGGGGTGAAAATCATTAAACCAAGGGACAGGGGGAGGGGTCGTTCATTTTTTAGGCATATTGGGTGGGGGTGTCAGATTCTTCCATCAATCTTCATTTCAGAAAAATAGTCTTCAATGTATAAGGAAAATCACTCAACCATGAAGTATATATGTCAATGTGTCATGTTGTTCGTTTGAGGTCAAACTTTGCGTCATACTGTGTCATTATCCCAAGCAATCATGTTCGAACATCAAACAGTCTTCAAGATATAGGGTAAAATCAATGCACCATGCAATATAGGTCACTGTGATCTATTGTTAGTTTGAGGTCAAACATCTGGTCATACTGAGTCATTATCAGAAGAAATCATGTTTGTGCATCAAATAGTCTTGGAGGTATAAGGCAAACTTCTAGACCATGAAATGTAACTCACTGTGATCAAACTGTTAGTTTGAGGTCACACTAAGTTCTTACCCCAAGCAATCATATTCAATATCAGACAGTTTTAGAGATATAAGGCATAAAATAGTGATAGAAATGCGAAGCAAAATCACTGGACCATGAAATAGGGGTCACACTCACATACAATTAGTGTAAGGTCACTGACAATGTTAGCCAAAACCATTAACAGAAGTTTAAGTTAAATCTATGAAATATTGTAATAAAATATGAAGCACAATCACTGGACCATGAAATATAGGTCAATGTGACCTACTGTTAGTTTGAGGTCGAATATCCGGTCATACTGAGTTATGTCCCATGCAATCATGTTTGTGCATCAAAATAGTCTTCAATATAAAATGCTTAATCACTGGACCATCAAAGATGGGTGACTTGACCAACTGTTAATTTGTGGTCATACTGAGTCATTATTCAAAGCAATCATGTTCGTACATCAAATAGTCTCCAAGATATATGGCAAAATCACTGGACCATGAAATGTAAGTCACTGTGACCTACTGTTAGTTTAATGTTAAACTTTGGGCCAAACTGAGTCATTATCCCAAGAATCATGTTCACATATCAAATAGTCTTGTAGATATAAGGCAAAGCCACTGGACCATAAATACAGTTCAATGCCCAAAATGCATCACTGCTTTCAGTAGATCTCCCCTAGACGTATCTATGGAGCAAGTTTGAAGACTCTAGCCCTTGTGGTTACTCAGAAACTAAGCTAGACGCAACAGATGAATATTTTTTTCTATGTTCAATCAACCATGAAATATAGGTCATGGTCCGATATTTATCGCTGATTTCAGTAGATTTTCCCCCGATGTATCTATGGAGTAAGTTTGAAGACTCTAGCCCTTTCAGTTACTAAGAAACTGGTCTAAACGCAACAGATGAATATTTTTTCTATGTTCAATCAACCGTGAAATAAAGGTCATCCATGGCTCAATATGTTTCACTGCTTTCAATAGATCTTCCCCAGATGTATCTATGGAGCAAGTTTGAAGACTCTAGCCCTTGTGGTCACTGGGAAACTGAGCGAAACGCAACGGGTTAGTACTTCTATATATGATCAATCAACCATAAATATATGTATCGTGGCCCGATATGCTTCTTTGCTTTCAGTTTATCTTCCCTAGACGTATCTTTGGAGCAAGTAAGAAGACTCTAGCCCTTGCTGTTACTTGGAAACTGAGCTAAACGCAACGTGTTAGCATATTTTTCTTTGTTCAATCAGCCGTGAAATATAGGTCATGGCTCAATATGCTTCACTGCTCTCAGAAGTCCTTGAAGACTCTAGCCCTTGCGGTTACTTGGAAACTGAGCTAAACGCAACAGGTGAATATTTTTTCTATGTTCAATCAACCGAAAAGTATAGGTCATGGCCCATTATGCATTGCTACTTTTAGTAGATCTTCCCTAGACGTATCTTTGGAGCAAGTTAGAAGACTCTAGCCCTCGCAGTTACCTGAAAACTGAGCTTAACGTAACATGTAAGCATATTTTTCTATGTTCAATCAGCCGTGAAACATAGGTCATGGCTAACTGTTGCTTCACTGCTTTCAGTAGATCTTCTTTAGACGTATATATGGAGCAAGTTTTGAAGACTTTAGCCCTTGCGGTTACTTGGAAACTGAGCTAAACGTAACAGGTCAATATTTTTTCTATGTTCAATCAACCGAGAAATATAGGTCATGGCCCGTTAGGCATCACTACTTTTAGTAGATCTTCGCTGGGTGTATTTTTGAGCAAGTTTGAAGGCTCTAACCCTTGCGGTTAATTAGAAACTGTGCTAAATGCAACATATAAAAACTTACAAATGCGCACGCGCGCACGCACCCGCACGCACACGAAGGGTATTGCATAAGCCCGCCTTTGATTCGAAAGGTCGCGCAAATACATATCATTATTTGAATGTTAATTTAAATATCTTATATATTATAATAGACATATTCTATATACGATATAGGATTTCTCATTTTTCAAAGCACACAAAGCCTACCTTATTTTCGATATAAGATATTTAACATATAAGGCCTAAAAATATAGCCGTGTTCCCACTAGCCCGACCGACCCTGCTTCAGACCCCCGACTCTTCTACTTTTATCAATAAAAGAACAAAATAAAAATTAAAGCACCGACCCTACCATTTTCAATTCCGACCCTACCCAGTTTCGTCTTTGCATTTTCCAATAGTAATTTCGGTTTTTCACTACCCTTTCGTAGTTTTTTGGCATTTAGTACTTTCCAAAATACAGATTTGACTTTTTCGAGCATCTAAGATGAATTATCATATACAGTCTCAAAAATACAATTCAATCAACAAAATACATCTACAAAAACGTGAAAAATACAGGCCCGCCCCTAATTTTTTTCGAGAGACAGAATAAAATAATGAAAAAAAGTTGTTCCTAGCTACCGACCAGATTTTTTTTCAGCATGTTAGTAGAAACACAGCTATTTTTTAGGCCTAAGATATCCTATATGTTACATAAGCTATCTAATGTAGTTCATGTATATAAGATATCTCATCTAATATGTAGATAACTCATATACTATACTAGATATATATTATATATTAATCAGATATCTATTTAGAGAATAAATAGTAGCAGTGCTTACTTATGAGGTCGTGAGGATCGTTCAAAAAGTCATTTTCAGCAATACGCAAACATACGCTACGGGTGTGAAAAGGCTATGTCGGTGGAGGACGCCGGGATTCGCACAGAAGACCACCAACCTTGGTTGGGCGACCACTATGAAAATTAACACAGCTTTCATATAAAGTTTTATTGTACTTGTGTACGTTTTGATTTAATCTCGCTTCAAAGTCAACAATCTTTTTATGCCCCCCCCCCCTCCCATGTAGACAGTCAGGTGCATTAAGATAAGTTCGTCAGTCTGTCCGTTCGTAACACTTTTGGGTACAGAGTCTGTGTAATCAACTTCTGTCCAATTGTCTCAGAGACGTAAAAAAACAAACATTTTTTTTTGTGAAATGGCACATAAAATTACATCATCCCGCTGCCTTTGAATAAGTAAGTAAGTGAGTAAAGTACGTAAGTCAGCTTTATTTAAGGAGAGTAACTCATTTGGCTTTCGCCAATCTTCTATATGCATATTTTATTGCATACAAACTTTACAATTCAGCATCATGATGATAAATATGTGAAAAATTACAATAATATGAAAATTTCAATACAAGTACACTCATACATGCACACACACATACGTACCCAGAAGGCACATAACGTCGAAATGACGTCAGTACGACGTAACATCGCGCCCGCTGGGGACCATCTAGACGAACTGATGAAGTATGAATTTTTGACGATAAGCATTTAAAACTAATATAATTGCAGAATATATATATAAAAAAAATGCAACAATAAATAAGAAACAGCTCACAATTTCAAAAGACAAAATATGAGCACCGGAATACTCAAAGCGAATAAAGTTTCTTTTGTTTACCTTGGCCTTCTTTCACTCTTGAACATAGTCAAATTCGTGTACCTACTGTCTTCAGCTCAGTAAAGCTTACATTTTAGTTAGCTTGCGCAACATCGGTGTAGTTTGCAGACCTTGACCTACTTTGCATGCTCTGCTAAACATAGCCAAATTTATGTCTACCCACTACATTTAGCCCCATTTCTCAGAAACTAAAAGAAATACCTTATCTGACGGAACTTCACACAAGCTTGTATTGAGATGTCTCCGCAACACCGGTGTAGTTTGCTGACCTTGACCTACTTTCATGAAATGCTGAACACAGTTAAATCTAGGTCAACCCACTGCGTAAGCTCCTTTTCTCATAGACTAAACACGTTTTTCTGATAAAACTTAACACAAGCTTATACATGTTCCATGATTTTCATTCCGTGGCACCGGCATCATTTGCTGGCACTAAATCTACTTTTCAGGCTGTTATTATCTCCATTCTAAAAGGAGCAAGAAGAGTGATCCAGATAAAAAGAGCTTTTTGCAGTAGAGACACTCGCAGCCTTATGCAAAATTCTTGTTTTAATGAGAATTCTTAAAAAAAAAAGTACGCACGTCTCAAAGAAAAAAAGAAAAAAGTCTCATGCAGACGGTACATTATGGACGTAAACTCCCCATTTAAATAATTATTTGACTCTTTTGGTACCATGGGGCTCTGTCCGGGGTTTTAGGGAAATGAAGAATTCAGGGAGCATGGAAACGGTGAAGTTATTAAAATGACCGCCTCTATATATGCCGTGTTTTATTTCTTGCTGGGTTGACAGAGTTTTCCTGTCGCGAGTTGACCCAAGCCGGGATTCGAACGCATGGCCTTCTGCACCATAACCAAGCGTCTATAACCACTCGACCATGGCGCCTCTCTAAATGTCCATAAGTTTGTTAAAACAATTCTCTAGCTTTTCCTGAAATTTTAAGGGCGTTTTTGCTTATTTTAACCCTTTTGTTTTTCTGACTAGCAGCTGTGAGCTATCGGAGAAACGCAATCGCATGTTTAAGATATTTATTTACACGCCTTCTACACGGCTTTTTGATTTTACACAGCATCTTCGTTATTTAACTAACGACGCGACAGACAGAGCTTACTAACGAAGGGATAACGAACACGTTCATTTTTACATATTTTCTGTTTAAATCCGTAAACCAGAATAAAATGTGTGGACAGCTATGCAAGTGACCATATTGCTAGAAGACCACAGGCAAGTGGATAAAACAGACACAAGGTCGATTAAACTGCAACAGAAGCATAGCCTTGGGTCAGTAATAAATTACTGGGAGGCTTAGGTCGATTTTGAATCTATGCTTAGGTAACCCAAAATATTGCGACTGCATAATTAAAATTTGAGCTCTTATTATACAAATTGTAGCTTTCTCCTGTATATTCCCATTGAGTAATGAAGTACTAGGTGCCAGAACATCAGTGTCCAACATAAACTCAGGAAATGAATAAAATAAAATACTATAAATAAAAATGAGACAAAGACATTCACCTAATGCTTGGAACAAAGAATAGTCTTTTCAAAGTTGATGTTAAAAGGATATCGTTTTACATTCTAGAGAAATGCGGACTGATTAGGAAGTCTCTCATGCCGAACCGGTACCTCTAATGCTGAACCGAAAATTTTATGGCAGGCAGTCTTTTTCTTCTTCTTCCAAAAAGTTCTGGGCCCAATCTTGAGCATAGTCGCACTGTGGGAAATATTCGTGAAGGAAGGTTCTATGTACAGGTTAAAAACAGGATGAAAACATCATTTAGTGGTCAAAATTGGAGACCATCAGCGCCGATACAGACCTTGAAGGCATCTATTGATGGCGCTGTAACTGCTGAGACTGGTAGAGAGTCGGTCAAATTTTGCGGACAATATGCACGAAAGGTCGAAATTCTGATTGACCGATTGATATTGATTGATTGATTGATTGATTGATTGATTGATTAATTGATTGATTTATATCCATTGGTAAATAAACTGAAAACAAAACAATTTCGAGTCATCAAATCACACACACACACACAAAATAGTTCATAAACAGACAAACGGGTTTACAATAAAAACTGACAGATACTTTTTTTTCTGGGCGTAGAAGTTAAGAAAAACAGAAGTCATGTATAGTTTCTAAGCCTAGAAGTTCTATTATAGAGTTAGTCTAACTAGTAGTTAATGAGTCCCATTGAAATCAGAAATCGACGTTACGAGTTGTTACGTCAATATTGACCCAGTTAATGTTAGGTTCCCCTCTTCATTTAAACGTAATTAGACTTGGAACCAATATTTCTCCTGGCCTGTTTACATCGCGGAATGATTATGTACAAAGTAGTTAGGTATTTTGTCAACGTATATAAGAAATTTAAGACCTGAGTATCTCCATGTAATACATAAATTTATATAAAAGACGATAACAGATATTTCTAGACTAATATGCACAGTGGAAGGAAAGTAAACGATGATTATTTGAGCGTATGTGTATTCCGATTGGAAGAGTACTTCGGTCGACCACCTAGCAGATGAAATATCTCCGTATTTTCCTAGTGAACATCGTTACCATCGTCGATTTGAACAACGTTATCTCAATATTCAATCGACCTTGATACCGCTAAATTATTAATGATCAAAAATAATAATTCAGTCCATGAAAACTGAATTTAATTGTTGAATTTGAGCTCGCATAACAAAATTTAAGCCGTGAGCTAGATATTCGAGACCGTATCGGGACGTTTCGCGCCAGGGACGTTTCGTCCCAGGACGTTTCGTCCCAAACAGGCCAAAAACCCGGGACGATTCGTCTCAGGACGTTTCGACCCATATTCATTTAGATTTCATCGAGAGATCACCGTATCAAAACGAAAGAACGAATCTGAATACAAAATCCGATACATAAGACTGTACACTCGTGATTCTCACTGGCTTTAACTTTAATGTTTAGTTCGTGAATTTATTGAAATTCAAACAGATTTCTCAGCCTAAAAAAACGAAACGCAAGGATTTGTCAGTGTAAGCGGAAGTAAATGTCACCAATACGGCGGTTTGAGCTAAGTCCTTCGAAGATAATTCCAGACAGTTACATTAGTTTTTCTTTTGTTTAATATATTATTAGAAAAGTATACCTAATATTGTATTCATATTTACAGGCATAGTTACTATATTGTACCGTTTGAAACAAGAGTAAAAGCTCGTTCAGTATGAAACTATTAAGTTGCAATCCATCCACACTTGGTTCAAAACTTCATTATTAACAGGATGGGGTACAAGGTAAATATTATATAAAGGTCTCATCTGGCCAAACTAGCTACACTTTTGACTCATCCTGATGTTGAAAGAGTTGTTTTGGGGTATATTGGTGAGTTCAGAGACAGACTCACTTAACACCGGCATAACACCTATGAACACCGGTCTTATTCCTACCTGCTTAGAGATGCATCCTGTATTACCCAGAAACTTATCGATGAATACCGGTCTGCTCAGACACACTCACCGCACTACCTAGAAACATGTCAATGAACACCGGTCTGATTCCTTATCTTAACTGCTTTGACACACTCACTGCATTAACTAGAACTATTTGGATGAACACTTGTCTGAAACCTATCTTCTCAGACACACTGCCGCCACTACTTTGAAACAATCTGATGAACACCGCTCTAATAACTTCACCATCCTACCTTAAAACATGTTGATGAACATCGGTCTGTTTCCTACCTGCTCATACATGTGATGTCTCCCGGATCATCCGGGAGTCTCCCGGAAATGGAGCCCATCTCCCGCGCTCCCGGAAAGTATTCAGAATCTCCCGGATGCTGAATTTTCCTGTCATAATTTTTTCTGAACGGTCCATTTTGCGGTAACTACTTACCCGGCGGCTGTCAAAAGGATTAACTGTCCGTGACCTAATTACCTAACAGGGTGCAATAATGGACGTGTCATTCCGAGGGGTATTCGATGATCAGACGCAGCGAGGTGTTAAATTGGCTAGCACGCCAGTAAAGGTACCTGTTCTAACTGTAATAGCAGTAACTTTTACCGAGAGCAAGTGACTTTTATTGCGTCACGGCTTTATGCATCGGTCATTGTTTATGTCAGTGATTTGCACGAATGCAATAGATGCAAGTGCCGCCAATCGACATTGATTCCATATCGATTTTTTCAGTAAACATGTAGATACGTAATGTACAGTCATTTTAAATATCGATCATGCAAAAATTGCGCAGGCTGATCAGATCATACTTTCATGAAATCATCACGGGTGCTAGCAATTTATTTGTTTTATTCAAGTTCCCTTTAAGAATAGTTTCCTGCGTTTTTCTGTCCAGTTCCCACCGATTCAGACGCATCGTATGTGAAATGAGAACCAGTATGAATTTATAAATATAACATGGAAAATCCGCGATCTTCAGCATCTGACTCAGACAGAAATATGCCATTCTACAAGTTTACTGACCCAAACATGCAGCTATATTTATTCTTAATCTGATATTCAACGAAAAAAGACAGCTCTAATGACAGGTTATGTTCTTTAAAGTGTAGAACATAACTCGGTTTTGAGATATTTTAACAGCTTTCATAAAAATAAATGGAGCAAATCGGACCCATCATCCAAGATGCAATTTTGGATGTTTATATTGAGGGTTAGGGAAAAGTGGGGAGGGGTGATGGTTTGAGAATGCCAGATAATCAGATTGTTTATTTTTTCTTTATTTTTTATTTTTTTTTTTTTTTGCAGTTTAGCAATGGAATGGTCAGCACTAACACTATGAACAGTACTGTTGAATTACACAGTAAATTAAACTTAGGATGGTAGGATGGTGGTGTTACTGAAATGGCATACTTTCGAGGTTATATTTGAAGTATTGGGTAACTCAAAAGTAAAGAAGTTAAACTATACAACTATACTTTAGTTCATGTTGTTTTAGTTTAAAATAACAACCCCCCCCCCCCCCCAAAAAAAAAAACAAAAAAAAAAAAAAAAACTGTGAAGTACTCGAAACAACGCGTCAAAGTTGCCGTCAAAAAGTCTCCCTGATGGGGAACTCAATCTCCCTGAAATGAAATCCAGATCTTCCACATGGTCCTCAAGAGTTCATCACATGTATGCCTGCTTAGACAAATTCACCGCATTACCTAGAAACATGTCGATGAACACCAGTCATCGACATGTTTTAAGGTAGTGCGGTGAATTGTCTAAAGAGGGTAAAATCAGACTGGTGTTCATCGACATGTTTCTAGGTAATGCGGTGATTATGTATAAGCAGGTAGGAATCAGACCGGTGTTCATTGACATGTTTCTAGGTAGTGGGCTGATTGTGTCCGAGCATGTCAGGATCAGATAAGTGTTCTTCAGAATGTTTCTAGGTAGTGCGGTGAGTGTATCTGAGCAAGTACATATCAGACATATATTAACTGACAGATTCCTACCTGCTTTGACAAACTCAGCACACTACCTAGTAACAAGTTGATGAACACCAGTCATTGACATGTTTCTAAGTAGTGCAGTGAATTGTCTAAAGAGGTAAAATAAAACTGGTGTTCGACATGTTTCTTGGTAGTGAAGTGATCATGTCTAAGCAAGTAGGAATCAAACCATTCTTCTTCGACATGTTTTAAGATAGTGGAGTGATTGCGTTGGAGCAGGTCGGTATCGGACAAGTGTTCTTCAAAATGTTTCAAGGAAGTGCGGTGGGTGTATCTGAGCAAGTACGTATCAGACATATATTAATTGACTGATCATGTCTAAGCAAGTAGGAATCAAACCATTCTTCTTCGACATGTTTTAAGATAGCGGAGTGATTGCGTTGGAGCAGGTCGGTATCGGACAAGTGTTCTTCAAAATGTTTCAAGGAAGTGCGGCGGGTGTATCTGAGCAAGTACGTATCAGACATATATTAATTGACTGATTCCTACCTGCTTTTGCAAACTCAGTGTACTACCTAGAAACATGTTGATGAACACCAGTCATTGACATGTTTTTAAGTAGTGCAGTGAATTGTCTAAAGAGGTAAACTTTAGACCTGTGTACATCAAAATTTTTCTTGGTTGTGAAGCAATCATGTCTAACCAAGTACGAATCAGACCGGTGTTCATCAATATGTTTCTAGGTAGTGGGGTGATTGTGTTTGAGCAGGCTGCTATCAGACAAGTGTTGAAATGTTTGTAGGCATTGCGGCTAGCAGTGCAGTTAGTGTATCTGAGCAAGTACGTATCAGACATTTATTAATTATTACTTGACATGTTTAGAGGGAGTGCAGTATAGTTATTTGACTGGTTCTCATCGATGTGTTTCCAGGTGGTGAGATGAATGTGTCTGAGTGGGTAGGTATTAGACAAATGTTCAACCAAATGGTTCTAGGTAGTGCAGTGAATGTATTTAAGCTGGTAAAAATCAGACTGATGTTCATTGACATGTTTCTAGATACCATAAAATCGAAAAAGTAATATCACAAAATATGTACGATTGAGTGATATCACAAAATCCAATTAGTGATACCACAAAATAGAATAAGTGATATCACAAAATTGATTTTGTGATGACACGAGAGCACAGCTACTTTGTGATATCACTAATTCGATTTTGTATATCACAACATCTATTTAGTGATGTCACATTCGATTTTGTGATATTACTTAATCGATTTTATGATATCACTATATCTATCGAGTTTGTGATCAGTAATTCGTTCCTAACTAGTGATATCAAGAAATCGATATAACGAAAACGATTTTGTGATTTCACTAAATCGATTAAGTAAACATAATATAACACATGGTTTATGACACTCAGGTGAGTCAGTGATAGCACATAATAGTTAGTGAAATCAGAAAAAAAATGTGATACCACATGTGATATCACATACTTGAAATAGTGGTATCACAAAATCGACATTGTGAAATCACAAATTCGGTTTTGTACGAATTAGTTATATCATAAACTCAGATTACTGATATCGCCAAATCAAATAAGTGATATCAAACAAAAATCGAATTTGTGATATCGAAAAATCATATCCACTTTACTTTTTGATATATATCCAAATCTGTATAGTGATATCTATGGCAAGCCATTTTACTAATCATAATGCATAGTAGATATCTTATATAGTAAATTAGATATCTAATATGCCAGTTAAGATATCTAATATAACATATAAGATATATAACATATAAGAAATCTTATATCCTCTATAAGATATCTGATACAGGATATATCTTATATAGAAAATAAGATATCTTATATAGGATATGAGTTATCATCTTATTTAATTTTTCATATAAGATATCTTATATAATATATCAGATATCTTATATATTAGATATCTTATATAGCATGTAAAATATCTTATATAATAAGTCAGATATCTGATATATCAGATATGTTATATATTTAAATAAGATATCTCACATCCTATATAAGATAGCATATCTGATATCGATATCTGACTTACAAAACAGGATTTATTATATGTGATACAAGACCTCTTAAATGCTATATCAGATAACATATATTGTGTTGCGTCTTATGGAAAAGTCAAATAAGATATCTTATATACCTATACTAGATATCTTATATAGTATATTAGATTCTTATATGATATCTTATATACCTATACTAGATACAGAAGGTCCCTTTGCACGCGACAATGATCAGAATATTCATATAGTTCATTGTTTTTTTCTAGTGAAATCATTTAATTCAGATTTTTATATACTAAGGCCCGATTTCACGTTAAACTTAGTACATGGATTAGCATTCGGAACACCAAAATTTTACATTGCGCCTTACGGTAAAATAGACCACGGACTGGTTAATACGAGTTATAACTGTGACGTGAAATCGGGCCTAAAACCAATTGTCATTTGCATTTCAACTAACATAAATCTCATTCATCTTAATTTATCACTCAGTTTGTACTACGAATTTTGGAATTCAGAATTCGAAATTCAGAACTGTGAAATAAGAGAGGTAATTTGGCTATCGTAGGACATCGATACTTTTCGATTTTTATTGCCTTTCTTGCATTTTTATTTTGAATTAAAGGTGTTAGGTCCATATAGTTCAATTTAGCTGCACTAAGGTCTTTTTGCATATCTTTTAGTCTACATTAAACGCGGTCAATATTGTTCTGATTTACATGACCATGCATCATTCTTTAATATTAGTATATAGAGAAAATGAACAAAAGGTTACTCAGTTTTATTTATTTATTTATTTATTTTTCTTAAAATGCAAGTCTTAAGTCAAAATTTGTGTTAGCCTAGTATTCTGCACTAGCTTACAAATCTTCTGATCAAAGATATGTTACTGTGGTCATTTTTAACAAAATTAATACATCCAAAAACTTAAGTTTTTTGCATGGCTATATCGAAGTAAGATAATTTGTTGGGGTCGAAAACAACACGGAAGAAGCCTCATCAGTCTGCAATGAGATCCAAGTTTCATTTCAACAATCATTGCGACATTTACTTCTATAAACCTGCATAAACTGAGAAGTAAAATCAAACGCCCAATATAACATGACATTTCATGTTATAGTTTTTCTTGTTCAAACTTACATTGTAAGGCTTCGAAACATTTACAAAAGCAAATAAAACTTTGTTTCCCCAAATAGATAGTTTCATTGATTTGCTTTTGGGACAGTGTTGAATTCTCTATAAAATCATGTCGAGCAGATGATTTCGTTCATGCCGGAGTACGTGGCCCTAAAGCCGTCAGGGTCCTAAGGTCGTCATCATTCTTTTAGCTTCATTCTTTTCCATCTTTGTCACAGAAATGTTTAGAAGCGGGCGAAATTCAGAAGATAGATATCTTAATTTTGTTATGCAGTTTACATTTAAAGCTGGTTTTCAATGTTCTTCCAACTAACGAAGAGGAAACAAGATAACCCACCTTTACTTAAAATTCCAAGTTTGTCGACGGAGCAAGCTTGGTGTGATGTCGGTCTGGCGAACCAAGATTGTCACGCTAGATTCAAGTTTCAGATGTATATTTGTATTCGCCCAAACGCATTTTACATTAAACCATCAAGATTTTCTTACCTTTGGTGGTCAGAGAGGAAATTAAACGAAACAGACATCAAAGAACAGTGATGACGACTTTAGGTCATACCTGACGACTCTAGGGCACATACTACTAGGCAACAAAAAATTCATTTGTCCACTTCTTATCTGTTCTTCTTTCACTCTAGTTTGACAAGCATATATTGTGATTATTACCGAATAAATGTACAATTTTTGTTGGTTTGTCTTCAAATAAGCAAATGAAACAAAAATTACCTAAATTTAAAGGCAGATAATGGTAGCAAAGTTGTCTATAAAAACAGGCCCAGTTTCAATTGTGCCGGATTTGGTGTGAAAAAGCAAATTACCCATTAGTAAATGCTCCAGAAATACAGCTTTTACCCGTTTACTGTCACTTTTTTACCTCATATAGAAATACGAAAACTCATTTTCTCTTTGTGCAACTCAAGTATTTTATTTATGAATATAGAAAAATAAAATAAAATAAAAGAATCTTCGATGCCATGAGACCTCAAATAATTCAGTTGGTCAACCACATCCCAATATTTTTATATTCCATTTCCGCTGACAACAATGATATCTGTCAAATGATGATGAATTTTTTAGAGGAATATAATCTAAAACGAAAGAGAACGTGTTCAGTCTTATCGGGATCTTCAATGATCATATTTTGTCATCTTAAAACATGTTCATATATACCATCATTGCTACAGGAAAACAATCTGACCGGACTCCAGACCAGACTCTGTGTTTGCATAGGCCAATCTGGTTCTTAAAGCAACACTATTATAATTTTCTTTCTGTTTGATGATCATCTAACGGCAAAATTAATAAATATTTGTTAATTTGTTTCTAGACATGAACTATTTCTTTAAAAACGTAGAAAAAAGACAATACGAGCCCATGACGACATTAGGGCCGCACTGATGACGACTCAAGGTCTCATAGGTCCTAAGGTCGTCAGGGGCGACCCCTCCTCTGTAAACAGCCTGTTTCTGTTTTTTTCTGCATTAAATTGACCAGTTTCTTTATTGAGCATCCCTTCAGAATGGCTTGTCTTGCTGGTACCATGACGCAACTATAAATAGCTGTCACCATATGCATGAAGTATTCGTTTAAATGCACTGAGATGACGACCTTAGGGCCACGTACGTTAGTATCAGAAATCAGGGTGCCTTGCCATTGGCAAAACTGCTGCTCTGACATAACCCAGAGGACAAATGACGTCACACTGACGTCGATGCGACGTCATAACGTCGCATCGACGTCTGTATGACGTCATTTCGACGTCACGTGCCTGCTTGGTATCTATCTCAGGCTAGGGTATCGTATCCATCTACCAAAAACTATGACTTCACAATAGATATCAAACAGAAAATATAAACGGGAGGGAAACAGGTATGCGCATGTACGGACACTAGGTGCCAGGTGTGTGCAACTATGGTAACGTACCGCTGAGCCACTTGGGGAACATCGTTATGAGAACTGAAACAGAACAGTATGCGCACGTACTTTTTGAACGACCCTTTATCAATTACGCATGCGCTTCGAAGGTAGCCATTTCACAGAGAAATATTTTGATAAGTTCTGTATTTTTTACCTATTTTGCTTGTAAACAAAGGTAAATCGTTGCTTTCTTTACGTTTATATAACCCTCGGTGATTATTCTATATGCCAAAATACTTTTGCCTCACAGTAATGCCGTCTTTCGAGGAATAATTTGAGATTTTCAGGACTCGTTTCGATCTCATTAGCTGATGTCATCAATATTCGTGGGCGATTACCGGTGTAATTGAAAAATACCAAGAAAATCAGTGACAGCTTTGTCATTGCGAAAGAAACATAAATTAATGTGTAAAAACATTATTTTCATTTTTTTTCATTCAGGACTTTGCAACCTTTCACTGGAACAATAAATATCAAACTGAAATTCTGTGTTTTGATTGTGAGGCACATTGGGCATGTTGGGGGTAATTTGCAGAAAAAAAATATAGAAAACTAATACAAACTGTCAATAAATAAATGATGTTGAAAAAAAAAATACATACATATAGAAAACAAAATAAATGAAGACAACAAAAGCCATACGTAAATGATTTAGAAAGAAGTAATTAGATATTTCAAAATAGTTATTTCTCTATTTTGTTTTTTATTGCAATCCCTTATGGGGTGCCCTTTTTCTGATTTTTCCCTGAAGGCCAGAATTATATTAAATGTGATTTCTCATAATAAATTTGGATTACTAAATGCCTTATAGCCTGGCTTGGTGTCGTTTTTTAGCATTAATTCCCCATTTATGGATATCCGTAATTTAATTTTTCGATATCCATATAATAAGTTGATTTGTGGCCATCCAATTTTTTCCCATGATTTTGTGGCATCCAAGATTCAATAAAATTTTGGATATCCATAGTCCAGTTTTGAAATTTCCATAGATAGAATTATGGATATTTAAGAATTTGGTTCTTATTATTGTTACTATTATTATTATTATTGGGTTATTATTGATATTCACTTAGAATTGAAATGTGAATATCCATAAATTTAAGATTTATATAAAAAAATCAAACTGAACAGCATGCACATAAAATATGTTTTTGCAATTTGATTCCTATAATTTATGGATATCAGTAATTTGATTTTAGGATCCACTATAATGTTTGTCAAATATGGATATCCCAATATCCAACTTGATTTTAGGATATCACAAAAATCCAGATAAAAAATATTGGATATCTATGATATCCAAAAATAGAATTGTGGATATAAAACAAAGAATTTATGTATATCCCAAATTTGAATTTTGGATATCAGAAAACCTAAGTAATTTAGGATATCACTAATTATTTTTTGATATCTAAAACAAAACTATTTGTTCTCAAAAACCTATTATTGCTTTCCTTATATCAATTATAGATATCCAAAACTTGGATAGAATCCATTATTCAATTTATAGATTACTCCTCTTGATTTCTTGCTTACAAAATTTATTTTTATATGGGGTGCCATTTTACTATTCATTCCTTATTTATTGATATCAATATTTCAAATTATGGATATCCATTATTTGAATTATTGATATCTACCATTATTTATGGATATCCATAAAAAAACAAATCATGTATATGTATAATTCGAATTATGGATATCTATAAATCATGTTGAATTACAGATATCAGTTAATCAAATTATAGATATCAATGACTCAAATTTAATTATGGATATCCATAATTTGAATTTTAGATATCCATAATTTGAATTATGGATATCAATGAATCCAAATATAGATATCAATAAATAGAAAAGAAATATGAATGTCCATAATTCGAATTATAGATATCCATAAATCTATTTATATATATATCTATTTTTTAAATTATGGATATCCAGTATTCACCATAATTTATGGATTCTAATAATTCAAATATTGGATATCCATAATTGGAATTATGGATATCAATAAATAGGAACAAGTGTGCTGGTTTATCTTTAATTGGAATTATGGATATCCAAATTGGATATTCAAATTTTGATTTGACAGCCTCTGCTGGATATTCAATTCATTTCTTGCCAACCCCCAACCCCCCCCCAACCCCCCCCCCCCCCCCCCCCCCCCCTGTTGGTCTTAAGGTGTATGGGTACATCTCCATGTTTTACTGCCATTTCTACAAAGAGTTGTTGTTGTTGTTATGTTATTGTTTAATGTCCACGGTAAACAGCTATGGTCATGTTGGAATGGTCAGTTAACCTAACCACACTATTCCTGGACAGGCTTAGACCTCCTTTGTTGAAGCCGTTATCCAGTACTAAGTGCATTTACTTTCACCAGTAACTGACAACTGCCCTTCTTGAATCAGCGGCAGGATAAATGAAAGTAAGTGGCCGGACCGGGTATCGAATCTAGGACCTCTGGTTTATAAGTCCCTACCGATTGGGCTACGTGGCCTGGTTTTTACAAAGAGAACAACGTCTGTGATTTCCCTTTGCTTCTTCATATGACAATAGCTTTTCCTAAATGGGTCTTCTCTTGAAAAAGATCCTTTACTCCTAGAGGAGCAAATTCTTTCCTATCAGAATTGCCCACAGTTGAAAAGGGAGGCAAAATTGAAAATGGCAGAATTGCTTCCCTGAAAGTGTACCCATTCACTTATTTTGCAAAAAAATGCATCTTTTCAGACACTTCCTGTCAGTCTAAAATTGTTTTTATGCCCCCGAAGGAACTTTGGGTGGCATATTAAAATCGCACCGTCCGTCCGTCAGTCCGTCCGTCCGTTACAAATCGTGTCTCAGCGATAACTTTAAAAGTACTGAAGCAAATTTGATGAAACTTCACAGAAAGATAAAGCATAATGAGAAGGTGTGTCGCGCGCAAGACTCAGGTCCCTACGCCCAAGGTCAAGGCCACAATTGGGTCAAAGGTCAAATTGTGTCTCAAAATCGTGTCTCAGCGATAATTTTAAAACTACTGAAGCAAATTTGATAAAACTTCACAGAAAGATAAAGCATAATGAGAAGGTGTGTCGCGCACAAGACTTAGGTCCCCACGCCCAAGGTCAAGGCCACAGTTGGGTCAAAAGTCATATTGTGTCTCAAAATTGGGTCTCATTGATTGCTTATAAACTACTGAAGCAAATTTAATGAAACTTCACAGAAAAATAAAACATAATGAGAAGGTATGTTGCACATAAGATTTGGGTTGCCAAGTTCAAGGTCAAGGTCACAATTAGGGGTCAAAGGTCAAATCTCGCCTCTGTGATAACTTAAAAGCTGCAAAAGTGAATGTCATCGAACTTCACAGAAAGGTAAATTATTATGTGAAGGTATGTTACACACAATATTTATGATCCCAGATCCAAGGTCAAGGTCACAATCTGGGGTCAGAGGTCAAATTATGTCTCGGCAATTATTCAGAAAAGTACCATAGCAAACTTTAAAGAAAGATAAAAGCCTAATGAGAAGACATAGGTTCCCATACCCAAGGTCAAGGACGCAACACAGTTTGGTTAGTGGTTGAATTAAGTCCCCTCGAATCCTCTTAAACTTCCAAAGTGCATTTACACATTACAGAAAAGTAAAACGAAATGAGAAAGTATATCATGTGCAAGACCCAGGTTCTGTGCCCAAGGTCAAGGTCACAGCTAGGGTCAAAGGTCAGTTGAAGGGGCCTCCGGGGGCATTTGTTACACACTGTAACATTTCTTGTTGTTTCACTTTCTCAATTTATGTACTTTGAATATTTTTATTTGAATTATGGCTGACAAGTACTTGTTTTGTTAAATTGTTATAGTTAAGTATACAGGAAAGCTATATATATGAATAACTATTTAAAGGCTTATGTGCATTTAGCCCTTAAATGTGTAACAAAGAGGAGATTGTTTAAAAGACTTTAAACACTTCAAGCACCATTGACGAAATTAGCAAAATTTGCAAACAGAGTAGATCCTGATGAGCGGCACATAATGAGTCGCCTCATGTAGATCTACACTTTTTGCCCTGTAGTCTTTGAATTCTCAATATGAAATGTCTTGGACAAGGCATTTTTTTAAAATTTTTACAGGCGTAAATTTTGTCGTCCGATTTTTGGTGCTTAAAGGGTTAAATGAGTCAGATCAAGAGGAAACATTGCTCCAGGTAAGAAGGATAAACAGGGATAACTAAGAGGTAATTTTTCTCATTTCTCCAGAAAAATGTAGTGACTCCTCATTAGAACCATCTCACTGAGCGATTCTAATGAGGGATCACAACATTTGTTTTTTATGCCCCCGCATCATATGATGCCGGGGGCATATAGTGTTGTGGTCGTACATACGTGCATATGTGTGTATGTTATTATGTATGTATGTACATCTGTCTGTACATACATGTACATATCTGTATGTACGTATGTCCTTCTGTATGTACATGATCCTGTTAGACTCGGGTTAACATTTTTGTAAGAGGTAGATTTCAGGGTTCCTATTATTGTATCAACTTGAAATTTTGTATGAGGATTTATATCTATAAGTGCAACAGGAATACACAAGAATAAGGGTATGACGATCCATATATCACGGTCCACTGACCTCAGACTTAGGCTAATTTTGCAAGGTCAACATTTTTGTAAGAGGTAGATTTCAGGGTTCCTATTATTGTAGCAACTTGAAATTTTGTATGAGGATTAACATCTTTAAGTACAACAGGAATACACAAGAACAAGGGCATAATGATCCATATGACACAGTTCACTGACTTCGGATTATAGGCTAATTTTGCAAGGTTAAGATTTTTGTAAGAGGTAGATTTTAGGGTTCCTATTATTGTAGCAACTTGAAATTTTGTATGAGGATTGATATCTATAAGTACAACTGGAATTTACAAGAATCGGGTCATGATGATCCATATATCACAGTCCACTGACTTTGTTTCTAACCAGGTGCTTTAATACACAATATTACAGTGACTCTGATACTGTATAAAGGGCTGCAGTTTGTGTCACATTTCAAACATCGGGCAACACTTGATCTTCACCGTTTAATATTATACAAGTCTGCCTCCATGAACCAAGTTATCCTACAAGTGCCAGTACCTTAATCAAGGCGCAATGTTAATCAAGGCACTAGTTGGGGGCATCCATGTACTTTGGACACATTTCTAGTTATTTGCTAAAATAAGAGAAACCTTATCTGCATCTCTGGAGAAAAGATGTTCTTAGGCATATGTCATGTATCATTGAACCTGAGCCTACACACATCTTTGATCCTGAGAAAGGACTTCTATGCTTAAGGCGTGAATTTTCCCCATGATTAAAAAATTATACGGATCACTGACTTTTGCTTTGCATTTATGACTATGACATGTAACTTGCATGCCAAATGAATTTTCAAGTGTTTGTGTCTATGTAAAGTACGTTAAACATACGTTGACGTCATTGTTGAGATAAATTGTAAATTATCCTCTAACTGATCGTTGAAATAATGATTTATTGTATATATTTCACCCATTTTTGACTCACATTACTTAGATAACAGACAACACTGGATAGTTTTGACTATATGTATGTGACCTTGACCTCATTTCAAGGTCATGGTACACAATATAATCCTTGAAGATCACAGTGCTACTGTTGACCATTCTTCTTCTTTGGCTTACTGAGTATCGTTCCCCCCCGTGACCCAGCTTCCCACTCATATATATTGCGTGTTTGCATCACATAAGTCTGCTGCATGAAGGAAATGCTGGGTCAGGGGGGGGGGGAAAGTACTTGTATTTTAGTTATAGTAAAGCGTTCTCTTTTGGCCGCTTTGACCGGAAGTATAACTATGGTTTTGCACGTTTAAATGCCAATCAAGCGTAACAAGACGAAAACCATTGCTTTGTATTGTTATATGCGTGTATTTAGCATGCATTTATGCAAACATTTATGGAATGAATGACTGATTTCAATATTTTTATTACCTCAAAAAATGAGGTATGCAAAAACCTTGAATTTAGGGTAGGTAGGGTTAGACTGGATTATCTCCCCATGTCTTTGGGTCTGAATCCCAAATGATCTGATTTCATACGGTTTACATATTTGTGGAAACTCTACTAAGAAAAATTTGCCCACTTTATACTTTTGAAAATTCGGACCTGTCGCGCCGGTCTAATGGGGAAAATCCTCGCCTTAATCATAGAAGTCCTTTGTTCTCAGAAATGCAAATATGCTGATCAGTCTGAACAGACTGATCTGAATACTTAATTGTTAGCAAATTACCTTAAGGTGTTGTTTCTAATGGTATTGCTCATTTAATACCTGTTTAATTTCCCTTTTTTGCTGCCATTTATACAAAGGGAAACAACTTTTGTGTCTTATGTAAGAGCAAAATTTAATGCTTTGTTTCATTCAAGACTTGACCCCCATCTGAGAAGGGTGCAAAAATGAAAATGATAAAGTTGCCCCCCCCCCCCCCCCCCCCCCACTTCTCCCAAAGTACCTTTTACCTTAAGATATATGGGTTCACCTTCAAGGGAGATCATTTTGACATGTTAATATATCTGTTTCAGGTCAGAAGGTCATATAGACAAGCTCGCATAATTATGTAGCCAAGATTTTATTCCAAGATATCAATAAGACAATGAAAAAATGAGCACTTGATCAGAATCAGGAAAAGGGACAGAAGAAAATGCAATCTGATAGTGGTAAACCTCCAGCTACGTCTGCAATGAGGCAGCCACAGCTTCAGCCAAAGCACATTCCTCTGGCGTCTACCCCTATGATAGGACAGCCATTGTTACCAAGGTTACCAAATCCTTCAGCGATCAGCTCTGTACAGAACATTGGTCAGTTTGTTGGTCAGGCAGGGTACCAGGGTCAGCAGGGGATGTATGTCCAAGGTCTTTTTCCAGGTCAAATTGGGGCCCAGGGCCAGAGAGTCTCCAATATGGCTGTTGGTTTATATCAGCCATCAGCACAGCTCTACTATAGCTCTTCTTCCCAGCAGACAGGACAGTTGAATCCAAGACTTACCTCACAGCAGAGTACCAGTCAGATTGGCTCGCAGCATCAAGTTTCAGGAGTGATGCCTGGAATGAGGCTAGCCTACCAGGGACAGTCATTGTCTACTTCAGGTGTAATGAATGCAGGTAAGAAATCAAAACTGCAGATAAACAGAATCAACGATGGAGCTTAGGCTTACTTTTCAGGATATACTTTTCAGAGGTGCCACCATTCAAAGTGATGTTTTAGCAGTTGGTTCAAAAGCTCATCAAGAGCTTATGTTGTATTGTTATGAAACTTGCTGACTTCAAATAAATCTTATCTTATGTATTGGAATAATTCACTGGCTATTTACTAACATATTTGGTTTCTCTGACACTGAGGATGGGTAAAAACTTATAAATATCTTTGATATTTTTTTCATTTCCAGTGATTTTTTTTTTTACTAGTTTGGGAATGGTGCCGGTGCCCACAGAATTGGGAAAAATTGCGTCGTCTTCTCCTTAAATTTGGAATTTCAGAAACACCTTTATTGGATCAAGTGGTGGGATAGGGGACATGAAACTGAATATATAATATTTAAATTCAGTTATAGCTATCCAGCTGCCAGTTCTCTAAGCCAGCAAGTAAATTTATGCTTGTAGAATGGTCCCTTGAAAAATTCTTTCTGCAATTGGGAATTTTTCAACTGGCAGTTGGGAAAAAAAGATACTATTTTGAATTGGGACTGGTGCCTTTTATGGGCACCACTTATATAGAGAAAAAAAATCACTGATTTCAACTAATAGCTATAGTGATCTTGTCGGAGAGACACTGAGACACTGTAGAATAATGCATTCGCATATTAATATTATTTCCAAGCCACACCCAGAATGTCACTCAGAAGCCACCTGAAAGTGTATCCGCTGATAAAACGACATGTTGAATGTCCCACAATAAGTCTGTGATCTTTCCTTACTGTAAATGAAGAGATGCATACCTGTTAAAGTAGGTATGGCTTTGGAAAGGCTAAGTCAAGGATCATTTCTGTATGTCTCAACAAAAATATATATTGTGCCCCGTCATCAGAGTCATCTTGCCAAGACTCACTGTTCTTATCAAGGGTCACACCATGTTTTCATTTAGAAGTGAAATAATATGAATTACGGTAAATATCTATATCTCAGAATTATCCTTAAACCTTGTCTTCAGGTCTATTTAAAGTCAGTGCTACAGATAAAAAGGGGTAACAGGGATAATTTTCCTTATTTGTCCATAAAAACATATGTTGTGACCCCTCATTAGAACTGTCTCATTGAGACGATTGTAATAATGGGTCACAACAAATGTTTTTATTGAGAATTGAAAAAAATTATCGCTGTATTATCCCTATTACCCCTTCTTAAGCTCTGAAAATCAATGCTCTTTGGCAGTCTATTTCATAGTTTCATTTTCAGGACTGCAAGTTCCAACCATACAGCCTGCTGTGGACACCAGCAAGTCTGTGAGAACCCCTGCCATGATACAACCAAAAATTCCTGTTCCATTAAATCTGCCAAGATTACACCCAGCACCCCAACCAGCTCACGGGTTCCCACCATCAAATGCCATATCCCCGGGTAACCCTATGTCATCTCAGATGGTGCCTGGAACCAGCAATCTCCCGTCAGTGTCGATCACACAGATTCCAACACCTCAGTTTTTCTCAACTCCATGCAGTATGATGCGGTCCCCAGTGTCGCCACAGTTTCTGACTCCGCAACCACAGTTGTCTCCCATGGTTCCAGTTAGTCCTAACATGTTTCAGGTTTGTTTATAATGTATCATAAAGATTCTTAGAAAATGGAACACCCAGAATAATTACCATAATTGTTCTAAAGTCGGGACAGTTTGGTGTATAAAAAAAGCCGGAATGGCAATTAGTTCAGATTCTGGTGAGAGTGACAAATAGTGTAGATCCTGATCAGATCTGCAGGGGTGTGTCAGATTCACAACTTCTATAAAAAGCATTCTTGTGACAAAATCTGAGCCATAAAGTAACAAATTTCTGTAGTCAATAAAGTAACAAATTTCTGTAGCATAAAGCCAGCCTCAATAGTGTTTTGCCACAGTTTCACAGAAAAAGTGAGAGAGCATTTGTAATAGCGGGAGCGTTTCCATGTATCAGAAAAAAATATTGTAATTATGGAAAATGCTGTACGTATGCTGTGGATCTCAAGAGAATTGCTTCTGTGAGGGGATTCTGTTGATATGCCACAACCGTAGTTTTGTCGAGTACTGTATTATTACTATTAAATGTCGGTGGTGTTGCATTTTACAAACAGGGGGCGTTATTTAGAACGTAAATTGAAGTAAATCAGCCACTGCCAAACTACCTGTAATAAACAGTATTGGGTGATTTCAGTACAGATAACTGTACAATATTTGCCCCTCTTCTCAGTAGGGGTGGGGTCAACTCTTAAAAGAAAGAATTTGCTCCTCTAGGAGCAAATTCTTTCCTTTAAAAGTAGACCCCATTGCAAAGAGCTACCTCATCAAGAGAAGCAAACAGGAATTCATGCAAGTAAATATCATATTTTCGGAAAAGAAGCAGGGGGCTTTTATTAGGATCAATATGGTAATAAGAAAAATTTGCTATGCTTTAATTACAGGTGCAGAGGAATATTCAGCCCAACCAGTCTTTCGTATCAACATCTAGTCTTGCCCAGATACAGCCAGCCATGTTTTCATACAGTGGTCAGCCATGTGGGCTTGCTACAAGCCCAATGTCGCTTAGCCCTCAGACCCCAACAGGCGTTCTGGCAGCATCACCCGTTAACTTGTCACCACATGGAGGAGTACTGTACAGCCCAGCCACCCCAGGTCTGAGCCCAGTTATAATGATGCAGCCCCAGACAGCTACAGAAATTTCTGACCAGCCCACAGATCTTTCATTAAAATCCCCTAGAGAAAATACTAAAGACAAAGATACTCCAAAAGTATCTGACACAGAGGCTAATGCTGATGAGGTAAAAGATATTCCTTCAGCAAAAGAAAGCTTTCATGAAAGCTTCTTGAATCTCAAACAAAAAGATCCACAGCTAGTTTCCACTGTGCCTTCTGAAGTTTCCAGTCTACCTGATGATGATATGGCAAGTCCAACTGAAAATGAAGATCCACTGGACACTGCTACTGATGATGTATTTGTTGATGGTAAAGATAGTGATGATAAGGCCATTAAAGAAGATGTTAAAACTAAGGAAGGAACTGAGATTGATACTGGAGATTACAACTCAGGTAGGTTTCTGGGTTCAGGGACGTAGCAATGGTGTGTGTGGGGGGGGGGGGGGGGGGGGGGGGGAGTGGGGGTGAGAAACCTTGTGAATCTAAAGCAAATTTAAGGCCATTAAAAAGATGTTAAAACTAAGAAAGGAATTGAGATTGATACGGCAGATTACAAGTCAGGTCTTGATCAAAGGGGAGGTTTGGGAGAAATCCTGTGAATCAAAACGGCTCCTTAATTGTTCTGAGGGAAAGTTTTAGTACAAAGAATGGTAAGAAAATCTGAATCAATGCTGGTACCATAAAAGTGCACAGGCTAGTCTGAGACTGCAGAATTTGGAAGTGTGCTAAGGTGTAATAGCCTTTATGCAGGTAAAAATTCAAATATTAAATGCAAGTACTTTCATCTTTGACCATGTATAAATGTCAGTTATCATCTTGTCCAAAGAAGCAAGTTCTACATTTTAAGCTCTTTAAGTTCTATGGTTCTGGGGATTTTATTAAATGTGTTTATATCGCTTTTATTCTTACAATAAAAAAGAAAAAAAGATCCTGCACTATTTTATTGTAAAGCCACATCAGACAGCGCACAGAGCAAGAACTGCACATTTTTAATTCTGGGTCCAGTTGTTCAAAACTAACAATGACGTTAGTTAATGTTTGGTTAAAATTTCAAACACTGATACCTTATATAGGCCAACATTTTCTGTTGAAAAAATGTGAGAAGCTTTTGCACTGCAAAAGCTTCTGACATTTTTTCAACAAAAAGTATCAGTGTATTTGATTATAAAGTCATAATTCACTTAAGGAGCTGACCTTTTAATGAGCTTGTTATACTAATGACTGGGCCCAGGTTATTACAAGATTGAACTTAACATTTTCAGATGGTATCCCAGTTGACTACAGTGACAGTGAGTTTGTGTGGGAGGAGTACCTACAGGATACTGGTGTCCAGGCTGTCCCACCAACAGCATTCAAACATGTAAGTACCATATTTATTCAGTGTGAAGGTGGAGGGTTTTTTTGCCTTCCAAAACAATCCACAAAATCTAGATCCATCTTATAAGAAGGATCTAGATTTTTTGGATTATTTTGGAAGGTATTAAGAATTTAAGAATAATAACTATACACTTTGTGATTGGTGCATAAGCTTTAAGTTGCATGAAATACCTTGTGGACCATGTTGTGGTGACCATACAACCATATGAATTACAATATCTGAGAATTTTATGCCTGGAATTATGCAGCTTTGAGAAGTTGATTATGTGTTGTTTTTTAAAAAAGGGAGGGGGCTTTTATTAGGGTGGAATCATTTATTAGGATTAATGTGATTTACGTCCAGATGAAATGAAAACAGATCACAAACCTTACCAAATTATACATTTGGCTGCATGGGCTCTCATAGCCTGCTAAAAACTATATTTCCACAAGTCTGTCCCAAAATGTAGTGTCATACAAACTGGTCCCTTTGGGAGAAGAGCTGGCATGAGAGGGTTTTATTGAGATCTTACATCTAATGATTCTAAAGATAACTGTAAAACAGCCAACCCTGGGAAGCTCTGGTTAAGGCTGTTTAAGGTAAATGTGTACCCCACCAGGGGAAGTATATCTGCCATTTTCACTCTTGGCTTCCTTCTCAATAAGGGTCAAATTAAGAATTTGCATCTCCTAGAGCAAATGCTTTCCTTTAAGAGGAAATTCTTCAGGAAGGGTTTGATTGTCCAGAGAAGTAAACAGGAAGTCATGTAAATGTTTTTCTCATTTGTAAAAAATGGCAGTAAAACACATATCCATTTACCTTTGCTCAGTGAGAAATTCCTTATAATAAATAGTTGTTTTAGAAATTTGGATGTTCTAAAACTTTTAGGACAAAGTTTGTAGCCTTTGATGATGTATATGTTATTCAGGTTGAGTATAGTTTACAAAGTGGGTTTGTAAAGGGAATGAAATTAGAAGTTCCAAACAAGTGTACACCAGGGACCTACTGGGTTGCCTCGGTGATTATGACATGTGGTCCATTGCTACGTTTACGATATGATGGCTATGAGGAAGACAGCTCTGCAGATTTTTGGTGCGATCTGTCATCATCTGAACTCCACTCCATTGGCTGGTGTGCGCAGAACGGCCAGAATCTACAGCCACCTGAAGGTATGGATATACTCATATCTTAACACCTAAAGTGGCAGAAATGCAAATACAGTCAAACCTGCTTATGTGGTCACCTTTATAAGGTGGTCACCTGCCTTTAGCAGTCACCTTTTCTGGGTCTCTTGAGCTCAAATACACTGCAAACGAACCTGTATTAAGGGATTTATGTCTAAAGCAGCCAGTTTTTAGCTCCCCGAACAAAGTTCAGGAAGAGCTATTGTACTACCTCCAGGGTAGGTGTTAGCGGCGGCGGTGGCAGCAAAATGTTAAAGTTTTACGTGAAAAATTTAAGATGTCATAGTTTCTAAATCCTTTGATCAATTTGAATTATTTATAGTATGATAATAGATATTGGTCCAAAATTTTATTCTGCACCATCCCCACCTCTGGTCATGACCTATATTGGAAGGTCATGGACTTAGAAATTTTATGTTAAAGTTTTACGTAAAAGTTTTTAAGACATCATAGTTCCTAAACCCTCAGGTTGGTTTGAATTATATTTGGTATGATGATAGATATTGGTTCAAAATTTTATTCAGCTCCATCCCCATCCCTGGTCATGACCCATAAGTCAAGGTCACAGACTTGGAAATTTTATGTTAAAGTTTTACGTTAAGTTTATAAGGTTTACATGGTACCAACCCCATCTCTCTCATTGACCTTTAGGTCAAGGTCACAGCCTGATAGTTTATAGTTCCACACTGCCTAGATGGAAAGGTATACCCAGACTGATGACAGATATTGCTCCAGAGTTTTACATGGTAGCAGCATCACCTTCCTAATTTACTGTGGAGGTCAAGATCACATTCTTAGAACTTTGCGTTCATGATGGTCAAGCATCAATTCAGGCGAGCTATGCTGTCTAGTGACAGCTCTTGTTTGGTTTCCTTTGGACGACCCCTTAAGACATGTTTGACTGCACATGTAATTGAATTTGCAAACAACATGTTTACAGATGAGGTGGCTCATCATGAGCCACCTCATCTGGATCTATACTGTTTACCCTCAAGTGGTTGAATTCTCAAAATGTTATGGCTTGGCAAATATTTTTTTTAATTTTTGCAGGTGTAAATTTTGTCATCTGCTTTTTTATACGCCCGTTTTGAAAAAACGGTCGTATTATGGCGTGGCGCTGTCCGTCCGTCCGTCCGTCCGTCCGTCCGTCTGTCCGTCCGTCCGTCCGTAAACATTCTTGTGCACGCCATAACTCAGTAACCATTTGGGATATCTTCATGAAATTTTGTAGGCATATGTATTAGGTAGGGGGAATGTGTCGCGTACAAGAATGGTTGCTCCCCCTTCCTTGGTTTCAAAGTTATGCCCCTTTGATTGTTTTTTACCCTGCAGGTCTTGTGCGCGCCAGAACTAGATAACTGTTTGGGATATCTTCATGAAACTTCATAGCAATGTGTATGAAGCCCCAACAATGTGTCGCGTACAACAATGGTTGCTCTCCCTTTCTTCGTTTCTGAGTTACATCCCTTTTCTTAGTTCTTTTCGACTATTTTTGTGTATACTTATATTGTGCATACATTAACTCGGTAACTGTTTGGAATATCATGATGAAACTTAATAGCAATGTGCATGATCACAAGATAATATGTCGCATATAAGAATGGTTGCTCCCCCTTTCTGAATTTTGGAGTAAACTCCCTTTCCTCTGTCCGTAAACATTCTTGTATGTGCCATAACTCAGCAACCATTTGGGATATCTTCATGAAATTTTGTAGGCATATGAAGTAGGTAGGGGGAATGTATCACATACAAGAATGGTTGCTCCCCCTTCCTTAGTTTCCAAGTTATGCCCCTTTGATTGTTTTTTTTCCCCTGCAGGTCTTGTGCGCGCCATAACTAGATAACTGTTTGGGATATCTTCATAAAACTTCATAGCAATGTGTATGAAGTCCCAACGATATGTGGCGTACAACAGTGGTTGCTCTCCCTTTCTTCGTTTGTGAGTTATATCCCTTTTTATTAGTTCTTTTCGACTATTTTTGTGTATACTTATGTTGTGCATACATTAACTCGGTAACTGTTTGGAATATCATGATGAAACTTTATAACAATGTGCATGATCACAAGATGATGTGTCACATATAAGAATGGTTGCTCCCCCTTTCTTATTTTTGGAGTAACCTCCCTTTGATCATTATTTTTAGGAATTTCCATTCACTCCATATCTCTTTAACTCTTTGAAGTATTATAATGAAACTTTGTAGGAATGTGTGTAATAATGGGGCAATGTATCCTGAGCAAGAACCACGACTCTGGCTTGCTTACTGGATTATCTGCCCATGCATAAATTTCCTGTTTGCTCTATAACTCCTTAACCGTTTAGAATAAATTAACACAACTTTATGGAGATGTGTATATTGTGAAGGGAATGTATTAGAACCAAGAATGGTATATCTTGTATATTTAGTTTATGAATTATCTCCCTTGTTTGACTTTCGCATTACTCAACTTAGGAGCCACTTCACCTTGGAAGCTGATTTTTGGTATACTAATAATATTTGATGTGTTAAATATTTAAATAATGTTGCTGTCATTAATTAAAGTGTTGTTTCCCCTGTTTGTCTGCCTGTCTGTCCTTTTGTAAACAATCTTGTTCATTCCTTTATGACATTAAAACGGGCGTATTATGCGCCGCTTGCGAAGCCCTTGTTAAGGGAGGAGGTGGGGAGTGGTGCTTAAGTTAAATAATACTTGACTGCTTGGAAAAATAGGTGACCTTGAAAGTCAGTTTAAGGGAAATTTCTTGCAGTGAACAGGTACCTGAAATAATCCTAGGACAAAAATTAAGCTGTTATAATTCACTGTTGATAAGAACTGAAATTTTTTAAAAGAGAATATACAGCTTTTATTATCCCCCGCCGAAGGCGGAGGGATATACTTTTCTCCATGTCTGTCCATCCGTCTGTATGTATGTCTGTCTGTCCCTTCCATCCGTCTGTCCTTCCGTCCGTCCGTCTGGAGCCATAACTAAGTAACTGCTTGACGGAATTTCATGAAACTTAAAATAAATATATATCACTATAACCCGCTGCAGCACATGAAGTTTCATCAGACTGGCTTCAGTAATGCATGAGTTATCCCCCTTTAATTTACTTAAAATTAGTGAAATGAGCCGTAACTAAGTAACCACTGGACAGAATATCATGAAACTTAAAATAAGTATATATCATGAAACTTAAAATAAGTATATATCACTGTAACGCGCTGATGCACATGAAGTTTTGTCAGACTGCCTTCAGTAATGCATGAGTAATCCCCTTTAATTGACTTAAAATCAATGAAACGAGCCATAACTAAGTAACCACTGGATGGAATTTCATGAAACTTAAAACAACTATATAACACAATAACGTGCTGATGCAAATGAAGTTTCGTCGGACTGGCTTCAGTAATGCATGAGTGATCGCCCTTTAATTGACTTAAAATCAATGAAATGAGCCATAACTAAGTAACCAATTACCAAAACTTCATGAAATTTAAACTGAATATGTATCACCATAATGTGGATATGCACATAAAGTTTTATCAGAATGGCATCACTAATGCATGAGTTATTGACCTTGAATCAAAGTGAAATTGCCAATTCCAGCCATAACTAATCGTAAGGTACAGATGAACAAAATTTCTTGTAACTGAATTAAAAATGTATCATCATAGTGCAGTGATGCTGAGGCAAGTGTTTAAGAACAGCTTCAGCTCATGCCTTACTTATCCCAGAGTTATTGCCCTTAATTTTATGTACAATCCACAAGTTCAGCCTTAACTAAGTAAGAAGTGAACGTGACTAAAAGCTTTTGTTAGAAAAAATTTTAATGGGTAGGAAGGGGCACGTCAGACTTAGGGGATAACTGTACTCGGAATTGTCATTTGGGGAGGTAAATCATCAGTTTTATGGTAAGAAATTTCGTTATACGGTGACGCGCTAGTGGAGCCGTAAAATGCAATTTGCGACCATAAAACCGACGATTTACCTCCCCAAATGGCGATTTTCAACACAATTATCCCCATTCTAATGCACTTTTCATTTTTTCACCTTTAAAAGTGTGCTATTTTGCACCCATAGCAAAACTTTCAGCGGCGTAAAAACCAGATGTCAGCCAATGAGAAGCGACATCACGTAATGACGTTGGGTTTCCGACAGTATATCGCAAGATATACTGTCGAAAATTTTTGATGTTATCCAATCAGACATCGCGTAACATAGGTAAGTGCATTAGAATTATGGGTATACCTAAGCAAATAACTGTTAAACATTACTTTTGTTCAATTAAAAGTGCTTGTCATTTTCGGTCCTGTTTTTCAGCTATTAAGTTCAAGTTCGAAGATTGGCGAGAATTTCTGATGACAGTATTAACAGGAGCAAGAACAGCACCCTCATATCTACTTGACAAGGTTTGATATATTATCATCTGAACTGCAACTATTGACTTTCATATTATATTGACCTCTCACCACAGAATTGGTTTTTTTGGTGATAATTTTCTGATTTTCTTTTTTTTTGTCTTTTTCTGACTTGAAAATACTGTATGGCACCTGATTATGACGTGCAGTCAAGGCAGACTTAGATCAGCCTTTCACATCTGTGTAGTCTGGTCTTTTTGTATGTATCATCTGAATATGGCGAATCTTCCCTGTCAGATCACAGTGTTGACAGACTTTAACCGAAATACCAATGCCTGACAGCCTCATGTGGATATATACAGAATGTCTAACTTTGTCAAGTGTTTTGAAAGTATTTATTATCCCATATTTTTCAGACAACAGGCACTACCCCTATTGACCAGCTAAAGCCAGGCATGAGATTAGAACTTCAAGACTACCTTAACCCCCTGGAAGTATGGCTAGTGAAGATAATAGAAAATATTGGAGGACGGCTCTATTTACGACCGGAGGGTGTGGAGTCGGCATCTAAAGATTTCTGGATGTTTTATCTTCATTATCGGCTCCATCCTGTTGGCTGGTCAAAGTCGGAGGATGGCTGTACTTATAAACCACCATGTAGTATGAACATTTTGTTCATTATCTGCTTTTTTGTTAGCTTCCTGCCATAAATGTTCTATCAGAGATGTTAGTGCACAGCTGGGAGCATCTTCTTTGAAACTACTTTAGGCTGATTGATGTATCAGAATCTAACTCGCGACATGACAAAACCATCTAAGTGGCTGTGCACCCATGCAGACTCGATCAGCCTGGGCATCCGCCCAGTCTGATCAGAGTCTTCACTGTCTGCATGGAGGCAGTTTAGACCCTTAGCTACCCTTTAAGCGCTTAGGGAAGTGTCTGATCAGACTAGGTGGATGCCCAGGCTGATCTGAGTCTGTGCTTTGCGCACAACCACTTTTGTTGGTTTTCTCATTCTGCAGCTCAATTAATACTGTACATAAAAATTTAAAAAAATGGGACACCTAAGGTAATGATGGTATTTGTACCAAAAATATGACAGTTAAATTTTACAGACAGATGGAAAGAGAGAGAGAGAAAGGATAAAGCTGGCCTCTTGGCTTCTTGCTTTTGTTGTGCTTTTTGTGCGATGTTTATGAAATTTCCTTGCTAATTATGGCCTGTTTTTTGTCACGCCTGCTTTAGCAAGGTGTGATATAGGAGTTCAATTTACCTACACTCATCAAACCTGGTATAAAGTTTCTTCTTTGAATGGTCTTGAGAAACCTTTCACTTAATTTGACCTTTGACCTATTTTTCATACTCTAATGACTTTGTAAAATTTTACGTCAAAAATTATGTTGACCCTAGTATTTAAGTCCATTTCTCTCCATCTATGATACCTGCAATCATCAAATCTGGTATAAAGTTTTTTTCTTAGAATGTTCTAGAGGATTTTTGCCTTTACTTTGACCTTTGACATATATTTTATGCTCTGCTTACTTTGTAAAATTTTACGTCAAAAATTGTGTAAACCCTAGTGTACTGGTCCATTGCTCTCAGTCTATGATACCTGCAGTCATCAAACCTGGTATAAAGTTTCTACTTCTACTTAGGTTGATCTAGAGAATAGTTGCTTTTATTATGAGTGTTGACCCATATTTCATGATCTACTTACTTTGAAACATAACAGCGACCCTATCATTTAGTCCATTTCTCTCGATCTATGATACATCAAACCTTGTATAAAATTTCATCATAGAATGGACTCAAGGATTAATGCACTTGTTTCAACCCTTGACCTATATTTCACATGCTACTAATTTTGTAAAATTTCACATCCAAAATTGTGTTGATCCTAGGGTTTGAGTCCATTTCTCTTTAAATACAATAGGTAAATTCATCAGACCTCATGTACACTTTCCTCTAACCATGGTATCTATTACTGAGAAAGCATAAAGCAGGTGCGACATAGCATTCCACGGAATTCTTGTCAAAACTAACGACATCCTTTGTGAAGCTTGTGAAGCTCTTGTTTTCCCTTGTAAAATAAACCCTCAAAATGTTGAATAGACGAATTCAAAGGCAGGTAGGTTCTTGTTAAATGTTTAAGTGTATGGACCACACTCTGCATTTTTGCAGCCCCTCCCAATGGAAATCAACTCTTAAAGGAAAGAATTTGCTTTCTTAGGAGCAAATTTTTATCTCTTTAAGAGAAGACCCCATTTTAGAACCACTTTTTAGGTAATAGTGTTTTTATACTATAGTGTTTTACACTATCACAGACAGAAAACTGTTGCAATTGTTTCGCTCTCATAGAAATTTTCACCATCCAAAAAGAAAGTCACTGAAAACAGAGAATTAATTAATTTGAGAATCAGATATAGGTTTGAGAAAAGCACACATTTCCATTGTGTGAATTGCAGGTCACAACTTACATATAATTTGAGAGGAGCATACAGTGTATGCCATGCTCCTCTTGATATATAAGTGAGATAACGCCATAGCAACTATGGAATACTAAATGTTGTGCTTAGTACCTTCGCAGAATGAAGTCTCAGAGACTTGGCTTAGACATCAAAATGAACTCTTAGTTGCTATGGTAACAAATAAATGACGTCTTTGGTTCCAGAGCATAGCAAACAATGTATGCCGTCCTCCTCCAATTTTTCAATGACATTACAAACTGAATTTTTTTCAACAGAAACTATAGATTTTCTCAAACAAATAATTATCCTCAAGTCATTTAATTCTGTGTTTGAAGTATTCTGCCTTAATTCTATAGGTATAGAGGAAGAACATACAGAGACAGAATGGAAGGAGATTCTAGACATTGCTCTCAAAGAGAATGAACTGATGGCATTACCTGTTGATGTGTACAAGGTATGTTTACAATCAGGGCTACAGAAATTTTGAAATCGAAATCGGTCCGGACGGCCAATGACGTCATACGAATCCAAAATAGACACGAAAACTTATGACTACACTGTGTATTCCACAATCCAAAAAAAGTCACGAAAACTAATGACTACACTGGAGCGCCGTTATAACGCGGATGTCATCGCTGAAGTAGCCATTTAGTCCACATGTTCTTACTTAAAGTGAAAAATGTGCTTTAAAGTGCAGAGACAGTCAGACCGAAAGTGAAAGTACACATGGCTGTACCAATCGGATATCCTCCCCGATCTTCATTTACGGAATTGGCCGAAGTATTATGCTTGTCGTATTTTACTGTATTCGAGTTAATTCCCTTGAAATATGAATATACTTGCAAAAAGGTACCTTCGGACGAAGAAAAAAAAAATTTTTCTGCGCGAGAAATGACGTCCGCTAAAAAAACCTGACCAGACTGCACATAATCAAGTCCAGTTTAAATTTTCTTTTTGTTAATCAAATTCTTTCCTTATGCTATCTATGAAAGTATACAATAGTCAGTAACCTTATGTTGCACAGCCTTTTTCCGTGCATCGGCACGTGTATGTGTGTATTACAAGTTGTGCAAAACCTTCGCCGCTGGCCAATATTGTGACACATGCTAATTATCGAAGAGTTCTAAAATTGAGTCAGTGTTCACACCTTGGCAAGACAATCGACACTTTGTTTATCTTTGATAACTTTTGACAGCAGTGCGTGATTATTGGATTAATAACATGACTCATGGCTAAAATCCAGGTAATTATGTCATCATACATCGCAAATCGTGTTTTTTCGGACCGAAAAAAATGTGCCTTATGCCAACTGAATCGGTTTTTCGAACTCAAAATCGGTCCGGACCAACAAAAAATGGGATTTCTGTAGCCCTGTTTACAATGTTTGTCTACAGCCAGCAATGAGCCACCATGTTGCAGTAGCCAAAATTTGTTTTACCCTTAAGTGTAGAGAAAGCAGACGACAAAATTTACATCTGCAAAACTTTCTAAAATGTTTTGTCCAAGCTGTACTATATTGAGAGTTTGGAGGCCAACTGTTCTATTTGAATTTTCAAAACTAGATAAGTCCATATGTACAAATGGGGGCCATCAGCAGTTTTATCTGAGGCTATACACTGTTTTGGAATTTTCAACAGAATATATAGAAAACTTTGATGTACTGAATTTGGCAATAAAATGACTCCAAAATCAGTCTAGTATAATGGAGCTGTCTAATGTTTTTATATGCCCGATTTGAAAAAACGGACGTATTATGGTATGGCGCCATCTGTCCATCCGTCCATCAACATTCTTGTGCACACCATATCTCAGTAACCCTTTGAGATATTTTTCATGAAATTTTGTAGGCATGTAATATTTTAGGATGGGGCAAAGTGTTGCTTACAGTAATGGTTGCTCCTCCTTTCTTAGTTTCAAAGTTATGCCCCTTTGATGATTTTTTTACCCTACTAGTCTTGTGTGTGCCATAACTAGATAACTTTTTCGGATATCTTGATGAAACTTCATAGCAATGTATATGAGGGTCCAACAATGTATTGTGTATAACAATGGTTGGTCTCCCTTTCTTTGTTTTGGCATCCCAGTGATTAGATTTGTTAAGCTATTTGTGTATACTTACCTTGTGCATTCTATAACTTAGTAACCGTTCGGAGGATCTTGATGAAATTTTATAGCAATGTGCGTGATCAGAAGATGGTGTGTCACATATGAGAAAGATGTTCCCTCTTACTTAATTTTTGAGTAACCTCCCTTTGATTATTTTTTAGGCTAGCTGCATTCCACCATTCACTCAGTAACTCCTTAACCTGTTGAAATATTTTAATGACACTTTTATGGAATCTGTATAATAATGGGGCAATGTATCATGAGCATGAACCACAACTCTGGCTTACCCTCTGAATTATCTGCCCTTGCATCAATTTCAGTTTTACTCTGTAACTCCTTAAAGTTATATGGTCTGTAACTTTTGATCATTTTGACAAATTTCAGATATCTTTGCAGGGCTCGAAATTTCCACTCGTCCGCTCGTATTTACGAGTAAGTCATCGGTAAGGACGAGTGGAAATTGTCACTGACTTGCCCTGCCGGACGAGTAGGTTTTTCCTCCATGAAAACTGTCTAATCATGCCGTTCAGGAAAAGAACTTTGCAAATCGATCAAATTACAGCAAACAAATATTGACTGTAACGCAAAAAGCATGAAATCCCATAGATTTCCGCATTGTGTTGTCTAAAAAATGAAAACGGATTTGGCAAACTGTAAATAAACAATGCGCATATCGAACATCGACTCTATGAGGATTCGCACCAACGCGGTTTCGCCTAAGTTGTTTGCGCTCTATAATTGCATGATTACAAATGCAAAATCCAACTCAAATAGTTGTACAGGACATTATTTTCACATCCTCTCTTGAATACAGCAGAAAAAATCTACTTTGGTGCAGTAATCTTTATAAACGAAACCTCTTTGTACGATCCTGAATTGGGACGAAACCATAATACCTACGGAAAGTACCGAAAATAACAGTGAAAATGAAAGTGAAAGTTGAATACGGACGAGTAAGTTTTTGAAAGGACGAGTAAAAATTTGAAAGCACTTGCCCTGCAGGACAAGTACGTTCAAAAAAAAATTTCGAGCCCTGCATTTTTTACCGATTGTAAAAAGAAGCAAGATCTCATCATAAACCTATTCATTATACCTGACAAATGCACAAAAAGGTCATAACCTTGCATCAAAAGGTCAAAGCCTCTGTGAAAACAGAAGCCTTTCACTTTCAAGTAATTTTGTTCGGGACGAATGAAATTCTAGACAGTTAATAGTTCACCTAAATTACTGGTGTTTATGTAGCAGTAATTGGCTTAAGTTTGTTATTATCATGGGTGTTTCACTGCCATCTGGGCCATGTTATGGTATTCTTTGAAATAACAAAAGTTACGTTCAAAAATAAATTTTGAACCAAGAATGGTACTCTAGTTTACTTAGTGTATGAATTATCTCCCTTGTTTTACTTTGGCATTTCTCAGCTTCCGACCTGCTTCACCTTCGAAGCTGATTTTGGTGTGCAAATAGTATTTGATGTCTTAGATGTTTTAATAACATTGCAGTCGTTAATTACAGAGTTATTTCCCCTGTTTGTCTGCCTGTCCATCCTTCGATAAACAATCAGACGTATTATGCGCCACTTGCGAAGCTCTTGTTTTCCATTCCAGAAGATAGCCAAAAGTCTAGATTCATCTTGCAAGATAGATCTAGAAATTTTGGGTTTGCTATGGAAGGGAAAACCCTGTCTTAAAACTGAATAAATATGATATGATAACTACCTCGAGATTATATTTTCAGGATCAAATAGAAATCCAGCCACACAGATTTGAAGAAGGAATGAAACTAGAATGTGTTCATCCATTATTAAAGAACCATATTTTTCCAGCAACTGTGTGTAAAGTTTTCAATAATAAGTATTTCCTGTTGGAAATTGATGATCTGAGAAATCCTGAGGAGAGGTCTGTGGTGAGAGTGAGTTGCCATGGCAACCAGACAGGAATATTCCCCATCACCTGGTGCCAGAGCCAAGGAATTAAACTGACTGCACCCAGAGGTGAGGAAGTAATACACAATTTTTTAACACTTAAAGCACTAGAAATGGCAATAGTTGAATTTGCAAACAGCTCATTATGAGCAGCCATCTCTAGAGCTACACTGTTTGCCCTCTAGTCTTTGAATTCTCAGTATGAAGTGGCTTGGTTGAAAGATATTTTTAAATATTGGTGCTTTAAAAGTTGAAAATTGTTACTATTGATAAGCAAGTTGTGTAAAATTTTAGGACAATTGAAATAAAACACTTTAATGGTGATTTGTTATGTTATATCTGACTGTATTTTTTATTAGGTAGCTGTAAGTAGATATATCACTTGTGTTTCACAATTTAGTGTGGCCTCTGTTCAGCTAATGGACATAGTAAATCACTGTTAGAGCTGATCTTTTTCACAAACTTAGACTGTAATTTTAATTATATGGATACTTTTTGGTGAACACAGTTTTATACCCATATAAATTTATAAAAGTATTTGTCACCTTCTTATTTCTTATATATAGTGGTAAAGTTAAAGAAAAGTAACCTTGTATAATTCTCAATATGATATGGCTTAGACAAAACATATTTTGGCGCTTAAAGAGTTAATATGAATATATTGAGGAATACTGAATATTTTTCAGGTTGGATTAAGCCAGATTTCAGTTGGGGGGAATATTTAACTTACTGCAATGCTAAAGCTGCCCCTGACAGACTCTTTAATCTGGTAAGTTTGGAAAAGAGAAGTCTTGATTTGTGCTGATAAATTGTTCAGGCATGTAATTATGCAACTGACTTTAAATCAGACAGGGTTCGAGGTTATAAAACTTGAGAATGATCTCAAACTCAAAATAAAGCACACTGATTGGCTGCTTCCGAGCATGTGCTTGGAAGCAGCCAATCAGTGTGCTTTATTACATGCTTGGAAGCAGCCAATCAGTGTGCTTTATTTTGAGTTCTAGAATGTACTCAAGTTTTATAACCTCTGAGCCAGGTGTCTCCTTAAAGAGTATACTTGGGATCAAATGAGCAGCATCACTCAAAACAGGGGCTTAACATATTTCAGGGTGCCCACTGGTCAGTGAAAAGTCAGGGAAATTTGAATTTTCTTCAAGGTCAGGGAAAAGTCAGGGAATTTTGAAAAATTGTCAGGGAATTCCTAAGATGCTAAAAGTCAGGGAATTTTATACTTGTCAGACAAAAATATATGAATTGATGTTTAAAGTATCTGTTGATAGTTCTGTGTTGTGCTTTTTCATAACTCCTTTTCTGGAAAAGGTGGTTTAGACTAGTATGTATTGTTGCAAAGCTTTTCAAAGCTTTGAAATATATATGCTGTTTTGCTGATTTTTCTGCATCTCAAAACAGGTACTGCACAGGTAAACCTTATTAGGGCCCCGCCAGACGAAGTCTGCGAAGGCCCTATAGTAATCACCTTGTCCGTCCGTCTGTCTGTCTGTCTGTCCGTCCGTCTGTCATCATTTTGTGTCCGCTCAATAACTATGAAACCGATAAAGATATTTTCACGAGACTTGGTACAAATGTAAAGCATCATCAGACGATGTGCAGAGAACAAGAACCATAACTCTGCCTACAATTTTTACTGAATTATGCCCCTTTGAAATTTTGAGTACAAAAATCGTGTCCGCTCCATAACTCTGAAAGTTAAAGATATTTTCACGAGATTAGGTATAATTGTAAAGCATCATCAGACGATGTGCAGAGAGCAAGAACCATAACTCTGCATACAGTATTAACTGAATTATGCCCCTTTGTAATTTTGAGTACCAAAATTGTGTCCGCTCCATAACTCTGAAACCGTTTAAGATATTTTCACGAGACTTTGTACAAATGTAAAGCCTCATCAGACGATGTGCAGAGAACAAAAACCATAACTCTGCCTACAGTATTTACTGAATTATGCCCCTTTGTAATTTTGAGTACAGAAATGGTGTCCGCTCCATAACTCTGAAACCGTTATAGATATTTTCACGAGACTTGGTATAAATGTAAAGCATCATCAGACGATGTGCAGAGAACAAAAACCGTAACTCTGCCTACAGTATTAACTGAATTATGCCTCTTTGTAATTTTGAGTACAGAAATCGTGTCCGCTCAATAACTCTGAAACCGATATAGATATTTTCACGAGACTTGGTACAAATGTAAAGTATCATCAGACGATGTGCAGAGAACAAGAACCATAACTCTGCCTACAAGTTTTACTGAATTATGCCCCTTTGAAATTTTGAGTACAAAAATCGTGTCCGCTCCATAACTCTGAAACCGTTAAAGATATTTTTGTTACGAAATGGATCTAATCGTCCACTATGTCGTCGAGATTATTTTAATCATTTTAATCAGTAAGGCTACAGTTTTTAGGGTAACTGTGGTAATAAAACATTTACGGAAATTGTGGCTACGTTATGCATGGGTTGTTTGTGAATACCTCTCGTGGACAGCGTATTGCATGATTTTAAGGTGAATACCTGCACGAGTCTTTTGATTGTGGACAGCGTGTTGCATGATTTTAATGTGAATACCTGCACGAGTCCCATGATTTAAATGTGAGACGCATACTATTTATACGCCTATCTTTTATTGAAAAGTTAGACGTGGCTGTTTAATTCGTATACTGAGGATGTTATATTGTTGTGTGCCCAGATTCTGAGTTTAGACCAGAACGGTAAGATTATTATATTTATTTTAGAATTGTTTGGCTAAGAATGAAAAATGTGACTTCTGATTGATATGGTATGACTATATGTGTCGACTGATTTGATTTTTGTTGGCAGTGATCAGGCTGCGCATATGTCGACCAATTTTGTTTATAATGACCATGCTGCGCATGGTATTTGTATATTAGGAAGTTTTGTAAATTACGGAAATAGTTTATATCACTGATGTTGGTTGCAATGGTGTGCGTCTATTTGATGTCCAGTGACGTCAGTTGTATTCATGTTATTCATGTGACGTCAGTTGCATTCATGTTATTGCGACGTCAGCACTTTTTATATTAGTTTCACGTATACGTGGCTTATAGAAGTAGATTGATTTGTAATGGAACTTATTTATATACTCGTGACGTCAATTGACGCCATAGCATGCACCGCATTAAGGGTTTTTTCCATAAGTTATAATGCTAACATTTGGTCGTCATGCGTTTGATTTGCCTTCACTAGATGACGTCATATGGTATAGCATCATTGGCGTCATGATGTCAGATCAAACGTTATGATCCCAAATGTGTTAGAAACGTTTATTTAGCTATTATATTCTATGGCAAATGGTAATACGCTTTGTTTAAAGAAATGAATTAATACATATGCAGGTTAGATTTTTGGTAAATCAATTTAATGTAAATAGGTCGTTGTTTAGATTCATTCATGTTTTAGGTGGGATATGTCATGGTAATACCTGAAGACGTCAGTATACTTCTCGACAATGTTTGGCGTCAGATCCTTCGACGCACATGCGTGGTAGGATCTACGTTTCTTCATTGGCGGAAGTGGTAAGCACAATGTTGGCTTTACATCGTGAGCGCGAGTCGTGTCTAGTGACACGGCTGGCGTGTGCATGTTATGCTCGGCATTCGCCGAGGGCGTTGTATGGTATTTCCAAGACAGGCCCAAGTCTTACGTATTGTTATTATGTAGTTACAATGTATTAAGTGTAAGTTCGTTATTTTTAGGCACATCAAGTCCGGCAGTCAGCTGTTAGGGCTTAGAGCCAAGTCTCACCTGGAGATTCGATATACGTCTCCAGGTTAATACCAACCCGGGTAGAGGCAGTTACAACGCCGTTTGTGCATGGTTCCTAAGCAGAGGCGGGAAGCACAAAATGTAGGCGGAAGTGGTTAGCACAGTTTTGCCAGATTCTGTGATAAGATCTGAAGGTCACATCAAGTGTGGGACAGTGTTCGTCCACTAAGGTGTTTTAATATATATAGACTGGTCCCTGGTACGATCCAGGGAGCGACCAGTATATAATCGTGCACGTGTTAATAAGAGTTGGTGTTCCTCATGATATATGGACTGGCCCATGACATGATCCAGGGAACGACGAATTTTGAAGTCTACCAACATAAGGCCTTGTTTTTTTCTATGAGCTCAAACTAACGTTTTTTTGTTCTTTGTGTTTTCCTTTAGTTCATGGCGCTGAGCCGAGTACGGTGTTGACGTCAGACGGTAATCTATTTGCGTATTGTACGCAAATCGATTACATATTTGAAACAAACACCTTACTTGGGCCAGCGACATGAACTGATATGTGTTGTATATTATTGTAATTGTGACAGTTGTAAATTGTATTGTTGTATATAAAATTTACATTATATATAAACTTAAAAAAATTCTAACGTTGTTAGAGTTTCCTTGTTAGTGTATTACACTAGTAGATAACCCTTTAACCGGAAGTCACCCTCCGCCGTCCTGGCGACGCATAAGGCTCTACACCCGTGTCGACCGTGTGTAAAACCTTCTGCGTAACAATTTTCACGAGATTTGGTATAATTGTAAAGCATCATCAGACTATGTGCAGAGAGCAAGAACCATAACTCTGCCAACAGTATTAACTGAATTATGCCCTTTTGTAATTTTGAGTACAGAAATTGTGTCCACTCCATAACTCTGAAATCGATAAAGATATTTTCATGAGACTTTGTACAAATGTAAAGCCTTATCAAATGATGTGCAGAGAACAAAAACCATAACTCTGCCTACAGTATTTACTGAATTATGCCCCTTTGTAATTTTTAGTACAGAAATGGTGTCCGCTCCATAACTCTGAAACTGTTATAGATATTTTCAGGAGACTTGGTACAAGGTAAAGCATCATCAGACCATGTGCAGAGAACAAGAACCATAACTCTGCCTACATTGTTTACTGAATGATGCCCCATTGAAATTTTGAGTACAGAAATTGTGTCTGCACTATATACCTCTGAAACCAATACAGATATTTTCACAAGACTTGGTATAAATGTAAAGCATCGTCAGACGATGTGCAGAGAACAAGAACCATAACTCTGCCTACATTATTTACTGAATTATACCCCTTTCATTATTGACTGAATTATGCCCCTTTGTTATTTCGAGTACAGAAATCGTGTCCGCTTCATAACTCTGAAACCGTTAAAGACATTTTCACAAGACTTGGTATAAATGTAAAGCATCATCAGATGATGTGCAGAGAGCAAAAACCGTAACTCTGCCTACATTATTTACTGAATTATACCCCTTTCATTATTTACTGAATTATACCCCTTTGTTATTTTGAGTACAGAAATCGTGTCTGCTCCATAACTCTTAAACTGTTAAAGATATTTCCATGAGACTTGGTACAAATGTAAAGCATCATCAGACAATATGCAGAAAACAAGAACCATAACTCTGCCTACAGTATTAACTGAATTATGCCCCTTTGTAATTTTGAGTACAGAAATCGCGTCCGCTCCATAACTGTGAAACCGATTAAGATATTTTCACGAGACTTGGTACAAATGTAAAGCATCATCAGAGGATGTGCATGAAACAAGAACCATAACTCTGTCTTCATTGTTTACTGAATTATGTCCCTTTGAAATTTCGAGTGCAGAAATTGTGTCTGCTCTATACCTCTGACACCAATAAAGATGGTTTCACAAGATTTGGTACAAATGTAAAGCATCATCAGATGATGTGCAGAGAACAAGAACCATAACTCTGCCTACATTATTTACTGAATTATACCCCTTTCATTATCTACTGAATTATACCCCTTTGTTATTTTGAGTACAGAAATTGTGTCTGCTTCATAACTCTGAAACCGTTAGGAGGTATTTTCATGTGACTTGGTAAAAATGTCAAGCATTATCAGGAAATATGCAGAGAACAAAAACCATAACTCTGCCTACATTATTAAATAAATTATGCCCCTTTGAAATTTTGAGTACAGAAATTGTGTCAGCTCTTTAACTCTGAAACCATTGGAGATATTTTCACAAGACTTGGTACAAGTGTAAAGCATCATCAGGCGATGTGCAGAGAACAAGAATCCAAACTCTGCCTACATTTTTTACTGAATTATGCCCCTTTGTAATTTTAATATAGAAATCATGTCCGCTCTATAGCTTTAAAACCATCAAAGATATTTTCATAAAACTTGTACATAATATAAAGCATCATCAGACAGTGAGCAGAGAATAAGAACTGTAATTTCATCTAAATTTCCCCTTGGTAGTTTACAGTCTAGAAAACGTGTTTGGTCTCTAACTTTAAAACTGTTTAAGATATTTTCACAAAACTTGGTACAAATATAAACATCTTCAGACAATGTGCAGAGAAAAGGAACCATAACTACACCTTCCCTCTGTTATTTTAGGTATGAAGATCTTGTCCACTGTATAACTTTAAAGCCTTTGAAGATATTTTTATAAAACTTGGTACAAATATAAAGCATCATTAGATGATCTGAAGGTGTGCAGAATGCAAGAATGGTAACATCAGTTTCCTGCTTCACAGAGCTGTTGCCCATGTTTTAATCAATCATGATTGTGTATTTTGCCCATATCTTAAAGACACTACCAGAGGCATAGTTTCAAACAACATATTGAATATGAAGGAACAACATGATAATAGAAAGCTGGTATTGTTATTTCTGGTTGGGCACATATGACTTAAATGTCATCAACAGTTTCATAAAGGCGGGGCCCTATTAGTTACCATGTTTCTAGTTAGGGCTGAAGTGGAAGGTTGTGATGGTTAAATAATGACATTTTAGTCAGGGAAAAATGGAATTTGGTCAGGGAAAAGTCAGGGAATTTTGTTTCCAAAGAAGAGTGGGCACCCTGTAATTTGTGATCATACACAATTCAAACCAGTTTGTGAACCAAGAAATCTAGCTACAGCCTTGTTTTTGTTCCCATAGACTCCTTAGAGTCCATACTTCACGTGTGCAAATAATTAACAAGGGCTCTGATCTGACGGTGTGGATGTCCTGGCTGATTTGAGCATTTGCTCGTACCATATGCATTAATCCCCCTTCCTAAGCGGTTAACCAGTACTAAGTGCACATACTTTCATCAGTTACTGGCGAAAGTATTTGCACTTAGTACTGGTTAACCGCTTAGGAGGTCTAAGCCTGCCCAGGAACAGTGTGGTTAGGTTAATTGACCGTCCGGACATGACCATAGCTGTTTACCGTGGAGGTTAAGCAACAAGTCAATCAATCAATCAAATTATATGTTTAAATATATTACTGTAGAGACTGGATTTTCAGAAGAAGCAGAATCATAGGTAGTTTTCATTCTTAGCAAGTCACTACAAATATGATGAAGGGATTATGTTTGCATATGTCAGATGAGTAGGTAAAGAGAGCAAATAACTGAATTTATTTACTTGATAAAAATGGTTTGATAAAAAATTTCCAAACTTAGTATTACCATTTCACTAGGAGTTTCATTCTGCTAGGACTGCAGATAATAACAATCCATCATGAGTGTCCATGTAGGATAGGGAAATCTCACCCGAGAAGTTTCTTATATGAGCTGAGGGCCTATCTTATATATGCAAAGGTGGGAGAAATGGGTGGTGCCACATCCTTGTGCTATAGCAGACTTTGTTTTATTTTACAGTACAAGGAAGAACATGAATTTGAAAGAGGGATGAAACTTGAAGCAGTAAACCCCGACAATCCCAACCAGATATGTGCGAGTACAATAACAAAGATGGTGGGTCCGTTACTATGGGTACACCTGGACAACAGTGTCAAGGGCATGGCTAGTCATATAGAGGATGTGGACTCATTTAACTTGTTCCCTGTTGGCTGGTGTGAGAGTAATGGGTACCAGCTGAAACCTCCAAGAAAAATATCATTTGGGAAGACACAGCACAGGAGAATGTCTCTTCTTGAGTAAGTCTGCTTTTGTAATTCAAAACTTCACAGATTTTAAATGTATGGCTGCATCTTGATTTTTACCATTTTTGCAAACAAAAACAGCTTTTGTAACTTTTTTATAGTCGTTTCTCCTGGGCCCAGTTGTTCAAAGCATCGTTAGCCTAATGAGCTCGTTAAGAGGTCAGTTTGTTAAGTGTTTTGCAACTTTATAGCCAGATATACTGATATTTTTTGTTGAAAATAATTGAGAAGCTTTAATTTTTTCAACAAAAAATATTGGCATATTTGAGATATATAAATTTGAAATTTTAACGTCACGTTAACTAACGACGTCAATAGTTTTGAACAACTGGGCCCAGGACAATAAAACCCTTTAAAAAAGGGGTGTACTCTTACAGGAAAGAATTTGCTGTATAAGGAGAAAAACCCATCTTATAGCAGAACTATTCACTTTTACGAGGGTCATTTCAGAAATAGTGTAAATAAGTATGCCATTCCTAGGAATGTTGACCGATTTTTGAAATTTATGTCTTAACTTTTAGGTTTACATATCACCCAATCGCATTCACTCAAAAAATTTGAGGCACAGGTATTTTATTCAAAATATGCCTCGACAATTGTTGTGAGGGTAAGGACACTGAGTAGAAACAGACGGAATATTTATGAGAAGACAAATTCATATTTTCTATACTCTGGGTACAAGCAGCTCTGGATTGATATCTGTAATACCTGTCATACTGAAAATATTTCAGTATGACAAGCATTGTGTAAGCCTTGCTAACACACAAGATTTACCTTGCAAGATAGGTTAATCATGGAACAATGCGCATTTTTGATGACGTCACATCCTGCGCTAAATTAAAATGTATAGTAAGTTGTTGAATCTTCGATTTTGAGGTCAAATTAAGTGAAAATGAATGTTTGGTGACAGATATAAAACAAAAAACAAATAAAATTTAATTCGTCATGCTAGTTTTCTGTTATAAATAATCTTTTATGGCACCTTATGCTCTTTTGTCAGCGGCCTACCTGATTTTTTAAGATAAGTTTCCCCACCCACCCACATATTTCAATGTCAGTATGTCATATTAAATAACAAGTCTGTCAAGTCTTTATATACGAATTTTTCTATCAGTATGTCCCTCTAATTTTTGACATTAAACAAAGTTAAATATATTGAGCCTGTGTCTTTTTATTTGAAGATAGTTTCATTTTATTGTTTTGTATTTTACATAATTTGCTGCTACTTTGCAACTTCCGGCGTGGGGTTTTCACACGTATCATCCAGTTTCATCCGTGATTTGATGCCAGTCGTAACAAAATATGGTGACCTAATTATTTCAGTAATAAAGTGTCTTGTCATTTGTTGAAATTGGATGTGATTAAGTCAAAAAACAAAATTTTATTGACATAATGCATTTATGATAACTTCGCTTTTATAACCACATAGCAGACAAAAAATCTCGTTTATTATTTTACTTGTGTAGAATATTGAAACGATTTCTGTATAACTTTCGTATTTCACATCGAAAGGACAGTATTACGTGTTTCTTTATTAAAATATATCATTTTCTCATTGAGAAAACAGCAAAAGAACTCGAGAGACTGTCAGTGAAAATGTGTAGTTTCCAGTATCCACACCCTTATGACGTATAAGCATGTGCTGTCACGCATGGGTGACTTAGAAATTCTTTTAGCGCATACCATTCTAAAGTATTTGAATTTAGCTTTCCAATGATATATAACACCACTGCTCAGTATCAGCCAATAGGCTACCCTGAGATCATTTACATTATTTCTGAAATGCCCCTCGTAGATATTTTGGGTCATTCTGAAGGAGAAAGCCTCACATCTTTAAGCCAACTAAATATGTATATAGATTCATTACTCATTTTGAAAGAGAATAATCCATCTTACAGCAGAATTACAGACAACTGATATAGATATTTTAGGATATTTTATGGAAAACTGTAAAATATCAGGAAAAAAGCAGGAAAAAAATCTGGGAATTTCGAAGTGGATAAGTGGCAACCCTGAGTACATATTTAGACTCGAAGATCATCCAAACAAGAAAGGCTGTGATCACAGTACACATGCTGTGATAAGTCTTGTAAAATTTTGGCTGCCCAAAAGCTTGTTTTTGTGTTTCATTTCACATTCAAATATCAAAGAAAAGTTTTGGTCTTGCTTGACATAGTAATATGGTGTATTGTAGTATACAGGCCAACTTCTATATCTAGAATTCCAAGGGAATGGAGAACCCACTTCGAGTTTTCCGAAGTTCGAGATAGGCAAATTGTGACGTCACCAAAATTTTTGCTCTACACATGTACAATATCTTAACTTTCGTAGAGTCAGTATTTCTACAAAACGTGTGCAGCACGAATGTAGCTTTAAATATTCTCAATCTGAGATACTCATTTTATGACACTAATTATGAGACGATTTGGGACAGCTTAAAGAATGTTACTAATAGCCCGCATCAAAGAGCACCGCTCAATACTGTTCAATCAATTAAATTTCAAAGGCGCCTAATTGACCGAACTTTCCAATCGAACACACCTGACCTGTGACGTATACGCTGTTCAAGGTCAATTAACTTACACACAAAAACAGCTGATCAACAAAACAATGTCTGCATCGTTTCACGCAATCATTGGATAATTATTGGATAATTTGGGATAATTGATTGAACTGCGATCAGTTAAAGACAATTGTTCGGTAAATCGTTCTTTTTCATTGTTATTGTTCGATGTTTGTACCAATTTGCTTAAAGACAAAAATATGCAGGTTTTTCATTACCGCAAAACGACTACACAAAATGGCCGTCATTTTCTTTCCGTCGTTTCGGCGATCTTTTTCTGAATACACATTTTGACTTTGACACAAACAGTGGTAAAACACATGGAAAGTGTCGGAGGGGAATCAAAAATCACTTCGATACAGCAGTGTTTTTGTTATAAGCCAGTTCGACACAATGGAGGTTGAAAGTCAATATTATATAGGGGGGAATGTTTTTGGGAATGGGAGATCACTTCGACACTAGCAGGGTTTTCGAGATATGCAAGTTTGACACAAAGAAGTTGGCCTGTATATCATGATAATATATTATAGTGTGTTTTAGTCATTGTATCAAGGTTCCAGGTAAGAGGGGTAACAGAATAATTCAGGGATATTTTTCTTATTTCTCAATGAAAACATGTTGTGATTCTCATTAGAACCATCTCAGCAAGGCGGTGCTACTGAGGGATCACAACATATGTTTTTATGGAAAACTAAGGAAAATTATCCATAAGTTAACCTTGTTATCCCTTCTTATCTAGAGCACTGTACAGTATTTATCATGATACTTGTATAATATTGTATATTGTGTTTTAGTAAGAAAGATCTGAATGGGGAGGAGTACAGATCCCAGACATACCACCATGTAAAGTCAGGGGATAATGGAGGTATGTAGTTTATAATGCATTATGACAATATGTATGAGTTGATGTAGATGATTATTGTGGAATGAGCTTTCTAGCACATTTTATGGTTCTCACATTAGAATGGCCTAGCATTCAAACGTTACAGCTTCTAAGAAGGTACCTAATACAGTGAGGCAAGTCTGATGAGAGTATCAAAATATCTTTAATCAAGAATTTACAGAAGTTATCCTAGGTTTATCATTATTTACTCTGACACGTTATCTAGAATTCTAAGTCATTCCAGTCATTATACCATGGTTTTGAAAAAGTGGGACTACACTGGAGTACTCTTGTCTGTATTTTCCATCATTCAGTCTGAAACCAAAAGTGTCCCAATTGTTTATGGTGAATAGGTTCATTTTCATTGAAAGCAACTCAGCCATTTACTTTTTTTTGTCCCCCTTCTCAATGGGGGTCAACTCTTAAAGGGAAGTATTGCTCCCTTAGGATCAAATTCTTTCCTTTAAGAGTAGACCCCAGTTTGGAAGGGCTTTGTCATTTGGGAAAGCAAACAGAAAGCCACAAAACTGTCCTCCCAACCCCCTCCTTTGTAAAATCAGCAGAAAAAAAAGAAATGTACTCAGACCCCTTAAGCTACAAGGTTGATATTTTTGGTACATTGGTTGTCAGCTACTTGTTGTCTCTTCTATGACTAACAGAAGTGAGACATAGGTATTTCTTTTCCATTGCCATTGTCTTCGGTGGCATGGACTATGCATTGAGTGTTCAGGTGTAGCTCTGTTTTGCAACAGTGTTCAGAAAGGCGAGACACCACATTCAAGGAAATTCTTGTTTTCTTTGTTTCAGATTGTTGGTGCCCCAAAATCTACTTCAACCACAAGTGTTTCTCAGGACCATATCTAAGTAAGGGCAGAATAGCAGAGCTCCCTAAATGTGTGGGCCCTGGCCCCATAGAGCTTGTTATGAAGGAGGTATTGTCTATGTTGTGTAGTGTGGCCTACAAGTCTAGTCGAGTTCTGAAAGAAATCCAACAGGAAGGTCCTGCCAATCCAAGCATGCAACAGCAGGTTCTGAAGGCAAAGTACGTATACTGGAGTGTTTCAAGATTTGCTTAATGTACCAGAAGTACAGTCACACTGACTTTTTGCGTGGCATTGCTTATGTATACAGAGTAGACCCAGATCTAGGTGCTTCCTAGGAGCAGTATGATAAGGATCTGCACTGTTCTTAAAGGAGGGTATTACCAGCAGCTGACAACCATATTGATCCATAGAGATTATTACACAGTTGTTTTAATCCCAGCCCTGATCTCAGCCCAAGTTAACCATATCGGCCTGAGCCCAAAGGGCAAGTGCTGATATTGTCTGAGGGTTTTCTGGTATTAGAACAAACTACACAGCCTCTGCGAGGCCACTTTCAATCAGTCGACGTGCGGCAATAAAAAATGGCGGCAGACATCTTTTAACCCGCTGAATTGTTTTGATGACGTCGGTGACACACTTGACGTTAGTGCCAAATTTGAGGGCCAACACAAGGGCTGGGATAATTCTGTCCCACCCTACCCGTGATAAGGTCTCAGCCCTGCATGTGACCTTTGGACACCAGGCTGGACAGCGCTTTCTGACAGAGCTATAGTGGTTAGGCCAAATATCTAGTATCAAAGGCAATACTAGTGAAAGTATATGAGAAATAATGAGTAAAAACCCACAAAGCATGAAAGCCATGGTCAAGCAAAGAGTACATGTAAATTTCTTCATTTAAACTTTGATGTTAATTCATTGGACTATGGGGGCTCTTATTCTAGTACTAAAATATCAGGGCCCAGTTGTTCAAAGCATCCTTAGCCTAACGAGCTCGTTAAGTGGTCAATTCGTTAAGCGTTTTACGTTTTTATTACCAAATACGCTGATATTTTTTGTTGAAAAAATGTGAGAAGCTTTTGCAATGCAAAAGCTTCTCACATTTTTGCAACAAAAAATATTGGCATATTTGCGATATTAACATTTGAAAATGTAACATCACGTTAACTAACGACGTCGTTAGTTTTGAACAGCTGGGCCCAGAATATCAGCTGGATTATAATTTGTCATCATTAACAACTTACTAGGAATACCTCAATGGGACAGTTCTAATTAGGTACAGAAGGTGCAGCTTTGTCAGTGCTTTTGACAAGAAGAGGTAGCAGGGATGATTTAGGGATAGTTTTCTACATGTCACCATAAAACATATGTTGTGACCACTCATTCAAACTATCTAATTAAGATGAGAACCATCTAACCGAGATGGTTGTAATGAGGGTTCTCAACATATATTTTAATTTAGAAAAAAAGAAAAAATATATCTAAAATCATCCCCTCCATTATCCCTGACCGACACCCCCACCCCATCCTCAACTCCATAAAAATTTTATCTGGATCCCACTTTATGGGGAAAGGAAAAAAAAGTCCCAGAATTATTCAAGAATTAAAATTTGATTTTTCAGCGCTCATAGTGTGATGAAGCCAGTGGGCGAGCTAAAATTCCATGAAGCGCGAAGCGCTTCTTGTAGAATTTTAGCGACAACCACTGGCTACTTCACACGATGAACCCTGAAAAATCAAATTTTTAGCTCGCCTGTACGAAAGTACAGGGAGCTATTGTTGTCACTCTGACGTCGGCGTGGGCGTTGGGGTTGGCATCACACTTTCAAGTTTTACGTCAAAGTTTTTTTCAAAGCTTCAAATCTCAACAACCACTGGCCAGAACCTTTTGATATTTGGAATATAATTATATCCTAGCATATCCTTCTATTTTGTAACATCATACTCCTGGGTGAGACCATAGGGTGGGGGCTTAGGGGTCAAGAATTAGGTCACAATCACTTTAAAGATTTGCAACAAAGTTTTTTAAACATTCATATCTCAACAACCACTGGCCAAAGTTATGACAAACTTTTTTAAACATTCATATCTGAACAACCACTGGCCAGAACCCTTTGATGTTTGGAATATAATTATATTATAGCATATCCTTCTATTCTATAACATCATACCCCTGGGTGAGGCCCTGGGGTGGGGCTTAGGGGTCAAGAATTAGGTCACACTCACTTTAAAGTTTTACGACAAAGTTTTTTAAACATTCATATCTCAGCAATCATTGGCAAGAACTCTTCCATATTTGGAACATAATCATATCATAGTAAAACCTTTCATCACGTAACACTATACCCCTTGGTGAGGCCCTAGGGTGGGGCTTTAGGGTCAAGGTCACACTTACTTTAAAGTTTTACGACAAAGTTTTTTAAACATTCATATCTCAGCAACCACTGGCAATTTGGAACATAATCATATCATAGCATAACCTTTCATTACATGACACTATGCCCCAGGGTCAGACCATGGGGGTTGGGGCTTAGGGGTCAGAAATTAGGACACACTCACTTTAAAGTTTTACATTTAAGTATATCTTCCTTTTTCATGGATGAATTCTTTTAATATTTGTACTGTAGTTAGATGATGGTCCGAAGTTTTACAGAGTACCACCCCCACCCCACTTATTGACCTTGAGGTCAAGGTCATGGACTTAGAAATTTGGGGTTTTTGTTGAAGTATGCTGATAGCATACTGTTCCATAGTGGATGGATTTAGTTTATACTTTATTTATAAACTGATATTAGATACTGGCTTGAGTTTTCACAAAATACTAACCGCATCCTGCTGGATGACCCTGCAGTCAAGGTCATTGAATTTGAATGTTATCTTAAATGTTCTTTTTAGAAATATGTTGATAATACTTGGACATGCATGCATGAAGTTTTATGTAGTGCAAGGCAGAGGAAAAAATGCCTGAGAGATGGGCAAGCAGCAGTTCAGGCGAGCTATGCTGTCAGGCGACAGCTCTTGTTATTCATATATTTACACCTTATTTGTGAACCTCTCTGAGCCGTTTTCATGGTAATTCGTTGTAGAAAAGGCAAAATATGGGTCGAAAAAAAGTAAGTAACGACGTGTTCGGCCATGACGTTAAACAGGCGTCGCCCTGACGTGGCGTCAGTCGAACGTTACAAGAACCAATCAAGACGTTTGTTTACATACGACGCCGCTTGATGACAACGTGACATGGTCAATTGTCATTCATTGGTGTATGAAGCTAGTTGCTCTATTGGATTCATCTGTGGGAAGTCAGTGGCAAGTGTAAATATTTTTTTTTTTTTTTTTTTTTTTTTTACATCTTTACATCTTTATTGTTCACATTTCTAAGCATACATATTCTAAGCATACATATTTATAATCTTGGCAAAGAACATAATTTTGAGGTATGACATAGGACTCCATATGGCATGTGCAACAGATAGGACTTCAGGCAATTGGGTACACTTTCAGGGGAACAAACTCTTCCAATTTCATTTTTGCCTCCCAGCTCAATAGGGGCATGCTCCCAAAGGAAAGAATCCGCTCCCCAGGAAAGAATTTGCTCATGGAGCAAGTTTCCTTGCTCAAGGGGCAAAATCCTTCCCTTATGAGCATATCCCTTTCTAAAAAGGTTTTGTCAGCCAGGAAAGCATACCGGAAGTCACAAAACTTATTCCCTTTTGTAAAAATAGCAAACGATATGGAGGTGCACCCATTTACCTCTATCAACCTGCATACCAGATAATACATTTATCAGGAGCTGTGATTCTTTTTAAGGTATAAAGGTAAGAGCTACCGAGCTGTGGTGGAGGTGTGTAGGAAGGTGTCACAGTTGGAGGAGTTCTGTCGACAAGTCTGTATTAAGCTAGAGTGCTGTCCCTACCTCTTCAGTCCGCTGTTTGTGGATGACAACTGTCCTGAAAATTGTATGCAGCTCACTAAGACCAAATATCGTAAGTTTCTATTTTTGCTGTTTCAGTACTGCATTTTGGTGTCACCTGCATCTAAAATGTCACAGAGGTGTTATAACGATGGGTTTTGAGGTTAATTGTCTTGTCTGCAACTAATAGAAAGTGAAACATAGGTACTGAGATTTTAGTGTTATTGCCATTAACTTTTGTCATGTTTTCTGGTTAAGTTCTCTGTTTTTTGTCTCAATGTGCTTCCATAGATACAGGCTTCCATAGAATTATTGAGAGATAAAGTTAACATAAATGCTATGAAATTTCAGGTATATAGGTACAGTAAGTTAAAGCGGCAGTTTAAAAGTATTTGTTGTTCTAAAAATTGTAACATCGAGTAACAGGGTTTCTGTGAACTTGTGCCTAAAAGTACATTAGGATTAATCTGATGTTGAATTTGAAACATATATAAAGTGAGAATTTTATATGATATTTTGTTTATTTTACAGCATACTCATATGGCTACAAGAAAAAGAAGAAACTCCCTGTAGGAAGGCCCCCTGGAGGTCACACCAATTTAGAAAATGGCCCTAAAATCCCAGCCAAGAGGGGCCGCAAGCGAAAGAGATTCCACCTGATCCATAAGAAATCCCACTCAGTTCCCACACAGAAGCCAGATGAAGAAAACAATGGCGACCAGGAAGAGGGGTCAACTAATGGGGATAATGGGGATGAAGGGTTTATTGATGATGATAGAAGTGGGGATAATGAGGTTGATAATGATGAAGACAATAGTAAGTTGCTCTTTTTGTTTTAATCATTCTTAAAGTGTATGGATTTGCAATCATGGGGTAGCAATTCTGCCATTTTCAGTTTTGCCTTCTGTTACAGTGGGTTCAACTTTAAAGAGTATAACAATCCATCATAAGTTTCCATGTAGGATAGGGAAATCTCACCCGAGGGGTAGGAACTTCAACCAGGGACAATGCTTGCCAAGTCCCTGGTTGAAATTTCGATCCCGAGGGTGAGATTTACCTATCCTACGTGGACTGGCTCATGATGGATTATTTTTCTCCCACTTTTAGTGGATTTTAAACCTCAAGTTGAATATGGCTTCAGAACAGGAAAATTTTAACTTTTTAACCAGTGATCTGAAGAAAATTATGAGCATCCCAGTGTGTTTATCGGGCCTTGAAACCGGTGTAAACACAGTTTGCACCTTAAAAACAAGCAGAAAACACGATATCTTGACTATTTTATCTTCCAGAGGGCAATAACAAAATGCAACTTAGCCTCTCATGTCACTTGCCTTAAGTTTGCTAGTGATGTTTTAGAACAGACTTAGTGACGTCATTAAAATTGAGTGACGTCACAAACCTACATCTGCTATCAAACGTCATCCCACATGCTTGTTTGTCAAATTTGTTCATTTTAAATTAAAATTTTAGTCAAAAATTGAAAAAGTCTGGTTGCTAGTATAAGAAAGATGTTGCCAGGTGTAAGATAGGAGTTTCTTATATGAGCTGAGGGCCTATCTTGTATATGCAAAGCTGGGAGAAAAGAGTTTCCTATTGCTCCATGTTTTATGGAAAAAAAACAGATGGGAGACACCTCCTTTAGCAGAATTTTTGTTGTTGATAAATAAGAAACTTTAGTATTAAACAATCACCAGAGACTCTCCTTACATGGAGATCAGAGATATTTAGTTGATTACATGCCTAGAAATTCTACTGTTTGAAAACATGTTCCTAAATTTCATTACAAAAGGACAAAAGCATTCTGTCTGCCAAGGGTTTTCACAAGGCTTTGGTTTCTGTCCAAAAACCCAGTTCAGTTGTGAAATAATGTTGTGGTCTTAAATCTATAAAGGTTGTCTTTGGAGACTAAGAACACATACAAAAAATATGACAAAGTTTTGGCATTATTAAAAGCAATGTCATTGTAAGCAAGTCACAGTTTAGAGTGAATTTTGATAATGAACACTATGCTATAGCACTGCAAACTGTTTAAATCACTCAAACAACTACTTCTGCTGTTTCAGTACACCCTGGTATATACATGTATAATTCCAACTCAATTTTCTACTGCTAATTTTTTGCAATTTGATTGGTCAAGAGCATACAGAAAACGACATTTATACTTCGATAAATCCCCTGAACCAGAAATCGGGACCTACATGGACTATTTTCTTTGCGGCAGTTTCTAAAATTCTCTGTATAGCTGAAGATAAAAATGACAGAGTTGGAATTATAAGAAATAAATTTTATGGATGTGTAAATGCTGGCGAATCACTCACAAACTTAGCATAAAGCCCTTCAGGCTTTATCCAGTTTGTGAGTGATTCGCCGGCATTTACACATCCATAAAATCCACAAAAATAAAATTCATTCTGATAATACATCCAAAAAATCATTTCTGCTTGAATTGTTTTTCTCCCCCTTTTCTAGGAAGTATCATTCCCACCAAGAAGCCAGGCTTTAAGAGGAAGTACACTCACCATATTCCTGCCCCGTCAGATATTCAGACTAGGGGTGCTAAACTACCTCGCTACAGTTTTGAGAGAAAGACTCACAAAAAAATACTCCTGTCCCACACTAGTCCACCACTGAAGGTCAAACCGAAGCTAGAGAAGTATGAATCTGCAGTCAATTTGGTAGGTACCTAATTTATTTAGTCAATAGATGGGGAGTTCTTCTTCCAAAATTACAGTCCCCAGATACAGTCAGTTCTCGATATCTCGAAGTCGAACTTCTTCCCAAACTACCGATATCTCAAAGTAAATTTTCTGGTACCAGAAAATTTACTTTGAGATATCTGTAGTTTGTGATAACAGATGCTGAAATGTAAATAAAAATAGGAAATATATACTTCGATATAAGAAGATATTTTGAGATATCAGTGTTCGAGATATCGGGAGTCGACCGTATGTAAATTAGTCTTGCTTAATCCAGCTTTTAGAGGGATTTTTCTCTTCCAAAACAATCCTAAATATCTAGGTCCGTCATGCCTGATGGCAGTGGGGGTTAGAAGTCCATGGTATCTTGGGTACAGCATATGAAAGGGGGAGCCCATCCCTCTTCATTTGCTGCCTTATCCTTCCCTGATTCGAAAAAGATACCATATACTAGATAATTTTCGCGGTGTTCCATTTTTCGCGATATTTCACTTGGAAACCGCCACTATAAAAATCGCGAAATAATTTCCTGTTTCTTACAAAGTATCTTCTGTAGACACAGTGTTTATATATTTGTTTGCTTCAGTAATTGCTGGTACTTTTCACTTGAGCCAGTTCTTTCATGGCAGTTGCAGGTTAATGAATGAATTGGCTCAAATGAAAAAGAAGTAATTTTGCTTTTCGCGCATGTTACTAACTGTGAAAATTAAAAATCACGAAAATTAGTGTTTATATTTTTACCCTTAACCCCCAAAAATTTGAACCCGCGAAAATTACCATACCTATTTACTGCTGGGCTGACAGAGAGATGTTTTTAGATGTCAGATGGGGAAGCCTGGGTTTGATCTCATGACCTTCAAGCGACCTTCTGCACCATAACCTAGTCCCTCTAACCACTCGACAACCATAGTGCCTCTTTTGAGAATTAGTAGCAATTAGAATTATCTTCAGATATCTTCTTATCTGGGCCTGTGTCTGAATCTTTGACATAGGGCAGACAAGTGAGATATGCCATGCCCCTGATTAGGACCTTTTTTGTGGGGTAGCTATGAAAGAAATGGTAGCCCATCAATGTGCATTACCCAATTTTAGGGAGTTTTTGCATAATATAAATGTTATACTATTTAAACTGGTACAATTATTTGCATGGGAAAATATAGAGGATCTTACACAAGCGGTCATTTCATATGAAATTTATGAAAGGAGCCTTTGGCGAGTTTCATAAATGTCATATGAAATGACCACAAGTGTAAGATTCTGTTGGTCATATGACCCTTTAAAACGGAATTTTAACGCCTTCAGGCCGGGCCGCGTAGCGCAATCGGTAGGGCGCCTGACTCATAAGTCAGAGGTCCTGGGTTCAAAACCCGGTCTGGCCACATACTTTCGTTTCTCCTTCCGCTGATTCAAGAAGGGCAGTTGTCAGTTACTGGTGAAAGTATGTGCACTTAGTACTGGTCAACCGCTTAGGAGGTCTAAGCCTGCCCAGAAATAGTGTGGTTAGGTTAACTGACCGTCCCGACATTACCTTAGCTGTTTACCGTGGACGTTAAGCATCAAATCAGTCAATCAATCAATTAAAGCTTTCAGACTAAACACTATTTCAATAAGAAAACGCATTGTTGACATGGACGTTGTCAATGACGTTATGTGTATGCACCAAAGTGTTATTACATGTGTGGTCATTCAATTTTTATGACACAACCTTATCCACTGAATAACAGCGACTTCATATGATAAATATGGTTATGAAAAAATGTTACTGGTACAGTTCACCCTCTGTACAACAAAGGCATTTGTTCCCAAAAAATTTTGGCGTTAAACTGAATTTGCTGTTGTAAAGACTGCATATTTAGAACAATTCAGCCATTCCGTGCAAATCAAAATGACGTTTTAAAGAATTCTGCTGTTGTAATGAGTGCCATTGTAAAGAGGGTTGACTGTATACCATAAAAATTGTAAGTATTGGGACAGAGAGGACTAATTGAATAGTGCATACTCAGATCTACACTGTTTTGCTTTCCACCTGCTTTTTAGCTTGCTTGTACGAAAGTACAGGAAGAGTTATTGCACTACCCCAAGCTTGGCATTGGTGACAGCATTGGCAAAATGTTTAAGTTTTACGTTAAAATGTTTTATATGATGGGCAAGGCGTTGTCAGGCAAGCTATCCTGTATGTGGACAGGTCTTGTTTAAGACATATCAAAGCATTTTTAAACCAGACTGTTCCACTTTTACGATAATTACCATAATTATTATTTTAGGTGTCAAAATTCTTAGAATTTTTGTGGTAATATGATATTAAATGTTTACATACTTCTCTTGTAAGCCTCCATCATTAACAAAAGAGATTTATCCAAAATTGCCAAAGAATGATGACCTCCATTCCGATACTAATCCACTGGACTGGTCCGTTGATGATGTCATCAGATTCCTCAAGACCACTGATTGTTATCACCTGGCCAGAATAATCAAAGAACAGGTAAAATTTCTTCAGAATGCTTTTAACCCTTAATGTGCCAAAAAGCAGACGACAAAATTTACATCTGCAGAATTTCAAAAAATGTTTCGTCCAAGCGAATTCAAACACTAGGTAACAAACAGTGATGATTCAGATGAGGTGGCTCATTATGAGCCATCTCATCTGGATCTACACTGTTTGCAAATTTAACTATTTTAATTTTTGGCGCTTTAAGGGTTAATAGCTTATTCTGGGCCCGGTTGTTCAAAGCATCTTTTGCATAACGGGCTCGTTAGGAGGTCAACTCGTTAAGTGTTTATGGCTTTATAATCAAATACACTGATATTTTTTGTTGAAAAAATGTGAGATGCTTTTGCACTGCAAAAGCTTCTCACATTTTTTTAACAAACAATATTGGCATATTTGAAATATTAACATTTGAAATTTTAATGAAACTTTAACTAATGACATTGTTAGTTTTGAACAACCAGCCCCTGGTGTAAACAGATGCAATGATTCTGATTGTTGAACAATAAGTTATCTTATGTTTGAATGGGAAGTACTGATCAAAGTTATTGATAAACAAGATTGGTAAATTCAGATTTGTTTATTTGCAGGTACATGTGATATGTAATTTGTCCTTTTACATAGAAAAAGAAAATATAATCATGATGATATTGATGACAAAGGGAACATGGAGGGTCTAAAAGGTGTCATCAGGTTTAATATAGTACAAGGTGCATTTTGTCATGGTCCAACATAGGGTTGCCATGGTCAAAGAAAAACAATTGGAATCATATGTCAGATTCTTCTCAGATTTGGTTCATTATATCTCTGTAGCACTAATACGGGATACATAAGGATTATGGGTCTTGCTCCTGGGTAGAGCCAGGGATAAATAATTTGGACTTAGTTTACTTTGAAGTTTTGCCTTAAATCTTTTTGATTGCTGCTACCTCTGGAACTACATGTCTCTTTTCCAATTTGTATTAAAATGATATCTCCATAACATTACGTTTGGAATGGAATGTCTTAGGAAGTTGGGTAAGGACTCTGGATGGAGCAAGGGTTCAATAATTAGGACAATATTTGTGAGCCCCTGCTCACTTGCTGTAGTATTATTTTGCATTTTGTTTTTCTTTTCAGGAAATAGATGGGCAAGCATTTATGTTAATGTCATTACCAGCCATCCAAGAACACCTCGACCTCAAACTGGGACCAGCTGTCAAGTTGTGTCATCAGATAGAAAGAGTAAAACTTGTCTTTTTCGAAAAGTTTGCCAAATAACAGAGAGCATATATGTATTTCCATGGATGAGAGGGCAGCTTGCATATATTCCAGATGTGGAAAAATTCAGAACTTTAATAAGAAGAGAGCTGTTTTAGAAAATTCTTTAGAATACTTTGTAATTGAGCTGTGACATGACAAAAGAACAAAGTGGTTGTGCGCCCAGCATAGACTCAGATCAGCCTGGGCATCCACCCAGTCTGATCAGAGTCATCCCTGTTTGCATGGACCCTTAGCTACCCTGTAAGTGCTTAGCACTATGTTGGTTTTCTCATTTTGCAGCTCATATTAGTTCTCCATAAAAACATACTGTATTTCTGTGTGTATTTCCCTTTCGAAACAATTTCCGAAAATCTAAATCTTTTTTTGTGTACTTTTGCAATAATTTTGGATTTTCCCTTCTCAAATCATTTTTAAAAACTCTAAAACTGTCTTGTAAGACAGATTTGGATTGCTAGGGATTGTTCTGATATGGAAGTACCCGTCTTTTAGCCTAAGAAATACAATGTACATTGTTTTGTGGCAACTTTTTAGAATTTCCTCATAGAGGCAGTTCTATTGAATTACTGCAAGTCATTTCTATGGGAAATGTAATGGTCAATTGTAGAACTGTCTTTGTTCACGATTCCATTCTGTTGAGAAAGCTACGCTTCTGTTAAGCATTTATTGTACAGTGCCAAATGTTCTGTTGGTGATGTGTTCAAAGTGCTCAGTAATCAAATTTACTCATAGGATCATTGGATGTTTGCTTGGTTCCAGATTTAAAAAGGTTTTGTTCTACGTATGGTACCAATTTTTTTTTCTACAGTCTTGATTCAGCAACACACAGTCAATGCAAACATTGTATTTATTATTCTGTACATTTCTGAACAAACTTTTAAAAAATTAACAAGATACACAAAATCCAGAATTTCTTTGATGTCAGTGTATATATTTGTGGTGTGTGTGATTGTTGTATGTGTGTGTGTGTTGGGGGGGGGGGGGGGGGGGGGGGGGGGGGGGGGGGGGAGGGGGAGGGCAGCAGAGGGGTCTGTGAGGTGGGAGTGGGTTGAAGAAGAAAACACCCAGCTTATGTTATTATAGATAAGAATTCCTTGTTTAGTTGTTTAGATTTTAGGAATTATTTTAGAAAAAATAAAAAAATCCGGCTCCATAGTATAAAGAAGACAATAATCCTACTCGGACCTAAACTTCATTATATAAGAAACAACAATTGTACTTGGACCAAGCAAGCATCCAGTGAGGAAGGGAAACTATGTCTTTCAAATTATATGTTGATGAAATTGCATAATAAGTGTCCACAATGTTTGTTAAATACATTTCGACAAGGTCATTAATTCTTTTCTGTTATGTATTGGTGTCAGTGCTGTCCGTAGATCTTGTCAATGGTTACCATGACATTGCAGTTTGAGTTACAGAAACCTCCAAGCATGCCTTTATTATAATATTTTTGCGTAGACATAATGCAAAATCAACTAATTTCCAAGGGCTAACTTATTTCCAAGGGCTTAGCCCTTGGAAATAAGTTGATATTGCATTATGTCTACACAAAAAAAGATATATGGTGCAACAAAATCTCTTGTATGCAGTATGTAAGGTAATGTGCTAAAGTATTGGAACATATAAAATAATTAAACTTCCGTTTGTCCCAAATGAAAAAATTTATTAATTTAGTTGTCCCAAAATTTTGGCCATTTACAGTATGTTTTGGTGAAGAGAATGGCATGACATTTGATAGAAGGTTCTTGGTAAAATTTGAATCTGATTAATTATTCTTTTGTTGGTGTCTCGTCTGCAGCTGCAGAAAGTGGGACAAAGGTAACGCTTTCCCGGTGGTGTTGGCGGCAAAGATTTTTGTTTTCATTTCTGATTGATCTAAGCTTCTGAGACTAACAGAATCTATGATTGGGTTGAGGCCGAGACAAGGAAATCTCAGGCTCGTTTTCAGATTATTTAGTCTTACGCGAGCATAAGACTTAAATAATCTGAAAACGAGCCTGAGATTTCCTTGTCAAGGCCTCAACCCCATCATTCATTATTTATCTCACCCATTATATTTCATAAAACAGAACATTTATTGAATACCTTAACTTCTTGTTGAAACCATCCCTATAAACTTCAAGCTAATTTTCTATTACGTTATAACGTGTGTCAATTTCACTTTGTGCATGCATTTTTCATGACTGGCAGTTAATCAGAAATATACAGTGACACTTCCTGTACATCACTGGCTGTCAATTTTTACATTCTGCATGCAATTTACATGACAGGTAGCAAGTGGATTTGTTGAGATTAAGTTTGTAACATGATTGGGCTGTACTATAGCAATGATTGACATTTTGAGACAGCTTTCTGAGCCTAGGCTGAGATAGCAGGCCGAGATAGAAAAAACTCAGACAGCTCTAGAAAGGGGTATTCTTGTCCAATGGGTGAGAAAGAAAAATCTCTGACACCTCTGATCACCTCAAGAGAGGGATATTCTTGAGAAAATGCACTAACAGGCCAGACACAGTAGTCTGCAGAGTTCTTGTTGACCTTGTTTTTGGTGCAATACTTGCAGTTTGTTGGTTGTATGTCAACTAGTTTAACTAGTGATGTTCAGTATGTGTGTATAGATGTTAGTCAGGCTGTAGTTCAAATCAGTACTGAACAGATTTGTGGATAAGAGAATATTAAGATGTGTAATTATTCCTCCATGTTTTTCTGCCATGTAATAGAACTTTTTTATGTGACTTTCTGTTTGCTTCCCCTCAGGAGGGAGCCCATCTAAAGAGGTGTGTATCCTTAAAGGAAAGAATTTAGGACTAAAGAATTTCTTCCAAAGAATTTAGGACTAAATAATTTCTTCCATTTGAAGATATACACCCTCAAATGTTTAAATAAATTCCATATTTTTCATAAATCAATATTAAAAGTACTTTAATCAGCAATATTTTCAAATATTGTCAATAAATGGGAGAATATTTTTCTGTTGACATTACATTTTGTTGTATCTTATATCTTTTAACAGATCTTTGAAATTTCCAGTTTCAGATGAGGAGGGCTTATTGCTTAAAATTTATCGGCCATGTTTTTGATATAACCATCCAAGAAATATCTGTCTTTACACTTAAAGCAAAGCACCAAAAAAGTAAAGTTTTTAAATTTTAAACAGTGTAGATCCAGATGAGGCAGCTCATAATGAGCTGCCTCATCTGGATCTACTCTGTTTGCCCTCTAGTCTTTGAATTCAGGCTGTAGTTCAAATCAGCAATGAACAGATTTGTGGATAAGAGGATATTAAGATGTGTAATTTCACCCCCATGTTTTTCTGCCATTTCCATTATGGGAAACATTTTTTGTGACATTCTGTTTGCTTCCCCTCAGGGGGGAGCCCATCTTAAGAAGTGTGTATGTTTAAAAGAAAGAATTAGTGCCTAAAGAATTTCTTCCATTTAAAGATATACACCCTCAAATATCTAAATAAATTTCATATTTTTCATAAATCAATATTTAAAGTACTTGAAGCAGCAAAATTTTCAATGGGAGAATATTTTTTTTTGTTGAAATTATGTTTTGTTGTATCTTATAATCTTTTATCAGATCTTTGAAATTTCCAGTTTCAGATGAGGAGAGCTTATTGCTTAAAATTTATCGGCCATGTTTTTGATATAACCATCCAAGAAATATCTGTCTTTACACTTAAAGCAAAGCACCAAAAAAGTAAAGTTTTTAAATTTCAAACAGTGTAGATCCAGATGAGGCAGCTCATAATGAGCTGCCTCATCTGGATCTACTCTGTTTGCCCTCTAGTCTTTGAATTCAAAATAAAATATAGCTTGGATGAAATTTTTTTTTTTATATTTTGCCTACTTAAATTTTGATGTTTGCTTTGTTGGATGCTTTAAGGATGAAACTTATATTTACATGTATATTTACAAGCTTGCTATCTCATGTTTAAAAAAAGATGAAGGGAAAATCTTTTAATGAATTTTGTATTAAATGATCTGTTTTGATGGGTTGTTTTTTGTATGAGAACAGGATTTGTATATCCTGTCAAGAGAGATGTTTACACCGTTTGTTTTTTCTCTAATACATTAAAATTAAGTAAATCTAACAAATTTAGCATCTCTGCAAATGAAGGATTTTTTTCCGGCAGAAATATGCATCAAGGCTTTATTGCTTTTGAAAGCAACAAAGTTTTGTTTTACCGTTTCTGGTAAGATCATGTGAATTCCTCTGGATGTTTGGTACATGTAATGTTTATATAATATTTTGTAAATTTAACTAAAACTGTCAAACCACATATTTTGGGCCCCGTTGTTCAAAACTAACATTGTCGATAGTTAGAGAGAGTTAAAATTTAAAACGTATTGTAGGCAGAAACACTGCCGTTTTTTTGCCAAAAACGTGAGGAGCTTTTGCACTGCAGAAGCTCCTTAATTTTTTTTTAGCAAAAACACAAACTTCAGTTGATTTTGCAAGAACTGTGAGAGTTAACAAATCCATGACTAATGACTTTGTTAAGCTATAGATCATTTGAAAAACTGTGCCCTGGCTGTCCTTAGACCAGACATCCTTATTGTCTTCCAGCATACCCACTGAGTGCCGTTTGCTAGATACCATCAGTTTGTCTGTCTGTATATTCTACACAACAGACTAGGATTTCCAATGCTCTGATCAATTTGATATGCATTTTACCATCAAAATTCTAAAAACTGAAAATTGGAAGAAACTGGAAAAGTTTGGTTTTACAGTGTAACAATGAGTCCAAAAGATGCAACTGGTATGGCAAGCAGTGTTGATCCTGACCAGGAGCAGTCTGATCTGGGTCAGCAACCTGTCTGAATACTTAAAATTTTTGTGGTACTTTTAGATTGTCTGTTTGTATGTTTCCAACTTTGGATTTCCACTGCTCTGATCAATTTGATATCCATTTCAACCCATTCCATGCAGGATACCCCTTTAGGGGTATCTGGGCAAACAGTTTGGATCCAAATCAGGCCCCACAAAAGTGGGGCCTGATCTGAGATCCAAACTATTTGCTGCCTAGTTAGTTAGACCAATATTGTCAAAATATTCTTGACTTTTGATGCAGACGACAATTTCAGCAGAGGACAAAAATTACCCAGAATGCAATGGGTTTAAAGATGAGTACATGTATGTTTTCTGAACAAGAGACATTTTTTCTTTGTTTTTAGCTGGCCTGCATGAACATAGAGTTGTCAGAAGAGTTGTTGTCTGTCCAGTTCCAGTGTGTAGGTTGGTTTTGGCCTTTACATTTCTGTGGCCTCGTTAAAGCCAGCTTTACTGTGCCAGGGCAGCTTTTGTTTACTTTTATTTATTTGTGTTTTGTTAATGTTTCAAATGTTCAGTATTATGATGATACTATTTCAACGTAACATATTTGGGCTGCGACATGACAAAACCTACAAAGTTACATGTGCACCCAGCAAAGACTCAGATCAGCCTGGGCATCTGCCCAGTCTGATCAGAGTCTTTGCTGTCTGCATGGAGCTAGCTTAGACTCTTAGCTACCTTCTAAGCACACAGCTAAAACTCTGATCAAGCTGGACAGATGCTCAGTCTGATCTGAGTGTACGCTGGGTGAACATGCCTTTTTTTGGTTTCATCATTTCATGGCTCATATACACTGGTTAAATAGATTTCATTTAAGGTATCTGGGTACACAACTTTTTTTTTATACCACTTTTTCAAAGGGAGACAACTTTTGTGACTTCCTGTTTGCTTTCCTGGATGTTGAACCTTTCCAAAAGGGATCAGTTCTTAAAGGAAAGAATTTGCACCTATGGGAGCAAATTCTTTCCTTTAAGAGCTACTTTTTATGGAGAAGGGGGCAAAAATGAAAATTAAAGAGTTGCTTCCCCTGTAAGTGTGTCCATTTATTATAAGGAATAGAGGATCTGAGATCCAAACTATTTGCTGCCTAGTTAGTTAGACCAATATTGTCAAAATATTCTTGACTTTTGATGCAGACGACAATTTCAGCAGAGGACAAAAATTACCCAGAATGCAATGGGTTTAAAGATGAGTACATGTATGTTTTCTGAACAAGAGACATTTTTTCTTTGTTTTTAGCTGGCCTGCATGAACATAGAGTTGTCAGAAGAGTTGTTGTCTGTCCAGTTCCAGTGTGTAGGTTGGTTTTGGCCTTTACATTTCTGTGGCCTCGTTAAAGCCAGCTTTACTGTGCCAGGGCAGCTTTTGTTTACTTTTATTTATTTGTGTTTTGTTAATGTTTCAAATGTTCAGTATTATGATGATACTCTTTCAACGTAACATATTTGGGCTGCGACATGACAAAACCTACAAAGTTACATGTGCACCCAGCAAAGACTCAGATCAGCCTGGGCATCTGCCCAGTCTGATCAGAGTCTTTGCTGTCTGCATGGAGCTAGCTTAGACTCTTAGCTACCTTTTAAGCACACAGCTAAAACTCTGATCAAGCTGGACAGATGCTCAGTCTGATCTGAGTGTACGCTGGGTGAACATGCCTTTTTTTGGTTTCATCATTTCATGGCTCATATACACTGGTTAAATAGATTTCATTTAAGGTATCTGGGTACACAACTTTTTTTTATACCACTTTTTCAAAGGGAGACAACTTTTGTGACTTCCTGTTTGCTTTCCTGGATGTTGAACCTTTCCAAAAGGGATCAGTTCTTAAAGGAAAGAATTTGCACCTATGGGAGCAAATTCTTTCCTTTAAGAGCTACTTTTTATGGAGAAGGGGGCAAAAATGAAAATTAAAGAGTTGCTTCCCCTGTAAGTGTGTCCATTTATTATAAGGAATAGAGTCAAAAACAACTGTTGGCAGTCAATTGCAAGGTAGCATAGAGCAAAAATGATACATGTATATCTACTTACAAATACGAAGAGTATTAGTAATTACAAAAAATCATCAGTTTTAATAGCTGAACTGTTTCGATTTTCGAACACTGATATCTCGAATTACCCTCCAAGTACCCTCTTATATCAAAGAATATAATTTGAAAAACATTTCCTAATTTTTATGACGTTACAACTCCTGTTATCTCAAACTACTGATCTTTCGAAGTAAATTTTCTGTGACCAGAAAATTTACTTTGAAATATCAGTAGTTTGAAATAAACTATTTATTTATTTCATTATAACTGTTATAGCAAACTACTGATCTTTCAAAGTAAATTTTCTGGGAACAGAAAATTTACTTTGAGATATCAGTATTTTGAGATAAACTTTGAGATATCAAGAGTTGACTCTATTATCGATACCCTTCCTTTTCTGTTGCTGTGATTGAATTTTGTATGAAAGGTTAAAATTGTCTTATTGTGATAAAACTGTTTTGTCAAAACAATGACATTAAAATGTGATAAAATTGGCTAATTTGTTGTTTTATATTATTCCACAATTATTCAGTTGTAATAAGACAGCTTTGAAATATTTTAGATTGTTTGGTAAGGATCATTTTTTTCCTTCCAAAAAAAAAACCCCAAAAAATCTAAATCTGTCTTATAAGACAGATCCGATTCATGCCGTGTACATGCTCTTAGAGAATTGACCCCGACCGACCCGACTTACTGCTATATAAACTCGGGTTGCTCGGGGTATCGATTTCACATGTGTTTCTAATGAAACCGGTCGTATAATCCTCTGGTATACCAATAAATGATACAGACTTATACAGTTTCGCAGTAGTGCCCCAGGTGGTGAAGATAACGCTGTTAACACATTTTCTCTAGTTAAAGGTAAAACATAAATATCCCACATCCTTATCTTGATATAAACTAGAAAATCGAAATCCTCGTTAAAAGTTATGTTGTTTAGGCCTTTTGAACAGATTTCTACGTTAAAATTTAAGCGTTTTGTAATAAAACAATTTTATAATGGCGCGGGAACCAGCGAAACAGCACTCCCTGGCTTACAGCCTTCTTAAGAAAATAGTTCCAGTTGTATTGCAAACTTAATTTCGTATGATAGTTCAAAAATATATCTTCAAACACACTGACTGTATTTAGAATAAAAGTAGACAAAACCTTTATAATTGGATATGCGATTTTTTAGTGTATTTTATGAGAGCGTTCTTCCAGCGGCGCACTAATTCCGTGAATCAGGTTTCAGTAACACTGCTGATAAAATATTATAAGCTTGAATTACCTGTATTATTAACCGGGAACCATTTATTGGAAAAAAGTAGTTCACAGAGTATGTTTAGCTGATACCTGCAGCGTCCAGATAATTAGGGGATGGCTGAAACATCTGGTCTGATTATCAGTTAGGCATAAATTTTAGGTTATTTTTCTCTAAGAGGATGTACACATCATGTTTTGGGGTTGTTTGAGAAGGAAAAAGATCATCTTACAGCAGAATTACAGAATACTGGTTTAGATATGTGGGGCCATTCTCCAGGGGGAAACCACCATCTTATAATGGAATAAATAGTAGGCTCAGCATATGAAGTATGTGGAGTACGGTAATGTGCATATATATTGGGACACCTAAAAATAATGAATTTTCCATTTGGAACAAATGGAAAATTTATTATTTTAGGTGTCCAAATACTTAAGCACATTAGGGTAGATAGTAAAATTTGTCTTTCTGTCCATTCGTCCATCTGTCTGACTGTGTTCATTCTGTTTTCATCCATCAGTTAAATTCATGTAAAAGGTGTATGGATACACATCCATGTTTTCCACCTTTTTAGCTCCCCTGAGTCAGGGGCTCCAGGGGAGCTTACAGGATGGTAGTCTCTGGCGTCTGATGTCCATCTGTCCATTGTCAGCATTTTCAAATGACTTCTCCTCTGAAACTATTGGGCCAGTTTCATTTAAATCTCGCCGGGCAGCGTAGCGCAATCGGTAGGGCACCTGACTCATAAGTGAGAGGTCCTGGGTTCGAGACCTGGTTTGGCCACATACACTTTCATTTCTCCTTCCGCTGATTCAAGAAGGGCAGTTGTCAGTTACTGGCAAAAGTATGTGCACTTAGTACTGGTTAACCCCTTAGGAGGTCTAAGCCTGCCCAGGAATAGTGTGGTTAGGTTAACTGACCATCCCCAACATGACCATAGCTGTTTACCGTGGATGTTAAACAATAAATCAATCAATTCATTTAAATTTCATATGCACCCTTCAGGCAAAGAGGGAAAAAAAAGTCTTATTAATTGGTCTAGGTCGCATGACGAAGATGGCTGCCATTCCCATATATGGTAAAAACACTAAAAAATCTCCAGAACCACTGAGCTTAGTGCCTTGAAGCTTTGTATGTAGCATCTGGGACACTAGTAGTATAAGTATATATAAATGATGACCCTGGGTTGACCTTGACCTATTTTATGACACAGTCAAATTTGGTCCCTTAGTTTTTTTAATGGGAAAAGAAGAAAAAAAATGCATTTTTCTGTTCTCTGTGATATGGAACTGGGGTGAAATTCAACCCCTAAGAATTCTAGAGGTCAAGGTCATTTAGTGACCTTGGCCAAAGGTAACTTGTCCGTCCTCTGTTAACATTTCAAAAGGACTGCTCCTCTGAAACTTCTAATAGACAAAATAAACAACTGAGCCATGACATGAGAAAACCAACAAAGTGGTTGTGCGCCCAGTGCAGACTTAGATCAGCATGGGCTTCAAGCCAGTCTGATCAGACTCTTCGCTAAGGGCTTAAAGGGTAGCTAAGGGTCTGAGCTAGCTCCATGTCAGCAAAGATTCTGATCAGACCGCTTCTCTGAAACCACTACACCTATGGTTCTCAAATTTCACACTGAGCATGATAGACTACAGGGCTTCAGAATTATAAAATTCAGGCAGGTTAAGAATCCAAGATGGCTGTCATTACTAAAACTAGAAAAACTACAAAATACATTTTCTCCAGAGCCGCTGGGTATATTTGGCTCAAAATTTGTATTTAATATCAGTGGGATCTTGGTGTTCAAATTTGTCCAAAAAAATCTGTAGCAGAATTAGGTCACAGTTTTGCACAAATGTAAATATCTCAAGAAAGATGAATGGAATATGGTCAACTTTAATCAGAATGATACTTAGATGGAGTTTATTTAGATATATACAACTGGACCATCCAATTTGGCCGCCAGCTGCTGTTACCAAAAATAGTAAAACACGAAAAATGACTATCTAAAGAACCCATGAACGGATTTTGACCAAGTTTGTGTAAGAATGATCCTTGCGTGATGCTATTTCAACTGTTTTACTTTTGCAGATTGACCAACAAATATGGCTGCCATTCACCATTACTAAAAATGGCTACAAACATGAAATTCTTTGGAAATTTTGTCCATTGTATTTCAACCTCCAGTGAAGGGAAAGGGTACATGGACAGGTCTTGTGCAGTGTCTAGCTGTTTAGCAGTGCTACCCCACTCATAACCATTTCACCAAAAGTCTATTATCAAGAGCACAAGTAAAGCTGTCAGAAACACTTTTTATTGGAGTTAACCTTCATATTATTGAATATATAGGCATGCCTGAAATCATGTTATAATGAGTGAGAATGGACGAGCAAGAACATATAATTTGTGTTCGTATTCATATGCAAACACATAAAATTTCTGTTTGTACCCATTTGCAAAAACTTGTTATTTCTGTTTGTACTCATATGCAGATACATATTATTCTGTTTGTACCCATATGCAGGAACATTTACTTTCTGTTGAACTCATATGCAGGAACATATAATTTCTGTTTGTACTCATATGCAGGAGCATTTACTTTCTGTTTGTACTCATATGCAGATACATATTATTCTGTTTGTACACATATGCAGGAACATTTACTTTTTGTTGAACTCATATGCAGAAACAATATTCCTAAATATGGGTACAAACACAAATTATTTTCCTAAATATGGGTACAAACAGAAATGATATTACTTTCTGTTTGTACTCGTATGCAGATACATATTCTGTTTGTAACTATATGCAGGAGCATTTACTTTCTGTTGAACTCATATGCAGAAACATATAGTTTCTGTTTGTACCCATATGCAGGAACATTTACTTTCTGTTGAACTCATATGCAGAAACATTTAATTTCTGTTTGTACCCATATGCAGAAACATATAACTTCTTTTTGTACTGATATGAAGAAAAATATAAAAATGTAATTTCTGTTTGTACTAATATGCAGAAACAAATAACTTCTGTTTGTATTCATATGCAGAAACATATAACTTCTATTTCTACTCTTAAGCAGAAACATAATTTCTGTTTGTTCCTATATGCAGAAACATATAATTTCTGTTTGTACCCATATGCAGAAACATATAATTTCTGTTTGTACCCATATGCAGAAACATATAATTTCTGTTTGTACCCTTATATAGAAACAGGTACTTTCTGTTTGTACCGATATGCAGAAAAAATATAATTTCTTTTTGTACACATATGCAAACATATGCTAAATCATATAGTGTTTAAACTCATATGCAGAAACATTTAGTTTCTGTTTTTACCTATATGCAGAAACATATAATTTCGTTAGTACACATATGCAGAAACATATAATTTCTGTTTGTACTCATATGCAGAAACATATAATCTCGTTTTTATCCATATATGCAGAAACATATAATTTCTCTTTGTACTCATCTGCAGAAACATATAATTTCTGTTTGTTCCTATATGCAGAAACAAATAATTTCGAGTCGTATCCATGTGTTGAAACAACAACAATAACTTAGTTTGATTTCCATTTCTCGCTTTTCGATATTCAACCTCAAATACCGAAAAGCGAAAAGCAAAAAAAAATGACATTCCCCATCATGATGAAGATCGAAAAACGAAAACAAAAATAATTTGGACTTTCGCCATTATGAAAAAGCGAAAAGTATTTTTTTTTACATTCGCCTCCATGTTCAGTATTGTAAAACAAAAACAAACAAAAAAAATGACTTTCGCCATTTTGATGAATATCGTAAAACACGAAAAGCAAAATAATTTTGACATTCGATATTATGATGAATATCGAAAAGCAAAAATAAAAAAAATAATAATTTTGACATTCGCCTCCAGGTTCCATATCGAGCTAGAAATTGTGTTAATGAAACACCATGTCACTAAGTGTATGCTCGCCTTAAAGAAGGTTCATCCCATAATGTTTAAGTTAGAAAGAAGTATAACTCTACTCAGTATTTATAGAATTGGCTAAAAGCCAATCAGATCATCACCCTGGTTCATCACAATGTTTGCTTGCTTAATATTCATAAGTTGAAAACAAAAAGACGAAATGTGCTCAAAAGGCGATCGGTTCATCATCATTTTAATCTGTAACTGAGGCAAATATATGGAGCCTAGCTTAAGTGGTTCTTCCGATATTTTGTTCACAAGCTTGTACCTATTCTGAATGCCTTTCACGGTCCTAAAAGGAGAATAACGAAATCGAAAATTACGAAATATGCTCAAAAGTTAATCTGTTAATGTAACTGCATGCCAAATATAAATATACCATGTTCATATTGTACACACGTATGTTTGTTATAACCTCACATGTCTGTATAGACTTGAGTGTAATAAAGTATATGTTCGTTCGTTCGTAAAAACATGCTAGCTTAAGCGGATCTTCAGATATCTTGTTATCAAGGTTATTCCTATATATAATACTTATGTTAGAAAAGGGGGAATAACTCAACCAGAAATTTTCAATATATGCTCAAAAGGACTACGTGCATTAAGGCCCAAAAATGGCCCCCACCCGAAGTGACTCATATTAGTTGATATAATAGCTGTGTTATTCCCCTAAATAAAACTGATATGGATTTTCGTGACAGACATTCTATATGGGGACAAAACGGGGTCAAAGGTTATGACCCTTAAGCCGTTCTCTATACCAGAAAAATGACATTGTTGTGTGTATCTTTGAATCATGTAATTATATTTTTCTTTTTGAATGAGTTTTAATTATACACCCGGCATATGAAGTATTTCAGGAACATGTATACTAAGTTTTGTCCTTTTGTCCATGTGGTCATGTTTTAGCCTATTTGTTCATCCATCTGTCTGTCCGTTTATCAATTTTTACTTCAAAGTTATGTATTAAACAATTTTGATTGTTTATATCTCTGGTACCGTATAACAGTTCTATTTCATATTTGAATCATGATATCTTTATAGCATAAGCTTTGATATAGAGTATCTAAGATCCACAGTAAGGCCCCTGGGACAAAGCCCGGGTCAATAATTAGGACTTAGACATTTTCATCATGTGAAAGTTTTGCATTGAATGTTTTTGGTTTTTGGTTGCTCATATCTCTTTAACTGCATGCCAGCTTCTTTTCATACATGGTTCATAGTATCTCGGTGTAGGAGCTGCTTTGGCAAGGGATATATAAGCCCCAGGGTTTGGCCCCTGGATAAAGCCAGTGATCGATAATTAGGGCTTAGGCATCCGTAATAGATGTTTGCTTATAATGTCAGTATACTAGAATGAAGCCTTTTAATAGGAGATAGCGGGAATCCCCGGAGTGACGTCATCCGATGATCACGTGGGTAGATTGGTTGGCAAAAAGATAGCGACAGACAGTGGTCTTCTATGGAATTTTGCTGAAAATTAACCTCTGAAAAACGTAAAATATAGTTTAGAAAGTTGCGAATAAATAGAAACCGATAAAACCAGTGCAAATATTGTTTTAATCGCTTGTCGCGCGAAAAAAGAGAGTTTTTAATATTATTTAAAGTTATTTAATTACTCGACATACATTGACTCGCTTCGGAACAGGACTTTTTCTCTTAATATATTTGACTTAAAAAGAATAATAAATAAATGAAATAAAAATACAATAAATCATAGGTACTAAAGATCAGTATTTTAACCTTTGTTATGAATATGGTGTTTAATTTGGTGTAAATATTTTCTTTTACCATGACTTTGCAGTTTTTAGATGTTTACTAGGTTTTAAATAAACAAGTTGTTTACATTGTACTTTAGAACATTCTGGAATAACTATTTTTAGTACTGAGAAAATATTAGACCTTTCTGTTGTAAACATTAAGAATCTTCTGGTATGAAATTATGTCAGAATTGAGTACTTTTTGGTAAGATCTATTTTTGGTTAGTTCCGGAATGTTCCTAGATAGTATATAAAGAAGTCAGATTTTCATTTAAAATCATCTTTGTAAGTTTCACCAGTCTATAGTTAAATAAGTTATACTGGAATTTAAACATACTGGATTACTTTTGTGACTATTGGAAATATTCATGTGCTCATACAGACTTTATTTTCTGGGATCAGAAATTATTAAAGGACTTGTGTTTTAAATTCTGAGGGACATTCAGACAAAAATAAGGTATCGTTAATTACATATTTTCTTGATTAATTAATGACTGTTTTATTTTGATGTACAAGTAAATAAATTTTGTTAAGTTTAAAAACAGGCTTGTTGCTGGTTTACTTCCATCTTTTTGTTACCTCCGCCAGGTCGTAAAAAATTGGGGGCTCGTCCGGGATTGAAATTTCTTGTGCATCAAATAATTTTGAATTTAAAAAAAAAAAAAAAAAAAAAAAGTTTTCACTGTTTGCTATTCAAATAAGTTTAGCCAGCAAAAAGCTATCATGTCCTTTGATCTTGATAAATTCATTGCTGCGCCTTCTCAGGAGCTGCTGAACTTGGCCAAAAAGACAGATTTATTGGATATTGCAGCACATTATGAATTATCTTCAGTCAAAAGGTCTATGTTGAAACATGAAATTAAGAATATTTTGATTCAGTTCTTTGTTGATGAGGAAATTTTTGATTCCTCTGCAACCTCTCACATTCTCGTCACTCAAACTGATTTGCAGATGAGAGAATTAGAAATTCAAAGACAAATTGAAATAGAAAAATTAAGATTGGAGCATGAAGAAAGAGTAAGGATTGAAAAAGCTGAGCGTGAGGAAAGAATTAGGCTTGAAACATTAGAACGAGAAGAAAGGTTGCAGAAACAAACATTAGAACATGAAAAATTAAGGTTAGAAATGGAAGAACGAGAAAAAGAAAAAGAAAGAGAAATGCAAAAAGAAAAATTAGAAAAGGAAGAAAGAATTGAAATAGAAAAGGAAAAATTAAAATTTGAAAAAGAAGAAAAAGAGAGAGAAAGACAATTTCAAATTAAAATGAAAGAAATTGAAATACAAGACAAGGCTAAATCAAAATCTTTGCCTTTGGACTCAACCAAAGTTTTTGATGTTACTAAACACATCAGACTCGTTCCTCCATTTCAAGAAAAAGAAGTTGATAAATATTTTCTTCACTTTGAAAAAGTAGCTGAAAATTTGAAATGGCCAAAAGAGCATTGGACTTTGCTTCTTCAGAGCGTTGTGATCGGCAAGGCTCGTGAAATTTATACTCAACTTTCTCTTGAGCAGAGCTCAGATTATGACAAAGTAAAAGAAGATATTCTTAAGGCTTATGAGTTGGTCCCTGAGGCTTACAGGCAGAAATTTAGGAACTGTAGAAAAGAAAATGACAAAACTTATGTTGAATTTGCTAGGACAAAAGAGCAGTTATTTGATAGATGGAGCTCATCAAAGAAAGTAGGCTCTGATCATGGTAAACTAAGACAGCTCATGCTTGTTGAAGAATTTAAAAGGTGCATTAATTCTGACATTAAATCATTTTTAGATGAAAAGGAAGTCGAAACGTTAGAGGCAGCAGCTCGTTTGGCTGATGATTATGCTTTAACTCATAAGACTTCTTTTGTACACAAGGCTTTTCCTAAAAAGACCTTTTTCCCTCAGTCAGGTCCAAAATTCAGTCCCAGTAATCCATCTGGCAATTCCAGTCCCTCATATACTCCAAAACCAAAACCCCCTGGTGAAAACAAAGGTCAAAATCCCTTATCTCAGCCCATTTGTAATTATTGTAAGCAAACAGGACATATAATTTCTGAATGCTTACTTTTAAAGAGGAAGAGAGAAAAACAAGAGGGTCCAAAACCCACAGGTCTTACCTCTTTACGGTCAATGCCACAGTCTTGTGTTCAGGATCAAATTCCTATTCAGGCCAAAATTTCTGAGACTGATTCTGTTATGGAGATTTATGAACCATTCTTATCAGAAGGTTTTGTGTCACTAAATTGTGACTTTGCCCAGTCTACCCCTATTACTATCTTACGAGATACTGGAGCTTCTCAATCCCTTATTTTGGCAGATACCCTGCCATTTTCTGAGAAGACTTCTTCTGGGACAAGTGTCCTTATTCAGGGAGTAGAATGTGGATTTGTTAATGTACCGCTTCATAACATTTATTTGTCCTCAGACTTAATTTCTGGTCCAGTGGCTGTTGGTATTAGACCTTCATTACCTTTTAAAGGTGTTCACTTATTGTTAGGCAATGACCTAGCAGGAGATAAGGTTGTGGTTAATCCACTTTTGACCAACACTCCTTGTGTTGATCAACCGCCTGACCCCATTGAGCAGGAAATTCCTGACCTTTACCCTTCGTGTGCTGTCACTAGGGCTATGGCAAAGAAAGCCATATTGAATGATGAGAATCAGGACATTGATTTAACTGATACTTTTATAGGTCAGTCTTTTAATGATGAGATTTCAAAATCTCTTTCGCCCAGCCTGTCTGACATGCAGACAGACTTTACACACAACTCATCTGTGTCCATCACGGATCGCTCTCCTTCATTTTCAAATGACCAAGGTAATGACCTGCTGTCAAGGTCACAGCTTTGCAAAGAACAACACAGTGATCCTGAGATCTCACCTTTATTTGAAAGGGTTTTAGATGAGAATGACATGTCCCAGGTTCCTGTTTGCTATTATGTCAAAAATGACATTTTGATGAGAAAATGGTGTCCTCCTGATGTCTCAGCAGAAGACGAGTGGACTGTTAACCACCAAATTGTGGTTCCAAGGGTTTATCGCCCTGAAATTTTAAACTTAGCTCACGAAACTCCCTTGTCAGGTCATTTAGGTGTAAACAAGACCTATCACAAGATTCTTAATCATTTCTACTGGCCAGGGTTAAAATCGGATGTTTCTAAACATTGCAAATCTTGCCATACATGTCAAATGGTAGATAAACCTAATCAAACTATCCCTAAAGCCCATTTGCAGCCAATTCCTGCATTTGAGGAACCTTTTAGCAGAATAATTATTGATTGTGTAGGTCCTTTACCCAAAACAAAGTCAGGTTGTGAATATCTTTTGACCATAATGTGTGCTTCCACACGTTTCCCAGAAGCCATTCCACTTAGGAATATCAAGACAAAGACTATAGTTAAGGCTCTTGTGAAGTTTTTCACATTTGTAGGTCTCCCTAAATCTGTCCAGTCAGATCAAGGATCTAATTTTATGTCAGGAATATTTCAGCAAGTGATGCATGAATTAGGCATTAAGCAATATCGGTCATCAGCATATCATCCTGAAAGTCAAGGTGCCTTAGAACGATTTCATCAAACACTGAAAAACATGATCAGATCTTACTGCTTTGACACTGAAAAGGATTGGGATGAAGGCATTCATTTCCTGTTATTTGCAGCTAGGGAATCCGTACAAGAATCACTTGGTTTCAGCCCATTTGAGCTTGTTTTTGGTCACACAGTTCGTGGACCACTGAAACTTTTGAAAGAGAAATTTCTTTCTGATGATAACAGTTCTTTGAATTTGCTTCAGTATGTTTCTGACTTCAATAACAGATTGTCAAAAGCCTGTGAAGCTGCTCGGTACAATCTCAAATCAGCTCAAAACAAAATGAAATTTCATTATGATGAAAATGCCAGGGAAAGAAATTTTAAACCTGGAGAGAAGGTACTTGCTCTTTTGCCAATTCCTGGCAGACCTCTGCAGGCCAGATATTACGGCCCTTACACTGTTGACAAAAAGCTTAGTGAAGTAAATTATATCATCAACACACCTGGGAGGCGCAAGGATAAACAGTTATGTCATATTAATATGTTGAAAAAGTACATTGATAGGGATAATTCAGTTGTTTCACCAATAAGTGTAGTAAATTCTGTCCCTCAAGAGCAATCTGAAATGGACTCTGAGGATATGAACTTTATAAAATCTGATCCCTCATCATCAAAACTCCAGAATTCTGACATCTTAAAGGATCTCGACCAGAAACTGTCACACCTGGATCCAGTCAAGAGACTTGAACTGAAACAGTTAATTCTTGAATATGAGCACTTATTTCCGGACATTCCAACCAGGACTGACAGAATCTTTCATGATGTTGACATTGATGGCGCAAAGCCTGTGAAGCAACATCCTTATCGAATGAACCCTGTGAAGCAACAGTATCTCAGGGAAGAAATTAAATATTTGCTGGAAAATGATTTTATAGAACCCAGTCAAAGTGACTGGAGTTCTCCTTGCATTCTGGTGCCAAAACCTGATGGAACTTTTCGCATGTGTACAGACTATCGAAAAGTTAATTCTGTGACTAAAACGGATACATTTCCAATCCCACGTATTGATGACTGTATTGATCAAATTGGACAAGCCAAATATGCTACTAAATTTGATCTTCTGAAAGGATTTTGGCAAATTCCTTTGACAGACAGAGCTAAGGAGATTTCGGCATTTGTTACACCAGATGGACTCTATCAGTATAAGGTTATGCCATTTGGTATGAAAAACTCTCCAGCAACGTTTCAGAGACTTATAAATAGCTTGACATCTGATCTGGGTGGTTGTAAAGCATACATCGACGATGCAATCATCTTCAACGATGAATGGAAACTACATCTACAGACTATCAGAGAATTCTTTCAAAGACTTAGTGATGCAAAATTGACAATCAATTTAGCAAAAAGTGAATTCTGTCACGCAAATTTGACATTTCTAGGACATGTAGTGGGTCAAGGTCAGGTAAAACCAGTAGAAGCTAAAGTGGAGGCTATCTCGGATTTTCCTGTACCTACATGCAAGAGACAACTGATGCGCTTTCTTGGTATGGCAGGATATTATAGGAAGTTCTGTGGTAACTTCTCTGTTATTGCAGAACCCTTGACAACTTTACTAGGTAAAGGAAAAAAATATATTTGGAATGAAGACTGTCAAAAGTCCTTTGATAAGTTAAAGGCCATACTTAGGAGTGCTCCAGTTCTCTTAGCACCAGACTTCAACAAAGCATTTAAATTGGCGGTAGATGCTAGTGACGTTGGTGCAGGCAGTGTTTTGGTTCAGGAAGATAATGATGGTGTGGATCACCCTGTTTGTTACTTTTCTAAGAAGTTTAACAAACATCAGAGAAATTACTCTACTATTGAAAAAGAGTGTTTATCTCTCATCTATTCAGCAATTTGAAGTGTACTTATCTTCTTCAGCCACACCAATTGTTGTCTTCAGTGATCACAATCCACTGACCTTCATTCATAAAATGAAGAACAAGAATCAACGGTTACTCAGGTGGAGTCTCATGTTGCACGAGTACAATCTTGACATCAGACATATCAGAGGAAAAGATAATATTATCCCAGATGCACTTTCAAGAGCCTAAATTTGGCTATTACTACATGATGTCTGGATTAGTACTGATATATATACAGTGTATAAGCATTAAACTTAATTTTGTTTCATAATAATAGGTCATAAGGCAAAAGAAAGCTTTATTTCATAAAACTTTCTTTTCCTTGAAGAGGGGAAGTGTTATGAATATGGTGTTTAATTTGGTGTAAATATTTTCTTTTACCATGACTTTGCAGTTTTTAGATGTTTACTAGGTTTTAAATAAACAAGTTGTTTACATTGTACTTTAGAACATTCTGGAATAACTATTTTTAGTACTGAGAAAATATTAGACCTTTCTGTTGTAAACATTAAGAATCTTCTGGTATGAAATTATGTCAGAATTGAGTACTTTTTGGTAAGATCTATTTTTGGTTAGTTCCGGAATGTTCCTAGATAGTATATAAAGAAGTCAGATTTTCATTTAAAATCATCTTTGTAAGTTTCACCAGTCTATAGTTAAATAAGTTATACTGGAATTTAAACATACTGGATTACTTTTGTGACTATTGGAAATATTCATGTGCTCATACAGACTTTATTTTCTGGGATCAGAAATTATTAAAGGACTTGTGTTTTAAATTCTGAGGGACATTCAGACAAAAATAAGGTATCGTTAATTACATATTTTCTTGATTAATTAATGACTGTTTTATTTTGATGTACAAGTAAATAAATTTTGTTAAGTTTAAAAACAGGCTTGTTGCTGGTTTACTTCCATCTTTTTGTTACCTCCGCCAGGTCGTAACACCTTTAAATCTTTTCGACAATCAAGGTGATTATTAAATAGAACACGGGTAATAGAAAATAAAAGACAATAAAATATAGAAACTTGTATCCAACGAGAAGTAATGCAAAATTAATAAAACATATTGATCTGATTTAGGGATAAGAAAATGTAAAAAATAAATAAGTAAATGAATTTATATTAATGACTGCGATTCAAAAGAGAATGTTATAAAACTGTAAAGGATAATATACATGTATAAGCAGAGAACCTTCTGTTTTGAAATTACTATCAGTAATTAGCACATTATTTAGTGTGGGCTCTTGACATCTGAACAACAAATTCTCTCTCTCTCTCTCTCTCTCTCTCTAATTGTTTGCTCTTTATATTTTATTAGCGGACAAGCATATTAATATTAAAATACCATAGATTATAATAATCGAGTTTTATTTGATATTTAAATTAGCCACACCGCCAAAAACAATTGGTTATATTATACAAGTTAATATGACATTGTCACTGTAGGAAACCCGCGGCGTTCTTTGAAATATGATAATCAAAGACATTCCTTATCAAAAGACCCGCTGAATACCGGATACATTCATTATAGACAATAAACAACCGGTTTAATTTCAAAACGTACACCAGATACAGACACATTATTTTACAGTATCCATGCTAAAACGTACATCTAAAAGCACTTCATGTGGAACCAATTTAAATGAATTAGGAGAGAGAATACAACAATATTTCACACTAAAATACCTACATTTCTCAGCGTTATCATTTATATAAAAATATGCATCACAATGCGCAAAATACACGGCAAGGTTAATTACATAGTTTAATATCACCCATTAAACGTTCAATGTAGCGTGATTGATTATCGACTTTTTGCCAACCAGTGTGGGGAATACCTTGGAAATCCTTATCGATGACGTCACCGCGTTTTCTCCTATATGCATGTAGAGAAAAGTTTACTTCCGAAAATTGAAAATAATTAGTTGACATCATCGTTCTGCTGCCCTAAGGTCAAGGTCACAGACATCGAAACTTATATTGGCTTTGCATTAAAGTTCTGTGTTGAGTAAGTTTTGATTAGGCAGAGGCATTGGCCGGGGTATATGTAATCCCCTGCTCACTTGTTCTCTGATCCACCTTCAGTCTTTACATGTTTCCATTGCTCTTAAAAGAACTTATGATTTTTGTTAAAGATTAGATTTACTATCATAAATATAATTGATTGTCATAAGTGTCATATAAAAATAGAAATGTTTTGCTGTCCATTTCAGCCTACAGCTGTACTGAAATATGTCACTCATTTTTGAAAGCCTAAATAGCAACATTTCAAACTGCTTGCTGGCTGACTTCAAAATCAGTCAATTTCTGCTTGGCACCTGTCAGTATGCAACAAAAACAAATATTTTATTGATTTTATATGCATAATCTGATGGTTATTTACCTTAATGTAATAAACATGTAGATATACCCAACAGAATGTTAAAACTTCCCAAAACAAGGTCTGGAATAGTGGTGCCATGATCAGTAAAGCAAGCCTAACTGAAGCAAATTATCGTAAGCTTTTCTTAATATTGAGGCAGAAATTCCGAAGCAGTAAGTACAAATCCTGATAAGACTGCATTTTACAGCTCGCTCAGAGGCTGCACTATTGTTGTTTTACAAACACATTGTCTTTAAAGTATAGGATAGCTACTGTAACTGGTTAAAAGTTCCCATTTTTAGGGTAATTCAACTGATGCAACACATTTTATGATAGTTATTGTAACTTGTTAAAAAGTAGTCACATTATTAGGGTAATTCCATTCGGGAAAGTTTACTGGAAATGGCATTTAAATCTTAGTGCCTATGCCTTCGAATAGTCACTTACAGCAAGTTGTTCAGTTCCCCAATGCTTATTACAGGCAAATTACAGGTAAAAACCTGTTCAAGAAGTCCGTTTTTTTAAAAAATTAAGTATGTGCACAATCATTAACCAAGAAAATCTTTCAAATGATGTGAATTGTAGCAGTATACATAATATGTTAAAAGGATTTTTTGGTTAACGCTTGTGCTCTATTCTAATTTTTAAAGTGAATGTCTAAAAATTGACCAAAAATGACAAATTCCATGATTTTAGCCTGTTTCAGGAGCCATTTTTCATACTTAACGCACAGCAAGATTCAAATTAAAACTGAAATGAAGCACTAGAAGTATTGGTCTAATGAAATCATGCAATGAAATACTTTTATCTCGACTTTCATATTTTGACCTCAGATGGGGGCCAAAATATGGCCTTAACGCACGTAGTCCTTTCGATCAGAACATCTACATGTACACCTTGGTCCAAACCTGCATGCAAAATAAAAGGATCTTAACTTATGTGGTTCTTCAGATATTTTGTTCACAAGCTTGTTCCTATGCGAAGTACCCATGTCCGAAAAAGGAGAATGACTCAACTAAAATTTTACAAATTAACTCATAAGAGTCATTCTCTGTAAGCACCAAAAAATTGCAATAGGGGGTGAAAATGACATATCTCAGATTTTGATGAAAATTAGTGTCTCTTTTGCTTATGTCAAGTGATGAACAAAAATACAATGTTTTCTCCAATTAAACTGTCCGTTTTCATGGTAACGAGGATTTTCTGTTTTTTGGCCTAATTTGGTGATTTTTCATATAAAAAATGCCAGATTTGACACCAGTTGTATAGGTAGTATTTCTCAACAAATGTTATTGACTTTCATGTCTTTTAAAAGACCCATGTGAGTGCTGTGTACGGATAGAAAATTTTTTCTTGATATTGCTATGGTCAAGGAGTTGGTGACCTTGACTTCTATCTAGTAAAGCATCCCTTTAAAAATATCAAAAATTGGCCAATTTTGAAAGCACTTTGTTAGAAAATGCGGCTATAGATTTTTTTCATTCTCTTTGTACAGAGAGTATAACACCTAGCTCTTAATATATAAAAAAATTGGAGATGGTATATTTTTTAAATTGAAAATATTTTTCTTTCAATTAAGTCACCGTCAGGAAAATCAGAAGAAACTGTGATAGCAGAAAATCTGTTATAAGAGATAATATCTGGAGAATGTTAAGGTCAAGAATACGTAAATGACTGGCGCAATTAATTACGTGCGTCGCGAAGGACGTTACGTCACGAAATACTTCCTAGTCAGTGTAATTTTCAATATGGCAGTCCCATCGGACATCCAATAATAACGTTAAACATGGGGTAACGGAGTTGTTGTCATTGTTTATTCAAGCCCTTTGCTGATATTGCAATCTTCTTTTTTTTCCCTGTATGTTTGAAGTTATTTCATCAACATAAGTGTATTCATACAAAATTAATGAGAGAGAGAGAGAGAAGACAGACTGACATACAGACAGGGTTTCATGTGTGTAACAATTTAAGGCTGGCCGGTTACATGTTCCCTCCCTGCTTTCAGGGCTCACAGGACTTTTCAGACGCACATATGAAAGGCGGAGCTCATCTTTCTCCTTTCGCTGCGTTATCCTTTCCTGATTTGAAAAAGCTACGTATTTACTGCTGGCTTGACAAAGAGACTTTTCCAGTCGCTATCTACCCGACTCCGGATACGAACCCAACCATCTGCGTCATAACAGAACGTCCGCGGTGCCGATGGGATTGCGCATCCGAAATAATTAATAAACCAAGTCAATGTTTGCCAGCTGAATTTAGAGCTTTATGGGATCGGAATGTAAGATTTATTATAATGCCGATTTTTGCGCTTTTAATACACATATGATCAAATATCCTTTCTGGACATCGACATTTTTGTTTTGATTACAAAATAAGAATGATACAATATTTCTTCAACTTGTTGTATGCCGTTGCCAAAGATCACACCGCCCCTACGGCCACTGCGCTACAAGAAGTCTTTCTTTACCTTTACCAATCCCGCCGACGGTGGATTTAGAAGTTGACCTTGTAACTTACCATCAACTCGATATGACTGAAATCTGTCCAAAAGGTCAATTTTGTCTGACACCGACAGAACACGAGTCGTCAATAATAAGATAAGATAAGATAAGATATTTATTAGCCAATTATGGACCATTTTCATGGTATAGAATTAACTATAAATTGCATGAACATACATATTACAATAACAAATATTTTTGTTAATTTTGGATAAAACATGTAAACACACAATAACGAATTATAGACTTAACCAATACACATTACCACTCACACCTTATAACATCACAGGACATCTGCACAAAAACGCTCAGTCAAGTATGAAAATAACGTCATTGAAACATATGCCGATGCTTATTTTAAAATGTAACACAGCTGTCTATGATAAGCAGATTATCAAAGTCGAGTACCCCTTTCATGAAATCAATTAGACCAGTTCAAAACTGCAACATATACTTTGCTCGGCAGGGTTCGCAAAATACAAATTGTTGAACTCGTCCAATATGAAATCACAAAATGTTGAGCCAATAAAAGGTTCCCATCATAGACAGATGGTATGCGACAAATGAGAATATATATATGCCCGATAAACCAAACATTCCATAACACAGTAACTATCGTACATTACGCAAGCTAAAACATTTATAGACAAAATCAGCTAGTTATACCCCGCCACACGTTAGTGGCGGGGTATTATGTTTTCCCGCTGGCTGTCCGTGTGTCTGTCCGTCCGTCGTACGTACGTCTGTCCGTCCGGTCGTCCGTCCGTGAGCACTTCGTTTCCGTTCGATAACTTGAGTATTTATTAACGGATTTTATTCATACATGGCATGTGCATTGGTCTTGGGAAGATTTCGGTTGGGATTGTTAATGGGCAAATTTCGATGTCTTCTTATGGAGTTATTGCCCTTTTCATGGTCTTAAAAACAGTTTTTGGTCTGTAGTTCTTTTACACTTTGAAATATCTTGATGAAATTTCACAGAAATGATCGAAGTAACATAAGCTTTCAGGTAGAAGCAGAATTTTGTCCACCTGGATTATCGGCCCCTGCCCTAGGGCTATATACATGTATGAAATAATGAAAAAAAATGTATAAAATTAGAGTCGAAAGGGATTTTTCTGAAACTTGTAACAAATTATCATATTGATATAAGCTTTATGTCTTTATCAAAATTTTGTCCCCCAGTGGTTATCTGCACCTGACACATGCTGTATACATGTATGAAATCATGAAAAAATCAATATAAAATCAGATTTTCAGTATATCTTGATGAAATTTCATAGAAATGATTAAAATAACATAAGCTTTCTGTTACAAGTAGTATTAAGTCCACATAGGTTACCTGCCCCTGCCCCAGAGCTATATACATGTATAAAATTATGAAAAAAATCTGTTCATGAGGTTCATGTCATGATAAAAAAATGTATAAAAGATAGAAGACGGGGTATTGGTTTGCAGTGGCGGGGTATTACGTAGTCGTTTACAATGCTTTTATTTTTGTATAATATCAGTATCTTCGCATGTCGTCAGCCAAATCATTTTTGCAGAATCATCAAGAGTGTTGAAAGATGGAACTAAATCTATTATGTATTCGAAAAACATATATCTTATGATCATATCATATGATACATATGCACACAGATCCGCCTGCGCATACGCACAGACTAATAAAACTCTTCGCTGTTCCTCACGGAATCATTGTACCAGAGGATGACAACGGCTCTGGTCAGATTGGGCGGGTGCGCACACTGATCTGAGCTTCCGCTGACCGTATATGCCCCGAAGAACCCATTTTATCATGGCACGGCGCATTTTGTGATTTAGGTTAACGCAGTTTTTTAAGTGCGGCTCAGTCGTGTCCGCTGCAATAACCATATTACTGATATACAATGTATGTGTGCTTGCATTTTTTACTATTTTTTGTTTACGAGAGTCTGAAAGATAAATTATTTCACTTAAGCCTCGTTCACGCCACCAAAGTTTCTTTGTCACAGAATCTTTAACAAAGAAAGTTTGCCAAACATTTTGCGTTAACATGGAGCAAATTATTTGTTAAAGAAAAATGTGGCATGGAATCTTTGTCAAATAAACTTTGGCAAGGAAATATTTGCTGCTGTGTTCACACGATCGAACATTATACGTCAAGGTTACCTGGACAAATAAACTTTGCCCGTGTGAACGGCCAACCGTGCCAAATATACTTTGTTCAAAATCAAACCGATTTGATTCTGAGCAAAGTTTTCTGTGCTTATCTCCATAGCTAGTTTCTTTGTTACATATTCTGTGGCAAATTTTCTGTTCACACGGACAAATTTTGTTTGTCATAGAAACTTTACCATATAAATTTGGCAATGAAAATGTGGCATAAATTTCATTTACACGAGCAAATTTTTCTTTTCAAAACCTACTTTGTCACAGAAACTTTGCCCGTGTGAACGAAACTTAAGGCATTCATCATGAGAACCCTATTAGTCTTCATCTTTCCGTATTCTCATAACGTTCTTAGCATGTCATATTACGTCGCAAGTAAACGACTCCAACGTCGCTTATAAATGACGTCGCGGAATGGCGTAAATTTACACATACATATGCTTGCTTATCAAGCGCTACTTGAAAAACGAACTCGGTAGTCAAGGACTTTCCTTACCTCATTTTAATCGACAGATCCTGTGACATAAAATATCAATTTTTGAAAAAAATCTATGTAGTGGTAAACAAGCTGTGTACGTTTAAATTTTTAAATCTGAGTTTTTTCATCGCATTCCCATTGCCGTCAATGGAAACGGCCTAAAATTTCATGTTTTTCAATCTGATCTAGCGACTAAACGAACTCGGTGACCTATCTTTTTTATGGCACAATTCGATGTAACACATGAAAATGCACCCCTGTGCAAAATTAAAAAAAATTCTATGTATGTGCCATTTACGTATTCTTGACCTTAAGCAAATATGAGCAGAAATACAAATAAATACATTGAATACAGTAGAGGGAAGTTACATAAATACTATTTTCATTCAGAAGTATGCTTAAAATTTACAATTTAGGGTGCAATTACCCCACCCACTTCCACTAAATATGAAATGAATGCAAAAGTTACATGCCATGGATAATATATCTCAAGTTTCCATAACTGTGAGTAAACTGAAACATTTTTAAAAGATCACCATATGTTTGCTGTCATTGTTTTTACATTGTCTATCATTTGGTAACCATGGTAACTGTTATTCTATTATGGGTCAGTGTTCATTGACACGGATATTTACAGAAAATCGTCTCAATGCTGATGAAATGTATTCCTCGTTATTTACTTTTTACATATGCATACGAATTCTAAGTGTTGATTTTGTTAAATAATATACGATAAATCAGTATTTTTATAGTTGCTATGACAAAAACACTCATTCCTTCCACAAAGAAATCAGTCAATCTGAGTGTATGTAGTACAATGTAGAGAAAGAACAGCAATTGAGCATAAATAGAGACATGCATTGGAGAAGAAATAAACCACACATACAATGTTTATATTTTCTCATTCCTTAATATGTTTAATATGTATATCTAGGGGGCGAGTTACCCCACCCACCTTATTTAGTTATACAACAAATTCATAAGTTACATACTATGAGTTTTGATGATAAAATAGCACCTGGTACACTTGTTTTAAAGTTGCTCATCACATGTCTGGTCTGAATAAGCTTTCTTGTCTATTGTCCTTTGTTTTTTGTAAAAGTTCTTGATGAGGCATGCATGCATATATGCATGCACATACACCAAACTGAAGTATTGTCGACTATCTCGCTTACGGCAAGCGGGTTGGACAAAATACTACTGTGACCTTGAAAATGGCATCAAGGTTGCCAAGTTCTAAGTCTTTGTCTTGCCTAAAAGGTTGATCTTTGCAAGTTTGGTAAAAATGAATCTACTGGTTAAAGATACATCTTCGTTTTTTAGGACAAATCAACAAATGACCCTTAAGAATAGGGTCAAAGTCACTAAAACTTAACTAGAAACATGGTAACTAACAGGGCCCCGCCTTTATGAGACTGCTGGTGGAATTTTAGTCGTATGTCCCCGACCAGAAAATACATTAACAGCTTTCTGTTACCATGTTGTTTGACTTCATGTTGTTTGGAATTAAGCCTCTGGTAGAGTAATTAAGATACAGGCAAAAAACAAAATTATGACTGATTAAAACAAAGGCAACCACTATGTAAAGCAGGAAACTGGAGTTATCATTCTTGCACTCTGCACACCTTCCGATATTCTGATGATGCTTTATATTTGTACCAAGTTTTGTGAAAATATCTTCAAAGGCTTTAAAGTTATAGATTGGACAAGGTCTCAATACCCAAAATTACAAAGGTATATAACTCTGCCTAACATAAATGAAGGTGCAGTTATGGTTCTTTTTCTCTACAAATTGTTTGATGATGCTTTACATTTACATGCTTTACATTTGTGTCAGTTTATAAGAAATCATCTTCTACAGTTTTAAAGTTAGAGCGTGGAATGATTTCTATACTGAATATTACAAAAGGGCATAATTCTGTAGAAAATGTACATGAAGTTACAGTTTTAATTCTCTTCACATCATCTGATAATGCTTTATATTTGTACAAAATTCCAAGAAAATATCTTTGACGGTTTAAAAGCTGAATAGCTGACAAAATTTCTATACTTTAAATTACAAAGGGAAATTTACAAAAGTACATCGTCTAACAATGTTTTCTACATAGTTTCATGAAAATATCTTTACGAGTTTTAAAGTTATAGAGCTGACAAGATTTCCGTACTGAAAATAACAAAGGGACATCATTCAGTAAAAACATAGGTAGAGTTATGGTTTTTATTGTCTGCAAATCTTCTGATGATGTTTTCCTTTCGTACCAAGTTTTGTGAAAATATCTAAAATGGGCTTAGAGTTATGGAGCAGAAACGATTTCCGTTCTGAAATTACACAGGGGTATAATTCAGTGAAAAATGTAGAAAGAGTTACGCTTTTTGTTCTCTGCACATCGTCTGATAATGCTTTACATTTGTACCAAGTTTCGTGAAAATATCTCAAACAGTTTCAAAGTTATGGAGGGGACACGATTTCCGTACCAAAAAATTACAAAGGGGCATATTTCAGTAAACAATGTAGGTGGAGTTAAGGTTCTATCTCGCCGCATATTGTCTGATGCATTATATTTGTACCAAGTTTCATGAAAATATCACAAAGAGTTTCAGAGTTATGGAGTGGACACGATTACCGTACCAAAAAAAAATTACAAAATTACAAATTACTTCGTCTTGCGGGGCCCTAATAATCAGTTATGAATCATCTCCAAATGATAATTTAGGGCTAGTTTAATATAATTCCAACAAATGCTTCGTAATATAGGATATAGATAACCCATTTTTTAAACATTTTAAGACCATCTTTGACCTTCAAAACAGAATAAAGGTCAAACAATCCATTTAGCAGCTTTCTATGACTTCCTGGGACATTTAAAACTTCTATATTTATGGATAAATTTCAAAATAATTGTGCACAGCTGTTCTCCTTGATGAGCAGAAGTGTCATTTGAAACATTCGTTCAGGTAGGTCCAAGGTCAAGGTCACACTCAAAGGTCAAATGGTAAAATGGTCATATATTGAGTTTGTCTGAGCCATTACTTCTACATTTATTGATGGATTTCAAAATAATTTGGCACAATTGTTCTCTTTTATGAGTAAAAGTGCCATTTGGAACATTTGGTCAGGTAGGGCTAAGATCAAGGTCACATTCGAAGGTCAAATGATAAAAAATGTCATAAATTGAGCTTGTCCGGGCCATAACAGCTACATTTATGCATGGATTAAAAAAAAGCACATTTGTTTTCCTTGATGACTTTAAGTACCAGTTGAAATATCTGCAGGTATATCCAAGGTCAAGGCTACACTTGAAGGTCAAATGATAAAAATAGTCATAAATGGGGCTTGTCCTGTCCATTACTTCTACATTTATGGATGAATTTCAAAACAGTTTGGCACAATTGTTCTCCTTGATGAGTAGAAAAGGCATGTGGAATTTATTAAAGTTTGTCCAAGGTCAAGGTCACATTTGAAGGTCAAATGATAAAAAAATGTCATAAACTGAGCTTGTCCGGGCCATACAATTTATACAGTTATGCATGAATTTCAAAATTATTTGGCACAATGTTCTCCTTGACGAGTAGAAATGTTTGTTTCAGGTTTGTCCAAGGTCAAGGTCACATTTCAAGGTCAAATAATAAAATTGTCATAATGTGTGCTTGTCATGGCTATAGTTCCACTTGTTTTCCTTCATCAGAAAAAAAAGAAATATGCTGTATCGTGATATTGTTTCGATTCATTCTAATAAGTAATAAATGAAGCAGTTAGTCTTGACATACTTATAGGTCACTATAGCAAACAGTGGGCTCAACAAGTTGTCCCTGGACAACCATCTAATTAATTTTTTCCCATGTTCCAATGGTGTGTCTGTGCAAGTTTGGTCACACTCGATCTGTTCATTCCGGAGATATGGTACAAGCAAGCCATTATTAACACTGTAAGTCCTCATGTGACCTTGAATATAAGGTCAATGTCACCAAAGTCTAACAGTGTCTCCCCACCTCCTTATAATATACCTGTGCAAGTTTGATTAAACTTCATAAATCCCTTCAGAAGATATGGTGCATACAAACCATTTTCACTGTTTTTGACCTCCTGTGACCTGAAAATATTTTCGAGGTCACCGACTTTTTTTCAGTTCTTTTCCACTTCCCTGTGATATATTTGTGCAAGTTTGATCTAAATCTATCTACCCCTTCAGGACATATGGTGCCAACAAGACATTCAGATACCTTATATGACCTTGAAATGTGGTCAACGTCACCAAAATCTAATTAGCTCTTTTTCCCCACCCAAAGATGTATCTTTGCAAGTTTGGTGAAAATACATTTATCCCTTCAAGAAATAGAGTGCAGACATGAGGTTATGCTGACACACAGACACCGACACCAATGCAGGCGGGATCTGCATCAAAACAACATACCCGCCTTCCCTTTCCTCTTTCCCCAACTCCCCTCCCCCAATGGTGGTGGTGGGGGGGGGACATAAATATGCTTATCAATATGATAAATATATAAGCAAATTTTCTTCGCCATTATGAAATATTTAACTGTATTTCTGCTCATTTAATGTCCTTTATTTGCTTGCTACCAGATGCACTCAAATTGTCAACTGCTTTTTTGATGGAACATCTGGTTGTATCCATAGCAACTAAAATATACCGAATTATTGTCCAAGGTGAGAATTATTTGGTCAATAGAAAGTGTATACATAGATAGAAAATCACAATCAACACTTTTCAACTAAATTTGAATGTTTTTTTTTTAAATATCCCGGAGCCCCGGTAGCTCAGTGGGTTAAGCGCTGGCCAACTGAGGTAGCGGACCGGGTTTGAACCCCGCTTGAGATGAGAATATTTGCTACCGTAAACGGGGTTCCATTGCACACATTATCACAGTCCCATTGTCCTGATATGACTGAAATACTGTTGAAAAGGACAAAAAATCGCAAGTCATCTATCCATCTATTTTAAATATTTATTTCCAACAGAAACACACTAGTGATAGAAAATTGGTTGCCATGGTTACTATGCGCTAAATGAAATAAACTAGAAATGTTTCTTTCACAAAAACAGATGAACCCCCTCCTATCCTTTCTTAGTTGTATCATTTTCCCTAAATATTGCAAATTTAGGATCTCTTGTAAATCTTGAAATTTGGGTCCAGGTAACCACCATCTAATCAGTACTTTTCCATCTCCCGATTATAAACCTATCTATGTTTGGTCGCAATCCATCAATCCCGTTAGGAGTTATCATGCAAACAAGCCATATTTCAACACCCTACAAGCTCCTGTGACCTCGAAAATGAGGTCAAGGTTACCAATATCTTATCAGTTTCTTTTCCATCTCCCAGTGATATGTTTATGCAAGTTTGGTTAAAACCCATCCATCCATTCAGAAGCTATGATTCAGACAAGCCATTTTTCAACATTTCTGACCTCCTTTGACCTTGAAAGTAGGGTCAAGGTCACCAAAATCTAATCAATTTGTTTTCATTTCAAAGTGATATATCTGTTCAGATTTGCTTTAAATCCATCCATCTATTCAGTTCAGAAGATAGCGTGCTGACAAGCCATTTTTTCCAGCACTCAGTGACCTTCCATGACCTTGAAAATAAGGTCAAGGTCAGAAAATCTAGCCAGTTCTTTTCCATTTCACAATGATATATTTGTGCAAGTGTGGGAAAAATCAATTTATCCATTTAGGAGATACGGTGCAGAAAATCCATTTTTCATCGTTCTTTGACCTTCTGTGACCTTGAAAATAGGGTCAAGGTCAGCAAAGTCTAGTTAGTTCTTTACCCCTACCCAATTAGGTATGCATGCAAGTATGGTCATAATCCATTTATTCCTACAGGACATAGAGTGCAGGCAAGGGCTACACAGACTCTGATGGGATCCGCACCAAAAAAAACCAATATGTCCCCCATCCCGCCCCCCCCCCCCCCCCCCACCCACCAACCACTGTAGGAATATTATTAAAAAATTGAAAGACTACAGAAATAATGAGCTTGTAGAAGCCCCCTAGACCATTCAAAATCAGCAAAGACTGAAATATATTCATTGTAGAATGCAACTTTTAATTTGGTTTTGCATTGAAAGAAAGTGGGTGGGGTAATTTAACCCCAAATTGTAAGGTACTAACGTATTTTTGAGGGTGAAAACTCTCTATGTAGTTTTCTTTAGTTGTTAATCATGCATCATCTTGTATTTTGGCTCATACTTTTTGAAAATGTTCAAGGTATTGTATTTTATCTCAGAATTTCAATTATGAAAGTTTCTTCTGATTTCTCTGACGGTCACTAAATTCAAAGAAAAATGTTTTCAATTTAAAAAATATACCATCTCCAATTTTTTGATATATCAACAACAAGGCTTTGTACTCTCTGCACCAAGAGAAAGAAAAAATCTATAGCCGCATTTTTTAGTAAAACGTCTTAAAAATTTGCTACTTTAGGATGTTTTGAAATAGACGCCTTACTAGGTGGAAGTCAAGGTCACTGACTGCTTGACCATAGCAATATGAAGAAAATTTTCTGTATTTGTAAGCAGCACTTACATGGTTCTCTTGTAAAATGTAAGTATCAATACCATTTGTTGTGAATTACTACCAGAACAATTGGAGTCAAATCTTGCATTTTTCATTTGAAAAATCACCAGATTAAGCTGAAAAACACAAAATCCTGGTTGCCATGGCAACGGATAGTTTCATCGAAGAAAAACTTAAATTTTTGTTCATCACTTGACATAAGCAAAAAAGACACTGAGTTTCGCGAAAATCTGAGACATGTCATTTTCACCTGATTTTGGTGCTTACAGAGAATGACTCATAAGTTATTCAGATCATCTACACCTCAATCTGTATTTGTGTGCTAAATATCAGGATCCTAACTTAAGCGGTTCTTCAGGTATTTTGTTCACAAGGTTGTTCCTATAAAAACGAAAAAGGAGCAAAACTCCGCAACGTCAAGACAGGCGGAGGAAAAAAAAAAAAAAAAAAAAAAAACGACGAATGACAGAAAAATATTGCTTTTCGCTTTTCGATATTCATCATAATGGCAAATGTCAAAAAATCGCTTTTCGATATTAATCATAATGGGAAATGTCTTTTTTTTTTCTTTTTTTTCTATTTCTATTTTTTTTTTTTTTTTTTTTTTTTTGCTGTTCATTTTTCGATATTGAACATGGAGGCGAATATAAAAAAAAATCTGCCTTTCCCTTTTCGATATTTATCATGATGGCAAATGCCTTTTTTTATTATCATTATTGTTTATGCTTTTCGTTCTTCGATTTTGAACATGCAGGCGAATGTCAAAACAAAAACAAAAATGCTTTAATCATGATGGCGAATTTAAAAGAAAAAAAATGCTTCTCGTTTTTCGACATTGAGCCTGGAGGCGAATGTCGAAAAAAAAAAACTTTTTGCTTTTCGATAATCAGCATGATGAGGAATGTCCAAATTATTTTCGTTTTCTGTATTCATGATGATGCGAATGTCAAAATTTGCTTTTTATCTGTCGATATCGAGCATGGAGGCGCTTGTCAAAATTTTGCTTTTCGCTTTTCGATATTCATCATGAGTTCTTATGCAAATCATAATTGACTGTTATTCCATATTGGACTATGAAAAGAATCCAGAGCAGGTTACATTGTTAGAATATCAGTGCAGAAGGCTGTGTTTTGCACTTCATTGCGAACGTTATAAGAGACTGGGCCTGTTATCTAGTCGACGTAGAAAGAAGTTGTAGACTGTCCACCAACTGACCCAGCTGGCTTGATCAGAAGCGTTTTTAGAACATTTTAGACAAAGCCCTCTATGTATATATGTATATATGGTGCTGGACTTTTAATGCTTTAAAAAACCTGTTTATTAACTGTAATATACGACTTGTGGTGGAGTTCATCATTTTTAAACTGACAATTTTTACTCTGTGAAGAGGTGTTCCATTTATTCACGCCTGGTAAACTATCACAGGTACCTCCGGCGGAGGTACCGATAAAAAGTTGTGACAGGCACCTGGAGCTGCCTGTGACTGTCCAAAAAAATGACAACAAACGGTAGATATTCCTCTTTTTTGACAAAATATAGAATAACCAGGGAGTTTATTAAAAATCAAAAAGTGCTATTCGACCCTTATAGACATAAAGTTTTGTCACACATTATATCCCCCTGAACTTTCCATATTAATCAAAGATACGACTTTTGAAGCGGCTTTGATGTCAGCCCACAGTACTCAAAACATAAAGAATGCGGCCGTTTTTGGTCTTGAACGCAGTCTGTTTTTCTCGGCACACTGGTGTTAAGGTAACCTCCTTGCTCAAATATAAATGTCGATTGACTACAAATAAGGCTTGATTTTTCAAAACAATGTTACGTGTTCTTATGTCCACTTGTCTGTAGTCTTCTAGCAATAAGGTCACCTGAACAGCTGCCCATTTTGCTTTCTGGTTTGTTTTGTAATTTAAAATATAAAATAAGTAAAACAGAAGTTAGCGTTGTTTTCATTTGGGGTAGGTGAATTTCCACCTGTCTGGGAAAGAGCTCTTTATTCGGTTTGCCATGCGTGTCTTTTGTGAACTATTGTCAATGTATACTTACTTCCATCTTGGTTTTGAGAGCAGGATGTAGAATCTGATTGTATAAGTTCATGATAATTGTCTGTCGTTTTAACAAAAATATGCTAGATATTCGCATTATGATAAATTAAATTGCGACGATGAATGAACGATTCTTTCACTGCAGTGGTCTAGAGGTGAAGAATATCAATATTTGCAAGCGCTATAAATCTTCAGATTTTTGCTATATTTTCTTACATCACAGGCACCTCCATTCCGTCACAGGCACCTCCAGGTGTTTTTTTACCCATCCAGCCTTATTTGGAGTTTATCGGCATTTATATTTGGGCAAGGAGGTTTACTTTACGTCAGTTTATCCAGATCAACAGATTCTTATGCAAGACAAGTGAATTTAGGACCTAAAACTACCGATTTGTTCTTGTTTTGAGTACTTTCGACTGACCTTAAAGTCACTTCAAAAGTCATATCTTCTGTATATATGTAAAGTTCCCGGGGATATACTGTGTGACAAAACTTAATGTATATAAGGGTCGAATAGCATTCTTTGATTTTCAATAAACTCCCTGGTTATAATGTAATTTATCAAAAAAGACGAATACCTACCGTTTTTGTTTATTTTTGGTCCGTCACAGGTAGCTCCGGATGCCTGTCACAACTTTTTATCGGTACCTCCGCGGAGGTACCTGTGATAGTTTACCAGGCGTGATTATTGAAGAAATTATAGAACAGAACAGATGTCGAATACGGTCAAAATATTTTGCTTTTCGTTTTCAGATATTCATCATGATGTCGAATGTCATAATTATTTTGCTGTTCTCATTTTGATATTCGAGTTTGAATATCGAAAAGCGAAAAATGAAAACAAACTAAGTTATTGCTGCTGTAGAAACATATAATTTTGGTAAAGTAATTATATGCAGAAACATATAATTTCTGTTTGTACTGTGCAAAAACATCTTATTTCTGTTTGTAGCCATATGCACATGATGTTCAGCAATAAAAGCCAGCAATTTTTATAGAATTTGAATTGGGACCAGAAACAGTCCTTATTATTCCAGCTCATTTGCATCTTAAGGCAAATGGGTACAAGTTTGTGTGTGTGTGTGTGTGTGTGTGTGGGGGGGGGGGGGGGAACAATTCTGTCACTTTTCACTTTTGCCTTTTCTTAATGGGGTCAACTCATTAAGAAAAGAGTTTGCTCCCCTGGGAGCAAACTCATTTCTATAGAAGTACAGTAGTTCCCACTTTAGAAGGGTTTTGTCATCCAGGGAAGCAAAAAGGAAGTTGCTAAAGTTGTTTCATTTATTTTCAAAATGGCGGAACATATAAGCCAGTGTACCTATGCGTTTTAAACCTAGGTCTCAAGTTTATAATCTAAATTTAGACATTGAATGTCTTTGTTTCTTTCTCTGGTGCTTATTTTACGAGACCACAGTCCCTGGATACGAAACCGTATCAGGTTCATTCATTACCACAGTGTGTGTTGTGTTTTTCGGGCACATGTACAGTTTGTCGATTTGATAAGGCAAACGCTTCTGCCTGCGTTCAGTGCCACTGCAATCACCAACCGTCACCCTGATACCCCCAGAGCACACTGGGTGCAGGTTTTCTGGTCTATTGGATCGGAAAAGTCAATCGGACATGTGCCGCCCGTGGCTATCAAATCCGCAACGCTTGCATAAAAAAAATGAAAACCCTATCCACTTGGCCAGGCACTCTGCTTTTTTAATTGAGCCGCGACACGACAAAACCAACAAAGTGGCATGTGCGCCCAGCGAAGACTCAGATCAGCCTGGGCATCCGGCCAGTCTGATCAGTGTCTTCGCTTTGTGCTTAAAGGGTAGCTAAGTGTCCATGATAGCCTCATGCGGACAACGAAGACTCTGATCAGACTGGGCGGATGCCCAGGCTGATCCGAGTCTTCGCTGAGCGCACATGCCACCTTGTTGGTTTTCTCATGTCGCGGCTCTTTCTTATTATGCATTTTGCTTGTCACTTTTGTATTCATACTTCTTCTACTGCATTTTTGAGATGAGCATTTTGTTTTTCTACAACGTGGAAAGTTAAACTATTCCTGGTAAAGAATCCCCACAGCGTTGCGATGGCTTCTAATAATCCCGCCAATGGCATAAGAAGTTGAGAAGAGACCACTATTAGCAGCCTGTGAACTTTGCCAAATCTCCTCCTTCTAAATGACATAAAGTTCCCAAACACGTAACAGAACAGAACAGATGGAATGATAAGAGCTATTACATATAGAAAATCATCCAGGGATACGAGGGGATAAAATGGCGCAACAATCGTGTTTAAAACCTGCATCCAGAGAAAAAGGTTAACTATATTCATAGGCAGTAGCACAATTTTGCAATATAGTGGTACGGAGTTTCCCCATAAAATGTTAAAATGACCGGTGAACCACCTTTTTCTCTGTTTTATAAAGTCAAGTAAAGAAAAAGTACTCTTCTCCACCATGAGTCCCTGAACAAAGTCAAACTTATAGCCTTTATTCCAAGCAGTAAGGGCAAACCTTAGATCTTCCGCGATGCTTTCTTTAGGACCGAAATCGAATCCAACATCCATCTCAGCTTTAACTTTACATATTATAAATGAGCCTTTAAACCCGAAAATTGGTCGCTTCAGAACCTGTAGCCCGAATCGCATGACACCATAGTCGAAAGCAACTCTCAGACCATCAGCTAATGTTGTGAGCCAGTTTTCAATGACGTCATCAGCATAAACTATCACCCCCTGTCCAATGTCTGCGGTGGATTTAGAGACAAAATCAGAAATTCCATAAATTACATCTTCAGTAAGTTTTGTCTCGTCGTCCAAGTGAACAATCCAGTCCTCGTTTGACAAAATGTTAACATTCGGTTCCAAACACCAGTGTAAGGCTCGAGCCTTGTACAGAGCATTATTTGCTGTTCTGTAGTGGTCCGGAACCACGGTTTCACGTATATCCTGATGTTTTCCTATAGAAACACTCTTATCTGTGACTATTTCAAACTTGAAATTCATGAGACCAGCTTTTCTACAAACTTCTATATTTTGTAACGTTGTGTCTTTCACAAGTTTCGGGAACATACCGCGGGTCACCACGCGAAAGCAGATAAATGGCACGTTATCCCCGAGTTGATGTTTTGTTGGCTCCGAGAAAGGGTTCAGAAAAATAAGTCCTAGCATATTGATGGCAGTAAATGGAAAAGACATTAAAATTAATGCTCCAGCAAAATAGGACAGTGCTTTGAATATTATTCCAGGCTCCGGTTTAGTTCTTTCAGCGTTCGGATCTTTCTTTATTGACATGAAAAAGCGAAATCCAGCCCAGAAGTACAATACCAAAACTAAAAGCATCAACATGTGAGAAAACAATTTCAGAAATCTATCTTTCCATGCCATTTTAATTCTTGCTTTCGTCAAAACAATATTTATATCTGTTGTAATTATTCAGTTTACGTCCATTTGAATGAATATTTATATTTTTAAAATCTCAAGCCCGTCTTCTCTTATCATGGGAACTCAATTAGCATTCGTAAAGGTGTACCCGCTCATGACTACAAAAATCGTAACCTAATATTTTCAGCGATTTGTGAGGGTTGTTAACCTGATGACCAGGTACAGTTTTTTTTTCGTCGGAAGAAATAAGAAAGATCTAGTGGAAACTAGAAAAAAATTAATCAATATTTTTTTTTTTTTTTTACTTTGGTAATCAAAAGTTTTTTGGGTTTTTTTTCTCGGAAGAAATAAGAAAGCTCTAGTGGAAACTAGATTAGATCTTTCTTATTTCTTCAAAAAAAAAAATAAGAATTTTTTTGATTATGTACCTGACCACATAAAACAGCATGACGGTTACAAGGTTACAATTTTTATGCCCCCAACTTCGGAGAAGTTGAGGGGGCATATTGGTTTGGGCCTGTCCGTCCGTCCGTCCGTCCGTCCGTCCGTGAGTCCGTCTGTCCGTCCGTCTGTCCGTCCGTAACACTTTTTGGCAGGTGGGAAACTCAAGAACTGCTTATGCTAGGATCTTGAAATTTTATATGTGGCATGTACATGTAAAATAAGCAGACCCATATTTTTTCTTTTTTTCGCCGGTCATGTATTTACAGAGTTATGCCCCTTTTTCAACTTGGTCTATGGAACCTTGTGAACAAAATATCTCAAGAACCCCTGATGCTAGGATCATGCAATTTTGCAGGAAGACATTGCCCAAGGTGTAGATGACCTGATTAACTTTTGGAAAAAAAATGTGAATTTTTGACCGAGTTATGCCCCTTTTTTGACTTAGTGCATTGTAAGTCACCGAGCATCAATTTGGCCAGTCGAGCTCTTTTATTGAAAATGCTCATAACTCATGGACCGCTTGGTATATTTGCTTCAAATTTTGTATACTTATGTAATTTAACATTGCCCAGCCACTGGTATGTAAACCAGTGACAAGGCTTCACCGAGCATCCGTTTTGCCGGTTGAGCTCTTTTATTGAAAATGCTCATAACTCTTGGACTGCTTGGTATATTTGCTTTGAATTTTGTATACTTATGTAGTTTAACATTGCCCAGCCACTGGTATGCAAAACTTCTTATTGCACAACCCGCAGGTTTGCACTATAATCACTGTGTGAGTCCGTCCGTTATCAGTCAGCGAAAACGCTTCATTTCCATACATTCCTTCTGGCACCAGAAACTGATTATTCTACATTCACCACGGATTGTGCAGATTACCATCAGTTGATTTGCATATTTAATCCACTAGTTGATTATAGTTTTTAGCTCACCTGGCCCGAAGGGCCATAGTGAGCTATTGTCATACCAATGCGTCCGGCGTGCGTCGTGCGTCGTCACAAATTCGTCCGTCAACACCTAAAAACAAATATACAAACATCTTCTTCTGTCACTGGTATGCAAAACAGTGACGAGGCTTCATCGAGCATCAATTTGGCCGGTCGAGCTCTTTTATTGAAAATGCTCATAACTCTTGGACCGCTTGGTATATTTGCTTTAAATTTTGTATACTTATGTAATTTAACATTGCCCAGCCACTGGTATGCAAAACAGTGACGAGGCTTCACCGAGCATCAATTTGGCCGGTCGAGCTCTTTATTTGAAAATGCTGATAACTCTTGGACTATTTGGTATATTTGCTTCGAAATTTGTATACTTATGTAATTTAACATTGCCCAGCCACTGGTATGCAAAACTTCTTATTGCACAACCCGCAGGTTTGCACTATAATCACTGTGTGAGTCCGTCTGTTATCAGTCAGCGAAAACGCTTCATTTCCATACATTCCTTCTGGCACCAGAAACTGATTATTCTACATTCACCACGGATTGTGCAGATTACCATCAGTTGATTTGCATATTTAATCCACTAGTTGATTTTAGTTTTTAGCTCACCTGGCCCGAAGGCCATAGTGAGCTATTGTCATACCAATGCGTCCGGCGTGCGTCGTGCGTCCGTGCGTCGTCCGTCAACACCTAAAAACAAATATTGAAACATCTTCTGTAAAACTACTGGTCCTATGGTTCTCAAATTTCACATGGAGCATGACCTGACTCCAGGGTCTCAGAATTGTAAAATTGGGTCAGGTTGAAAATCCAAGATGGCCGCCGTTACTTAAAATAGCAAAACCAACAAAATAAACTTCTTCTCCAGAACCGCTGGGTATATTTGTCTGAATTTAGCATGGAACATCAGTGAAACCTTGGTATTCAAAATTATAAAAATGAAAAAAATCTGTAGCGGAGTTTTGTCACAGTGACCTACTTTCTGTTTACGTGTGTAATTTTGCTCAAATGCCAATGTCAAAAAATGACCTATTTAAACAACTTCAAACAACTTCTTCTCTAAAACCACTGAGCCCATGGACCTCAAATTTCACATGGAGCATGACCAGACTGCAGGGTTTCAAAATTGTAAAAATTGGGTCAGGTCAAGAATCCAAGGTGGCTGCTGTTACTAAAAATAGCAAAAACAACAAAATCAACTTCTTCTCCAGAACCATTTCGTATATTTGGTTGAAAGTTGCATGGAACATAAGTGGGACCTTGGTATTAAAAACTGTAAAAATAAAAAAAAATCTATAGCGGAATTAGGTCACAGTGACCTACTTAGCGTTTACAAGGCCGATATTGCTCAAATGTCAATATCTAAAGAAAATGCAACCAATTCTGACCAGATTTGGTCAGAATTGGTTCTTGAATGGAATTATTTCAATTTTGTGCCAGTTGACTATCCAAGATGGCCACCATGGGGGCCGTTACTAAAAATAGCACAAACATAAAAATGACAATTACTCAAGAACCCTTAAATGGAATTGGACCAATTTTGTGTCAGAATGTTCCTTGCATGAAGTCGTTTTGATTAATTGCAATTTGGCATCCAAGATGGCCGCCATCTGCCGTTACTAAAAATAGCACAAAACATGAAAATGACAATATCTCAGTAACTGCTGAATGGATTTTGACGAAATTTGTGTCAAAATGATTCTTGCATTGAGATTTTTCAAAAATATCTAACTGTAGACCATTCATATTGGCCTCTGTTACTAAAAATAGAAAAATGTGAAAATTAGAAAATCTCAATGGAGTTGGATTAATTTTGTGTCAGAATGGTCCTTTCAATAAGCTTTTTCGATTTTTTGCATTTTGGCATTCCAAGATGGCCGCCATTTGCCGTTACTAAAAATAGCACAAAACATAAAAATGACAATATCTCAGTAACCGCTGAATGGATTTTGACGAAATTTGTGTCAAAATGATTCTTGCATTGAGATGTTTCAAATATATCTAACTGTAAGACCAGTCATATTGGCCTCTGTTACTAAAAATAGAAAAATGTGAAAATCAGAAAATCTCAATGGAATTGGGCCAAATTTGTATCAAAATGGTCCTTGCATGAAGGCTTCTCGATTTTTTGCATTTTAGCAATCCAAGATGGCCGCCATCTGCCGTTACTAAAAATAGCTCAAAACATGAAACTGGCAATATCTCAGTAACCCCTGAATGGATTTTGATGAAATTTGTGGCAAAATGATTCTTGCATTGAGGTGTTTCAAAAGTAAATATATAAAGACCAGGCAAGTTGGCTTCTGTTACTAAAAGTAGCAAAATGTGAAAATGAGAAATTCTCAGTGGAATTGGACCAATTTTGTATCAGAATGGTTCCGTTGCACAATAGCCAGGTGAGCGATATCAGGCCCATTTGGGCCTCTTGTTAATGTACGTTATGTATGTTAAGTTGTTTTGCAAGGGATTTCCTAACTCTGCTTCGCACACCAGTTAGCGCTATTTTTAGTTCGCGCCAAAAATAGATAACGCAGCTGATGCCATGCTGCATTGCCTTTTGGGATAGTTTTAACCCATCCACCATGCCAGGACCTCTAGGAGAGCTCACGTCAAGGGAAAATTGACCTTTGTAGAATGGCATCAGAAATTGCGCACTTATAGACATAATAAACATAGTTATTTTTAGAACTGGAATTCCAACGAAAGAAAATAAACCAAAAGGGAAAACGACTATTTTCTTCAAAATCTGACGAGTTTCTCAGTAGCAACAAATTCAGAAAAATAAAAGAATTCAATACTGTTCAGAAAAAGACGAAATTATTTTGTGGACATAATTCACATCGCTAGCCCAGGAACCTACCTTTAACAATGAAGTCCTGTATCATATTCCTTCTAAAAATGGGACATCTAAAATAATTACCGCTGTTCTGTTGTCCTAATTGTGAACAGTTTTTTTTTGCTTTTTTTTTTTTTTTTTTTTTTGCTTTTTTTGCTTTTTTTCTTTGCTTGTTTTTATCATTATCGTAATCACAAATGCGTCAAAAAAATGCAACTGGAATTGCAAACAGTGCAGACGCAAATCAGACTGCCCCTTCAAGCGCAGCCTGATCTGGGTTTGCACTATTTGCTCGGGCCAATCTGTCCAAATATCAAGCTTTTTTACGGTAAACCTAATGTTTGATGAGGTTGTTTTATTATCGACCGATGAGTCAAAAACTACTGGAAGATGAAAAAATAGGACAGACCATGATCAGATTGCTTCTTGTATCCAGTGTAATGCGCGTCTGCATCAATTGATCACATTGTGAGTATATACCCAGCAGGCACATTTTGTTGAAATGACGTCATACTGACGTAGATGCGACGTAATGACGTCGCATCGACGTCAGTACGACGTCATTTCGACGTCATGTGCCCGCTTGGCATCGTTGGATCCTATTGTGTACCATATTACGAGTCTACATCATTTGGTCAGCTACAGCTTTTCCAAAAATAAGGGTAACAATATTGTTGTTATCTTACATCAAAGTATGCATACACGTAAGCCTTCTACAGCTGCTATAATTTACTGTCTTTAACCTAATATCGGATTGTTTTGAGACTATTTAGACAGTCTCAAATATAGACCCTGTCTTTTAAACCACTGTGGTTGAAAGATAATAGTCGCCCCCACTGCTAAGAGAGAAATATCATACTTCCGGTTGAGAAGACAATAGTCGTCTCTGTCAGAGAGTGTTTTTTCCCCCTTTCCCCCCGGAAAAATGGCTATAGGAAGGTCGGCTATATAGTGGATTGTCCGGCCCTCATAGAGCCACTTTTCCCCCATAGTCCCTTTTCCCCCACCGGGAAATTGGTTATTAGTGAATGTGGTGTGGTTATTTGTATTTTGCGGAACGGAACGAAACGGAACGGAATGGAACAGAGACATTTTACAGAATTAATCGCATAAGAAATGTATCAGTACTTCAGGGGAGGTAATAAACGTGATTAATTCCAAAAATATCAATATGCAAATTTAGCAACTATAGTTTTATAATAATCAATAATTACTAATTTAAGGAACGACAATGGCGTGGTTTCTTCCCATCGCAGATATTTATATACATATACCATGCAAGCTTATAGGAAGATGTACGGACGGGTGCTATGTCCAGTCATTTTTGATTTTGTAGGGAGTTTATAATACATTGAAAATAGTAATCGGACGCGTGTCCCGATGGGAGTCGAGCCCACGACATCCTGAAAGGCGAACATTAGTCCAGGCACTCCGCTGCGCGCACGCACAGATGAACGTTTGTACAAACACAAAATTATACAAATTTATGCTCACAACCACATTCACTCATAGCCGTTTTGGCTAACATGGAAAAGCAAAACACCTACCAGTTTTCCCAAAAACAAAAATAAGACAGACTGATGGACACATGTACGCGTTTCTAGCATATGTTATCCATCGATATTTAACGGACAGATACTCATATTTCTGTTTCAGTTATGAACCTCACTATTATAGTTGGAGAAGGAGCAAATTCCGCTATATAGCGTGTTTTCCTGCAATCATATTACCAGGGGGAAAATCCACTATAGAGGGGAAAAACGGCTATGCAAAAACACGTATAGTAGATTTTCCCCGGGGAAAATTGGCTATATAGTCAGATTTCCGGGGGGAAATTCTACTATATAGCCATTTGTCCGGGGGGAAAATCTACTATAGAAAAATCATAGTCATTTTTCCGGGGGGAAAAACTACTAGGGGGGAAAAGCTACTCTCTGACAGTCTCCACTGCTGAGAGTAACATCATAATTTCGTAGAAAAACAAAACTTTCATTGAATGCCCCATGTATAAAAATAATATTACGTTATCACCTTGATAAACCTATCGCCAGTGTCACTGTACACTTGTCCGTAAAGTACTTGACTCCTGCCGCGAAAGTCCAAACAGGCCAAATGTTTTTGACCGTGCTGATAACACTGCTGATAATGACTGTAAGAGTATGATAACCTTACTATGTACTTTATTGGTATGAAAATGTCCAGGAGGCACACACTCTTGAATCTACATTGGATCTACGCTGAGTCAACGTCAAGACGTTGAATCAACGTTGTAGCAACGTTGTGTGCCCATCGGGTACTTACTTCGACGTCATGGCTGTTTTGAAGGAAGATTTTTTTTTCATGTGGCACTACACTAAAAAAAATCCCATAGCTCACAGTGCAAAATGGGTCAAAGTCAATGCACTGCCAATTTTCTCCTGGTCTAAACTTTCCAAATTGAGGTATAGTAATAGCTAAAAAAGTTGGGGGTTATGCGGCATGTTTTGGACATATTCTATTTTTAGTGCTGACAGGGTGTAGTTGGCAGTGAATAAATCTCGAAACTTTCACTGGCACCCCTGTGTGTTTTTCAACCCCAACAAAAATGTAGCAAAACAGCTTTGTAAATAAGCTCCATTTTTTATAATGATACATAAGCATTACATTCAGGAAAATATTCAACTTTCATAATAAAACCAATCAGGGGCCGTCAAATATTCATGATACTCCTGAAAGCTCTCCCCAAAAGAGGCGGGGCTTGCATAATGGGCATTTTTTACTGTGGTGCAACCTTCATAGAAGCATTAACCCGTTAATAAATAGGATATGGGCAAACAGTGCAGACACACATCAGACGCCGCGTTTTGCGGCGTCTGATCAGGGTCTACACATTTTGCATAAAACAAATAGGCAGTTGTCTTTAAAATAAGATAAAATGATGAAAATAATCAAACTCATACACCCCTTAACTGACAAATGGACTCATCCATTTGATAAGGATAGAACATTCCACTGTTCATAAATGGTTTCAACTAAAAGTAACGCCCATATTGTTGAAAGATAACGCACCATAGTTGCAAGGGATGGCATTGCATCTATCATAGCCTTTTTTATGATTTATTTGAAACAAATTCTGTAGGAAGATTCCCTTGAAGCAAAAACGAATATAGCAGACTCGGTTTAATTGAATCTGTTCATGTGCAGTAATATAATGTTGCGACACTAACCTCACCCCTAGCAGTAGTGGATAACAATCCGAACTACCAATCCAGGGGGTCGCAACATCGGTCCCCCGCTTCTCCGGTCTTTCGGATGAGACTTTAAACCGAGGTCCCGTCTCCGTATGACCTCGTTGTTGCTGAGACGTTAAACCCGAGTTCACTCACTCATGCCCCTAACACCGGCTTTAGCAGAACTCTATTTTACAAATGACTCAGACTGAGCACAATGATCTCAAAGGACCAAAAATTATTTTATTTGCCCAAGGTGATGTGCGGTTATTAAAATAAAATCTCTTAAAGTACTTATCTCTTTGAGGGTGTGGCAGGGTGGGCGTAGATGTCATGAGACCGGCGGCATTGGGGCGTCCTAATGACAGTGGCCAAATGTAGCGCAAGGGCCTGCTAAGCTCAGCAGTTGGCGCGCCCGGGATGGAACTGGTAAGATTGCTTTTATTTTGGTCTATCCCATCTTCCTTTTCTTTCTCCCTCTCTCAGGGAACGGCTCGATATATCCTAAATTAATGTCTCAAAGGGCCGTTAAACCCCAGAAACCGAACCAACTAATCTCTTTATCGTTTTCTTTCCACAGAAGTATGGAGTAGTACTCGTAGAAGACTTTCATATATTTGATATAATTGAGCCGCGACACGACAAAACCAACAAAGTGGTGGTGCGCCCAGCGCATACTCAGATCAGCCTGGGCATCCGCCCAGTCTGATCAGACTCTTCGCTAAGCGATTTAACGGTAGCTAACGGTATCGTGTGAAGCCAGCTTATACCCTTAGCTACCGTTAAATCGCTTAGCGAAGAGTCTGATCAGACTGGGCGGATGCCCAGGCTGATCTGAGTCTGCGCTGGGCGTACAGCCACTTTGTTGGTTTTGTCGTGTCGCGGCTCATATTTTGTCGACAGATTTTGTTTATAAATTATCTACTGACGATACTCCAACTGGCTCGTTATGTTAGTTTTTGTATTTGCATATTTCGCGTAACCCTTCGCGTTCGTCTGACATTTTTAAAGGCAAACACCCTTCGTTTTTTTTGTTTTTTTTTTTTGTTCTGTTTTGTTTTTTGTTTGCTAACAGGGTGAACAAAACCCTCCCAAAAAGGGTCTGCTTTTGAAAGAACTCAAATTTCTCCCAAAGAGGCGACCTCTATCTAGAAGGGAGATAAAATGAAAATTGCAGAGTTGCTTCCCCTGAAGGTGTACCTATACACCTTTAATTCCTTCAAATTTTGAACAATATTTCTGTTCCCCAAGTGATGTTTCAAAATTGCTGGCGATTTGGCGTGCAGTGCAGGTCCTCATCAGACTGTACTTAAAGAAACAGCTTAATGTGGTTCTTCATCATTTGCTAAAGCACTTTTGTCCGGCCGGCTGTTTACCAAGGGTATAAACGATACCGCTAATTTTCGCTTCCTGCAGAGACTGTACATCATATTTGGCTTCCACCGAGACTGTCCGCGAACATTTGCTTCCTGCAGGGACTACTGTCCTCGAAAATTGGCTTCCTGTCGAGACTGTCCTCGTGACTCTGCTTCCTGCCGAGATATTTTCTGCATTTTATGCAGATTTTTTACTTCGCCCCAAATTAGTGATTATCACCACCGTAAACATATCTAGATGCAGAAATCCATAATCCAAAGTCATTGAGACTATTTCAGAATTTACGAGTGTCTATATATTCAAAGACAAAGCGAACCGCATTAAGATTTAAATTTACAGATGGATAACTCGTCATACCTTTTAAGGTCAAAATGCAACAAGTTAGTCTTCTTTATACTGCATCAACCTAAACCACAGGATACATTTACGCTTCCTGCAGAGACTGTACATCATATTTGGCTTCCGCCAAGACTGTCCGCGATCTTTTGCCTTCTGCCGAGACTTCTGTACCCGCCGAGACTGTCCGCGATCTTTTGCCTTCTGTCGAGACTTCTGGAAGCCAAATATGATGTACAGTCTCTGCAGGAAGCGTAAATATATCCTGTGGTTTAGGGTGATGCAGTATAAAGAAGACTAACTTGTTAGATAGCGTAGCGTAGATATGTTTACGGTGGTGATAATCACTGATTTGGGGCGAAGTAAAAAAACTGCATAAAATGCTGAAAATAAAACAGATCTTCCCCAAAATTAGCAGATGCCTTCTTTATGTTGTATCTCATGTTTTGGATTCAGAATCCAAAAATGCAGGACTTGTTGAAGTTAAAAAGGGTTTATATAAGAACATTTCAAAGGGTAATTTTGTGCGCAAAAATCTGAAAAATAACCATCGCTATAAAAAATATAATAGGGTCTGAAGGTTCTTTAATACATTATGGAGAGCGTCCTAGCAATTATTTTTTCCATTTTTTTCACACATTTTCCGGCTGGGCAGATAAAAATGGTCTCCTCTGTGTCCAAATATTTGCCAAAATACACAGTAGAGTCCAGTTTCAAGGTTAAACAATTTCATATATACACCTGTGTCATGGTGGTAAAGTTTCTAAATATTGGGACACTAAAAATAATTACCATAACTGTCCTAAAATTGGAAAAGTTTGGTTTTATAGTGCAGTAATGTGCCCCCAAAAAATGGAAATGGGATGGCAAATAGTGTAGATCCTGATCAGACTGCTCCTGTCTGATCTGGGTTTGCACTATTTGCTCAGACCTAATGTCCCAATATACAGGATTTTTATGGTATACTGTGAGTATGATAAAGGTATAACTGCTCTACCTGTATTTAATTAATGCATGCAGTGTACATGCACCATACATGGTCAGACATTTGAGAAAAAGTGACTGTTTTCATCTGGTCTACCTTAAAGGGCTACTGTACTGTTTTTCAACATGCATTGAAAGCACTGGAAATAACTGGAATTGTTTTGTCTAAAAGAATGTCGAAAACTGCAAGGAAAAATTTCAAATGGTTAAAAAGTTATAAGCAATTTAAATTTTAATTAGCTGAAAAATATGCAAGGACTCTTATGACGTCCTTTGAGTCATTCATATAATCTAAATTAAAAAGAAAAATATTTTGAATTTTTTTATACACTTTTTTTCCTTAAAATAGATTTAGTGAGACAAGTTACATCATCTCATGAAAAAAGTTTGAATATTTTGCATCAGAATATGGAAATAATAACTGGAATCCAAATCACATTATGCAAGTTAAGCTGTAGAAAAGAAAAAGTGGGCGGGGCTTAAAATCTAATTTGCATACATTTTATTTGTCAATAAATACAGTTTGGGTAGGAATTTTTCGATGGGGTTTTCAGCAATCTGTTTCTCTCATAAATATATGTTAATTGGGAATATTTCTGGAAATAGTGAAAAAACAGTGCAGTAGCCCTTTAAAATTTGAGAAAGAGTTGGAACAAATAATTGCTAGGACGCTCTTTTTACTGCATGAAACAAACTTCAGAGCTAAATATGTTTTCAAGAATAAAGTTAATATTTTCAATTTCTGCGCACAAAATTACCCTTTGAATTTTTCATATAAAACACTTTTTTAACAGCATGTCCCCCTATTCTGTATTCTAAACTGTAGAGAACAACAAAAATAAGAAGTCAGCAAACTTTCAGGGAGGTACGTTAATTTTCTATGGTTTTATGTATTTGCCACAAATCACCACCTTAAATGCACAGAAACAAAGTTACCTTTTTTTTTTCAGAACAAAAAACTATCCAAAAAGCCCCCAATTCCGCACGTTGACCGTTGGGTTTCGATTCTAACTGAGCCGCGACATGACAAAACCAACAATGTGGTTGTGCGACCAGCGCAGACTCAGATCAACCTGGGCATCCGCCCAGTCTGATCAGGGTCTTCGCTGTCCGCATGGAGGTAGCTTAGACCCTTAGCTACCTTTTGAGCACTTAACGAAGAGTCTGATCAAACTGGGCGGAATGCCCAGGCGGATCTGAGACTGCCTTGGGCATACAACCAAATTTGTGGTTTTGTCGTGTCGCGGCATCATACCCCGTATCAACCCGAGACTCCCATATCAGCCCGAGGGCCGTTGAAGGCCCGAGGGCTGATATGGGAGTAGAGGGCTGATATGGGAGTTGAGGGTTGATACTGGGTCTGATATGAAAATTGCCATATCATAATCTATTTATCATATATTTGTCGCCCTAGGGATAATATGGGTCACGTGGGGTGTGATACGGAAGATATGGGGTTTTTTCCGTAGGGAGTGATCTGGGTTTTAGCTACTTTTGGAGTGATACGGCCTTCGAGATATTCAGTCCTGATACGTGCATGAAAGCTTGCCTGCATCGCATATGTAAAAAGAACGTATTTTCTAGTACATACAGGGTGTTAAGAAAATTCGAAGACATTATTTAAACTTGCACTGAAATCTTAATAATGTTGTGATTTTGGCAAAACTTCGTAAGTATGATATAGGAAACACTATCAAAGATATGCAATATATAGATTCTTTTTTCGATTTCAAAATGACAAGAAAATCTGAATTGCCATGGACACACCCTCTACGGGGCTGACAATGGTGAAGGCAAAATTTTGATTTGCATTAGAGTTCGGCATCTTAAGAGCTTGGTTTTTCAAAACGAATAGAAATATCTAAGATGTAAAAGTACTGGTATTACGGGGAAAATTTTCGTGATCTTTTTCATTTAGTTTTTATTACTTTTCGACGGTTTACTACGGAATTTCTTACTAAATCAAAAGAGTACCCCCGTTCTCAAATAAAACTTTAAATTTTAGGGGGTTAGGGAGAGAATCTGTATCAGTATTTGTAAACACAGAGGCATTTTGCATTTTTCTTTTAGCCTCTTGTTATTAGATTTGTTCTAATATCAAGCATAAACATTTGATCTGATTTTTCTTTCATAATTTTTTGCAAAATCACTCTTAACAAATTACCCTTTAGATTTAACTTCAGATTCATTTCTCATTAATTTTTTTTACGAAAACTTTATTGCTTTGAGACAAATTAGGTAAGAATATGACGTTGTTAAGAAAACTCTTGATATTTTATACTGGGATAAACCCTGTGTAATTAACAAATTTTCTTGTTATTTAGATGCATTATTATAATAGAAATGCTATTTTATGAACACATTTGCATAATTTGACTTTTTTGGTGGTAAAATTTCAAATATATGATAATTTACATATACACCACAAATATTCCGAAATTTTGTTCCTGTTTCCCTTATCTCTAAGACCCACATCATGATATAAATGATTTTATGTCAACTTTTGATTTCAAGTTTCTTTTCAGATGTTAATTCATTACCCCCATCCCCGTTGCAAAATATTAATGCCTCATCTGCCTCTTCATGTCAGTGAATCATCTGTCAAAATGTGCATGTTGTCTATGATTCCTTACAAGCTGTAACTAATAAAATACTGTTTGGCTTAGTCTCTATCATTTAAGTTAGTTCTAAAATGATGAGTCACTGAGGGATAAGGATAAATAACAGTTTAATAAGTCACACCTTCATACTTAAAATCCATGATAAATAGCAGGCCACTTTGACACCTTGGGTATGAACTGCTAATTTCATTACGGTAAAGTGCCATTGTAAAAGTTGTAACATTGTGGGTCTTTTGATATTGAATAGTTCTTGAAACCTGTAAAGTTTAAAAATTTAATGATTGTAACTTCGGAAGTTATAAGCAATATTGTAATGTCTTCGAACTTTCTTAACACTCTGTATATGATAAATGCATGTATTCGTAGACGTTGTAGGGGGTGGTCTGGTGGTGCGATGATGCTGTGTATAACTTCCAGTGCCGGGGCGTCCTACTGATTTGGAGCATTGTAGGGCAAGGGCCTACTATGCATGCAGTAGGTGTGGGTGGGGAATGTTTGGAAGTCTTTTTTTCTCTCGTCTACACTCACTTGACCTATTCCGGTGGATTCACCTATTCCGATGTATCCTGTTTCTTTCTCTGCAACGAAACAAGCTAGAAGCGAAATGATTTTTAGGTAATTACTTTCAATATTTATTTGTCAAACCCACATATAGTAAGGATCACATTTATCAATCAAAGATACGGAAAACTGGGTTTAAAAGTGGCTGGTAATGCATATTTAACAAGAAAAATGACAGATGTTTCCAGGCCAACTGTGAAAATAGGGTCGGACAATATTTGTGTAAACAAATATGTCGTAAACCTATATGTCTGTCGATTGCTCATTTTATTAGCTATCTAAACCGATAAATATCAAAATGAAATAAAATCAGTTACTTAGGTTTATTGAAATTATAATTTATTAGCTCATTTAGCCTATTCCGGCGGATAGTATATTTGGGGAATGTCTCTGCGTTCTAAAATCCATATTAGTGCTGCATTCACGTCATGCAATTTGAATATGTAAGTAAAACTCCATAAGGCTTTATTTTGAATTGTCATTTATCATAGAATCCTGGATAAAAATATCAAACATTGTACTTACGGGCATTGAGTCACCGAAATAATTTTTCAGTGAAGCCGTGTGCATAATCAGATATTATAAATAATCAATTATGTCAAATAAACACTTGTTTGCATAAAATCATCTTTCATCGAGCTAGTAATAATCCGACAGTTTACTTTTCGGGCGCCCCTCGGCGGTTCTTTCGATGTATTGTAAAAAAATTACAGATCCACCGGAATAAAAGAAGGTGCGTCGAAATAGGATAAAAGACAACGTCTGGTTGTCGTCAGAATTCCCTATCTTCCTCAAAAAGTTTGTGAACCCAAACAAAGTGCCTTAAACAAGAGGCTTTTATTTATTTAATGATACAAATAAATTAAAAAAAATGACAGTGTATTTAGACTGTAGCGCACGGTCGACTAAAACATGCGTCGGAATACGTCAAATGACTGTATCATTTCTCTTCTTTCTCCCTCTCTCTGGGAGACGGCCCGATAGACTGAAATACAGTCTAAAAGGGCCGTTAAACCCAAATCAAACAATCAATCGTAGACGTTATATCGAAGTTGCCGCGATTCTTTCGATATTGGGAACACCCTTATGATATTGCTCTATCAGCATGAAATGTTTTATCGTGAAGTATCGTTGCAAACTTCTCACTACAGTTTCGCCATTGATTATTATCGTGATTGGCCGGCTTTGAAAAATCAAAACGTCATTGAGTTTACCATAAAATAGATTTGAAAAAATATCTGGGTCATTCAATTGCCAACTAAAATGACCTACTTTCGATTTCACAAGTTTTATTTTATGGTAAAAACACAAGGTACAGGAGGTAAAAATACAAGGTACAGGCGTTTAATAGGTGATGAAAATACAATGTACAAAAATGTTAAGCAAGGATCCCATTGATTGTGCCGCTGTTGCATTATTTTATTGCTTAACGGGGAACCAGAGACGAAAACCATATGTTTATGGAGAGACATCATTTGTTCGTCTTTTTTTGACAGTTATATAATACAAAAAACACATCAACCGACATATTTTCATCGATTCTGAAGGCTGTACAGGTTTCATAATGATTTGTATTTTGACGATTTTTACCAAAGGTAGGACTATAGAAACTTTAATTTAGAGTGATGGGCCTGTCGTATTTTCAATAGGTGCAGGATGTGTCTGTTTTTGTTTCTGTGGCGAAACTGTACGTTGTAGGCGTGAGTTCAAGCAATGTATCGCCACGAAAAGGTCACCAAGCTTAATTTTATTCTTTATATGTTTGTATTTATTATGGAAATAACTTTTATCCTATAAATTCATGTAGTTATTTCGTAGCTAAAAGTTTCATTTTGAAGAACACCTACTTACTCTCTCTCTCTCTCTCTCTCTCTCTCTCTCTCTCTCTCTCTACCACCTTTCACTTTCAAATTCAGTGCTTAGAATCACAAACACTTTAAGCTAACACACCACGTTTTTCTAAATATTATGGTAGAATGTGTATTTGTAAATTCAGATTTTAAAAGTTGATCTGAATGAGGATTGTCCTTTTGCACACAGATTTGGCAGCTGTGTACTCTTCTAGTGAGAGTAGAAAATATCTAGCAATCCTCAAATGACAGACGGTAAAGAGGAATAACAAATAAAAGTGCTACATTTTTGTTTCTGTTCGCTATAATAAAGCACTGTTTGTTTTTCTAATTTACTCCAACTATTCGGAAACTTGAACAAATGTTCTGCACAAGGCTCCTTTTTCTTTTGACTCTGACTGAGTCCATTTTTCCGAAATAGGGATGGTTTATACATGTATATACTAAAATATGTTGGCAAATACTCGCGCTGTGGATCTACCCTACTGCGCTTAATCAAATATTGGGACACCTAAAACCATTTATTTTCCATTTGTTCCAAGTGGAAAATTAATGGTTTTCAGGTGTCCCATTAATTCAGCACATTAAGGTAGATTAGATTGCTCCGCTAGTATTCGCTGATGTTCTGGCCGCAAAGTTGGACAAGTACGGTACCTGTAATATTGACTTATTGTTTCTGTACCTGCAAATTCCAAGCGCCGTTTCTCTCAGTAAAAAGCTGACGTAAGTTCCTCTGTCAATCAGACTTTATACAATGGCACCACGGTCGGTCTAAAAACCAATCAATTGTAAGCTTAGAAGCAATGTTGACAAAACCATAGAACGAGTAAACATGTTAGAGCCGTGAAACTCAACAAAGAAGCGTTAATGCAGCTGCAACAAGCGAATAAAACGATAAACGGATCAACCTGCGCATTACTGTAACCTGATCAGAGCTTTCTTTGACTTAGCCATTGTTTTAAAAAATTACAAGTTTACAGCAAATGTAACAGCAAATAGTTACGCGTGGCACTGTGTTAAAACTTGTTTCGCCGCTCGCTTTGAACTTTAAGGCTATTTTCCTTTGCCTTGGCATAGAAATAGTGTACTAGGGTCTATATTGTCATAGAGACCAAGTAGGCTTCTGTGCGATTTCAAAGCTTATTGACGTCCGACCAATACAAACCTTGGTGTCTAAAACTAAAACAGTCTTAGCCTTTCATTGCAAGCGTTCATTAGTTTCTTTAGATCTGGGACATGGTACAATGCCTTATCGATTGCAATCAACTGGGCTTTTGCTGCTTTATATTGTTGCTGCTTTCTTGTGTTATAAGTTGAACTGAAACAGCAAACGAAAGTGTGTACCAATGAAACTAGAAAATTTTGTATGTAACAGACAAATGATGCCCCCGTGCAGCGCCTGTAACAGGACAGATTACATCCCTAAAGCACACCTTTCAAGCACAATCCTTATTGACAGGGATCATTCTGATTTAACAAAATGTTTAAATTGAATATGCCATAATTTTATATGCTCGTAAAAAGTCTCTATCAAAAATCACATGGTTATCTTCATTATGTTGACAATGTCTATGCAAATACTCAGAAAAAAATCTACTGAAATCTGATTATAAGCTTTATACCATAAAGTGCGAAAAAGCTGCCCCAAACGAGTAAGTTGGTTACACAATCTCCAAACGATAAAGTGCAAAAAAATTAAAACAGCAAAAAAAACTAAGTTTAAAAGGCCATAATTCTGTCAAAATTAGTTTTTACTCTATCAGAAAAGCCAAATGCACATTTTAATTATGTGTACAACAAGTATGCATGGTTTGAAAAAGATCCATTAAAACTGTGGGAGGAGTTGATACACAAACTTGATACCCTATCATGTTGAAAGCTACCCAAAATGACTAAGTTCAAAAAGCCATAATTCTGTCAAAATTAATTTTATCTCCATCAAAACCCCACATGCACATCTTTTTTATGTCCACAACAAGTACATTATACGAGTGATGAAAAAGATCCAGCGACAAATGTGGGAGAAGCTGATTACACAAACTCTATACCGTAAAGTGTGACAAACGGACGGACAGACAGGGGCAAATCCTAATGTCCCCGACTATCGTCACGGGGACAATTTTATTATGCCCCAAAATGTGTATAAAGGTTGAAAAGAATCTATTAAATACTATAGGAGAAATTGATTACACAATCTCCAAACCCTATTGTGCAATAAACTTGTGCCAAAATAGCTAAGCTTAAAATGCCAAATTTCTGTCAAAATAAATGTTTTCTCCATTAAATGCCACATACACATTTTCATAATGTGTTCAACTAGTATGCATGGTTTTAAAAAAGATGTTCAACTAGTATGCATGGTTTGAAAAAGATCCATCAAGAACTGTGGGAGGAGTTGTTTACACAAAATCCATACCTTATTATGTCGAAAGCTACCCAAAATGACTAAGCTGAAAAAGTCGTAAATTTGTCTAAATAAACTTTACCTCTATCAAAACTCCACATGCACATCTTTGTTATGTCCACAAGAGGTATATAAGGTTTGAAAAGATCCACTGAAAACTGTTAAGGAATTTGATCACACAAACTCTGTACCGTAAAATGTGACAAATGGACGGACAGACAGACAGAAAGTGGTTAATCCTTATGGCCCTAACTATCGTCACAGTGGCAATTTTGTAATGTGCCCAATATGTGCCTACATTTTGAAAAGAATCCATTGAAAACTATAGAAAGAGTGATTACACAATCTGGTCCAAACATATCAGTTTTAAAAAAATTGATGTGCAATTTAAATGCAAATTAAAACGATAGCCAATGATCAGGAATTTATATAATCAATTTTCACATTCCGCTCTTAAAACCAAAAAAGAAAAATTGCACTATCGGTCATTTTGGAAACAAGTTTTGGCAAGTTTGTCTCTTATGTCTGAATTTGAAATGACATGACCAAAATCAATGTAGCACATTAAGATTTAACATTTCGTCTAAATACTACGCTGGTTTGGTGAATATGAAGTTAAACTTTAGGTGTTCGAACACAATTTTGAAAAGAGTCGAAAATTGTCATTGAAATACAGTCACTTGGTCTTAACTTTTGGCACTGTGAATTCAAACAACTGATAAGTTTGAAACTTCCAGTGCCTCAACTTCTTTTGATTTTATGACATCGGGTTAGAACAATGATGTCAAACTTTTTAACATATCAGGAGTCCTATGAATCAGTTACATCTGCTGTTTAGTTCAAAATTTGGCGAAGAGTATATTTGCTGAAACAGCGATCAAACGTGTAACAATGAAAAAAATAAATAGTTATTGATATGGCAAACAAAACTATGCTACATTGAAAAAAAAAGACATTTACTGATATGGCGGACGAAAGTATGTAGTAATGAAAAAGGATATTTAGGATATGGTAAACGAAAGTATGTAACATGGGCAAACGGTATTTATACCCCCATTCCACTGGGCGGCGCTTCCACTGCGCTCCGAAATTTTGGACAAAGCGCCATGAATCGTAGCAGAAGCGGCAGCAGCGCAGGAGAAGCTTCTAGGTCGCAGTGAAAGCGTATCTGAAGCGGCATGATCGCCAAGTCACGGCGCTTGTTTTGACTCTGCTCAAAATTTACGTAGCGGAAGCGCCGTAGACTCAAAGCGCAACGGAAGCGTAGTAAGAACGTAGCTCGAAATTCATGAGCGCAGCAGCAGCGGGAGCAACGCAGCACCAGCGCAGCGGGATCGTGCCGACAGCGCCGTGAGATTCGTCTGCGACCCAGCTACGCTTCTGCTACGCTCTTTGCGCTCCCGTTGCGCTCTTGCCGCTTCCGCTGCGACTCTGTTATTTATGAATAGCGCAACCACGACGCTTCCGCTGCGCTCTTGGCGCTTTGTCTGCGTTTCCTCTGCTCTTATGGCGATCTGGGCATGAAAACGCCGCGTTTCCACGGCGTTTCATAACTCGATTCTTACGTTTCATTCAAGATGCAGGCTGCCCAGAGAAGGAGTTGGAATACCCTCTCCTGCGGTAAAGGCTGCGTGAAAATAGTCTCCTGACCAGGCCTGGGTGTGGATTGCGCCTTCTGCTTTTGACAGGGGGGGGGGGGGCAGACTCTTGCTCTCTAAACTGAGCCAGATAGGCGCCCTTTAGAACGCCGAGCAGAGGCCCCAGTTGAGCCTGAACAGCAAGAAGAACAAGACGAGTTGTTCGAAGTCACTAGTTCATGATTGCCAGCTGGGCCATAGCCACTGGAATTTTTATATTATCAATGATTGTTTGAAGGCTGCATGGTGGCTAACTTCTGCTGAACCCGATTCTCCGCCGATTTACATAGAAGCGGTTACAAAGCGCAACACAAGCGCAGCATGAGCGCAGCTCCGGCGCTTAGGTCGTAGCACGATCGCAAATGCATCGTAATAAGCGTAGCTCAAGCGTAGCTTGAAATCCTTTGCCGTAGTAGCAGCGTATTAGAAGCGCCCTCGAAGTCCGTTGAGCGTGGCAGAAGCGCAGCTAAGTCGCGGCAGCATCGTGACTAGCGTGGCGAGATCGTATTAGAAGCGTACTGGTAGCGTACTGGAAGCGCACAAGTTCCAAGTTTTGGCAAATGCCTACGCTTCTGCTGCGATTTCGAAAATTTTGGAGAAGCGCCATGATCGCCAAGAGCGCAGTCAAAGCGTCATCCAGTGGAATGGGGGTATAACCGAAACAACGAGCTAAAGATTGCACAGTGAAAGAATATATATACTGAAACAGCAAACAAATGTATGTAATATTGATAAAAAAACTGAAACAGCAAACGAAAGTGTGTGACAATGAAAAAAAGGCATTTACTGAAACAGCAAACGAAAGTATGTAACAATGCAAAAATGATATTTACTGAAACAGCAAACGAAAGTATGTGAAAATGAAAAAAAATATTAACTGAAAAGGCTAACAGAAGTAAATAACAATGAAAAAAATATCAACCTAAATAGCAAACGAAAGAATGTAACAATGAAAAAATAGATTTACTGAAACAGTAATTGAAAGAATGTAATAATGAGAAAATGACATTTACTGAGGCAGCACACGAAAGTATGTAACAATAAAAACATATATTTACTCACACGAAAGAATGTAACAGTGAAAAAAAGATATTTACTGAAGCAGCAAATGAGAGTGTGTATCATGAAAAAAGATATTAACAGAAACAGCAATCAAAAGTATGTAACAACAAGAGGGCCATGAGGCCCTGAATCGCTCACCTGAACAATTGGCAAAGTGGCTTTTTCTTATGTTTTGAAATTGTCAAAATATGAGTCTTGGGTCAAAAGTCAAAGAATGACCATGACCTAAATCTTCATGTACTCATTAAGGCAACCATATATACCATTTTTTAGGCAAAACTTTCCATGAAATCTTATGTTCTAGCATTTTCCCATATTTGACCATGCCGCAAAAAGAAGTTAAGGAAAAACCGAGGTCATCATTTGAACAGTCTTGGTAGTACTCTAGCACTCCATGCTACTTACCAAGTTTCAAGGCCATTGGTGTATTGGTTCTGGAGAAGATTTTGGTTGGTTGATTTGATGCTTAACGTCCACGGTAAGCAACTAAGGTCATATCGGGACGGTCAGTTAACCTAAACCCACTATTCCTGGGCAGGCTTAGACCTCCTAAGCGGTTAACCAGTACTAAGTGCACATATTTTCGCCAGTAACTGACAACTGCCCTTCTTGAATCAGCGGAAGGAGAAACGAAAGTATTCGGCCAGACCGGGATTCGAACCCAGGACCTCTGACTTACGAGTCAGGTGCCCTACCAATTGCGCTACCCGGCCCGGCTTCTGGAGAAGAAAAAATATTTAAGGTTTATACCATAAATGGGTATGGTGGCCATGTTTCGTCATGTGACCTGGACCGTTTGAACAAAATTTCGCTCAATCAACCCCTGGAGGCTCTATATGAAATGTGATTACAATTGGCCCTTTGCCTTTTGAGAAAATGTTTGAAAATGTCAAAATATGAGAGATCTGGGTCAAAGGTCAAAGAATAACCTTGACCTCTTGTACTCATAATTCTTCATGACCTCATTAAGATGACTGTATATACCAATTTTTAGGCCAAAAACTTCCCATGAAATCTTATGTTCTAGCATTTTCCCATATTTGACCTTGCTGTAAAAAAGGTCAAGGTCAACCAAGGTCATAATTTGAACAATCTTGATAGTACTGGAGTACCCAATGCTACATACCAAGTTTCAAGGCCACTGATCAATTGGTTCTGGAGAAAAAAAATTTGAAAGGTTTTTACCATATATGGTCATGGTGGCCATGTTGGTCATGTAACCCAGACCATTTGAAGAAATTTTCATTTCCTCGACCCCTGAAGGCTCTATATAATATTTGGTTACAATTGCCGCATTGGCTTTTAAGGAGAAGTTTGAAATTGTCAAACTATTCTGAGAATTCAGGGTCAAAGGTCAAAGAACGACTTTGACCTCTTGTAGTCATGAATCTTGATGTACACATTAAGATGACTGTATTTACCAATTTTTAAGCCTAAATGTTCAAAACTTTCCATGAAATCTTATGTTCTAGCATTTTTCCATATTTGACCTTGCTGTAAAATGGCCAAGGTCACCCCAAGGTCATCATTTTGAACACTCTTGATAGTACTGGAGTACCCAATGCTACATATCAAGTTTCAAAGCCATCAGTCAATTGGTTCTGGAGAAGAAGATTTTTTTAGGTTTTTACCATATATGGGCATGGCGGCCATGTTGGTCATGTGACCTGAACCGTTTGAACAAATTTTCATTCTCTCATCCCCTGGAGGCTCTATATGAAATTTGGTTACAATAGGCCGAGTGGTTTTTGAGAAGATTGTTTGAAATTGTCAAAATATGAGAGCTCAGGGATAAAGGTCAAAGAATGACCTTGACCTCTTGTACTCACAAATCTTCATTGTACTCATTAAAGATGACTGCATATACCAACTTTTAGACCTTAATCTTCAAAACTTTCCCTGATATCTGAAGTTCTAGCATTTTCCCATATTTGACCTTGCCGTAAAAAGGTCAAGGTCAACCCAAGGTCATAATTTGAACAATCTTGATAGTACTCGAGTACCCAATGCTACATACCGAGTTTCAAGGCCATCGGTCAATTGGTTCTGGAGAAGAAGATTTTTCAAGGTTTTTACCATATATGGGCATTGGCGGCCATGTTGGTCATGTGACCTGAACCGTTTGAACAAATTTTCATTCCCTCATCCCCTGGAGGCTCTATATGAAATTTGGTTTCAATTGGCCCAGTGGCTGTTGAGAAGATTGTTTGAAATTGTCAAAATATGAGAGTTCTGGGTCAAAGGTCAAAGAATAACCTTGACCTCTTGTACTCATAAATCTTCATGTACTCATTTAGATGACTGTAGATATCGATTTTTAGCCCAAAATCTTCAACAGTTTTCAAGATATCTTATGTTCTAGCATTTTCCCATATAAAAGCACAAGGAAGCAAATTTGACCTTGCCGTAAAAAGGTCAAGGTCAACCCAAGGTCATAATTTGAACAATCTTGGTAGTACTCATATACCCAATGCTACATACCAAGTTTCAAGGCCATCGGCCTATTGGTTCTGGAGAAGAAGATTTTTTTAGGTTTTTACCATATATGGGCGTGGCGGCCATGTTGGTCATGTGACCAGGACGGTTTGAACAACTTTTCGTTCCCCCTTCCTCTGGAGGCCATATATGAAATTTGGTTACAATTGGCCCAGCGGTTTCAGAGGAGAAGTCGTTTGAAATTGTGGACGGACGACGACGGACGACGGACGACGACGGACGACGGAGCCTTACCATCCTATAAGCTCCCCCGGAGCCGCTGGCTCAGGTGAGCTAATGAAAAATGATATTTACTGAAACAGCAAACGAATGGATGTTACAATGAAAAAATGATATTTACTGAAACAGCGAACGAAAGTATATAACAATAAAAATGCATTTACTCAAATGGAAGTATGTAACAATGAAAAAATATATTTTCTGAAACTGCAAATGGAAATATATACCAATGAAAAATGATAGTTACAAAAACTGCAGTCAAAGTATGTAACAATGAAAATAAAGATATTTACTGAAACAGCACATGAAAGTATATAACATAGAAAAGGGATATTTACTGAACAGCAAACGAAAGTGTGTATCAATTGAAAAATATAGTTGCTGAAACAGCAAACAAACGAAAGAAATTAACAATGTAAAAAGATATTTACTAAAACAGCAAACGAAAGTATGTAACAATGAAAAAAATTACTACATATATTTACTGAAAGTGCAAACGAAAGTATGTAACAATAAAAAAAAATGATAGTAACTGAAAAAGCAAACGAAAGTTAAGAGAAAATAAGCTTTAAAAGAAGAAGCAAGGGACACATTAAAAGAAAAACATAGCAGACTCGGTTTAATTCAGCTTGTTTATTAGCTGTTATGTAATATTGCAACACTGCACTGAAATGCCGAAAACAAAACCTATATTCGTTTTCCGATTAAATTTTATTCGGTGTGTTTGTAATTATCGACGATAAATCTTATCTGCAATCCTGTGTTTGTAATAATCAAAGTGAGAAGAAATGGTTATAAAAGTTATGAAGAAACAATGAAATCAGAAGTCTGAATCCTCGATTTAAGAATATAGTTGTCATGTTAATAAAAGTCTTTTCCGAACTGTATTCAGTGCGATTCTTAAGAAATGTTAAAGTCAGTGTAGCAACAAGGGAATGCCATCAATATCCCAGTTTACACTTTTACCAGCTTTTTATTTTTCCAGTCAATAAAATAATGGACTGTCACAGAAACTTTTACCTCCACACGGGGCAATTGGTAAATTGAGAACATTGAATAACCAGACCATACCGTATCGCGTTTGCCAATCTCGCGAATCATCTGTATAACATTGAATTTAGAACATTAAGAGCAAACAGAAAAGGTGCAGATCAGACTGCGCTAATTAGCGCAGTCTGATCAGCGTCTTTGATGTTTGCAAATACCAGAAGTGGGGGTTTTCCAGTGCAAAGACTGTTTTTACCTGCGACACTGTGAAAACGTGGAATTGACTTTATTGCTTCCCGGCTTAATGGCAAATACCCTTAATGGACTTATTGAAAATCCATAATGTCAGGTTTCAATGCCGGAACCCAGGTAAATGCAAATTGTCTTTTAGAGCCGTCCCAAAGTGCCTTGCTATGTTTGGAATCGATCCGCGGTAGTTTTCGTAATTCTAGAGCAGTATCCGACAGAAAGTTATTTGAACATATAATAAATCACGAAATCAAATTAATGTGAACTAATATGGGAGATTTTTTCAAACACTTGAAATGTGGAATTAATATAATATTTCTGGTGATTAACTATTTCAGCTCAGGTATGTTTATTTTAAAAACAGTTCTTGCCAATGGTTAGGAATACACGTGTATCAAACTGTCAAATTAATATCATTTTATAGTGAAATTAGTTTTGCTGTTTTCTTTTGTGTATGGAATTTCTTATTCGGCTCAGCAACTGTGTTTGTCAAACTTTTAACACCTATAGTGCCAAGCATGAAAATATTTGAATTTGCAAAACACTACAGATCTAAATGAGATGGCTCATATTGAGTCACCTGCTGCGGATTCACGCCGTTGACCTTGCCTTTGAACTGGCAATATTATAAACTGTAGGTTGAACGAACTATTTTTTTTTTTAATTTTGTCGTTTGCTTGTTTGGACGCTTTAAGGTTTAAAGGAAATCGTATTAGAAAGTTACATATAGTTAGCTACAAGAATCAAAATGAAGCGATAAATGGAAGAATAAGATTTAAAAGCTTTGACTTTGAGTAGGCACTTTATACCTTTCATCCATAGAAAATTATAAAGAGAGCTTGAGACACTTTTTTACCTTTTAGGTATTATGAGCCGTCTCATCTGGATTTTAGTGTTTGCATTGGTATGTCCGAGTTTACCCGCTGTCCGAAGCTACCCGACTCCACTCATTTAAATTGTTTGGCTTTATCTGCCTTTGTTTTCTTCTGAAATAAGTCTTATATGAGAGCCTTAGTAAAAATATGACATAACATTGTATATAAAGAACCCAAAACTCTGGCATTAATTTAGTTCTGCGCAGGTACTTTTGTTTCACTTCTGAAAGAAATTCTGTGAGTACGGAATGTGCGGTTAGAAACATGCGTCAAACTATGGAGTCAGTGTTATATTCACGGCTTGTATTTCCGGGAAAAAACATCGATTTTGCAGTAAAAAATAGCCTGGCTTCCAGGCTAAATGGTTATATGTATTCAAATCGTAGGCTCTTTTTATTCTGATGGCCAACCGAAACCAAAAACTGAAACAAAGGGACTGGGAGCCAGTCTAAGTAAAAGTCTATATCAGCTGTTTTTTGTTAGTTTGTTTTTTTTTCGTTTGGGTTTCTTCTGAAATAATTCATATATAAATGTCCTAGTAATAAACATGAAATGAATTTACGGTACCTGTATGGGGAATTTATTTCTGGGGTCCTTTAAGTGGGGTACCGATCATCTTGTATCCCTAAAATACTTAGAAATGTATCCCTTAAATGCACGTTATTTTCGTCATGTACCCCTTGATCCAATATCCTTGTATTCCAGTATCTCTAAAATTCCATTCTATTTCTTCAACAGCATGTCTGTCCTTTTCAATATTTCATGTTGTATTCTTACTATTTAATACCAATTCTCTGTAAGCACCAGACTTTTCAAGAAACGCAAGGTCGGAAGTTCTTCTTCAAACTTTCTCACATTGTGTGTAGTCAGACAAAAACAAATAATTGGCACCTCATTTTTTCGTTTGCCATATCGTTGCCATGGTAACCACGTTTTTCTGTTTTTTGCAGAAAAAATGCCAAAAATTCAATAGAAATTTGCATTTTTCGCTCTTCTATATCACCGAGAATAGACAAGGCTTGATCACAGACTCTTTAAATCTACAAAGTAGGGACCTATGTGATTAACATGAAGCATCAAAACAATTTTGTTCGAATGTATTTGACATATCTACTGGTCCTCAAAGGTGGGTGGGGTAACCAGGTATCGCAAAACACAGTTTTCAGGCATTTTTAAGCATCACGTTTAAAAAACGCACACTTCTATGACTCATTTGCATACTTTAACATAAAAGAGAAGACTTTCAATTTTTGGAAAATGAAAAAAACAGAGTGGGGCAAAGCTGACTTCAGACCGTAACCATGGCAACAAATCATACCCCATGCAAAAAGTGAAAACAGAAACTTATACTGAAACTACACTATTGTAATCAAATAAAATGCACTGCAGCTATAATTACTAATCCAAATGCTGTAGAAATAATAATTCTATATAATTTTGTGAAGGTTCGACACCTTAAGGGTTGAAAGTCCCTTTTATATTCATTTAAAGGGCCCAAAAGGGGGCAAAACATGGTCAAAATTAACGTATCTCACCCACTGTCTCTAGGAATCAACAAAAAGACACCAAAGGTTACTTTTGAATTGGATACGAAATTATTAGATTAACATAAACTGATAGAAAATATGGCATTAGGGAGCCCTACATCTCTAGGTATGGAGTCTATAGGGGCCCAAAAAGGGGTAAATTTGAAAATATTCATCCAAAATAATAATCATTCTTCACAGTGGTACACACTACAGCATTTGCCAAGATGAAATAGGTTGGAAAAAATTGGGGAAAAACAGCCTTAGATATGACACCAGTAAATTTGCACTCAAGGGGCTGGGAGCCCTATTTATGAAAATCTAAGGGGCTCGAAAAGGGGAAAATGGTCAAAATTACCACATATCACTCATTTTCCTTATCAGTGCGCAATCAAGCGGCTGGGGGCCCTATTTATAATGATTTAAGGGGCTCAAAAAGGGGCAAAAATGGTCAAAATTACCATATTTCAATCGTTCTCTCTACAAATCAACAAAAGACAACACTGGTCACATTTAAAAAAGACAAAAGACAACACTGGTCACATTTAAATTTGTTATGAAATATTAGATTGACATATATTGATATAAAATATGGCAATAGTGAGTCCTAAATCCCTGGAAAGGGAGTATATAGGGGCTCAGAAAGGGATAATTTGGATATTTGCTAAAGATAAACAGCAAATATTGTATATTTTTAATTTCTTCACACAGAAACAAAGTACTGCATTTGTTGTGTTGAAACTGGTTGTTAAACTACAAGCCTAATATATATTAATATAAAATATGGCATACTTATATTCATCAAAGGGGCCTAACAGAGGCTGCTTATGTGAAAGTGTATAAGAAATAAACAAAAACAAAAAACAAAATGGATGAATTTTTTCTTATAGAGATGTTGTTTTTAATAGTAAAGTATTTTATGCAGACAATAACACATTATTAGTTTTTCGAAAATGGGTAAAGCTGGTTTTCCATGGGTCTTATCCTTTAGCATTTTCTATGCGTACGTTTAACATGACTGTTACAAAAGCGTGGCACAAATAGCGTAAATAATGAATTTCTATTCTAAACATGCTTCATTTCAGAGAACGTATTTCAGTGACAAACCGTCTTAGCTACTATATTTTTGCCATAGTCTTATAATGGACAAATACAGAGCCTGCGCAAAAAAAAAAGAATAGTCATATAAAACGCTCCATGCAAATGCCTCTTTACAATGTAGTTTGTACGCCAGCAAACATTAGAACTATTGGACCATGCACTCTTGCTCTTACCATTCATTAGGCGATGGAAGACTATAAATCTCAAACAGAAAGGATTATTACACAGATCTGAGCATTTTTCTTTTTTTCTAGTTATTTTTATCTTTTTTTATTTTATTTTTTATATATATATATATTTATTTACAACCCTTGACAACGTCGCCATATTGTTTCTAAACCTCTTGATAATGTTTCACTACTGAAAGCGCTTGAGGAATAAAACACCCTTGACAACGTCGCCATATTGTTTCTAAACCTCTTGATAATGTTTCACTACTGAAAGCGCTTGAGGAATAAAACAAAATGTGACTTGTTGTGGTGTTTCCGATTTTCTTTTTATATTTATTTATTTATATTTTTTAAGGATTTGTTTTTGCATTTTATTTATTTATTTATTTATTTTTAGTTTTGTTTTTTGCCAGCCCACTGGAGAAAGTCATTATTTTAAAAATGTGCAATTATTCAGATACAAATATTCAATGAATCAGTAAAAAATCAAATGTGATTGTGAAGGAAAGCAATCCTCAAAATAGGATATCCAAATAAGGAAGTATAGTTTCCCACAGGTCAAGTGTTTCGGCCGTCCTTAAAACATGAGGGGTTAAGTCATATTTGCAAGCATGGGGTATGCGTGAGATCTTTTTGAATGTCCAGGATATTGGAAATGAAGGAGGCAGATTAGGGCTATCTGTGGATCAAAGAGCTGTGCCATGTGTCTTTGTGGTGGAATGTTTGATGCAGGTACAATTGAGGGTGAATTGATAAACATCCAAGTTTTCTTCAGCCATTTTACGAAAGGAGGCGGCAACTTTTGAGACAGACTTCCCGTTTACTTCCCTGGCCTTGTGGGACTTCCTGTTTGCTTCCCTGCCGTTGTAGGACTGGACTTTGCCCCAAAGAAGGCAAGAGTTGATCCACATTGAGAAAGAAGGAACACAGAAAATAGTAGAGTTGCCTCCCCCTGCCAGTGTATCTTGTAGCCTTACGTTTTCAGTCTTGGTCTGTTAGATATATTCGTTACGTGTTAGGTGTCTGTGGCGAGGAAGTTTTGATGCATATGCAATATTTGAGGGGAAATGGATAAACATCCATGTTTTTGGCCATTTTACGAAGGGGAATAACTTTTGGGCCTTCCTGTTTACTTCCCTCGTCTTATGAGACCCCTGTTTGCTTCTCTTCTATTATAGGATTCGCTTTTGGAGGTTGGGCTTTTCCCCAAGGAAGGCAAATTCTTTCCGTCAGGAGTTGATTCCCACTAAGAATGGATGAAAGACAGAAAATGGCAGACTTGCCTCCCTTGCCAGTATATCAAATCACATTGAGTTTTCAGTCTTGATCTGTTCCAATACACTTGTGACGTGTTATGTGTCTGTGTCGAAGACGTTTTCATGCAGATACAATTTTTGTTTTGAGGTTGAATAGATGCACATCCATGTTTTCCAGAAATTTTACAACGGGGAGCAACTTTTGATATTTTCTGTTCACTTCCCTGGCCTCATGGGACTTCCTGTTTGCTTCCCTTCCAGTGTGGGATTCGTTTTTGGAGGCTGAGCTTAGCCCCACGGGGAGCAAACATTTTCCTTCAGGAGCTGGTCCCCATTGAGATGGTGGCAAGAGCAAAATGGCAGAGTTGCCGCCCCTGCAAGTATATCTAGTCACCTTGAGTTTTCAGTTTTGGTCTGTTCTAACATTTTCATTTTATGCTGCCTGATACTTCACTTGTATATATTATAGAAATATACGTCTCAAGTAAGGATCCCAGGGAAAATTGGATGCACATCCAAATGCAATTTTTGGCCCCCTATTATATAAAGTCATTATTGTTAGTATTATTACTACCTCCTCCTCTCTGCCCCCCTCCCCCCACACACATACACGCCCCCCCCCCCCCCCCCCCCCAAAAAAAAAATGCCGCTTAATAGAGATTGTATAGGCTGCAAGTTTTGGCTTTACACTCTATTTACGTATTTACGCAGTAAGTGTGGTTCAAATTTGGGATATCCATGTTCAATTTATAGATACCAAATATTCATCTTGATTTTACGCAAATTTCGAATAATAGATTTTGTAAATTCAGTGTGTAACTGTACTCAAAATTTTCATTTTGGGGGGTAAATTGTAGGTTTGTAGGTTTCATGGTCGAAATTTCAATATAAGGCGACGCGCCAGAAGAAGGGAAAAGCGGTTTGCGGCCATTAAACTGACGAGTTACCTCCCTCAAACCAGTCGTTGCAGCTATGCACAGCCTGCACAGTCTGTTTTCAGACTGGACGGTTAATGTGTCAGAGCGGAAGAAAGTTCATCATTTATCCATACATCCAAGGGGTAACGGGGATAATTCAAAGATATTTTTTCATATTTCTCAATGAAAGCACATGTTTTGAACATTATTAGAACCGTCTCAGCGAGGCGGATCTAATGAAGGGGTTCAAATGAGGTGTCACTGTGATTTTTTTATGGAAACATAGGAAAAATAATCCCTAAATTATCCTTGTTACCCCCTTCTTATCTGGAGCAGTGTTTATTTATCCTAAATACGGTGTATGGATACATAGGCATGTTTTTCTGCCAATTTTTTAAAGGGAGACAAATTTTGTGACTTCCCCTTTGATTCCCTGGACAATAACATTAGTTAAGGTATTTCAATATTAATAACAATTAATGAAATTCAGAGCTCCAGATAAGGTGGGGTTTTAAGGATAATTCTAAGATATTTTTTTTATTTCTGAATAAACATATGTTACGACCCCTCATTAGAACTGTCTCAGCTAGAGAGTTTTAATGAGGGGTCACAACGTATGTTTTTATGGAAAAATAAGGAAAATTCCCCTGAATTATACTTGTTAACGCTTTTTAGCAAGTGAGCAGGGACTCACATATGCCCCCGACCAGTGCCACCGCCTAATGAAAGCATACTTTAACACAAAACTACACTGCAAATGTTATACACATACAAAGTTCAAAGTCCTTGACCTTGACCTTTTGTAAGCAGCACTATCCATATGGTAAGTAAGTAAGTAAGTAGTAAGTAAGTAACGACTTTATTTTTCGAGGGTTACAACATTTAGCACATACAATAATACATGTAATAGCTAATCTCCCATGAGGCCCTCATTATATACATATGAACATATATAGGTGAACAAAGAAATATGTGTTTACAAATGTCAAAAAACTGCTAAGGATCACCTAATCTCTTACACAATATTACTATATGTATAAATACACACAACAATGGAGACACACACACACACACACACACACACACACACACACACACACACACACATTACAACGTGAATCAAAGAAAATGACTGAGGTTGCAATATTGTTGCATATTTTTACATTATGAAATGAAGACAAAATGAATGAATGAATGAATGAATGAATGAATGAATGAATGAAAATCTAGGCATATGCTTGAGCTGTGCACCAAAACAAATGAAACACACATATATATCAAAATGACTGAATTAGCAATATTGTTGATTATTTTTACATTAAGAAAGGTACATGCATGTAATTAAGACAAAATTGAATGTTGTAAACTAGTATGAAATTATTAACTTAGTCAAGTATCATTAGGCTCCATTCAAGTATATTTATAGATGTATGACCCAAAACTATACAACAAATGGGGAAGTCCTACTCATGAGCCTAACCCTGAATCTTAGATGGTCCTGATCAAAAGTAATGCTATAGGGATATCATGAACCAAATATGGAATAATTATAGCCAGATCACTTTTCGCACATGATGTACTTATATTCAGGTATAAGACGTAGAAATATAGGTCAAGATCAGGTATTCCCTCCAATAAAATATGGTAGGTCTAGATCTTTGGGATAATAAGGGAAACACCCGTCATACAGAACAATGTTTTTTTTCTGTTGTGTGGTGGTGTGTCATGTAGCGGTGACCAATGAAAAACAGAGATTCGAGGAGTGGGGGAGTGGTTGTGTGTTGTGTCGCATGAACAATGAAGAGATTTTTCGCAGTGACTAATGAAAAACAGGGATTCAAAGACCTAAAGAACAGATTTTTTTAATGGAGGGCTGTGGTTGCGTGTTGTGTCGCGGTGACTAACGAAAAATAGACATTTGTCGCGGTGACCAATGAAAAATCAGAGATTCAATATAGCTGTTCAATAACTAGATGTTTCCTCAAAACCGATAGAAGTTGTCTTGATTACAGAGCACTAACCAAAATTGGCCTATTGCCCAACATCGGCGGGCCGTGCAATGAAATTTTCAATACAGTATCTCCCATTCTAATGGACTTACAGATATTTTTACTTTACAAAGTGCACACCTTTGCTTCGACGGCAAGCAACTTCAGCAATGATGACGTTAGACTGTTCCACTGCTATATCTGTTAGGCAGATTCTATAGTGTAAGGCTGTGAAAGAGTCTATGATGACGTTTGTTCCATTAAGAAAAAAAATGTAATAATTTTTTTGAAGTTTTTTAACTAAGTCTTTTTCGGCCCCATTTAACCCATTCCTGAAGACGTTGGGCACCCCATGTTGTATATCAGTATCTGTAAAACAAATATTTCCATAACAAATTTAAATTTAAATAAGTTCACTTTTGTTAATTCGTGTAAAGAACTAATGATTTGTGGTAATTTTTACCATTTTGCCTCTGTTTGGGACCCTTAAAAAGGAGTTAATATGATTTTTATCCCTTATTCCATGTTAACTAGCGGCATATATAAGCCTCCTTCATTTTGGCTACTGATTCTAACATAACAAATGCTTTAGTGTGCGCCTCAGTGAAGAATAGTCATTATTTTGGGCAAATATTTTCGAATTTTCCCCTTTTGGGTCCCTAAGACTCCAAACCTAGAGATGTAAGGCACCCAATCGCCATGTTTTTTAATCAACATATGTCAAACTTATTTTTATAAACAAATCTAAAAGTAACCAGTATTGTCTGTTGTTAATCTGTGGAAAGAAATATTGATTTTTGGTTTTAAATTTTGACCTTCTTTCCCCTTTTGAGCCCCTTACATTGATAAAATCAGGGCTCCCGGTCCCATGATTGCAACTTTACCAACGGCACATATAAGACTGTGCTGAAGCTGTGCTGTTTTCAAACTATTTCATAAAGACAAATGCTGTAGTGTGTACCAATAAGAAGAATGAGCATTATGTTGGGTGAATATTATTAAATGTACCCCTTTTTGGGGCCCCTATAGACTCAGCCAGGAGAAATCAGGCTGCCCTTTACAATGTTTTCTATTACTATAGGTCAAACTAATGTTTTCATAACAAATTTAAAAGGAACGAGTGATGCATTCTGTTTATTCGTAGAGAGATTAAGTGATATGAGGTAATTTTGACCAGTTTTGCCCCGTTTTGGGACCCTTAAATGGGTATAAATTTGGTTTCTTGTCCCTTATTGCAAAGTCATTAGAAGCATATATAAGGCTATATTTTTCCTGCCTATTTTAACATGACAACTGCTGTAGTGTGTTTCACTGTGAAGCATGATCATTATTTATGGAAAATATTTTCGATTTTTTCATTTTTCGGGCCCCTTGGGACTCCTTTTGGGCCCTTTGGGACTCCAAGCCTGGAGATGTAAGGCACCTATTGACACATTTTATATCAGTCTGCGTCAAACTTAAATTTTCATTTCAAATTTGAAAGTAAACTGATTTGTTTTATGCTGGTCCTTGGACAGGATTGGTGATTTGTGTTAATTTTGACCATTTTTGTCCCTTTTAGAGCCCCTTAAATCAATAGGAAATGAGCCTCCACCCCTCCCCAGCCCCGGTTGCAAATTTACCTACGGCATATATAAGCCTGCTCTTTTTTGCAACCAATTTCATCATTTTAAATGCTGTAATGTGTTCCATTGTGAAAAATGGTCATTATGTTGGTAAAATTTTCTCAAACATACCCCTTTTGGGCCCCTATAGACTCAATCCCTGGAAATTTAGGGCTCTCCATTGTCATGTTCTCTATCAGTATATGTAAAACTAGTATTTTCCTTGCAAATATTAAAGTAATAAGTGTTGTCTTTTGTTGATTCATAGTGAGAATGAGTGAGAAATGTGGTAATTTTGACCATTTTTGCCCCATTTTGGGGCCCTTTTAATGGATATAAATAGGAATTCCAACCCTTAGGTGTCAAACTTTCATCAAATCAAGTAGAATACATATTTCAATATCAGAAGAATCACAAGTTATAACTGCAATGCATTTAATGTGGTTGCAAATCTGTGGTAATAGTATAACCTTCCGGTTTTACTTTCTTGCATGGGGTATGGCTTGTTCCCATGGTTACGGTCTGAAGTCAGCTTTGCCCCACTCAGTTTTTTTCATTTTCTGAAAATCGAAAGCCTTTTGTTTGACGTTAAAGTATGCAAATGTGTCACAGAAGTGTGCGTTTTTTAAACATGATGATTAAAAATGCCTAAAAATTGTGTTTTGCAATACCTGGTTACCCCACCCACATTTGCAGTACAGTAGGTATACCAAAGACATTGGATCAACGTTGTTTTGATGTTTCACATTAATAACATAAGTCCCTAGTTTTTAGATTTAAAAAGTTTCTGATGAAACCTAGCACATTCTTGGAGATATACAAATTCAGAAATTGTGAAAATCTGTTGAACATTTTGGCATTTTTTCTGCAAAAACAGAAAAACGCGGTTACCATGGCAACGAGATGGTAAATGAACAAACGAAGTGCGAATTACTTGTTTTTGTGTGACAACAAAAAAAGGGAGAAAGTTTGAAAAAGAACTCCCGACCTTGCGTTTCCGGCCCTCTATACAAAAAGTCTGGTGCTTATAGAGAATTGGTATTAAGTACCTCTTCCAGGGTCTCGTTTATGCAGTTACTAAATGAGCCGCGACACGAGAAAAATAACAATGTGGTTGTGCGTTCAGCGCAGACTCAGATCAGCCTGGGCATCCGCCCAGTCTGATCAGAGTCTCCACTGTCCGCATGGAGGTAGCTTAGACCCTTAGCTACCATTTGAACTCTTAACGAAGAGTCTTAACAAACTGGGCAGATGCCCAGGCTGATCTGAGTCTGCACAGGGCGCACAACCACATTGTTGGTTTTGTCGTGTCGCGGCTCAAATGAAATTTTGCGAGAGTTACCTTGTAAGCTTTTTTTTATATTATATATTGAATTTAGTGCCCCTAGAGGATCTACCATCTCTTCATTACAGTGAAAGTGGCCAAAGTACCCAGACCAAAAACCCGAACTCGTAAACTGTAGAAAAATTGAAAAAAGAAAAAAAAAACATAGTACCTTTTTGATACACACATATGGAGCCCAGATGGTAAAAAGTACCGTGTAACGGCCTAGTACCTCGTTTGGTCTTTTTGGATAATTGACCTCATTAAGAAATAAAAAGATAAGCAATAATCAGGAGCTCCTACAATTTGATGCCATATCCTGTCTTCAATACCAAATTCGAAAGGAGTAAATGCATAAGCTGACAGCAGTTCGGGAAAGGTGCACACGCTAGAGTCCTTACTTGATGAAATAGAGTTTCGCTGAAATCGGGTCTATGGACATTGGGCAATGTTGCACATTTCATTACTGCCCACGAACAGATTAAGCAAAACAAACTCTGCTTCTGTATCTTCCTTTGTTTGTGATTCTCTGTTTCCAGAGGATGCATTGTCTTTAGTGAAGCAAACGTATTTTGGTTACTTTCTAAAAACAACTACATGAAAACTTGTGAAAACATAAGATTTGTTCAAATATATTTATGCATACGTAATCTGTTTACAATTTCTCACGTGGATCATTTCCTGATGTATATATTTAACTTGCACTGTAGCCTAAGAAAATTCCGTAGTTTTTACGGTAGAATAACTGGCAACCAGCTGCCAGTCCATTCCCCTTTATTTTACGGGCGCCCGTAAAATGTACAGGAATCATCACGCAGAGTACGGAAGGAAAGGATATGTATTGTTTTGGTCATATAGCCCTTCAGCACTGTAAAGGTATTTTCGAGAGCGGCCAGTTAACACAATTAAAATCTATAAGAGTTCTTTCATGAGCAGAGAACACATTCAAAAGATGTAAAATGGGCCATACTTCGAAGTTTTGGCTATTCAACCTCAACCCTACCATACCGCGATTTCCAAAAATGTTCAACAGGCAGACGCCCGTAAAATAACGGGAAATTGACTGACAGGTGGTTGCCAGTTATTCTTCCGCAAAACCTACGGATATTTTTACAGTGTGCACGCTATGTGAATGGCTAGAAATAACAATCAATGATAAATCCGAGAGAGAGAGAGAGAGAGAGAGAGAGAGAGAGAGAGAGAGACCCGTTGGTAAACGATTAATGAAAATAAATTTAAACTAGAGGTCTATGTAGTGGAATTAGTGCTATACACGACTGTCGTTAATCTTAGTTTTTTTTTTCTTCTTTTTTCTGTTAAATTATACATTTTTTCCCTCAAGAAATGATATTAGGAAGCTTCTTAGAAAAGTGTATACAACTTACATTAGTCTTATACCTATGGCTTCACTTTTTTTCTAGTGTTTATACATGTAAAAGAGAGAATCAAATTATTGATGAATGAATTATAGGTTTGAGAAAATCACACTTTTCCATTGTAAGAATTTCATGTAGCATCTCACTGAAAATTTGAGATGAGCATGGTATACACTGTATGCTATGCTCCCCTCGAATTATAAGTGAGGTGATGCCATCGAGCTGTTACCATAGCAACTATGGAGTTACCAACTGTTTTGATTGGTATCTTGGCAAAATGACGCCTCGATGACGTCACTTAGACATTAATAAGACTTCCCAGTTGCTATAGTAACAGATATATGGCGTCATTGGTTCCGGAGCATGACAAACAGTGCATGCAACGCTCCGCCAATTTTTCAATGACATTACAAACTTAATTTCTTTCAAAAGAATCTTCATATATTCTCAAACAATTAATTATCTTCAAGTCATTTATTTCCGTGTTGTAATTGCATTTGCTTTTATAAAAGCTCGCATGAAAATGCTGAATAGAATTGCGAGCTGTGAGCAGTGTTGCAACATTATGTTTCTGCACATAAACAGGCTCAGTTATACAGAATTGGTTAGTTTTCTTTCCTCAGATGAGTTCCTTGCTTCCATAGGTTCAAGTTGAAGTGCGTCAAACGTGTACCATAGCGAATCTCTGCCATACGTATTCTATCGCGCCACACTCACGTAAACTATCGAAAATCTAATAACTTCCATTCTTGATCGCGAATAAACTTGACTTTTAGTTTATCAAGAGCAATTATGGGTCACTTTTTACCTGTAATGATTCAGATTCTATCAATAGCAGTCCTTAATTATCTTTTCCCATTCTCAATCTACGTAGTTTTTATCTCACAATAGCTATCTGCTCGGTTCCATAGAATTCCAACTCTCATATCCGGTCAGAAATTGATCAGTTGATGACAGCTGATTATGTGAAATCTTTTAGGCAGAAAATGTTGTTTATATGTTTCCAGTTGGCTTGCTCATCTGTAAGCGCTCGCCGATGTCCGATAGTAGAACATGGAATCTATTGTTTCACTGCCAAGCAGAAGGTAACTTTTGAATATAACACGGTCCATCCATCCCTCATTTGAGGGATGAATGGACCGTCTTATATTCAAAAGTTTGTTTGGCTGATATTTTGTTTTTTACAAAGTGATTTTTGACTTCCCATTTGCTTCCCTGGACCATAGAGCCCTTCCAAAATGGGGGTGGGGGCAATGGAAAAACTTAAAGGTAAAGTTTTCTCTTAGACTAGTGGTTGTAGGGGCAGTGGGGGTGAATGGTCAACTGTTTCCTTGGCAAAGGGGAGGCTGGTTGGTTGTTTTGGGTTTAAAGGCCCTTTGAGACAGTATTTAAGTCTATATCGGGCCGTCTCCCAGCCGAGGCGGGGGGGGGGGATGGAGAGAAAGAAAAGAGAAGTAACAGAAATTGTTTCTCTTTAAAAATGATAGAGAAACCTGGTTCTGTACAAATACGCATGTAATGTCATACAGTGCAGACCTTCAGCAGCTGGTACAGGGTAATCTGATCTGTGTCTGCACACACACTTTATGCTTTAATTTTTAAAGTATAACAAACACTCCAGTTTGCTTATGAATAATTTTCGCCTATCCAACCTTGTCATCTTATATCAACTAGCTCGGCTGGCGTTCATATCCGCAAAAAAATGATCAGAATGATAATAGCGGAAAAGCATATCCTGTTAAGTCATGTTTTGAATATCGGCGCCCTCTGAAAAGGTGTTTTATTCGAGCTTAGACCCTCGGCACGATATATACTAGTAATATTTGTTTTAGGAATATGTATGTTATGTAGAAAGCTTATACATATTTGATCCCCAACACTAAGAAAAGTATCCACGCAATCCCATGAGAAACACTCTTCTTATTTGTGAAAATGCGATTTTCTTTCCTTACCAGCAAATTTGGAAAGTATGTGCAATTTACTTGTAGTCCTGACCACCAGCAGGTACACTACGCATCTTTATTGTTAGTTTAACGCCGTTAAAGTTTTGACATATGAGCCGCGACACGACAAAACCAACAATGTGGTTGTGCGCCCAGCGCAGACTCAGATCAGACAGGGCATCCGCCCAGTCTGATCAGAGTCTTCGCTGTCCACATGAAGGTAGCTTGGACCCTTAGTTACCCTTTAAGCGCTTAGCGAAAAGTCTGAGCGGACCCAGGCGGATGTCCAGGATGATCTGAGTCTACACTGGGCGAACAACCACATTGTTGGTTTTGTCGTGTCGCGGCTCATATGGAAAGTAGATGTGGTCCTTTTCTATCTTTGGTGTTACAAGTGGGGTTAACGGATATTATTGCATAAATATCGGTATTACACGCTAATAATAGGCATGTTTCAACGAACACAAAACCATGTATTAACATGGGGTTTAATGCGCCGATAATGACCGCCATAGCGACTTTTCGTATGCAAGTTGCAGGGCAATACTCCGTCAGTACAGAAACGAGCGGCAAGATTGCAGTTGAAGATATCCGTTTAAGACTTTAACGAAAGAGTTATACAAATTCGGATATTGTAAAATGAAAGTGCAGACGACATCGAGAGAAAACTTTGATGAACATGATTGTGACTTGTGAAATGCTGCTATAGGTTTCACAAAAACTCACGGTACCTGACCATAGCCTAAGTTGAATTTGTGCAATAATAGCGATCAAACAGTTTTTCCAATGCAAATGTTAATCCATGAAAAACCATGTTTGATCTCTATATTATCATTCTGATTCATACTGTGTTGAAGCTGAAGCAATAATAAAACATAATGTATCTGTTACTGGCATGGTGAGTTTGTTAAGTTGGCTAGTAGGTGTTCAGCTTTTCTCTGCTTTTCGTCACCAGATCATGTCAGGGTCACTCACTGATGAGGCTTGAGTAGCCGAAACTTCGAAGTATGACCCCAGTTCCTTCTTTCGAAAGTGTTCACTGCTCTTGAAGGAACTCTTTTAGATTTTTATTATGATTATCGTTGTCTCGCTGGATAATAATAATAATAATAATTCTATCTTATCCCCATTATCCCCAATTTGTCCAGTGTTCGGACTTTGATGTCCTTTATGCACTGAACATTCGCATGTGAGTTACCGTTTGCTAGAATGAAGAAAAAAATCAATTTATAAACCTGAAGACGAGGGTAAATGTGTATCCGGAGCTGATTTATCCACAGAGAAGAAAAATAATTATGGCTAAGTTTCTCGGCGTATTGGTGCTTTGCAACAATGCTTATATGAGCCGCGACACGAGAAAACCAACAATGTGGTTGTGCGCCCAGCGCAGACTCAGATCAGCCTGGGCATCCGCCCAGTCTGATCAGAGTCTTCGCTCTCCGAATGGAGCTAGCTAAGACCCTAAGCTACCCTTTAAGCGCATAGCGAAGAGTCTGATCAGACTGGTTTGATGCCATGACTGATCTAAGTCTGCACTGGGTGCAAACCACATCGTTGGTTTTTTCGTGTCGCGGCTCAGATTATCTGACCTGAAACGATTCAAACGCTATATTTATTTATTTATTTGTTTGTTTATTTATGTTTTCTTTTTTACGTAAACATTACTAATCTTCTAGGAAAACGTATGCCTGAAGCCAAAGACATTTTCATTCTTTGAACCCCTTATTAATATCATTTACGTCAGCTACACTGTAAAAAATAACTGTAGATTTTACGGTAGAATAACTGGAAACCTGCTGCCAGTCCTTTTCCCGTTATTTTTACGGGCGTTTGCCTGTACGACATTGTTGAAAATCACGAAATGGAAGTTTTATATTAACTGGCCGCACTCGAAAATAACTTTGTATTGTTGAAGGGCTATCTGACCAAACCGACACCTGCTCTATTCTGTCCCACTCTAAGCGATGATTCCTGCATTTTTACGGGCGCCCGTAAAAATAACGGTAAAATGACTGGCAGCTGGTTGCCAGTTATTTTACCGTACAATCTACGGATTTTTTTTACAGTGTAGAAGCTCACATGCCATGTTAAGCAATGTTTATCTGTCTGTTTATGGTCACCTTTGCTGAAACTACTTTAACCGCAGGACAAGCAAGAAAAAAAGAAACTCCTACAAACCACATTTTATACCTCAGCAAGTGCGATATTTGTGGTTCAGTTAAAATAAGACGATGCATTGCGATCTATGTCCCGGCATTTCGTTGGTTGGTTGGTTGGTTGTTTTTGGGTTTAACGGCCCTTTGAGACAGTATTTCAGTCTATATCGGGCCGTCTCCCAAAGAGAGGGAGAAAGGAAATAGAAATGATAGACGACAGAAAAAATGTCCAAACAACCCCCACCCGCACCTACTGCGAGCACAGTAGGCCCTTGTCCTACTATTATCCCAATCAGTAGGACGCCCCGGCTATGAAAGTTATACCCAGCACCATCGCACCACCCAACCACCCCCTCCGGCATTTCGTTTCAGCACTCTGTGTATTCTGGAGGTAAACATGGAAAGCGAAAATTGACTTCTGCCAACCTGCTTCACAAGGCTTTTCTAATCTTAAATTTTATTTGTCGTTGAAATATGATCATGGTTGGGTGTTGTAAGCCCCTGGTTCCAACATTATTTGGAAATGTATTTTTACGAAGTGACTTACATGTATATAACCATAAAAACTTCCACCCATTAATTTCGAATATCTCAAAAATAAATGCAGCTACGTCCATCGAAATTTTACAACATACATATCCTTTTATACCTGATTATGTCCGTATCTCGAACTTGAAATCGTACAACCGAATCCGTTAGGAATAAGCACGTGCTCCTCGGGTTTTTAGTGCAGTTTACATACAGATGTATCACTTTATGTATACAGTTTTCTGATGACACATTTCTCTTACAATATCAAAATGAATTTTAAAAGTTTAAACTCGGTCTGTGGCTTTATTTGGCCGACCGCGCCTAAACAGTTGAAGAGTTTGGGGTCAGTTAAATGCTGAAATTTCAAAAAGTGACGTCGCGAGATAATACACAGTTCCGAGAATAGCCGCTAAGCTCCGCCTACTTAGTTACTGTTACTACGTCTCACAAGCTTCCACAAAGATGGCGGAAAAATAAATGACAAATGCAAGTGTCTGCTAAATGTTGGCGATCTATGGCGAAGAATCAGCCTCCTCATGACCTACACACGGCTGTTGACGCATCATGCATTTCCGATGCGTTCTGTTCTTGCAGAGCATGGTAAGTTCATTAAAAGTGGTGTTAGTTTGTTTTTCTTTAAACAGGTATACATCCCTTCACTAACTGTAAGGTAAAATCACGGACTTATGTTGGGTATTGACCACGTGCGATTTGTTTGTGAGACTATGTCACGTGCTAAGTTGTCGTTGCATTGGCCAGGTATACGCTATCATGTGATTTTGAGTGAAATTCTGGGCGTGGCTCGGAACTGTGTATTCTATGCGTTTATTATGGCAATTTATAATCTCAGACGACGTGCACGGTTTAAACGAAGGTCAAAAGACCGTCAGTAAAGCAGCTACCCGATATGAACAACCAGAGGTCATGACATTAACTCGCGTCGACGCCGTCTCCGTAATAGGTGTTACGTGACAGCATCAACTGCAATGATAATTGCAAACCAACGTGGATGACGTAACAATAGTAAGGCAGTAAAAAAATCGTCTACAAGAGTGTTGCATGAGATAACGCCTTCATTGCCTCGTGCGTTTCAGAGACGTAACGCTCTTTTCTGACGTCATTTTAGTAAATGATGCGATTAAACTGCGCAATCTTTAAATTTGAGAAGTTTCGTGCATTTTGTCGTAAAATATTAAACACTGTCACAAGTGAAAGCATCAGCAGCCAGCAATAAAAAGTGGAAGTTTTTAAATCCTTTCAGTATATCTGTGTCAAAGCTCGGACAGTAATAGCTACCTTAGACAACACTGGGTCTCTAACGTAAAAACCTCATTATGGCTATTCCTTTGTTTGATGTATATTTAGTTTTGCTATTAAGGCTAAGCATTAACTAAACAAATACACTGTCCTATGAGGTTTGACGTGAGTTATTTTCATTTTTGTGTACTTGTAAATGTGTACTTTTGCTCGTTTGAAATTCTGTTCTTTTTTCCAAGACTGCCATTACGTCTTTTAAAAGCAATCAGTGCCATGCCGTCATCAAGGTTAATGGGCCCACTTTCTTGGGAAGCAACCCAGCCGTTTTAATTTTTGCCTCTCACTCAATAAGGACCAACACTTAAAGGGAATAATAGCGAATTCTTTCCTTTAAGAGTTGACGCCATTTAGGAAAAGCTATGTAGCCCAGGGTAGCAAATATCAAGTGAGCCGCGTCATGACAAAACCAACAAAGTGGCATGTGCGCCCAGCGAAAACTCAGATCAGGTCTTTCCTTTGCGCTCAAAGGATACATGTAGCTAATGGCCTAAGCTAGCTCCGTGCGGACAGCGAAGACTCTGATCAGATTGAGCAGATGCCCAGGCTGATCTGAGTTTCGCTGGGCGCACATGCCACTTTGTTGGTTTTATCGTGTCGCTGCTCAGGTCATAAAAGTACTCTCTTTTTGTAAAATGACGGGAAAACGCAAAGGTGCACCCATACGCTTTAAATAAAATCATAGTCGGGTACCACGAAAAATTAATTCCATTGTATGCATTGACTGCTTAACGTGAAATAGAATTTAATAGTGTAACTCTTTTTACGAACCCATATGATATTTGCCAGATTTCGTCAACCTATAACATGATATATGTATTTATGTCGCCACTTTTCATGAGTTTCTGTTTTCATCTTTTGAACAACCGATGATCTCCTCGTTAGCATTCAAAGCCGTCCGCATCAAACATTTAAAACACCTAAAACTTATAGTTCTTTTAAAAGATCATTGAAATTACCTTGGGGAACATAGACACAGGACATTTCAGCCACGTTAATGTTGTTGCTGAGCAACAACGTTAACGTGGCTGAAATGTACTCCTAACTGTGTCTATGCCCGCGATACAGCAAGTATGTTTATGGATAACTGTGGGAAATGGGTTCATTTTCGTTTTTCTCTTTCGTTGGCTTGTTCATTTTCCTTTTTTCTCTTTCGCGTTTCTCTCTCTCTCTCTGTCTGTCTCTCTCTGTCTCTCTCTCTCTAAGACAATTTTGTATATTTTATTTTTTCATTTGAAAAGCTATTCAAATTGATATAGACTTACCATGCATACAACAAGAAACATCTTCAGCTTCATTATTTTGAGCAAGATTAAAAAGAAAATGCTCTGCAACATTGCCTTCAATAAAAGCAAATCAGGGTATATTTCTACGCATATGCACTTGTACTAGGCTGTTATTAATATGGAACAATCAGCTTTTGAAATATTTCATGTATCGAATTTTCATCTCGCAAAACTAACAAGCTCTACTCTATAGGTTCACGGCTTTCATATCCGCCGTCGGCATCGATTAATCGATTCCAATCGATATAGATAACGACTGTGCTATGGAAGGGATTATATTTCTTTAACAACTTGAGTTCCTTATCTTTTGATTAATTGACGTCGTAAGACACTTTAAAATGTCATATGTATTAGCTAATTGCTTTTTCATTCAATAATATTGTACGGAACGAGGACTGGGGCTTGCAAATATGAGAAGTTGGAATCTTTTTCGATTTCTAAACTTTAAAGATCCCGAACCAAAGACAAGAAAATAACCGGTCCTCGAGACAAAGACAAAACTTCTTTATCTCTGCCTAACATGATAAGTATCTATCATGGGTGTGAGGTGTGGATAGAAACATCCGTCACGAGGGATCACTGTTCGGCATCACTCGGCAAGCCTCGTGATGCCGAACAGTGACCCTCGTGACGGATTTTTCTATCCACACCTCACACCCATGACAGATACTTTTTCTTGCACACCACGTTTTGTTTTAACTTCAAAACTTGTTAAAATGGTAATTCTAGTGCTTGAGAGGTTTCAATTTGATTTTGAAAGAATGTGCCGCTTTCAACGACCGCTATTCGGCTCTTTACGTCAACGACTGGCGTGCATTTTTTACCGTCTTCGTGACGCCATCATCTAAAATGCCAACGTCACTTGACAACGCAGATACGTGACCTCCATTACAACCAATGCATTGAATGCTCGTGGTTTTTATCCGGTCCTGGGTGAGATAACATGGGTGAGATAAGATTTGTAGGTACATGGGAAGCACGCGGATATCCTTATCCGGTGTGCAAGAAAAGATTTGTAGGTACAGGGGAAAACACGCGGATATCCTTATCCGGTGTGCAAGAAAAGATTTGTAGGTACAGGGGAAAACACGCGGATATCCTTATCTGGTGTGCAAGAAAAGATTTGTAGGTACAGGGGAAAACACGCGGATATCCTTATCTGGTGTGCAAGAAATTCTATTCCTGTACATTCAGGGTTAGTCCATTTCAGAGGACTTAGATCCATATCAAATATACAAAAAGAAAAGAAAACCTAAATATTTTAAAGAATTTAGCTCGCAGATAATGATAACAAAATATATCATGAAACTATTTATTTCAATAGTTTTGGTGGTGTAGAAATAGGCTAGATTATAAACAGATGATGGACCAGTATAATCGTATGCATTTTAACCACATTAATACGCCTCTTTCTCCTACCAGGGCTTTGTTTGCAAACCTTATCCCACTTGGGTACAGCAGACTTACTAGACCACGAATAAACCAAGTTTACAGTCGGAAATATGAACCCTTTTCCAGAAGAGAGGAAGATAGAGAAAAATAATAGTAATTGGATTCGCAAACAGGATAGATCCAGATGAACTGGCTGATAACGAGCCACCTCCCCTGGATCTACACTGTTTGCCTTCTAGTCTTTAAATTATGAAAATGAAAGTTTTACAGACTTACATTTTGTTGTCGGCTTTTTTTTCGGCGCTTGAAGATGGATGACTTGCGAGTTATGTTCTTTTCAACAATTGTTCAGGCATATCAAGACTATGGGAGGATGATATTAAGGGTTTTAACATTTGTGTTTGGTTTGAGACCAGAGTTGGTATCTAGTGTTTCTGGAGAGCTCTCATTCACTGACCGCGGCAGTTTATAAAATATCCCTTTTTTATATTTCAGGTTCTAACAGCATTGAATTGAATATTTTAGGACAAGAAGTAGAGTAAGTAATTTAGGAGATAACTGTACTCAAAATTGTCATTTGGAGAGGTAAATCGTCGGCTTTATGGTCGGAAATCTCGTTTTACGGCAACGCGCCAGCGGAGCCGTAAAACGCAATTTGCGACCATAAAATCGACGATTTACCTTCCTAAATGACAATTTTCAGTACAGTTATCACCATTCTAATGCACTTGTACGCATTTTCACCTTTAAAAATGTGCTACTTTGCACCCACAGCAAACGCTTTCAGCGACATAAAACCAGACGTCAACCAATGAGAAGCGACGTTATGTAATGACGTCGGGTTTCCGACAGTATATCGCAGGATATACTGTCGCAAATTTTAGACGTTATCCAATCAGACGTAGAGAGGCGCGGTAGCCGAGTGGTTAGAGTGGCTCGGTTATTGTGCAGAAAGTCGCCGGAAGGTCGTGAGTTCGCGGCTCACTGTCACCATCCGACGACTGAAAAACTCTTTCTGTCAACCCAGCAGTAAATGGGTACCTTTTTCGAATTAGAGAAGGATAAGGCAGCGAAAGGAGAGAGATGGGCTCGGCCTGTAATACATCTAAAATTTGGAACTCAACCCCCTCCCCACAAACCCCTAAAAATGTTTTAGATAACGCAAACACTTTGGCCGAGAACATCACAATATACATGAAAGATAATTGGTGTGAATATTTGCAAATCGGACGCTTGCTTTAATGTAATGAGGTTATTCAAGGTTTCTCTTTTATTAAAAGATTTGGGGTTGCAAGTGGCTTTTAACATAAGATTAACCGTGGATCGGAGAACATGTCATTTGCTGATGACGTAGGTTGTCCAGGGTGTTAACCCTCGGCCAACATGACCAGACCAGAAATACGAAAGAAAACAAGAAAACATCAGCTGCAGCGCTAATAATCATTAGCATATTATACTCATAGAGTAAATTCAAATATTGACTCGACCAGCCACAAGAAAATGTTGCAAGCAGGGAAGATTCGGCTCATCATGTCTTGCGCAGCTGTCCGATCTGAACAGACTCGTTTTTGTCAAGTTTCATCAGCAATTTACTGGTCCTGCGGAATCTCAGCTATGTCGATTACCGAAGACTGTGATCTGCGCAGGCTGATCTAAGTCATGACTGACCGCGTACGCCATAAAGCTCGTGCACGCACGTCGCTGTTCGATTGGCATTAATTTTATTGACTTGCAGCGTGTTTACCTTTGTTTCACCCCCTGATCAGAACGATATGAAAGCCATTTCTGCTGGAAATAACTCACTAATTTGAATTATTGTTGTCGGGTATTTGAACAGTAAGTCTTCAAAACAAAACAGTGACAGTCCGGATATGAGGCATTGTGGGATATCGGCAATGACAAATTGACTTTTTAGAACTTAGTAATTGCTAAAAGTAATCAATGTTTCACGGGAAATGTGTAAGAATCCTAACTGCCGAGGCAAATAAGAGCAGTCTGATCAGAACCTGCGGAGTTCGCCGTTGGTTCGACAAGTTAATAAATTACAACCTGATCGGGTAAATGACAGAGCCCTACAAGACTGAGTTAGCAGGAACTGGTTAATGTCTCCGTAAACAAGGAATAATATGGTAATTTGAGGGTATTAGAATTTTTGAAAGGAGACCAGGCTCTTGCCCTGCTTTGAAATAATGTCATACCTGGAAACTGAGAAATCGATCTACCATAAAAATCCTAAAATACGGGACACATAATATAATAACCGCGACACGACAAAACCAACAATGTGGTTGTGCGCCCAGCGCAGACTCAGATCAGCCTGGGCATCCGCCCAGTCTGATCAGAGTCTTCGCTGTCCGCATGGAGGCAGCTTAGACCATTAGCTATTCTTTGAGCACTTAACGAAGAGTCTGGTGAAACTGGGCGGCTGCCCAGGCTGATTTGAATCTTCCCTGGGCGCACAACCACATTGTTGGTTTTGTCGTGTCGCGGCTCATATAATTACCGCAATTGTCCTAAATATGGGACAGTTTGTTTTCAATGTGGTAATACTACCATTAAAAAGAGGTACAGTCTGATCTGTAACTGCGTCATTTTCAGTTTTGCCTGCCTACTTTATGAGAGACACCTTGGAGCAGATTCTTTCATTTAACAGCAGATCCTTTTTTAAAGGGTTCATCACCCGGGGCAGCAAACATTGTTTTCCTTTTTGGAAATAAAAACATTGAGGTGCGCCCATAACTCATAAATATACCGTTGACTATTCTTAGCAAGATATCAGAGCTCTAGATAAGAGGGAATATTTTGTGATAATTAGGGATAATTTTTGTAAGTTCTGCATAAAAACATATGTTGTGACCCCTCATCTGAACCGTCTCGACGAGACGGTTCAGATGAGGGGTCACAACATATGGTTTCGATGAGAAATAAGAAAAAATTATCTTTAATTATCATCAAATACTCCCTCTTATCTAGAGCTCTGAAGATATACATAATTTGTGAGAAATATAAATAGATATACATAATTTGTGAGAAATATAAATGACGTGTGTTTACCCAAAGTAAACAAAAAACCATATTGCTTTAAGGATCTTGTTGAGAAAGAAGTAGGTCGATATATGTATTGCAAAACTTTTCATATCTTTAGACCCGCTTCCAAAAGAAGGGTCAACTGAGTTTTTTACAGGAAAGCCTTCGCTGCTTTTCGTTTGGTTCTCTCTCTCTCTCTCTCTCTCTCTCTCTCTCTCTCTCTCTCTCTCTCTCTCTCTCTCTCTCACCCAAAAGCACTAGCTCAGCTTTATTCCATATCAAGTAAACGCAGAAGTAAATGACTTAATAATTAATTATTTGAGAAAATCTAAAAATTCTATTTTAAGAATTTCAGTTTGTAATGTCATTGAAAAATTGGCGGAGCATGGCATACACTGTTTGCAATGCTCCAGAATCAATGAATTCAAACATCTGTTACCATAGCAACTAAGAGTTCATATTGATGCCTAATTAAGTGACGTTATCGAGACGTTATTCTGCCAAGGTACTAAGCACGACAGACGGTACTTCCATAGTTGCTATGGTAACAAATCTATAACTTCATCTCACTTATAATTTGATAGGAGCATCGCATACAGTGTATGCAATGCTCCTCTCGAATTATAAGAGAGATCCTGAAAATCATAGAATGGAAAAGTGTGATTTTCTCAAAACTATAATTAATTCTCAAATAATTTAATAATTTAATTCTCTGTTAGTATTGATTGGGTGAAAGCTATGGAAGGAGTTGATCATACAAATTGTCATCCTGAATTAGCCATAACCCGAAATTTTCCTACGATTGACTTTTTGAAAAGGCACAAGCACATCTCCATTCAGTTTGTCTGGAACATCTATAAAGTTTGAAATCGGTTGCTTAAAAGCTTCGGGAAGGGTTGATAAAACAAACTTTTTAAAGGGAGCAGACGGACAATGGTGATGCCTTTTGGCTATGATCATGAGGGTGGGGTGCTTAAAAAGCGTGCACAGTTAGTAATAGCTGATACGAGCTTGTGTGTCTAGACAATGTTTGTTTTTTGTCATTCTGATTATTCGTTCTGTTATTTCAGAGCCCGCCCTTTTGTTTACTGCCCTTGTAAGCCATGTATGACAGGACCAAAATGCGAGGAGAAAGGTATGTATTCCCTCTCTCCCTGTCTTGGTCTGATCAATGTAACCATTCTTAATTGATAATTTCTATGAACATGTTGAAAGGTTTTCATTGTTTTTGCCCAAATTCTATTCTAGAAAAGAAACAAAGAAAAAAACAAGCAAAGAAACAAAGAAAGAAAGAATGAAAGAAAGAAAGCCATAAAAAAGTTGAAAACACCCGCTGATACTGGTTAGAACAAGTAATCTTTTAGCTGTTGAAATATTGAAGTATTAAAGTGATATCCAGAACGACGCTCAAATGCGTCGTGTTTATCTAACTTGCATGTACGTAGCACAGTCGGGCGCTAGTGACATAACTAATATGTCAATGGCTTCGTGGCAAGTACCTACAGGAAAGGACCCCACCCATACATTGTAAAACTTCCATTAAGTTTAACGGTAAAATACCAGGCAAACGGTTGCCAGGCCCAGTACCTTACATTTACTGGACAATGTGGCAAATCACTGCTTTTATACCAAATTTTAATGCTTTTTGAAAAAAAAATGTAGAATTTTTAAAAAAGCAGTTCTCAGGTATTTTTTGGCGTAACATTTACGTGATATTTATGCTCAGTCAAAAAAATAACGATACCAACTATTGGCTATATTTTCAAGAAACTCAGTGCTTATTGGAGATAAGTGAGGCTCATATGAGCCGCGACACGAGAAAACCAACAATGTGGTTGTGCGCCCAGTGCAGACTCAGATCAGCCTGGGCATTCACCCAGTCTGATCAGACTCTTTGCTAAGCGCTTAAAGGGTACCTGAGGGACTAAGCTACCTTCATGCGGAAAGCGAAGACTCTGATCAGACTGGGTGGATGCCCAGGCTGATCTGAGTCTGCGCTGGACGCACGACCACATTGTTGGTTTTCTCGTGTCGCGGCTCAATTATATATTTGGGGAGACGCAAAGGAACAAAATGTTCAGAAATCGTCAATCCATACTTTTCCTCATAAGAGTTATCTGGCAATATTCGATAAGACTTAATTTGAATGCATCTCATTATTGCAAATGCGCAGGAATAAATTTTGTATTGCGAAGAAAAGTCCATAATGCACGAACCTCGAAAAACTCTTAAAGTGTCCAATATTTTGAACTCAGGCTTTACATGCGAGGTTTAAATTCTTCAAATTCTCAGATCATCTCCCTTTGAATTAAAAATATAGAGGTTTTCAAGGCATCATTTCTACTGTACCTGTCTGTCTTTTTTCAAAGTTTCTTCATAAACATTTTTGTTATGTCATTGTTTTCATTGCATCATGAGGAAACTGGCAGAATCGTTACGCGCCCGCTAGCCGTTACGATTTCGAATGTCTATGGAAATCCCGCTGAAAGTGACATCTAGACAGCCATTGAAGGAATCACAATATCCTGAGTTGTGGATCAAATTTTCGCATCAGATGGAATCAAATTTTAATTTCTTTGGCAATCAGCCTTGCCTAAGTCCTGGGGGCCGTATTCATAAAACGACTTAAGCCGTTGCTATGATGTTGCTAAGGCTGAATTTCTATAAAGAAGATTCCCTACAACTATGAAATTTGCTCTGGAGGAACAGTCTTTGTAAGACTGTTCCGCCAGAGCAAATTTCATCGTTGTAGGGAATCTCCAACATATAAATTTACCCTTAGCAACAGCATAGCAACGACTTAAGTCGTTATATGAATACGGCCCCTGCTCTAGTGTATGCAGCACTGAATCTTGGAAAGCATTAGTCACAAATCAGTTTCAAATGACTTTAAATTTGAGCAATTTTTATGATGATACTCTGTGAAAATGAAAATTTACCCCCTTCATATTCAAACGACCCCTGTAGCATGTGTAGTGTCAAGAAACCAAAACGAATAAATCTGTTCAATAGACAAATGAATACTCTTCTGAAACGTCAATGAAAACGAAATGTTCATTACTTCCACAGTCGCAATACAAGGAGTTTCATGTATAGGAACATACATTGTTTGACACCGTATTTTACATGTAAGTGTACACAGTAATCACTCAACGTTGAATTTACACTGAATAAACGTTCATTTAGTGCTGACTCAACCCTGTGTACCCATTGGTTAGTAATCAGGTCCAGAGGTTATAAACTTGAGTACATTCTCAAACTCAAAATAAAGCACACTAATTGGCTGCTTCCGAGCATGTGCTCGGAAGTAGCCAATCAGTGTGCTTTATTTTGAGTTTGAGATTATTCTCAACGAACCCTGGTGAAAGTTAGCCGTCGCAATCACAATGATTGGTTTTTTTTCAGTGAGTGAGCTGAACCCCCGCTTCAGTCAGCGGTACTACTTCATAGAGCTGACTGATGACTACCAGGCTGGCTCCCCGCTGCCCTACAATGCAACAACATACCCAGGCGGGAAGGATTGTCCCTGCGGGGACTTTGAATATACACTGACGGACGTCCGAAATGCCATGGACGAGGAGGAGAAACCGGCATCTCAAGACGTAGTGTTCTCCATAGACAAGTAAGTTCTGTCTCTCTCTCTCTCTCTCTCTCTCTCTCTCTCTCTCTCTCTCTCTCTCTCTTTCTCTCTCTCTCTCTCTAATAAGTAAATCAGATCACATTTTAGACCTTCCTAAAATGGTAGTAAATAGGGAAACGGTACATGAAGGTTTGCTTGCTTAATGTTCTTTAAAATCTGGATGATTTTCAGTACGATTATGTCACTCCGTCCCTACAATGGCGCTTATAAGTGTGTTCATTTTGAATTCTGTTCAGCCAGTTTTGGTTAAGAATTTAAGATTTCAACTCTACAGCAATTTAAAACATAAAGGACTGTTTTCTTTCCCTATAAAAACTGGTGAAATACGCTTAGCGATTTTCTGTTCCTGGAAAAAACGGGTGATATACGCACAACACTTTTATATTATTTGTTTTCTTTCCCTAGATAAAAACTGGCGATATACGCGCAACACTTATATATCATTTGTTTTCTTTTCCTAGAAAAATTGTTGTACGCAAATCGTATATCATTAGCTTTTTTCCCTAGAAAAACTGGTGAAATACGCGCAACACATTTATATCATTTTTCCTAGAAAACCTGATGATATACGCGCAATACTTTTATACATGTATCATATTGTTTTCTTTCCCTAAAAAATTGGAGAGATACGCACGACACTTTCATGTCACACTTACTTCTTTCCCTAGAAAAACTGGCAATATACCACAACGCCTTTATATCATATTGTTTTCCTCCTAGACAACTGGTGAGATACGCGAAACACTTTTATCTGTATGTCATTGTTTTTCTTTCCCTAGAAAAACTGGTGAAATACGCACAAGACTTTTATAAGATATTGTTTTCTTTCTCTAGAAAACTGGTGAAATACGCACAAGACTTTTATAACATATTGTTTTCTTTCTCTAGAAAAACTGGTGAAATACGCACAAGACTTTTATAACATATTGTTTTCTCTCTCTAGAAAAACTGGTGAAATACGGGCAAGACTTTTATAACATATTGTTTTCTTTCTCTAGAAAAACTGGTGAAATACGCACAAGACTTTTATAACATATTGTTTTCTCTCTCTAGAAAAACTGGTGAAATACGGGCTAGACTTTTATAACATATTGTTTTCTTTCTCTAGAAAAACTGGTGAAATACGTATCAACCGTCCTTTGAAGGCTTTCGAGATGTACAAGTTAGTTGTCACAGCACGAAACGCCGTGTCTAACGCTACTGATGAAGCGAAGATTACTGTTGCCCTGAAACCGCCTACTTCCAGAATTAATCATTATTCCCCGGAAGTACTCAGTGGATATGAGGACATTGTTGACGAATACTCTCACCATATTCAGAAACGAGTACGTTTAAGACATTGAAATGGTTATGTAATAAATTGACATAGCAGAAAATCTTAAACAACATGTAACTTCTTTATTTATCGACTTGGGACACTTTTTAAAATTGTATATGGTCGTAGGCAAAGTTAATGTTTTTTAAGACTGATGCAGTTTCAATTTAACATTATAGCACTTCAGCAGGAATTGACGTCATAATGACGTACATTAGCCTGCGACTTTGCTTTTCCTGGTTATTTTTTCTGCTTTGCAATGAACAGACAGTTTCATGGCACAGACCTTTCGTGTAGATCTATTCAAAATTTCCATTATTTGACGTATTTTGAATGCTTACTTCGCTTGAATTAACTGGGAAAAGCTCTAAACCTAAGGATTTTTCATTTGACGACACTTTTGCAGTCTCGGCAGTGCAGACGGCAGGAAAAAATGTTATAAATATGAGCCGCGACACGACAAAACCAGCAATGTGGTTGTGCTACCAGCGCAGACTCTGATCAGTCTGGACATCTACCCAGTTTTACCAGACTCTTTGTTGAGTGCTCAAAGAGTAGCTAAGGATCTAAGCTACCTCCATGCGGACAGCGAAGACTCTGATCAGACTGGGCGGATGCCCAGGCTGATCTGAGTCTGCGCTGGGCGCACAACCACATTGTTGGTTTTGTCGTGTCGCGGCTCATATGACGTAACAATGATGTCGCTTCCTGTTGAAGTGTGATCTTGATTAGAAACTTCATTAGAAACAGAGACAAGGGTTACCACTACACAAAATTTTGAATAGTATCCTTAATTAATGAAAGTAATACAGCAATTTAAGAAAAAAGATTCAGGTTGTTCAGCTCCCCTGTCGTCCGTCGTCATCATTTTCAAAAGACTTCTTCTGTGAAACTACTAAACAGATTTCAGTTATATTTCATATGCAGCCTTCAGGCAACTGGGGAAAGAAAGTTTATGTGTTTGGTGTAGATCACATGTCCAAGATGGTCGCCAAGCCCATATGTATGTTAGAAACCTTAAAAGTCTTCTTCTCCAAAATTACTGGGCCGATTTCCTTGAACTTAGTATATAGCATTCGGGCTCTAATACTACAAAGGTTATAAAATGATGATACTGGGTTGACCGTGACCTACATTATGGCAATCTCAATTTTGTTTCCCTAGGCCTTTGTACTGGAAAAACTGAAAAAAGTGCATTTTTCTTCTGTTGCTGTTGTGCTCTGTGGTATGGAAATGCAGCCGACTTTCGACCCCTTTGAATTCTAAAGGTCAAAGTTATTTAGTGACCTTGGCTAAAGGTCACTCGTCCATCGTCTGTCAAAATTTTCAAAGGGCTTCGATCAAATTTAAAGGAGAAGAACTACATGTATAAGCATTTTGCTTCCGTTCGTATCCTTATATAGATATTGTCACATTATAATTGAGCCGCGACGCGAGAAAACCAACAATGTGGTTGTGCGCCCAACGCAGACTCAGATCAGCCTGGGCATCCGCCCAGTCTGATCAGAGTCTTCGCTGTCCGCATGGAGGTAGCTAAGACCCTTAGGTACCCTTTAAGCGCTTAGCGAAGAATCTGATCAGACAAGGCAGATCCCCAGGCTGATCTGAGTCTGCGCTGGGCGCACAACCACATTGTTGGTTTTCTCGTGTCGCGGCTCATATGTTGTACAAAGATATTTCGAAATAAGAACATGCTTAAACCAAAGGACTTCTACTCTGAATCTGCTGGACCAATTTCAATTAAATTTCATATACAGCTTCATGCAAAGGAGGACAGAATAGTTTATATATTTGGTCCAGGTCACCTGACCAAAATGGATGCCTTGCCCATATATGGTAAAAATAGTAAAAGATTTGTTTTCTACAGAACCACTGGATTACCTAAAAACTTTGTATGTAGCTTTTGGGAGTCGTACTACAACGTTTATATAAATGATGATCTTGGGTTGACCATGACCTATTTTATGGCAAGGTCGAATTCATTTTATCAGGCCTTTGAATAGGAAAAAAAGTTGAAAAAGTGCATTTTTCTGTTGCTGTTGTGCTGTGCGATATGAAAACGCAGTCGACTTTAATCCCCTATGAATACTACAGGTCAATCTCATTTAATGACCTTGACCAAAAGTCACTCGTCCGTCTTTTTTCCAACATTTTTAAAGGACTTCACCTCTGAAACAACTGGACCGATTTCAATTAATTTTCATATGCAGCCTTCAGGCGAAGGTAGAAAGAAGGTAGAAAGAAAGTTAAAATATTTGGTCTTGGTGTCACCTGACCAAGATGGCCGTCATGCCCACTGCAAAAAATCTTCTTCTCCAGAACCACTAAGCTGATCGCTTTGAAACTTGATATATAGCATCTGAAACTCTAGCACTAAACGGATTATATAAATAATGATCCTGGGTTGAACCTGACTTATTTTAAAGCAAGGTCAAATTTGGTCCCATAGGCTTTTGAATGGAAAAAGCTGAAAAAAGTGCATTTTTCTGTAGCTATTAGATTCTGTGATAACCACTAGGAATTCAAGATGTCAAGGTTATCTAGTGACCTTGGCCAACGGTCACATGTGTTGAATATTTTAAAGCCCTTTCTGTCGGTAACTACTAGGCTAATGACTTTTGATTGATTGAATGATTGATTGTTTTGGGTTTAACGGCCCTTTGAGACAGTATTTCAGTCTATATCGGGCCGTCTCCCAGAGAGGGAGAAAGAGGAGAAACGACAGACGAGAGAAAAAAATGTCCGAACAACCCCCACCCGCACCTACTGCAAGCACAGTAGGCCCTTGTCCTACAATGTCCAAATCAGTAGGACACCCGGCACTGGAAGATACACACAGCACCATCGCACCACCCGACCACCCCTTTAGGCTAATGACAATTATATTTCATATGAAGCCTGTGTGGGATGAGAGAAAGAAAGCTTTTATAGTTAAATGGCTCGGGTCACATGACCATGCTGAAAACTTTAAAATATAATCTCCTTCTCCAAAACAAATTGGCGGATAGCTGTGAAGCTTGGTATGTAGCATGTAGTACTACAAAGATTATATAAATGATGTCCCTGGGGTGAGCTTTACCTCTTTTACGGCATGGTTCCATAGGTTTTTAAATGAGAAAAACTGAGAGAGAGAAAAAATGCATTTTTGCTGCTATTATCTGATATGGAAATTTAGTCGACTTCATTTCGGAAGCAGCCAACCAGTGTGCTTTATTTTGAGTTTGAGAATATACTCAAGTTTTATACCCTCTGGGTCTGGCTGCGTTGTTACCCATACAGGCCAAAGTAGTGAGACTTCACAGCAATGGGTACCGCGTCATTTCGACGTCACGTGCCCACTGGGAAGACGCTTTTCAGGAGACCACCGTCAGTTACCACTGCACAGTTAAATAATATGCTCATAGTGTTTCTGATGCTCGAATATGCCAATGATGCTCATCTTATTTATTTACTTCTTATTTGAGCCGCGACACGAGAAAACCAACAATGTGGTTGTGCGCCCAGCGCAGACTCAGATCAGCCTGGGCATCCGCCCAGTCTGATCAGAGTCTTCGCTGTCCGCATGGAGGTAGCTTAGCCCCTTAGCTACCCTTTAAGCACTTAACGAAGAGCCTGACAAGACTGGATGGATGTCCAGGCTGATCTGAGTCTGCGCAGGGTGCACGACCACATTGTTGGTTTTCTCGTGTCGCGGCTCAAAATTTTATTTACTTCTTATTTGTTGTTAACCATGTAGAGTGTGATTCCTGCCGGCGACGTCAATATCACGCTAACAACCGACAGCTCCGCAAGCGAGATGCGCGTGGGTAGCAAGGTGAAATTCACCGTGGAGATTTTGTTCCCACTTGGCGACATCGACATGTTAGTCGAGTTGTTCACCCCTGACAATGAAACTACTGTGATGATACTGTGTGCTGCAGAGGTTCGCTCTGTCGGCTCTAACTTGTCGCCTTCAGTTGGCACGCCCACTGTGGTAATAGACTCAAAAGAAAATGACAACATTGCAAAGGTAAGTACTCTCTCTCTCTCTCTCTCTCTCTCTCTCTCTCTCTCTCTCTCATCTTACACTTTTAAAAAGCAGTGTGGATGTATATGATGTATATGAGCAAACAAGAGCAGTCTCAACAAGATCTGCACTGTTTCTCTTTCCATCGACACTTGAGCCTTGACACGAGAAAACCAACAAAGTGGTTGTGCGCTCAGCTGAGCGCAGATTCAGATCAGCCTTGGCACCCGCCCATTCTGACCCGACTCTTCGCTAAGCGCTTAAAGGGTAGCTAAGGGTCTAAGCTACCGCCATGCGGACAGCGAAGACTCTGATCAGACTGGGCGGAAGCCCAAGCTGATCTGAGTCTGCGCTGGGCGCACATCAAGTTTGTTGCCTCGTGTCGCGGCTCAGTCTTTTTATATGTGTGTGTATATATCAGACCAGGAAGCAACTTGGCTCGATGCGTACTGGCAGGCTATCAGTGGTGGCCGTTTTTTTTTAATACATTTTTTTTATCTTGTAACCGATATATTGTGTTTAGTGATTCTATATTTTGCTCAAATAAAGTAGGGGTTCTTGTCACTATAATACTGATTTATTTTTTGAAATAGACTATAACATGTACCTATACAGACCCTCTAACTAGGTCACCAATGAGCATTAAAATACGAACGCAGCGTACCAGTGGTGGCCATTAGGATTGCACTGTGTTGAATAAAGCATTTTTCCAACCCGCCTTGTGTGTTTAACCTTTGATAATATGTTGTTGTTTGTCTGTGGTCTCTGTCACATTTCAACAGTTCAGAAACGGACTTTAAAACTGTGACGTTGACATTTCGTCGGCACACGCTAATATTACGTCGAAAACCAAACGTAAATAATGTTGACATGTGTGCTGTGATTTACAAGAATCTAGGTGCTTTTTGAAGGCTGGTTGCAAGTTATACCCTTTTCGTGATAGGTAAATATTTATACAGCAATTTGTACATGTTTATTTCTGTATTTATTTGTGTGCGTGTCAAGGGTAGTTAGTTCCCCGGAAAGGCAATGATGTTGATATGAGGGTAACTTGGTGATATTGTTCACCTTTTGCCTCCCAGTGAGAGAACTTCACCCATCTTTTTTGTGGGCGTTCGTTTTGTTCCCTTTTACAAAATGGCCGAATCTGAGACACAACAAATACGTAATTGCGAGTGCAGAACGCAAACGGCCACCACTGGTACGCGGCCACCACTGGTCGCACGCCAGTAGAATCTCGAAACAAGAATTGTCAGAAGACAATAAAGCGCGACATTGCGGGAGCTTGACTTCAGTAGACGCAAGTTTAATATGAACAATACCCGCCAGTGAAATGAGATCAACTGCAGTGTCAGAATAAACAGTTCTCCTAAGAATAATTCAAACCTATAAACTATTGTCAGATATATGACAGTATCAATGAACCGTGAAATAGGGATCAACCTTAAATCAATATGAGGTCGTTCACAGTGTTAGCCCAAACCATTAACCGAAATATATGGTTAATCATTAAAATAGTGCGGGAAATATGAGGCAAAATCACTGGACCATGAAATATAGGACACTGTGACTTACTGTTAGTTTGAGGTATAACTCTGGGTAATACAGAGTCATTATCGCAAGCAATCATGTTAAAACATCTAATAGTCTTCGAAACAATAAGGCAAAAACACTGAACCATGAAATATAGGTCACTGTGACCTACTGTTTGTTTGATGTAGCATTTCGGATCGTACTGGGTCATTATCAGAAGCAATCATGTCCGCTCATCAAATAGTCTTCAAGATATAAGGCAAAATTACTGGACTATGCAATATAGGTCAGTGTGTCCTGCTATTAGTTTGAGGTCAAACTTAGGTCATACTGAGTCACTTTCTCAAGCAAATATGTGCAAACATCAAACAGTCTTCAAGATATTAGGTAAAAATCACTTGACCAGGAAATAAAGTTCACTGTGACCTACTGTAAGTTTGAGATCAAACATCTTATCATACTGAGTCATTATCAGGAGAAACATGTTCGTACATCAAAAAGTCTGGAAGTTATAAGGCAAAGTTACTAGACCATGAACTGTACGTCACTGTGACCTACTGTTAGTTTAAAGTCAAGCATTAACTTACACTTAGTCATTATCCCAAGCATCATATTCGTACATCAAATAATCTTCAAGATATAAATCAAAATCACTGAACCATGCACTATAGGTCGATAAATATGGCTTACTGTTAGTTTGAGGTCTAACGTTGTGTCAAATTAAGTCATTTTCCCTAGCAGTCGTATTCCTACATCAAGATATAAGGCAAAATCACTGGACACTGTGGCCTACTGTTAGTACAGTACATTCGTTCATACCTAGTCATTATCCCAAGGTCTTGTTCGTAAATCAAAAAGTCTTCAAGAAATAAGGCCAACTAACCGGACCTTAAAATAAAGCTACCATAATAATACGCATTGCTGCTTCAGTAGATCTTCCCTAGACGTATCTATGGAGCAAATTTTGCAGACTCTAGCCCTTGCGGTTACTTAGAAACTGAGCTGAACGCAACAGGTAATTTTTTTGTTCAGTCAACCGTGAAATATAGGTCATGGCCCGATATGCGTTACTGCTTTCAGTATATTTTCCCCAGACGTATCTGTGAGGCAAGTTTAAAGACTCTAGTCCTTGCGGCTACTTAGAAAAAATGAGATAAAAGTAACAAGTGGATATATTGTTTCTATGATCAATCAACCGTGAAATATAAGTCATGGCACGATATGCTTTGCTGCCTTCTGTACATCTACTGCAGATGTATCAAAGAAGCAAGTTTAACGACACTAGCCCTTGTGGTTACTATGAAACTCAGGTAAACGCAACAGGTGAATATCTTTTCTATGTTCAGTCGTCCGTGAAATATAGGTCATGGCCCGATATGCATCGCTGCTTTAAATAGATCTTCCCACGACGTATCTCTGTAGCAAGATTGAAGACTTTAGCTCTTGCGGTTACTTAGAAAAATGAGATAAGCGCAACAGATGAATATTTTTCTATAAATAAACAACCGTGAAATATAGGTCTTGGCATGATTGCATAGCTGCTTTCAGTAGATCTTCCCAATACGTATCTTTGGAGGAAGTTTGAAGACTCTAGCCCTTGCGGTTACTTAGAAAGTGAGCTAAACGCAACAGTTGAATATTTTTCCTATGTTCAATCAACCATGAACTTAGATTATGGCTAAATATGCACGGCTGCGTTCAATAGAGCCGTGCGTTCAATAGATCTTTCCCAGACGTATCTATGGAGCAAGTTTGAAGACTCTAGCCCTGATGGTTATTTAGAAACTAGCTAAACGCAACAGGTGAATATTTTTTCTATGTTCAATCAACCGTGAAATTAAGCCCATGGTCCGATATGCATCGCTGCTATCAGTAGATCTTCCTCAGACGTATCTATAGTGCAAGTTTGCAGAATCTAGCCCTTGCAGTTACTCAGAAACTAAGCTCAACGCAACAGGTGAATACTTTTACCAAGGCGTATGCGCAATTAGCACGCAACATCACGCACACGCGGGCGCACAAGAAGCGTATCGAATAATCCCGTCTTTGCTTTGCAATGTCGAGCTAAAGATGTTATTCCGAGCCGCACCTAGAATGTCGCTCAAAAGTCAGCTATTAGTGTATAAATTGCCAAAGCAACGGCAACTTAGAACTTGACATAGTCGCACAAACATAATCGCAGGTGTTGAATTTCCCATCGTCGTTTTACCTCACAGTTAGATAGAGGGATGCACGTCTGTGCGAGATACAGGCAAATGCCTGGAACAGCCTGAACGGTCACAAGGTTTTCAATATAAAAAAAATTAAGGAAACCAATAAAAAGCTAAAGAAAAAAAAAACTATAAAAATTACTTTTCTATTAACCAGTAAAAAGGGCAAAAAGGACAAGATTTACATCTGCAAAGTTAAAAAAGAAACGTTTAAAACCTTTCACCACGGGCCAAGCTTTATAATACATGTATTGAGAATTCAAAGACTAAATTGGAAATAGAGTAGATCCAGATGAGGCGGCTCATCTGGATCTACTCTATTTTCAATCAAGTCTTTGAATAACGGCGCTCAACGGTTAAGTTTGGGTTAAGTTTGGACTATCTAGCGAAATTTATTCTGCCTTTTAACGTTACAGCCCGACAGAGGTATAATTGATCTGGGTATTGTTACCAACGATGGAACAGATACGGTGAATATCGAAGCGAGCACCATCGTAATCGACTGGGAGGCGGTGATGATCTCGAACGATGCTACTGTGGACCAGCAGACGTACTGGGTCAGCGCTGGCGCAGAATATAATAATGAAAGTACAATCTGGGTCGGGCAGGCGTCATTTGTTGCGATAAACGATGGAAACTTGGTACGTTGTCGAAAATCTTATTGTTTTTAAAATGAACTAGTGTTTGGTTGTTTCCACTTTTGTACAAAGTACAAGCACTTGGCACAATGATTTGCCCGACAATGTGTAAATTTTGTACAGTCAGCCTAAAGTTGACGTTAAAATGAAAACCGAGTAAATAATGATAAAAGTTTAGATCCTTTAAGAGCAAAGAAAACATTCATAAGTAAGAAGTTGGGCCATACCGCGGTTTCGGCTTTTTCGGTAAATTTGAGTTCAAGACATTGTATGATATTAGTAGGGTATACAACTCCAGAAATTTTAGAACAACTTAGTGACACTGATGGCAGTGATAGGTCAGAGACTCTTTTAAATGAATCCTTCAAGCAATTTCCACTCAAACGTTGACTGTAGTCAAGAAAATGGCCGCTGAAACTGGCAACAATCGACGATATTTTCAAGACATGATATCACGCACAAGTGTTACATATTCAGAATTTTTAGTAGGGTAACTATGTAGCTTGTTCTGAATATGTAACACTTGTGCGTGATATCATGTCTTGAAAACAGATATACGTAGTCTTTAACCCTTCAAGCGCCAAAAAGCAGACGACAAAATTTGCGTCTGCAAAAATTTCAAAATATGTTTCATCCAAGCTATATCACATTGAAAATTCAAAAACTAGAGGGCAAACAGTATAGATCTAGACGAGGTGGCTACCTCGTCTAGATCTACACTGTTTGCAAATTCTGCCTTTTTCATCTCTAGCGCTTTAAGTGTTAATCTTGTTTTGTTGTATAAAAATCGGCAGGGCTTAGAAAAAAACATGTCAAGTGCCTGTGATACAAAGCACATACAATGTGATCTTTCAGAAAGGAAAAACAAAGTACGAGGGGCGTTCTGAAAGTTTTGAAAGTGACGTACTTTCTTGGTAACCACCATAAAGACAGAACTTCATGAAGCTATGATATGCCTAGACAAGTATGCAAACACAGTGTATTTGTTTTAAAGGACGCAATTTTAACTACTTTCAAAGAGGCGTACCCTAAAAGGACTGCAGAATTTTACTTTAATAGGCCGTAATTCATATAATATCAGTTTTTCATTTTTCTTTGTCTTTGCAACTTAAAGACAATGCCCAGGCAATGTTGTCCTGTAAATATTGCGGAAATTATATTTAATATAGGTTCCATACTGGCCCATGGATGTGAATTATCCGTATTCTATGTAGCTGCAAATTATCCCTTTATACTAAAGTTATGATTTTGTAATGAAAACAAGTGTTAGCATTTAAAATCTTGTCAGCAAGAGCATTTACGTACCTGTCAATAAGTTTAAATTACTGCAAGAAGTAAATCCTCTACAATCTTTCAAAAATGACGGTGACGTCGATTTCAATAACACCATGAGAACTGTGCATTTCTCTGCAAGGAATAGCTCATTGACAGTTGCCGCCTTTTTAACTTTTGTATGGATATCGTTGGCAACGATGGACAAGCAGTTTACAAAGATTAATTTTGTATTGACGACGATATTTGACTTGAATGCCTACCACTGAAAATATTTTACATATAAAATTAGCCCAGTGGTTAGACTGGGGCCTAATAAAATCCGTTGTAGGTCAGTAAGGAAAGATGTCTTCGTATAGTGTTTGGTATCATGGTAAAGACAAAATTTAGTGATTTCATCACATGCATACCATTTGTACCCAGCGTGCTTCTAAACAAAGATATGAGGCCATTTGCAAAACTTTCCGAACGCCCCTCGTATTCTTTTACTCTTAAAGTTGTACACGTTGTAATGGGTAGCTGTGGTCGGGCTTGGGTCCTCGGGGTCAGGCCATTGGTACTATGTAAGTTTCTGTGCCGAGGTGTCATACATACCTGGAGAATAGTAGGCCAGGGACCGGCTGTGCTTGCAGCAGGTGCGGAGCGGGGTTGTTGGACTCTTTTGCTCTCACCTGTCTTATCTTCCAATTCTTTCTCCCTGAGCCAGAGAGGTGGCTCGTTTTAGACTGAAATGGTGTTTAAAGGTATATTCCCTCATTTTGGTCAGCATCTGTAAAATAATCAATATGACTAATTTTGTAAGTTAATATATTATCATAATGTAAATCCATTGTAAAAGTTCAGAAAAGTGATTCAGTTTGATGCATTTTTTAATTAGATTGAAAATGTAAATGACCACAATCGTCAGCCAATAGGAGAGTCGATACCACGCCTGACAATACCTAGGTATTTTTCTTATTCCTGCACGCGCTAGTGACGTCAGAGCAATTTAGTTCTGTCCAATAAGGTGATTTCGATAGCGGACCGCGATTTTACAAAATTTATTTTATTTCTTGGAATACAGTTACTTCTCACAAGAATTGTTCTTAATAATTATTGTCAAATATATAAATGGGCCATTTCGGAGTTACTGTATAAATATTAAACGAAAACGTTTTTGTAATATTATGTAATGGGTCTTTTTAGTGTTGCAGTAAATGCCAAGCGTAAATGAGTCGTGACACGAGAAAACCAACCAAGAGGTTGTGCGCCCAGCGCAAACTCAGATCAGCCTGGGCACCCGCCAAGTCTTATCAGAGTCTTCGCTGTACGTATGGCGATAGCTTAGACACTTAGCTGCGCTTTAAGCGCTTAGGGAAGACTCTGATCAGACTGGACAGATGCCCAGGCTGATCTGAGTCTGCGCTTTGCGCACAACCACTTTGTTGGTTTTCTCGTGTCGCGGCTCAAACATTTTCCAGTGACTAAGGTGTATTACTCAGTGGAAACAAACGGCGCATCACGCACTTTGTCTGCCTTCACTGAATGTGTGATACTGTATATAATTGAGCCACGACACGAGAAAACCAACAATGTGGTCGTGCGCCCAGCGTAGGCTCAAATCACCCTGGGCATCCGTCCAGTCTGATCAGAGTCTTCCTTTAGCGCTTTAAGGGAAGCTAAGGGACTAAGCTATCTCCACGCGGACAGCGAAGACTCTGATCAGAGTGGGCGGATGCCCAGGCTGATCTGAGTCTGCGCTGGCCGCACAACCACTTTGTTAGCTCATCTGAGCCAGCGGCTCCGGGGGAGCTTATAGGATGGTAAGGCTCCGGCGTCCGTCGTCCGTCCGTCCGTCAGTCCGTCCACAATTTCAAATGACTTCTCCTCCGAAACCGCTGGGCCAATTGTAACCAAATTTAATATGTTGCCTCTAGGGGACTTAGGAACGAAAAGTTGTTCAAACGGTCCTGGTCACATGACCAACATGGCCGCCACGCCCATATATGGTAAAAACCTAGAAAAATCTTCTTCTCCAGAACCAATAGGCCGATGGCCTTGAAACTTGGTATGTAGCATCAGGTACGCGAGTACTACCAAGATTGTTCAAATTATGACCTTGGGTTGACCTTGACCTTTTTTTCGGTAAGGTCAAATTTGCATTCTGTAGCTTTTATATGGGAAAATGCTAGAACATAAGATTTCTTGGAAACTGTTGATGATTTAGACCTGAAAATTGGAATTTACAGTCATCTGAATGAGTACATGAAAATTTATGCGTACAAGAGGTCAAGGTCATTGTTTGACCTAAGACCCTGGTCTCTCATATTTTGACAATTTCACACATCTCCTCAAAAGCCACTGGGCCAATTGTAACAAAATTTCATACAGAGCCTCTTGGGTGCTTAGGAACGAAAAGATGTTCAAACTGACTGGGTCACATGACCTACACGGCCGCCATGCCCATATATAGTAAAAACCTAGAAAAATCTTCTTCTCCAGAACCGATAGGCCAATGGCCTTGAAACTTGGTATGTAGCATCAGGTACACGAGTGACTACCAAGATTGTTCAAATTATGACCTTGGGTTGACCTTGACCATTTTTACGGTAAGGTCAAATTTGCATTCTGTAGCTTTTATATGGGAAAATGCTAGAACATAAGATTTCTTGGAAACTGTGGAAGATTTTGACCTGAAAATTGGTATATACAGTCACCTTAATGTATACATGAAAATTATGCGTACAAATGGTCAAGGTCATTGTTTGACCTTTGACCCTGGTTTTCTCATATTTTGACAATTTCACACATCTCCTCAAAATCCACTGGGTCAATTGTAACCAAATTTCATATGGAGCCTCAATGGGCTGAGGGAATGAAAATTTGTTCAAAGGGTCCTAGTCACATGATCAACATGGCCGCCACGCCCATATGGTAAAAACCTAGAAAAATCTTCTTCTCCAGAACCAATAGGCCGATGGCCTTGGAACTTGCTATGTAGCATCAGGTACCCGAGTCTCTCATATTGTGATAATTTCACACATCTGCTCAAAAGCCACTGTGCCAATTGTAACCAAATTTCATATGGAGCCTCTAGGGGCTGAGGGAATCAAAATTTGTTCAAACAGTCTTGGTCACATGACCAACATGGCCGCCATGCCCATATATGGCAAAAACCTTTATGAATCTCCTTCTCAAGAACCAAGTGATCGATGGCTTTGAAACTTGGTATATAGCATCAGGTACTTAAGTACTATCAAGATTGTTCAAATGATGACCTTGGGCTGACCTTGAGCTTTTTTAAGGCAAGGTCAAGTATGGGAAAATCGTAGAACATAAGAGTTCATGGCAAGTTTAGAAGATTTTGGCCTAAAAATTGGTATATACAGTCGTCTTGGGTAGTACATGGAAGATTTGCGGGTACAAGAGGTCAAGGTCATCCTTTGACCTCTGACCCATGTCTCTCATATTTTGACAATTTTAGACGCCTCCTCAAAAGCCACAGGGCTAATTCTAACCCAATATCATACACAGCCTCCAGGGGCTGATGGAACAAAAATTTATCAAGCAGTCTAGGTCACATGACCTACATGGCCACCATATTCAGGTGAGCGATTCAGGGCCCCATGGCCCTCTTGTTGGTTTTCTCGTGTCACGACTCATTTATTCTAAATATTGTGACAGATAGGTCTGAGCAAACAGTTAAATCACCAAGGTCTTAACTGTTTCCCGTTCCACCTGCGTTTGCAATGAAAAACAAAACGGTTGCATGTTTAGGACAGTTGCGGTAATTATTTAAGGTGTCCCAAATTTCGATTTTTCACGGTATAGCCCTTTTTCAGACTGTTGCTGATGAGCCGACGTTCAACGTGGGAATGCCGACTACTATGGCTCTCGGAAGTTCAGCACTGGTTTCGGTAGATATGTATCTACCCTACCCCTCTGCGAGCTACATATTTAATGTCTTCACACCTCTGAATACCTCTGGGGCGATGTCCGTGTGTTCGATGATGTATAACGACGCTGCAACGAATTTCGGCTGCGGTAATGACATGTCGTTGGTGTATACGACCGTCACGGAAGACGCTACCAGCATCGGCAACAGCCAGATAACGCTGTATCTGGGGACGTTAGTAAACAAAGGTAACGAGCGCAATATACTGTACTTCAAATCAAGAAGCATCACTTTTATGATGTACATGTATTTAACATATACAATTTCTTTTCTTCATATATTTTTCGAATGGGGCAGAACTCTGTAGCAGCGGTGATCGTCTGTAAGTGCGTGAGTCATTTTCCCCGTGAGTTCTTCCAATGTCTTAGTTACTCCCAGCGGGCACATGACGTCAAAATGACGTCGTATTGACGTCGATGCGACGTCATTACGTCGCATCAACGTCAATACGACGTCATTTAGACGTCATGTGCCTGCTGGGCTGTTTGTACGCCTGAAAAAATATGAATTCGTAGCGACAAGTTAGATTTCTTTAAAGACACCATGACCTCGTTGATCCCTACACAATAAGGCCGTTTCTAAACTAATTTCCAACCTAATTGCCACGACCGAAACATAGTAGGCCTATAGCTTTCTGTTACCGGGAGTTTCATTTTCACTGACTTTTCCATCAGGTATATAATATAGACATGGCGGGTATATGATAATAGACAGGTGGTGCTTACTATTCGGGAGCTCTTGATCACACTTCCTTTTAGGGGGCATGTGTGTCTGTGTATCTAAATATTTCGGTTTTGTCGATGTTTAAAGGGACTATACGAGTTCAGACTAATGGTTTTGGTACTTTGACCGCTCTACTTGTACATAAAAATAGCGCTAATATTAAAATGTTGAAAAATACATGTCTGTAATTATTTTCAGGGTCACGTGATGATCCAGTTGTAACTGTCGACAGCCGCGTAACATTGTACTTTGTTTTACACATGTATAATGTTCCTGACTTGCTTGGTTCTACACTGACCGTAGGGATTACCCTTGAAGTGGATACCAGTGTAATATGGGTCGGAAATGCCGATGTCACAGTGGATCCGGAAGTTACAACAGGATTGGTTTGTACATTTACTCTTATCATAGCTCAGTTTTTTGTGGTATTTATCACCCCTGTTTAATTGTGTATACAAGGGCTGTTACAAAACGAAAAAGAGTCATAGTTCCCAAACGACCTGGTCATCGTGGCTAAACAAATTTGTTTAGCCACGGTGACCAGATAGTTTTGGAACTATGACTCTTTTTCGTTTCGTAACAGCTCTTTTCCTTTTGAACCTGGAAATACAGTAAACCAGGTGTGTTTAAGTGCTGGTTAATTATGTACCTCTTCCGTGCGATCCCTAAGATAATGTGGGTTTTGAGGATAATGTGGAGATGATTTTCTTTATTTCTCAATGCAAACATGGTCTATGATTAAATTTTGACATTTATTTCGATAATGAATTATTAAGATTGTAACTGACAAAATTTTCGTGAATTCTTATTTTCGTAGAGCTGAATCAAAGAAAATAATCAAGAAGAATTCACTTTTGCTAATTTCTTCTTTGCGAAGTATAAGGTAGCGCAAAAATAAAACTTTAGAGAATATATCACGTTTATGTAGTTAAAGCTATAGTTTAATCATAGTTTATTGCTTCTTATAATACAGCAATGGGGTCGGGCCACAAGTTCTCACAACATTAGTTACGGCCTTTCCCCTACAGTGTAAATCATAAAGCATATTATAGCATATACATGACAGCACAGCACTTACAAGATATGATTAGAATAACTATCAGCATATCACAAAGTACACTGTAAAAAAAATCTGTAGATTTTACGGTAGAATAACTGGAAACCAGCTGCCAGTCCTTTTCCCGTTATTTTTACGGGCGTTTGCCTGTAAGACATTGTAGGAAATCACGAAAAGGAAGTTTTATGTAAACTTGGCGCACTCGAAAATAACTTTGTATTGTTGAAGGGCTAGCTAACCAAAATGTCACCTGCTCTATTCTGTTCCACTCTGCTTGATGATTCCTGCAATTTTTTACGGGCGCCCGTAAAAATAACGGTAAAATGACTGGCAGCTGGTTGCCAGTTATTTTACCGTAAATCTACCGTTATTTTTTGCAGTGTAGGTTCAAGAACAGTAAAATGTTCAGAGCCGTCATTTGCATGCACATAACAAGCTACAAACCAAAGACAGATAAATAGAATCTGTCATTGGTCTCTGATGCGGACAGGGAAATCGCAACCCGAGGGCACACGGGGTGTGTCCGAAACGAGGCTTGCCGAGTTTCCGACACATCCCTTGTGCCCGAGGGTTGGGATTTCACTGTCCGCATCGGAGACCAATGATTGATTATTTTTCTTACCTACGATATAGGATCTATTTCAAATTGAACGGGGAACTATTATTTCATGCGAACGTGTACAAGCGTAAGTAGTATTGTGACGTAATGTCAAGATTTTTTCAAACGTCAGTTGGAAACGTCTTTAAAATGACGGCACCCTCGACAGTGTTTGTGTGAAGCATTGACTATTTTGGAGTTTTTTCCCGATTTTAAGACATAGAAACAGATTATGATGAACTTATAAAGAATGAATTTCTTTGAGGAAACTCATTGCTATATAGAGGATCTTACATGAGTGCTCATGCATTATTGAATTTATTAAACGAGTTGGGGAAAAAGATAAGATGCGAGGCTTTGCCGAGCATCTTATCGGTTTTCCCCAACGAGTTTAATAAATTCAGTAATACAGGAGCACGAATGCAAGATTCTATTTATCATATGACACTAACATCGCATTTTATCAGCAGAATTTGCACTAAAACGTCACGATTTCGCCGTTAGAAAACGCGACGTTTTTATGGACGTCAACGTATAATGTTACAAGTAATTTGCATATTTAATCCACTAGTGGATTATCGCATTTAATGCATGGCTTTATTACACTCTCAGATGCGACGTCATATGATAAAAAAAAATAATGCAAAATGTATAGAATCGCCGAGTCGGGCTTATCGCATTACATTGAGCGAGTAGCGATACGCAGAATTAAAGCTCGTGTGAGCTGTCCTAGCCCATGGGCAAGACAGAATATTCCAGCACCTCTAAAAAAAGAACAACATCTGTCTCGTAGATAAGAAAAGACTATGTCTTAGTGAGGAACAACAACAACACCTCTATTGACTGTAGAAAGGCAGAAAAAAAGTAGATGACAAAGAAGAAATCCGAGAAGATTCTTCATAGAGTTATATACCTTATGTTTTCGGATATGAGAAGAGTTCCCCCCCCCCCCAAAAAAAAAAAAAAAAAAATAGGCCCTAAGGTTATAAAACTTTTTTCATGCTCAGCTCAGCTGAGCATGAAATTTTACCTGCTGATGAAAAGCAAATTACTGATAAGTACAGTTGTTTTCTTGCTCAGTTTAGCTGAATATGAATTTTTCTCTGCTTATGAATATGAAAATGCCAACATTAGTTGGCATTTTCATATTTATCAGCAGGGAAAATTTCATGCTCAGCTGAGTTGAGCACGAAAAAAGTTTTATAACCTCGGGGTCAGATCTGTCTTGTGTAAGATGGTCCCAGGTTCTTTTGGAATGTGTTGGAAGAAAGAAAACAAAGAATATGTTATTATGATTTGCACAAGACTAATTTAAATACGGCCTAAAAAAAAATAGCCATGTTTCCACTAACCCGACCGACTCTGCTATTTTTATCAATAAAAGAACAAAATACAAATTAAAACACCGACCCTACCATTTTCAATTTCCGACCCTACTCAGTTTCGTCTTTGCATTTTCCCATCGTAATTTCGGGTTTTCACTACCTTTTTGTAGTTTTTGGCATTTAGTACCTTCCAAAATACAGATTTAACTTTATCGAGCATCTAAGATGAATTATCATATACAGTGCAAGTCTCAAAAATACAATTTAATCAACAAAATACATGTACAAGAACCGAAAACATAAAAAATACAGGTCCGACCCTATTTTGTTCGGGAGAAAAAATAAGATAATAAAAAAAAAGTTTTTCCTACCTACCGACCAGATTTTTTTCAGCATGTTAGTAGAAACACAGCTATATTTTAGGCCTAATAGCAGTAATTTTGAAAGGATCAAAAACCCCGTCCGTCTTCTAACCGAATGAATACGGTAATGATAATACTAATACGTGTTTCTCATTTATTTTCAGACAAATCCCTCCTTTGTCTCCTTGACTACCGACCTGACCAACCTAGTAGCAACGATAGGCGAACCTTTCAAGGTGGTCGTGTCCATTTCAATACCCGCCCCTACATCGCCTGGTGTTGCTACACCATACACGCTGGAGGTACTTGCCCCCTTTTCTACTACAGGCATTTTCAAGCTCTGTTCGTTTGAGATCATCTCAGTAGGGCGGGATCTTCCATGTGTTAACAAGGACGAGGTTGAGACGACCTATTATACCCGGGGAAGTGCCGGCTCAGTCGCTGACAGAGCCACCATTGGTCCTAGTAAGTTTAACCGTTTTTCCCCTGGATATCTTTATAGAACAAATGAGCCGCAACACGAGAAAACCAACAAAGTGGCTGTGCGCCCAGCGCAGACTCAGATCAGCCTGTAGATCCACCTTGTCTGATCAGACCATTCGCTAAGCGCTTAAAGGCTAGTGTTATGCAGAAGGTTTTACACTCGGTCGACACGGGTGTAGAGCCTTATGCGTCGCCAGGACGGCGGAGGGTGACTTCCGGTTAAAGGGTTATCTACTAGTGTAATACACTAACAAGGAAACTCTAACAACGTTAGAAGTTTTGAAGTTTATATATAATGTAAATTCTATATACAACAATACAATTTACAACTGTCACAATTACAATAATATACAACACATATTAGTTCATGTCGCTGGCCCAAGTAAGGTGTTTGTTTCAAATCTGTAATCGATTTGCGTACAATACGCAAATAGATTACCGTCTGACGTCAACACCGTACTCGGCTCAGCGCCATGAACTAAAGGAAAACACAAAAGACAAAAAACGTTAGTTTGAGCTCATACAAAAAAACAAGGCCTTATGTTGGTAGACTTCACTTCGTCGTTCCCTGGATCATGTCATGGGCCAGTCCATATATCCTGAGGAACACCAACTTATAATTACACGTGCACGATTATATACTGGTCGCTCCCTGGATCGTACCAGGGACCAGTCTATATATATTAACACACCTTAGTGGACGAACACTGTCCCACACTTGATGTGACCTTCAGATCTTATCACAGAATCTGGCAAAACTGAGCTAACCACTTCCGCCTACATTTTGTGCTTCCCGCCTCTGCTTGGGAACCTTGCACAAACGGCGTTGTAACTGCCTCTACCCGGGTTGGTATTAACCTGGAGACGTAAATCGAATCTCCAGGTGAGACGTGGCTCTAAGCCCTAACAGCTGACTGCCGGACTTGATGTGCCTAAAAATAACGAACTTACACTTAATACATTGTAACTACATAATAACAATACGTAAGACTTGGGCCTGTCTTGGAAATACCATACAACGCCCTCGGCGAATGCCGAGCATAACGTGCACACGCCAGCCGTGTCACTAGACACGACTCGCGCTCATGATGTAAAGCTAAAAGTGTGCTTACCACTTCCGCCAATGAAGAAACGTAGATCCTACTACGCATGTGCGTCGAAGGATCTGACGTCAAACATTGTCAAGAAGTATACTGACGTCAACAGGCATTACCATGACATCCCCACATAAAACATGAATAATCTAAACAATGACCTATTTACATTAAATTGATTGACCAAAATCTAACTCGCATATGTATTAATTCATTTCTTTAAACTAAGCGTAATACCATTTGCCATAGAATATAATAGCTGAATAAGCGTTTCTCACACATTTGGGATCATAACGTTTGATCTGACATCATGACATCAATGATATTATACCATATGACGCCGTCTAATGAAGGCAAATCAAACGCATGATGACCAAATGTTACCATTATAACTTATGGAAAAAACCTTAATGCGGTGCATGCTATGGCGTCAATTGACGTCACGAGTATATAAATTAGTTCCATTACAAATCAATCTACTTCTATAAGCCACGTATACGTGAAACTAATATAAAAAGTGCTGACGTCGCAATAACATGAATGCAACTGACGTCACTGGACGTAAAATAGACGCACACCATTGCAACCAACATCAGTAATATAAACTATTTCCGTAATTTACAAAACTTCCTAATATACAAATATTATGCGCAGCATGCTTACTAACAAAATCGGTCGACACATGCGCAGTCTGATCACTGCCAACAAAATCAAATCAGTCGACACATATAATCATACCATATCAATCAGAAGTCACATTTTTCATTCTTAGCCAAACTATTCTAAATAAATATAATAAAATCTTACCCTTCTAGGTCTTAACACAGAATCTGGGCACACAACAATATAACATCCATCAAGAATTAAACAGCCACGTCTAACTTTTCATTAAAAGATAGGCGTATAAATACTATGCGTCTCACATTAAAATCATGCAAAGCGCTTTCCACAATCAAAAGACTCGTGCAGGTATTCACCTTAAAATCATGCAATATGCTGTCCACGAGAGGTATTCACAAACAACCCATGCATAACGTAGTCACAATTTCCGTAAACGTTTTATTACCACAGTTGCCCTAAAAACTGTAGCTCTACTGATTGAAAGGATTAAAATAATCTCGACGACATAGTGGACGATTAGATCCATTTCGTAACAGCTAGCTAAGGGTCTAATCTACCTCCATGCAGACAGCAAAGACTCTGATCAGACTGGGCGGATGCCCAGGCTGATCTGAGTCTGCGCTGGTCGCACAACCACGTTGTTGGTTTTGTCACGTCGCGGCTCAAATGATCTTGTATTGACGAAGTCAGATGGTCCGAAATGTTTTCTCCCTTTAAACGATTTTTCTCATTTTTTTACATGTATGTACAAAATTATTATTGTTACTTTATTGGATAAAGGACTGAAATGTTAGTTGGTCATAGCTTCTAAAAATCTTTCAGAAGACTGTGGTACTAGTATATTTTTTCGCCACCTGATGCTAACTTTAACGTGGAATGTCATATGAAAGTTTTTGTTAAATATTAGAAAGATTAAAAACTAGATTTGATACCCCTAGCCGCGAAGCAGTGCCACCTCGAGTCGATTTAAAGTCAGGACAAAAGAAATAGAGGATATTTACCTTTTTAAGGTGAATACCAAATATATTTCATCGAATGGGTTGAAAATATCAGAAATTTCACGAGTACGCACTCGTGAAATTGCTAATATTTTCAACACATTAGATGAAATATTTTTGGTATTTACCGAAACAAAAGTACATTTTCTTTTTAGTTTATCTGTTTCGAAAATAAAAATAACTTTTTCCTAGTCATTTCTCGTTAATTTTGCTTGTCTCAGCGCATTTAGTGAGTATTATATTGGGTGCAGAAAAAGTTTGCACCTAGAAAATGGCTAAAAATGTCATTTGAATGAATGAATAAAAAGAAATCGGCGATTTAAGAAATCCGCTTGCAGCCAACTATTGTGAATCCCTATTTGCTTCCCTAGGTATAAGAGGCAGTAGTGTAGTAACGCATTGAACTACCAATCCAGGGGTCGCAAGATCGACCACTTGATTCTCCGGTCTTTTGGATGAGTCTTTAAACCGAGGTCTTTCTCCGTATGACTTAGTTATTGGTGGGACGTTAAACCTGTGTTCACTCACTCACACACACACACACACTCTCACTCACTCATTCACTCACTCACTCACTCACTCACTTACGAAGGTGATGAAACTTTTCTAAAAATGGATCTACTCCTAAAGGAAAGTTTGCTCTTAGATGGATCAACTCTTTAAGGAAAGTTTGCTCGTAGATGGAACTACTCTTAAAGGAAAGTTTGCTCCTTGATGATATACTTTTAAAGGAAAGTTTGCTCCAAAATGGATCTTTTCTTAAAGGAAAGTTTGCTCCTAGATGGATCTACTCTTAAAGGAAAGTTTGCTCATAGATGGATCTACTCTTAAAGGAAAGTTTGCTCCTAGATGGGTCTACTCTTAAAGGAAAGTTTGCTCCTAGATGGGTCTACTCGTAAAGATCTACTCTTAAAGGAAAGTTTGCTCCTAAGTAGATCTACATTTAAAGGAAAGATTGCTCCTAAATAGATCTACTCTTAAAGGAAAGTTTGCTCCTTAATGGATCTACTCTTAAAGGAAAGTTTGCTTCTAAATGGATCTACTCTTAAAGGAAAGTTTGCTCCTAAATGGATCTACTCCTAAAGGAAAGTTTGCTCCTAGGTGGATCTACTCTTAAAGGAAAGTTTGCTCCTAGTTGGATCTTTTCTTAAAGGAAAGTTTGCTCCTTATGGATCAACTCTTAAAGGAAAGTTTGCTGCTAAATGGATCTACTCTTAAAGGAAAGTTTGCTCCTTGATGGATCTTTTAAAGGAAAGTTTGCTCTTAGATGGAACTACTCGTTAAGAAAGGTTTGTTCCTAGATGGATCTACTCTTAAAGGAAAGTTTGCTCCTAGGTGGATTTACTCTTAAAGGAAAGTTTGCTCCTAGATGGATCTACTCTTAAAGGAAAGTTTGCTCCTTAATGGATCTACTTTTAAAGGAAAGTTAGCTCCTTTATGATCTACTTTTAAAGGAAAGTTTGCTTCTAGATGGATCTACTTTTAAAGGAAAATTTGCTCCTTACTGGATCTATTCTTTAAGGAAAGTTTGCTCCTAAATGGATCTACTCTTAAAGGAAAGTTTGCTCCTAGATGGATTTACTCTTAAAGGAAAGTTTGCTCCCAGATGGGTCTACTCGTAAAGATCTACTCTTAAAGGAAAGTTTGCTCCTAAGTAAATCTACTCTTAAAGGAAAGTTTGCTCCTAAATAGATCTACTCTTAAAGGAAAGTTTGCTCCTTAGTGGATCTACTCTTAAAGGAAAGTTTGCTTCTAAATGGATCTACTCTTAAAGGAAAGTTTGCTCCTAAATGGATCTACTCTTAAAGGAGCAAACTTTCCTTTAAGAGTCGATCCCATTGAGAAGGGAAACCAAATGAAAACAGTGGAATATATGCCCATTTACCTTCAAGTTGTGTACCTACTTTTGAGCTCATCTGAGCCTTTAGGCTCAGGGTGGGCTATTGTGATCACCAAGTGTCCGTCGTCCGTCGTGCGTCGTCCGTCGTCAACGATTTGCTATAAATGACATCTTCTCTGAAACCGCTGGGCTTAGGGCTTTGATATTTGGTTTGAAGCATTGTCTAGTACACTTCTACCAAGTTTATTCAAATGGTGGCCCCAGGGTCCAAAATGACCCTGGGGCAGGGGGTCTTGGGTTCGAAACTAAAAAATTCTTAAAAATCTTCTTCTCCAGAACTGCTTGGCACAGATGCTTGGAATTCGGTATGTAGCATTGCCCAGTGGTCCTCTACCAAGTTTGTTCAAATGGTGGCCCCAGGGTCTAAAATGGCCCTGGTGCACGGGGTCTTGGGTCCGAAACTAAAAAATTCTTAAAAATCTTCTTCTCCAGAAATGCTTGGCTCATATGCATGAAATTTAGTGTGTAGCATTGCCTAGTGGTCCTCTACCAAGTTTGTTTAAATGGGGGCCCCAGGGCCCAAAATGGCCCCGGGGCAGGGAGTCCCAGGTTTCAACCATAGAAATACATACGAAAATATTCAAAAATCTTCTTCTCAAGAACTGCTTGGCTCAGATGCTTGAAATTTGGTATGTAGTATTCCCAGATAGTCTTCTACCAGGTTTGTTCAAATATTGGCCCCAGGGTCCAAAATGGCCACGGGGCAAGTGGTCTTGGGTTTGAAACTAAAAAATTCTTAAAAATCTTCTTCTCCAGAACAGCTTGGCTCAGATGCTCGAAATATGGTATGTAGCATTGCCTAGTGGTCCTCTACCAAGTTTGTACAAATGGTGGCCCCAGGGCCCAAAATGGCCCCACCCTAAGGGGTCCTGGGTTTGAACCGTAGAAATACATAGGAAAATATTCAAAAACAATTTCTTCAGAACCACAAGGCTCAGCTGCTTGAAATTTGGTATGTAGCGTTGCCAAATAGTCTTCTACATAGTTTGTTCAAATGGTGGCCCAAGTGTCCAAAATGGCCCCGGGGGAGGGAGTCCCAGGTTTGAACCATTAAAATACGTAGAAAAATATTCAAAAATCTTCTTCAGAACTGCTTTGCTCAGATGCTTGAAATTTGGTATGTAGCATGGCCTAGTAGTCCTTTACAAAGTTTATTCAAATGATGACCCCAGGGTCCTAAATGGCCCCACCCCAGGGGGTCCTGGGTTTGAACCATAGAAATAGGTAGAAAAATATTCAAAAATCTGCTTCTTCAGAACCGCAAGGCTCGGATGCTTGAAATTTAGTATGTAGCATTGCGTTATAGTCCTTTACCAAGTTTGTTCAACTGGTGGCCCCAGGGTCAACAATGGCCCCTTGGCATGGAGTCCAAGGTTTGAACCATAGAGTTGCAAAGAAAAATATTCAAATTTTCCTCTTCAGAACAGTATTGCTTAGATGCTTGAAATTTGGTATGATGCATTGCCTAGTAGTCCTTTACCAAGTTTATTCAAATGGTGGCCAAAGGGTCCAAATTGGTCCCGCGGCAGGGACTTCTTGGTTCGAACCATAGAAATAAATAGAAAAATATATAAAAAAATTCTTTCCCAGAACCTTTTGGCTCAGATGCTTGAAATTTGGTATGTAGCATTGCCTTGTAGTCCTTCAACAAGTTTGTTCAAACGATGGCCCCAGGGTCCAAAATGGTCCCGCGGCAAGGAGTTCTGAGTTTGAGCCGTAGAGATACATAGAAAAATATTCAAAAATTTTCTTCTTCAGAACCACTTGGCCCAGATGCATGAAATCTGGTATGGTGCATTGCCTGGCGGACTCTTACAAAGTTTGTGTAAATGGTGGCCCTGGGATCCAAAATGGCTCTGGGGCGGGTAGTCTTGGGTTCGAAATTAAAATGTACTTAAAAATCTTTTTTCTCCAGCACCTGTTAGTGCAGATGCTTGAAATTTGGTATGATGCATTGCCTGGTAGTCCTTTACCAAGTTTGTTGAAATGATGGCGCCAGGGTCAAAAATGGCCCCTCCCCAGGGGCTCTTCGGTTTGAATCATAGAAGTACATAGAAAAATATTAAAAAATCTTCTTCTTCAGAACCACTTGGCCCAGATGCTTGAAATTTAGTATGTAGCGTTGCCAAGTGATCCTTTACCAAGATTATTCAAATGATGGCCACAGGGCCCAAAATGGCCGGCCCTAGGGGGGTCCAGGGTTTGAACCATAGCAATACATAGAAAAATATTCAAAAATCTTCTTCTCCAAAACCATTTGTAAATTGGTTGCAAACTATCGGGTTTGTTCAAATGACGACCCTTGTTTGACCTTTAACCTTTTTGGTCAGGTGAGCGATTCAGGGCCTCTTGGCCCTCTTGTTTTCATTATGTGTTGTTTTTTCTTTCAGTTTATGTCATGAACATCGATCACTTTAAAGCAACCGGTGACGACATAATAGAGCTACAGGCTATTTTCTCACCAAATGCCGACCACACGTCGGCGATCGATGGCTCTACCCACACAATAACCATTGGTTCCTCTGTAGGAACGGCATCTGTTATACTTGCAACGGAGGATATTACGCTAAATGGCACGTCCACGATAACTGCGTTAACGGTAAATTAATTTAGTTTCTTTATATATGTATGTGTTGCATTAAGAGTTCAAGTTTATTCAATCAGGGCTGTAAATGTTTGTTTGTTTTTCTCCTGTCTCTTTCTAATTTTTTTCTTCATTTTTTTCACTGATCCTGATGCTGTTAGTAGACAACACCGTTTCATTCAGTTTCAGGCTTACGCTTTTATTCTTTTTCAATATTCCTCTGAATACCTTCTTTCGAAGTAGTTTTATAAATCAAAAATGCTTTTTATGGTGAAGAAAAATACAGTTCTTAAAAAATTTAATATCCATTTTCTAAAAGACTTTGTCTTCAGTTTTATGCAAAACATGATCTAAATATCACTTACGCACAATGTTCTAAACATCTGTGTCCTGGGGCCGTATTCATAAAACGACTTTAGTCGTTGCTATGCTGTTGCTAAGGCTAAATTTCTTTGAAGGAGATTCCCTACTACTATGAAATTTGCTCTGGAGGAACAGTCTTAAAAAGACTGTTCCTCCAGACCAAATTTCATAGTTGTAGAGAATCTCCTTTATAGATATTTACCCTTAGCAACAGCATAGCAACGACTTAAGTGGCTTTATGAATACGGCCCCAGCTGTTCAAAGCATCGTTAGCTTGAGGAAGTTGTTAGTCGAGGATTCATTAAGTCCTACAGTGCTCACAAAATCAGTTGCGGTATATTTTTTGCTGAAAAGTTGAGGAACTTTTGCACTGCAAAAGTTCCTCACATTTTTTCGGCAAAAAAAATGGCGAATGGAAGTGTTCTGTGGTCATACAATACATTTAAAATTTTAACGTCTCGTTAACTAACGTCGTCGTTAGTTTTGAACAACCGGGTCCTAAATCTCTTCTTCATTTAACAGAACGAAACAGCCCCCACCTTTACGATGTCATACTACAATGCTGTCGATGACACTGACGCCGACCAGGTCTCAGTTCTAGAAAGTACCAAAATCAACATCGCCATGACAACCCACAGAAATACCAAATATACGAACATGGATATGGAATTCTTGATGCCCGTTGACGACACTTATGCATACATGCACGTGTGCAAGGCGGAAATAGAGAGAGCTGGGAAAAATCTGCCTTGTCTCACGCCAGAGTGGACCAATAACCTTATCACTTACGAATCAAAGTAAGAAATTTATTTTATCATATGACGTCGCTGCTATTCAGTGGATAACGTCATGTCAATAAAATCGTTTGACCACACGTTTAATAAGACTTTGACGCGTAAGGTAATGTCGTTCAACGTCCATGTCAACAATGCATTTTCTTATTGAAATCATGTTTAATTTTGAAGGCGAAGGCTCGTTTCATAAATTCCATATGAAATGACCACTCGTGTAAGATCCCCAATGTAAATTAAAGAGAAACATCGCATTAAGATCTACGGCTTCGTCGCCAACTTTTTTTCGCCATATTATGCGATTTGTGGCGTCTGATTGTGGTCTATTCTTTTTGCATAAATTTTACAGCAACTACAAAACTTTGAGCCGCGACACGAGAAAACCAACAAAGTGGTTGTGCGCCCAGCGCAGACTCAGATCAGCCTGGGCGTCCGCCCAGTCTAGCAAAGAGTCCTTTAGCAAAGAGTCTGATCTGACCGGGCGGATGCCCAGGCTGATCTGAGTCTGCGCTGGGCGCACAACCACATTGTTGGTTTTCTCACGTCGCGGCTCAAATGATAACCAAAAAAAAGATAATTGAACCAAACATTCTTAAAATGACGAATGAACTCATCAGACAGATAAGACTAGAAATAAAGGATCTTACATGAGTGGCCATGTATTATTAAGTTTATTAGTTGGGGAAAAAGATAAGATGCGAGGCTCTGCCGAGCATCTTATCGTTTTCACCAACGAGTTTGATAAATTCAATAATACAGGAGCACGAATGCAAGATTCTATTTATCATATGATACTAAAATCGCATTTTATTAGCAAAATTTGCACTAAAACGTCACGATTTCGCCATTAGAAAACGCGACGTTTTTATGGACGTCAACGTATAACGTTACGACGTAATTTGCATATTTAATCCACTAGTGGATTATCGTTTTTAATGCATGGCTTTATTACACTCTCAGATGCGACGTCATATGATAAAAATGTATAACCCATTCCATTCGGGATACCCCTTTAGGGTTATCTGGACAAACAGTTTGGATCCACCTTTGTGGGGCCTGATCTGAGATCCAAACTGTTTGTTGCTTAGACATCATTTCTGCAAGAGTTAGTTTGACCAATATTGTCAGAATTTTCTCGATGTTTGATGCAGACGACAATTTCAGCTGATGGCAAAAATACCCAGAATGCAATGGGTTAAGTATTCATGTCGTACATAACACTTCAACCGCAGACAAGTCAGATTCGAAAAAAAAACGTATCATTTAGGTTTAGTCCAAATGACCTCAAAAGAAATCCTATTTACTTCAACATATAATTTTTGAACCATGCCATCTTCCGACAGATATTATAAGTACTGTATTAACATGATTGTTATTAATGTTAAGATAAATATCATTAGTATCATACTGTTATTAAAATTATTCATAATTTTTATGCCCCAACTTCGGAGGAGTTGTGGGGGCATACTGGTTTGGGCCTGTCCGTCTGTCCGTACGTCCGTCTGTTCGTCTGTCCGCTATCTATAAGTCAAGAACCGTAAGAGCTAGGAACTTGAAACTTTATACACATAATCAATATGAAAAATAAGCGAATACTTGTTTTTTCTTTTTTTCCGCCGGTCACATATTTCCAGAGTTATACCCCTTTTTCGACTTATTCGAGTTGTTGCGGTTGCATTTGTTTTATGTTCGGTGCTGTTTAATTTATTGTGTTCTCAGTTTAACCCTTCTATCATAAAAATATAAAATAGGTAAAAATAATTGTTAAATGTTTTTCATATAATTTGCTTAGTCTGTTGTAACCCGTCTGTTGGTCTAAACTATTTAGTTCAATAAAGATAGCTGAGTTGCCATCTATTTGGGAAAGAGCTGCTGACTCGGCTTATCACTTGTAATTTATTGTTTGTTGGGTTGTCTTTGTCAATCTTTCCCTTTGATGTTGGGGATAGGGTTTGGGATCTGATTCAGTCAGTTCCTGAAGTGTAGTTACTCTTTAAATTAGCCTGTGGAACCGTGTGAACGAAATATCTCAAGGACCCCATATGCTAGGATCATGAGGTTTTGCAGGATGACAATGCTCAAGATGTAAATGACCTGATTAACTTTTGAAAAAAATTCTTGATTTTTTGATCGAGTTATGCCCCATTTTCGACTTAGTGCATTATAAGCCTATGGGACCATGTGAACAAAATATCTGAAGAACTCCTGATGCTAGGATCATGATTTTTGCAGGAAAATACTGCCTAAGGTGTAGATGACCTGATTTATTTTTGAAAAGAATTCATAAATTTTTGACCGAGTTATGCCCCTTTTTCGACTTAGTGCATTGAAGCCTATGGTACAAAGGTACCCATACATACAGTCAAGAACAGTAAAAGCTAGGATCTTGAAACTTTATACACATGATCAGTATGGAAAATAAGCAGATCCGTATTGTTTTATTTATCCGCCGGTCACATATTTCCAGACTTATCCCCTTTTTCGACTTAGCCTGTGGAACCTTGTGACAAAATATCTCAAGCACCACTGATGCTAGGATCATGAGGTTTTGTAGGATGACAATGCCCAAAATGTAGATGGCCTGATTAACTTTTGAAAAAAAATCGTGAATTTTTGACCGAGCTATGCCCCTTTTTTTGACTTAGTGCATTGTAAGCCTATGGAACCTTGTGAACAAAATATCTCAAGAACCCCTGATGCTAGCATCATGAATTTTTGCAGGCAGATACTCCCTAAGGTGTAGATGACCGGATCAACTTTTGAAAAACTAGAAATTGTGTTTATGAAACACTATGCCCCCAACTCTATGCTTACCACTACAGGTGTCAAAGTTTACAATGTTTAGGCTGAAAAGGAGTGCAGCTCTGTAAATATTCATGATAATTCCTCAGAAGTTATTCAGATTATCTACATACTGATTCCAAAATGTATGTCAAATACCAAAATCCTAGCTCAAACAGTTCTCCAAATATATTGTTAAAATTTTGTTTTAGCCAAATGTTAAATGGGAAATAACTTCCTTATATTTATCAAAATACTTAGCACCCAGTGGCTGCATAAGTAATGACTATCAGGGGGAATAACTCCATAATTTATGAACATAGATTTATCTAACCATTACCAAACTATTTAACACATCAAGGACTACTAAAAATCAGCTTCCTAGGTTATGTGGTTTAGAAGTTGGAAAAATGTCAAATTCAAACAAGGGACATAACTCAATCATTTTATACGGAATTTGCCCAAAAGTTAATCGTTTGTTGTACATCTTACCCCAAAGCTGTACACTTAATATCATCATCTTAGCTCAAATACTTCTTGAGATATCGTGGTAACAAGATTTCACTTTAATTTTGATAAAGGGGAGATAACTCGAAAAGTACAAGTCTCCAGAGTAAAAAAATATGGATCCACTCAATTTTGAGGACCTATCCAAATATAAAATTTCAAAGCCCTGGCTCAAATGGTTCTTGCTCCCAGTAGCTGCGTAAGTAATGACTATCAGGGGAAATAACTCCGTTATTTATGAATATAGAGTTATCTTACCTTTACCAAAATGTTTAACTCATCAAGTACTACTGATATAACAAAAAATCAACTTCCGAGGTTAAGCGTTTCAGAAGTTGGAAAAATGCCAAATTCAAACAAGGGCATAACTCAATCATTTTGGATGGAATTCGCTCAAAAGTTAATCAGTTCTTGTACATCTTACGCCAAAGTTGTATACTATATATCATTATCCTAGCTCAAATACTTCTTGGGTATCGTGGTAACAAGATTTCACTGTAATTTTTATATAGGGCAGATAACTCAAAAAGTACAAGTCTCGTGGAGTAGAAAAAATACGGGTCCACCCAATTTACACGCCCTATTCATATATAAAATTTCAAAGCCCTGGCTGCAATGGATCTTGCCCCCAGAAGCTGCATAAGTAATGACTATCAGGGGGAATAACTCCATCATTTATGAACACATAGCTATCTTACCTTTACCAAGAAGTTTAACACATCAAGTACTGCTTATATACTAAAAAATCAACTTCCTAGGTTAAGCGGTTCAGAAGTTAGAAAAATGCCATATTCAAACAAGGGGCATAACTAAATCATTTTTGGACGGAATTGCCCAAGAGTTAATCAGTTCTTGTAAATCTTACCACAAGCTGTATACTAAATATCCTCATCCTCGCTCAAATACTTCTAGAGATATCGTGGTAACAAGATTTCCCTTTAATTTTGATAAAGGGGAGATAACTCAAAAAGTACAAGTCTGACGGAGCAAAAACAAATATCCGATGTATCTATCCATTTATGAAATTTCAAAACCCTAGGCCCAATGGTTCTTAAGCGAACGGACGAACAGACGAACGAACAAGGCGAAAGCAATATGCCCCCTCAACTTCTTCGAAGTAAGGGGCATAAAAATTGTTAATTTTTGACTGAGTTATCATGGCCAACTTTCCAATAACTGAGTCTCGCCAATACCTGTGCGACATGATACACACAAATGCATTGTTTAGATGGGAGATGACTTTTTAACAACCAATTATAAAATAATTATAAAAGATAGAAACTCTGTGCTGGCGGCTTAGAAAACTACATTATTTCCCGATTACGCTGATATGATTTTCATAATTTTATAGTAAGAAAATTTTAGTCTATTTTCGGGTTATTTGTTATGACCAGTAAAATGATTAAATATATAGCAAAAAAAGCATAAATTTGACATATTGATACATTTTAAATTAAGATAAGTACACGATTTGAGATCCAATTGACTCTGTGCTGGCGGTTCCAGTTTTCTTAATATTAGACCTTTATACTGATATAAAATTTATTTAGCTAAACATTGGAATTTTTAGTCTATTTTGCGATTTAAATTAGAAACCATAATTTCAAATTTAGTTAGAATCACATTCCGGAGGTTTACGGTTAATGCCGATGGTTTACGAACAGCTGAGAAACTAGTGGTAGATTATCGCATGCTATAGGTGCGTATATTTATATATTGCCGTGAAATCCAATTTCCAACATCAAATTATCAAATATGCAATTTAAGACAAATAAGTTGATTCCTATTCTTTCTTTCTTTTCATCACATTATTATTTTTTATTTTTATAATTTCTATTATTATATATATTTATTTTTTATTTTTGCTTAAAATGAGAAGACAGTATTGTGATTGCAATTATTTTCGGTACTTTAATCTTAGTAACACTTACTACCAATCATGAATTTGATCCTTTTTGCTAATTATGGCTTCAATTTGCTGCATCGGTAATGACTTTGATGGTATTGTAGACGACAGTTTGAAACGGAGAGAGTAAAGGTGTTAATGCCAATTAATGGCAGTTATTGTTCGCTTTACTCAGTTTTGAGTTAATTGTACACAAAAAGTGTGCGCGCATCAATAAAGATCTCATCAGAATGTTAATTACAAAGTGCTGAATGATGGGGAGGTATTTTTATCGTCTGTTAGACTAAACAAGGCAATGAAAGGCTGCGCAGTTTGATCGGTTATTCAGAGAGTCAATTGCAGAAAAAGCAGGAAAAATAATAGTAAAAAAATAAATAGTAATAATAAAATGCAGAAATATGCAGGCTGATCTGAGCTGCTCTATTTTCATTGATATATATTGGTGTTCTGAGGAACAAATGCGCTTGACACGAGAAAACCAACAAAGTAGTTCTGATCCTAGCGCACACTCGAATCAGCCTGGTCACATGATCAGAGTTTTCGCTAAGCGCTAACAGAGTAACAAAGAGTGCCCAGGCTGATCTGAGTCTGCGCCGGGTGCACAACCATTTTGTTGTTTTTCTCGTGTTGCACAGTTTGTCTCCCGACAATTGCCCTAAAAATCGGCAGCAAACATAGAACAGATTTCCCAATTAGTGTGCGCACATGCACAGGCTGAATTGGGCACACGCATTATAACGTTTTGAAAAAAAATCTGGTTATTTTGCAAACAGCACACACACACAAAATATAAGGTCTGTCCTGTTTGAAAAAGCAGTAAGTTTAAATGTGAACTTCTCGTCATATAATGATACGGAAAAGTTTAGATATCTGATGTCTGATCGTGATATTGTGAAGTATTGTGCCAAGGCCTGCAGTGATATTCTCTTCGAACGGAGAAACATTCTCTTTCATTAAACATGTTTATATAATGTTTTGATGTAAATATCTTATTTGTACATTCATACCTTTTATCTTTCATAATCATAGTCTCACATAACTCAGACTGAGTGGTTTTGTACATCTCACATGAATGTTTTAATGTGTATATGTATCTTATATGTACAAAAGTGAGACTTTTAATAAATTAATAAATAAATTATCTATCTATTCTGCAAAATTAATTATCTTTATTTTATTATAATCTATTTATTTTATTTTCTCCCAATTTATCGTTTATTGTTAGTTAGTTTTTTTTATTTCACGAATTATTAAGGACAACTTTGTCCAGGTAATCTCTGATTTTACGATCGATAATCAATATATCCAAATGCAATAAACACGCTTGACATTTACCCTTCGCTATCAACAGATGATTCAACACTGACAACTTCAGCAAACGAAATTGGGCATTTTATTACCATATTGCTATTAAAACTGCGATTTATTTACTTTTTTAAAATAATTATGGTTTTATATTTGAATATGCAATATGGGAACAGTAAAAAAAAATTAAATAAATAAATCAAAAAAAAAATCAGCATGCTCATATGAAACCTGATCATCTGCGCATCTGCTCAAGTTGAATGTTCAACCATTTTATAAGCTATTCAGATAAGCCTGTGCAAACTGATCAAGACGGGACCAGAGTTACTGGTTAATTTGCGCAGATGCACAGTCATTTTAGGAACTACATTGGAATCAGAATTGTTTACAAGTGATACGCCAAAGGAACATCAATCGCCAGGACCTGTGACCATGCATTAGTCTGCGCTGATGCGCAGTCTGATCAGTCGCATATGCGCAAACTAAGCAAAGAACCAGAAAAGGGCGTTTGATTTTAATGACACTTCCCAGAGTCAAATAATCGATATTGTACCTGTTTTAATCGCTACCCGTTACGAAGTAGACTGCTACGCTAGGTAACTGAAGAGTCCTGTGGGTATTATCGATAAATCGGCGATACTTCCCCTTGTTTACCTGTAATTTTCACACGATAGCGATATGAAAATAGTTGCGTATGGCCCCTTTTACTACCAAGTGCATTGAAGCCTATGGTACAAAGGTACTCTTACATACAGCCAAGACCTGTAAGAGCTAGGAACTTGAAACTTTATACACATGAACAGTATGGAAAATACGCAAACCCATGTTTATTTATTCTTCCGCCGGTCATATGTTTCAAGATTTATGCCCCTTTTCTGACTTAGCCTGTGGAACCTTGTGAATAAAATATCTCAAGAACCCAGGTGCTAGGATTATGAGGTTTTGCATGATGACAATGCTCAAGGTGTAGATGACCTGGTTAACTTTTGAAAAAAGTTCGTGAATTTTTTACCGAGTTACGCCCCCTTTTAGACTTAGTGCATTGTAAGCCTATGGAACCTTGTGAACAAAATATCTCAAGAACCCCTGATGCTAGGAGCATGATTTTTTGCAGAAAAATACTGCCTAAGGTGTAGATGACCTGATTAACTTTTGTAAAAAATTTAAAAATATTTGACCAAGTTATGCCCCTTTTTGACTTAGTGCATTGAAGCCTATGGTACAAAGGTACCCTTACATACCGTCAAGAATAGTAATAGCTAGGAACTTGAAACATTATACACATGATCAGTATGGAAAATAAGCAGACCCATAATTTTTTATTTATCCGCAGGTCATGTATTTCCAGAGATATGTCCCTTTTTCGACTTAGGCTGTGGAACCTTGTGAACAAAATATCTCAAGAACCCCTGATACTAGGATCATGAGGTTTTGCAGGCTGACAATGCCCAAGGTGTAGATGGCCTGATTAACTTTTGAAAAAAAAAAGTGAATTTTTGATCGAGTTATGCCCCTTTTATGTCTTAGTGCATTGTAAGCCTATGGAATCTTGTGAACAAAATATCTCAAGAATCCCTGATGCTAGGATCATGATTTTTTGCAGGAAGATACTCCCTAAGGTGTAGATGACCTGATTAACTTTTGAAAAAAAAAATCATGATTTTTTTATCGAATAATGCCCTTCTTTGGACTTAGTACATTGTTAGCCTATGGAACATTGTGAACAAAATATCTCGAGAACCCCTGATGTTAGGATCATGATTTTTGCAGGAAGATATTGCCCAAGGTGTAGATGACCTTATTAACTTTCGAAAAAAATCGTAAAATTTTGACTGAGTTAAGCCCCTTTTTCGATTTTGTGCTTTGAAGCCTATGGTTCAAAGGTACAAACATTAATTGATGAACCTTCTTAAGAGGCAAGCATATGATTTGGGGCATAGTGTTTCATAAACACATTTTCTAGTTATTTAGTTTTTAATTATAATGGACGTCATGCTGTTGCATCGATGTCTACAGGACGTCATTTCAATGCTATATGCCTACAGGGAAATTGATCTGGATAGCTCAAAGACTATCCAACTTATCGCAGAATTTTTCTTCTCTGTTTTTAAGATTTTCCAACAGTTTCCTGGACCGAGCAAGGATGGATGTTGGGGGAATGTGTAACAAAGAACTAGTTAATGATACTGCTGAGGACAGTGCAGTATTTGCCATGTACATTAAGGTAACTTCGGTGATTCAGGATGAGGTAGGGTCAAGTCGGGTAAATTCGGACAGCAGGTAAATTCGGACAGTGTCATTGTTTCCTTTATACGGCATTTGTTTGGAATTTTAACAAAATTAACTGGGCAAACAGTGAAAATCCTGATGAGTCGGTTCATCATGAGCCGTCTCATCTGGATGTTCACTGTTTGCAACGGTATGTTCGAATTTACCAGCTGTCCGAAGTTACTCGACTCGAACCTAGTGGTTAATTGTTCGAGGGATTAGGAAACGCAGGGTAAACATTGATTTTTATGAATTTGAATGTTATATAATATTTGTTTCATAAATCTATCACAGGCTGTCTTACATCAAGTATTTCAGAAAATTTCACTGGATTTTGACCATTAATTCTTGAGTAAATGAAAACAATTTGACGGTACTCCCAATATCCAAGGGTGTAGCTACGTATATGGCAAATACGCAAGTGCCATAGGGAACTTAAAGCTTCAATATAGCGGACACTACCGATAGCGACTTACGGGTTTATCCGAGAGCTTACCTGTTTAAATAATGTCGAGTGTTATATGCAATTACATAGGAATATAATATAAAATGTGAAATTAAATACATATGTGGTATTACGACAATTTTTTATAAGTTATGATCATAAACTTCAGTCTGTGTCCGTTAATATGGTATAAAAGATACAAATTAACTTCATGTTTTGATACTTCCATCAGCTTTTGAAGTTTGAAGCTTCAGTCACATGCAATTATATAAGAATAATGTCGAAAATGCCTAAGAAGCTATGTTCAGCCTAAAATTTGAAAATGATCGGATTTTCTATAAAACTATTATAAGTTATCATCACTGAGAGATTTTTACAAGGCTTACATTGATGTAATTCATTATAAAATAAGTATACTATAAGTTTCTTCCATCGATCTCTAAACATACAGAAAATCGCGTTTCGAAACAACCACGCTTATAATAGTCTCAAATAGTTTAAGTCCAAATCCGCCTATATTGCTCAAAGGCTTACCACTTCATTTCTTGCTATTCGTGTTTTGTTTATGTATTTATATATGTGCTTTTATGGTCTACTAAGAAAGGAAGAATATTTATATTGTCTTATTAAGAAAGAAAGAATGAAAGAAAGAATAAACGAATGAACACAAGAAAGGGAAAAAAGAGAAAGAAGTCACGTACATGTAACTCCTACACGTGACCATCAAAAAATGAACAGACAGTTAATCGACTACTTGTAGTTTTAAAAAATCCCTTTGTAAGCTAAAAAATAAAATCAAATAAAAAACTTTGTAAACCAATTACATATTTTTTGGTAATGTTCGAACAGTCTATTAATTATTACATAATTGCTAATGTTTGTTCTAACATTTTTGATTGAAATTTATTTGAGTGTGGTGGGGCGTTTTTATCAAAGAAACCGAAATATGTTTTGTGTATCCCAGGGTAGAATCTTAGAATCCATAGAATTGTATTTTTGACTGGCAGATTTGCTCATTCATAATCAGGAGACACGAATATTGCTCTCTTAAGGTAGTACTGTCGAAAAAAATTAATGTAAGAAACTAAATCATGGTGAAGATCTTCTAATAACCGTGGTAGTGTAAGGATTACTCGCTATGGGAAAAATTGCTATGAAACATTTTTCTTGCAAGGCTATAAAAATATTTTTTATCCTTAACTTTATTAGTAATATTTTTGTTCATAATGCAAGTTTGTCACTTTAATTTTATGACTGTTTAGGTGAAGCTAGCAAGGAATATTGAAAGATATTTTTGTGCCATTTTTGTATTTTTGCTATAATATGAGTACTTACATGTACGATAATAAACCTGTGCATCTGCGGACACTTATCAGCCTCTGATATGTCCAAACTGATAAGACTGAACAGTGTCTGATCAGTTTGCGCAAGCAGATGGGAAATTGTTGACAATATTCAGTACAATTAACATACTTATAATTACACGAGGATTAATCGATTATCGATCATAAAATCCGATATTACCTCTAAACTGTTTTCGTAATTGTCAAACCGTTAAAGTTTGTTATAAAGTCATCATGACTTGAACAAAAATAAATGCAAAAAATATATAGCTGCAACAGTCAATTTATGGAATTAATTATGTATACAAACTGACTCAGACCAGCTTATGCACTTGCAAAACACTGGTCTGAGTTTATGATCAGTTAACAATTTGTCAATTTTAGTTGAATTTGAGTTTGTACATAACCTTACCCGTGTTTCTGCAGAAACCAAACTGATCCGATTTCTGATCAAAGTATTTTGAACATGTGCGAAAACCATTTAAAATTCTTATGTGGTAATTAAATTGAGATAGAATTAAAAGCAGTAAGTAATATGGAAAGAACAGTTGAAAGCTACTAAGGCACTCATCAGCGTTCCGCCAATGGACAGGTCACTTTCTTTTCTGCTCAATGTTCATAATTTTCCTCATATGAGCCGCAATACGATAAGACGAACAAATTGGAATGTGCCTCCAGCGAAGACGCAGATCAGCCTGGACAGCCACCCGGTCTGAGCAGAGTCTGAAATATGCGTTAAAAAGGGTAGCTAAGACTCTAAGCTACCTCCATGTCGATAGCGAAGCCTCTGATCGGATCAAGCGGATGCCCAGGCTGATCTAAGACTTCGCTGGGCGTACGTGCACCTTTGTCGCGGCTCATTTAATTGTTTGCTAAAGACATCAACTGAGTAGTCGCTGTCGGTCGGAAGGTGTGAAAATACAGTTGGTCACACGTCTTGTCAAAACAATGCAATTTCAAAATTAACACATGCTAACGGCAATGAAGGTCAGAAATGGATATTTAATCCGAACGTCATTCTTATGATTATTTTTTGTATGAAACAGTAATTTCAGTCGCGTCGCAGCAAAATCAACGCAGTGCCATAGCGCCCTGCAAAGACTCAGATCAGCCTTGGCAGCCGCCCAGACTAACCAGAATCTTCGCCGTGCGCTTACAGGACAGGCAATGGTCTAAGCTACCTCTATGCGGACAGCGAAGGCCCAGATCAGATGGGCGAACGCACACGCTATTCTGAGTGTTCGCAGGGCGCATAATTTGTTTGTTTTTGTCGTGGTACGGCTCATTTGTTTATTTATTTTTGTTCGCAGAAAAACATAGAAAGTCAGACTAATCTTAAATTTTATCTTTAATGTAAATAGCGCAGCTTAGTTACATGCCGAAAGACACAATTTACATAAAACTTTTAAACAGTTTTGTCAAAACAGAAAATCAAGAGAAAACGTTATCGTTCCTGTTGAGTAGTGTTTTAACGTCCCAGTAAAAAAATTAGTCGTCAAGATGTTGCCTCTGAATTTGTGTGACTGCATGTATTGCTCGGCCTGCGATAAATGACACCCAGGACTAGCAGCTCTGTCGCAGAAGCACCAGGCAGCCAGTCTATTTCGGAGCCCCGATGGGCGGGGTCAAAGAAAAAAAAAGAAATGAGAGAAACTATGTTGGTGGATGGGTATCTGTATCAGGCTTTATCTTTCCATAAAGATGAGACCGTCAAAGGGATAGAAATATCATAATTTCATTATTATAAGTAATTTTGTGTTTTTGTTGTCAGAAACTAAAACAAACCGCTGTCAAAACTGACCAATAATCAGATTTATTTTTCGCCAATTCTTACGAAATTTGACCTAAATATTAGAGAGAGGGGAAAAGCGAGACTTATTAAAACGAAAAGGAGCAACTAGTAAATTGATTTGATCTAAGAAAAAGAAAATGAAAATCCACATTGTTAAAAAATAATGTTTCCACCCAGCTCATTCGTATTGTTAACACAGTGATGACAAAACCGGCTTCAGAGAAGTTCAACACCTGTCCTGGGATATGGACATCGATATAACATTCCTAATATCGATTAATGGCTATCGCTCCCCGGGTCTAAGGGAAATAACTGCATTCACATTAATACTCTCTCCAGGTAACAGGTAACCGATAACACAACGTAGCCCGCATTGAAGACATAAGCTCCAGCTGCGTATTGAAATTTTGTCAAAATTGACAAAATTTCAAAACGCACCTGCATATTTGCATGCTGAAAATTTATAAATTAGACAAGATTTCAATACCAATTACCAAAGTGGCTGAAATAGTAGCTTTCCCTTCAAGAAGTAGAGAATAAAACATGATTGTGCGTATTATGAAATTGCCTCTAGTTACGCCCCTGATATCGTAAAGTGAAATCGATCAGTTCATGTTCTAGTCTGTATCTATGCCAACGTAGGGACGTCTGCTTCGCATACCCATCTCACGAAATCAGTTCCTTGCAGTTTTGGGGTCAGTGCGGCCAATACAAATGCCTACCATATTGATAGCGGTTTCGGTTACAGTATAATGGCGATTACGCAGATAGGCAAACCCTGTCCTGACGTTGCGTCTTTACGCCGGTAAGCTTTACGGTTTCTTTGAGACAACGGACAAGAATTTCTATTGTTGAAACATTCACACCAAACTGCACAGCAACCTGTTACCTGTGACCTTGCATTATCAACGCAATACCTGAACCCTCTGAAATTCCCTCAGCTGTGCCATGATTGCAGGAGTTGCTGTCAGAGAGTGGTTTTTCCCCCTTTCCCCCCGGAAAAATGGCTATAGGAAGGACGGCTATATAGTGGATTGTCCGGACCTCATAGAGCCACTTTTCCCCCATAGTAGTTTTTCCCCCACCAGGAAATTGGCTATTAGCGAACTTGGTATGGTTATTGGTATTTTTCGGCCCGGAACGGGATGTAACAGACACATTTTACGGAATTAATCGCATAAGAAATGTGTCGGTACTTCAAGGGAGGTAATAAACGTGATTAATTCCAAAAAATCAATATGCAAATTTAGCAACCATATTTTTATAATAATCAATAATTACTAATTTAAGGAACGAGAAAGATGTGGTTTCTTCTCATCGCAGAAATTTTTATACGTTAACAGCTACAGAGCTTTAATTGTCTAGTCATGTTTGATTTAGTAGGGAGTTTATTACACTGAAAACCATAATCGGACATGTGTCCCAATGGGAGTCGAGCCCACGACTTCTGCATGAAAGGCGAACACTAGTCCAGGCACTCTGTTGCACGCACGCACAGATGAACGCTTGTACAAACACAAAATTAAACAAATTTATGCACATAACCACGTACACTCATATCCTTTTTTGACTAACACGGAAAAGCAAAATGCCTACCTGTTTTCCCCCAAAACAAAATAAGACAGACTGATGGAAACATGCATGTGGTTCTAGCATCTGTTATCCATCAATATTTTACGGACAGGTACTCATATTTCTGCTTCAGTTATGAACCGCATTATTATAATTGGAGAAGGAGCAAAATCCACTATGTAGCGTGTTTTCCCGCGATCATATTACCAGGGGGGAAATCCACTATGGAGGGGAAAAACGGCTATGCAAAAACACCTATAGTAGATTTTCCCCGGGGAAAATTGGCTATATAGTCATATTTCCGGGGGGAAATTCTACTATATAGCCATTTTTCCGGTGGGAAATTCTACTATGGAAAAATCATAGTCATTTTTCCGGGAGGAAAAACTACTAGGGGGGAAAAGCTACTCTCTGACAGTTGCAAATCGAGTTTTTATTGGCGGAAATTAGTGGGTAAATCTCTTAGTATCAAGTGGTATATATATGACAAGTTGTCAGAATTACTATTCTGCATTTTTTTTATATACCCCCGACATACGAAGTATGTCAGGGGGTATATAGTTTTTGTCATTCCGTCCGTTTGTCCGTTCGTCCGTTAGTCCGTCCTTCCGTCCGTCCGTTACGTCAAAGTTTTGCGTTAAACCTTTTTGATTGCTCATATCTCTGTAACCACACATCAGATTCTTTTCATATTTGGTTCAGGATATCTCTATAGCATTACCTTTGATGCGAAGTATCTAAGCCCCTGGGTTAGGCCCCAGGGTGGGGCCAGGGGTCAACATTTTGGACTTAGGATTTTCATTATGTCAAAGTTTTGCGTTAAACCTTATTGATTGCTAATGTCTTTGTAACAACATTGAAGATTTCTTCCATATTTGCTTCATGATATCTCTGTAGCATTGTTTTCAATATGGACTACCTAAGCTGCTTGGTCAGGCTCATGGATGGGGCCAGGGGTCAATAACTAGGACTTAGCTATTTGTGGTAGATTTTTGCTTCTATTTCTGATATACTTGAATGGATCCTCCCGTCTCCATATGACCTCGTTGTTGGTGGGACGTTAAACCCGAGTTCACTCACTTGAATGGATCCTAATGATGCACAACTAGGTGTATTTCATAAGAGTTTACATCATATGGATGTTAACCTAAGGTCAAGGTCACAAACTTTGTATTTTATACATGTATAATATTTGTATTGAAGTTTTGTGTTAAAAACATGCTTTCATTAGGTAGGGGCACTGGTCGGGGGTATACGTGAGCCCCTGCTCACTTGCTCTAGTTTTATTCGCTTTTCACCGCTTGCCCTACCTGACACGGTACGTTACACGCTTGAGTAATTTTAGGCACCGGGTTTATTGGAGAGGCGCCGTGGTCAGGTGGTTAGAGACGCTCGGCTATAGTGTAGAAAGTCGCCGTAAGGTCGTGAGATTGAGCGAAGGCTTCGCCATACGACGACTGAAAAACTCTCTCTGTCAACCCAGCAGTAAAGGGGTACCCGCTTGGGATCAGGGAAGCCGATAAGGCAGCAAAGGGAGAGGGATGGGCTCCGCCTTTCATATGATGTGCCCAAGATACAGTGGGCCTCTAACCCCACTGCCCCTACGACTATTAGGCTATGGGAAACCTATACCTTTATTATTGTAACTGTGATTCAGATAGTCATCTGACCAATTTTCATAATTCTAAACAAAGCAGTTGTTATATATTTCCATATTTTGTTACCCTGCGTTTCTTTATCCTCTCTGTATATTTATAATTCAGAGGTATGTTTTATTTTTTTTATAAACATCAATGGTGCGACACCTCGTTAGACCCGTCCTAACAAAGCGGGGATCACAACCTATATTTCGTTGAGAGCGATGAGAAATTAGATACAGAAGTTCCATGTCCACCTTCCATTTTATTTAACTGGAGCTCTTTAGATTTATATTCTAGCCAGAGGGCCACAAGCCAAAAATAAAAAGATTGGAGTATATGGCACATTCTCCCACACTACCTCTGCTTACCCTAGAATGTTCATGCAGAATTATTCCATCATGGGTGTTCATATAGGATAGGTAAATCTCACACGAGGGGCGGAATTTCTACCAGGCACGCGACTTACCGAGTCCCTGGTTGAAATTCCGACCCCGAGGTTTGGCTCATGGTGGGTTACTTTTCTTCCACTTAGCAACCTTTAAACCTCAAAGTGCAGGGGCGTAGCTAGGGGCAATTACACAGTACGCACAATAATGTTTTATACTCTTTGAGGGCAAAAATAATGGGTTAAGACACTAAGATATTTCAAATTTTCGTGTCTGTTGGCAGTTAGTATTAAAATTATGCCCAGTTTACAACATTTCAGCATGAAAATACGCAGGTGTGTGTTGAAATTTTGTCAGTTTGACAAAATTTCAATACGCACCTGCGTATTTGCGTATAGGGAGCTACGCCCTTGAAGTGGATTATGCTTCAAAACTGAAAAATGAAAATTTTAACTTCTTAACCCAGTGTCTTAACCAGTGACGTGAAGTTAAATTTGAGCAGCCTAGTGTGGTTTGGGTCTTAAAACGGATGTAAATAGTTTGCATCCAGAAAATTGACGGGAAACACGATTTGTTGATTATTTTAACTTTCAGAGGGCAAAACTGAAATGCAGCTTCAAGCCTCCCACGTCACACGCGTCAAGTTTCTAGCAACGTTTCATACCCGGTTTAAGCGACGTCATTAAAATTTGGTGACGTCTTAAACCTATGATCTGCTATTAAACTTCATGAACTTGTAAATATTGCTTGCATGTCTATTTTGCTCATTTGAAATGGAAATATTGGTCAATAATATAAAAATTCCTGTTGCTATTATATAAGAAAGATGTTGCTAATGAAAGATAGAAGTTTCTTATATGAGCTGAAAGCCGGTCCGGCCACATTCTTTCTGTTCTCCTTCCGCTGCTTCAGCAAGGGCAGTTGTCAGTTACTGGCGAAAGTAAGTGCACTTAGTACTGGTTAACCGCTGAGGAGATCTAAGCCTGCACAGGAATAGTGTGGTTAGGTTAACTGACTGTCCCAACATGACCACAGCTGTTTACTGTGAACGTAAAGCAATAACACAATAACAACAACGACAGTGGTTCTCTTTTTTATACTTTCTCTGTGAAAGAAATCAAAAACTAAGAAACCAGTTACAGATTAAGAAGGGTTAGATTTTATAATTTTTCTAATTCCTCAATATGAAACATATATTATATTTCAGGTCTTGAATGTTCCCACAGTGTCTGATATGGACGAAAAATGGGTGAGCACAGGCCTGATGTATTCTGACAGTCAGATGTGGGTGGGGCAACTAAAATTGAAAGTCCGAACAGGTGAAAATATTTCACCGGTAAGTGTCTTATCTGTTAAATTAATATACGTCTTATCTTATTTCATATATTTGTTTAGGCCAATAAAGGCAATCATCAGCAAATCTGTATTTCTCCCAACTGCCAACTAACATGGTTTTCTGCTGTTTACAAAATTCGTTTCGCACCAGCGAACCTTTGTAAACAGGTTTGGAGACCGCGGAATACAATGGCAGTCAGTGTAGGCCCTTACGAGGGTCATCCAAGAAGTCTTGCAAACGTCATAACTGATTTATGAATGGAGGTAGGGTCATCAAATTATACCATAAACAGCTGGTGTCTAATATATACATGTATGCTAAAAATCATTCATGTAACATAACTTTCTCAGAAACTGGAGGGTTTTGAATGCAAAGGTGTAAGCGATACCGGCGTGTAAACTGCACAAACACGACGCCTTTTACAAAAGGGGAGGGAAAGAAAAACCCCACATGTTTAAAATTCTTTCAACTTACAACAATTCATGTTCTTAAATGAGTCAATTATATTTAAGAGCTCAAGTAAGTGACACTTGTCATTTCACATTATTCAAAAATGTTGTTGCTAGGCAACAAAAGAATTTTACAGAATTTTTACAAATTTCTAGTTTTAAATGTTTATCTCTGGTTTTTGAAGGCTGCAAATGACACTAAATACGGCTCACCGCTAACAGTTTCTTTAACTTCTACATTTAAAAATCTGGCAACTACTTTTTGATAACAAATTAAATGTATTTTATAAAATACTTCATCTGCTGTGAACTTTATTCTTGAGATAGTCATTTTATATAATACATGTATTGGTGTTGCCCAAAAACAACATGGTGATCTTCCTAGGAACAATAATAATATCTTGACTAATGGCAATATCTTAACTTTGTTACCTTATACATACTTCGATATTATTTTACGTATCTCCGGGCAAAATTAAGATGTTTACAAGCATTCTGAACTAAGCTATAGGGTCCTAAACAGACAACTAGAAGCCATCGCCGCACTGGCAAAGTTATTATTGCTTCAGCTGCCTAGCAACGGCATTTGCAAGATCATGACATTTATGGAAATTGTCGGCTAGAAAGAAAGAATGATGCAATGGACGTACGTGGCCTGCTTGATTCACTTTTGATTATCATTTGGCTGAAACGTAGCCGTTTGCAAGACTTACTGGATGACCCTCGTAAAATGCCAAAACCAAAAATAATTGTACTTGCAAAACAGCATAGAATCAGATGTTGCGGCTCATGATGAGCCGCCTTATCTGGATCTACATTGTTTTCCCTCTAGTCTCTGACTTCTCAATATAATATGGTTCTACCAAACATTTTTTTGGGTTTTGTTTTTTACTTTGCAGACGTAAAGGACTTCTGTGCTTAAGGCGTGAATTTTCCTCATGATTATAAAGTTATACGGATCACTGATCTTTGCTTTGCATTTATGAGTATGACATGTAAATTGCATAACAAATGAATTTTCAGGTGTTTGTATCTATGTAAAGTACGTTTAACTTACGTTGACGTTGACGTCATTGTTGAGATAAATTGTAAATTTTCCTCAAACTGATTGTTGAAATAATGATTTGTTGTATACAATTCACCCTTTTTTGACTCACATTACTTACATAACAGACAACACTGGATAGTTTTGACTATATGTTTGTGACCTTGACCTCATTTCAAGGTCATGGTACACAATATAATCCTTGAAGATCACAGTGCTACTGTAGACCATTCTTCTTCTTTGGCTTACTGAGTATCGTTCCCCCCCCCACACACACACCCCGTGACCCAGCTTCAAACTCATATATATAGCGTACTTGCATCGCATAGTCTGCTGCATAAAGGAAATGCTGGGTCACGGCGGGGGGGGGGGGGGGGGGGGGGGGGGGGGAAGTACTTATATTTTAGTTGTAGTGAAGCGATCTGTTTTGGCCGCTTTGACCGGAAGTGTGACTGTGGTTTTGCATGTTTAACCGCCAATCAGGCGTAACAAGAAGAAAATCATTGCTAAATGTATTGCGATATGCGTGTATTTAGCTTGCATTTATGACAAAAATTTATGGAATGAATGACTGATTTCAATAATTTTATAACCTCAAAAATGAGGTATGCGAAAATCTTGAATTTAGGGTAGGTAGGGTCAGACTGGATTATCTTCCCATGTCTTTGGGTCTGAGTCACAAATGATCTGATTTCATAAGGTTTACATATTTGTTAAAGCTCTGCTAAGAAAAATTTGCACACTTATTAAATACTTTTAAAAAAATCGGACCTGTCGCACCGGTCTAATGGGGAAAATCCTAGCCTTAATCATAGAAGTCCTTTGTCGTCAGCTTTTTGGCGCTTTAATGGCCAAACTAAGTAGGCCATGGGGGAAAAGGAGGTATGTCGAGGATTGACCATGTTTGACATCGATCTTCGTACTTTTTTCCTATTTTGGTCTCATTTCAAATGTTCGTGAAAAAAAAATCGAATGCGTGTTTCCATTTGAAACAGAAATGTAAGACCTGACTTGAAATATTTTTAGCTAAAATATTTCAGGAATTTTATCACTGATGGAGCAATGGGGCTACCCTTTAAGCAAGCGAAGACTCTGGTCAGACTGGGCGGATGCCCAGGCTGATCTGAGTCTTTGATGGGCGCACATGCCACTTTGTTCGTTTTGTCGTGTTGCGGCTCAAATACCCTCAGACTAACATATGTGAACATCGAATGTCCATTGAAACCTGTGTATCCGAGCAGCCCTTGGTTACTTCCTATATGCCAAAGGGGATAGTTTTGATCATTAGCTTAGCAAACAAACGGTAGTGTATAAAAACACTTCAGACAAAATGCAATTAAAATATAAATAAATATCATTTATCATATGACGTCGCATCTGAGAGTGTAATAAAGCCATGCATTAAAAACGATAATCCACTAGTGGATTAAATATGCAAATAACGTTATACGTTGACGTCCATTAAAACGTCGCGTTTTTTAATGGCTAAATCATGACGTTTTAGTGTAAATTTTGCTAATAAAATGCGATTTTAGTGTCATATGATAAATAGAATCTTGCATTCGTGCTCCTGTATTATTGAATTTATTAAACTCGTTGGGTTATCTTTTTCCCTAACTCGTTTAATAAATTCAATAATACATGAGCACTCATGTAAGATCCTCTATAAACAAATTCAACGGTAATGTATTTTATCATATGACGTCGCATCTGAGAGTGTAATAAAGCCATGCATTAAAAACGATAATCCACTAGTGGATTAAATATGCAAATTACGTCGTCACGTTATGCATTGACGTCCATGCAAACGTCGCTTTTTCTAGTGGCGAAATTGTGACGTTTTAGTGCAAAATTTGCTCATAAAATGCGATTTTAGTGTCATATGATAAATAGAATCTTGCATTCGTGCTTCTGTATTATTTAAATTATTAAACTCGTTGGGGAAAACGATAAGATGCTCGGCATAGCCTCGCATCTTATCTTTTTTCCCGTACTCGTTTAATAAATTCAATGATACATGAGCAGTCATGTAAGATCCTCTATTGCAGCTTTCATTTTTTCCTTTCCAGGCCAGTCCACGCTATCTGGAACTTTCGGACAACTCTACCTTGAATACTATTCCTCATGGCTATTACGGTGTTTACAGTCTGCTGTTGAAACTTACTCCCGGGGACCGTGCGGACATTGAAATCACAGCCACTGTAGACAATCCGGGGCTTGACATCTGTTCCATCCGGGTAGCTGCAGTTGGCGCGAACCTACCGTGTGTAATAGATGACTTAGCAACGAAAACTTACGGTGCACAAACGGCTACTATTGACCTTGATGTTGTTACAGATTTTGCATCTGGTAAATATTTTAAAACTCAGTGCAGTTATCAAATTTACTTCTGTGAGTTTATGTGCAAATAAATACATTCGATCGTTAGCAAAAGTTATCATTCGAGTAAATTTGTATTCATATAATTTCAAGATAGAGTTAAGGAAAATTTGCCAGTAAGAGTCAGCCACTGGTGCAAAAGAAGGTGTGCATTTAAGCAAGATTCGACGGAAATTTACCATTCTAAGTTGATTCCTGGTCTAGAAATGAAGTTTATGCTACTTGAATAAACTCAGGTCTTTAACATGTCTCCATTAACAAATGCTAAAAATGAGGCTAAAATCCTCCACTGGTTCGTGTATAGGAAACTGTCATGCCAATGCCATTGACAATACAGGCGCTGATACCCACAGCAATGTGATCTTAATATATTTCCCCATCACCTCTGGTAGAGAGTGGGGAAGGGATCTAGGGGTCATATTTCATAACATACCAGCACATAAATTGTAAGATGCATTTTGGGCGCTTAAAGGAATACCCTAGGAGAAATATGCAAATATACTTTGGCCCCTGATCAGACCATTACATAATTTTGCCCAGATGCAAAGACACTTATACGTATGTATTTATATTTTTCGGACGGGAGTAAAATTGGCATTTATGTAAAGGCATGTAAATTTTTGCATAAAATACTTGAATACCAGCGTCAGCCATCTATTGACAAGGGCAAACGATTACGTAAGAGCAGCACCGATTTCTGCTGTTGACCATTGTTAAGACTAGTGCATATTATAAGTTTTCTGATCCTATAGGGTCACAGAGTTCATTTTAAACCATTCTGCTTACACTGGTGCTAGGGGGCTCGGCCGGAGTCGCACACTTCATTACTGGTCATGGACTGACTCAATTTAACCGAGTCCGCTATTTTCGTTTCTTTTGTGTATCTTTTGCTTCCAAGAGATCTAACTATCCAAAACTTACCTAAACGGTTGACATGCAGTTCTTGTAAAATCTGGATAAAATATTTTCATTGCGAGCAGCCATTTTAGTATCAGTGCTCTTGTAGGATGGTTCAGCGAATGAGAATCAGAACAAAGGTTGATCTGATTAGAGTCTAGACTTTTTGTTATATGATATTCTTATAGGACTCGTTTTCTTTCGATGCCTTGGGTTGATTGTGCTTGTGATTGCAGCCTTTTATCAGTATTTTTCCCAGCAGGCACATGACGGCAAAATGACGTCGCACTGAAGTCGATGTGACGTGATTACGTCGCATCGACGTCAGTTCGACGTCGTTTCGACGTCATGTGTCCGCTGGGTATCTTTTCAACCACCATATATGTTTTCTAGGAAACGACTCACTCACTAGTAATGGATACTTTGACAGCGACAGCATCATTGTTGAAATACTTTTGAACGCCGATCCTGCCGTTGCCCCCAGTTCATACCAGCTAGACGTCATCACGTACTTCGACACGGCCAAGGCTGTATCTGAAACAAAGACGATTAGCGGCATCACGACAACTGATGACACTTCGGGGATTAGCACGGTAAATTACATTTTTTCCCTTAAAGTGTAAATGTACATTTTCAGGGGCAGTAACTCTGGTATTTTTATTTTTTCTTCCCTTCTAACTGGAGTTTAACTCTTGAAAGCAAACGGGAAGTCACAAAACTTATTCCCTTTAAAAAAATGGTGAAAAAAACGGCAGTCTTTCTATACACCTTAAAAAATGCTAAGTATGATTTAGGCTGAAATATTGGCCCCAGCCAAAATTTCCATAGAGTTAATGTGTTAAGTTGTATATGATATAAACACATAAACACATATCCATTAAACGCTTTCCAAACAAAAGTGCAAAAGTGGGATTTTCCAAAAAAATCCCGTTTTCACTATCAAAAAGAGGGGTTTTAACTATAGTCAGAAACTGGGATTTGACCTTTCTCCGAGGTGAAATTGGGATTTTGACAATAGTCATATTTTTATTGTTTAAAGAGAGGTACGTTTTAACTATAGTCAAAACAATGGTATTTACTTCCATTGTAGGAAATTTTCCATAGTAACAGAAGAAAATCCCTCCAATAAGTATATTATTATTGTAGGAAATTTCCCATGTTCAGACTTCGAGTTTTTGTGTGAAATTACAATTTATGATGATAGGAAATTTCCCATAATGATTTATACGAGTTGTTCATTTTGCGAATCCATCTAGACATCCAAAGCAAAGAATGTCGGCTTTATCACTGGAAATATCCCGTTTCTGAAATATCAGAACAAAGAATAACTCATTCAAAAAAGAAAACAAACTACATTCATTAGTTATCTTTTAATATATTAAAATAATCACTGATTATAGGAAATTTACCATAATAAAGGTTCTTAGGTTTACAAAATTTACTAATTTAGTAACATGCACCAGGTACAGAGAAATATGGACATAGGAAATTTCCTACAATGGGATTAGAAGATCTACTGATTTACATTCTGACTGAAATGTGTAAATATCTGCTGTATTGTAGGAAATTTCCCATAATAAATGTTCTTACATTTACAAAACATATTGTCATAGATGGAGTCATACAGCTTTCCATGTTATAGGTATATCTGACCATAGGAAAATTCCTACAATGTGGTTAAAAATACTTACTGCTCCGTTTGTTGTGCAAATGAATAATGATAATTACACATGAAAGAATATATATCTTTTATTGTATGAAATTTCTCATAAATTAAGCTGCTAGGTTTGCGATTCTTATAATCATTACTATACATTTACGCTCAGCTTAACAAAGAACAAAGAAGATGACTCTAGAAAAATTGATACAGTTTGTTTAGATCAACTGGTCTACATGGTTTAAACAAAACAAATATGCTGAATGAAAATCTGCTATATTGTAGGAATTTTCTCATATATCAGGTTCACTTGCGTATTAAACAGTTTGTTGTAACTATGTGCCACCAATAAGCATCATATGGAGCAGAGGACGTTGACAATATGACAATTCCTACAATGTGGTTAAGAGGTGAAATGATCTACACGGTCCCCGAAAATATACATATACTGATTGAATATCTGCTGCATTGTAGGAAATTTCCCATGATATAGGTTCTTAAAGATAGAATAATACAGCTTAATATATGCTACTATAGGAAAATTCCCACAATGTAATTTAAAAGACTTACTGATCCTTTAGTTGTGCAAACAATATAACTGCATTTGAGAGATTATATCTGCTTTATCATAGAAAATATCTCATTATTTAATCTGACAGGTTTACATACCATAGCCATAAATATTTACCAAAAACCTAATATTTTTCAACAAAATTACTTGCGCGTCTTGCACTAGTTTTCACTAAGATGGAGTAAAAGATATAGAACATATTTAACAACAAAAAAGTAACAAATCGGGGACCGTGATTGAATTCATGTGATTGCTCCGACTAAAATCGATTCACGTAGCGAAAGCGCCCACGAATGTGAAAAATACCTCTGCATCATCACGTGATCGCAAGACCTAATAATTTTTCCTTCTCACGATTTTGCTAATTTCAATACATGATTTGAACCTACATGTATGTTTTGTTTATGATTACCTGAAACCCAGAGCATTTTTATGAACTTATACCTAGGATTAACCCAGCAGGCACATGACGTCTAAATGACGTCGTACTGACGTCGATGCGACGTCATTACGTCGCACCGACGTCAGTACGACGTCATTTCAACGTCATGTGCCTGCTGGGCTTGGTACATGCACGGTGATATTTTAGTGAAAGGATTTTATCTGGAAATGGTGAAATGGCTTGGGTGTACATGTATATCTTTAATGTTCGTGGTCTTTTCATTGAGAAATAAGAAAAATGTTTCTGTATTATGCCTGTTACTTATTCTGTTCATTTTCTTAACAACTACAGACTGTCACGACAGCTGTCACCGGCACCCTATCCGTCGGCGAAATTGCGGGAGGCGATACAGATGCCAATATTGCTGTTGGCGAAACAAAGCGAATCCTCTTCGCCGTCGTCATCCCAGATGAAACTATGTACAAACTCAAGATCGCCGTTACTATTCCATCGGCTGACGTCGGAAAATTAGAACTGGGCGATGCCGCCATTTTCAGTGCGGGTAAAAACCTTCCCTGTATTGACACCAATCAGGCTCCAACAATTACCTCGGCGTAAGTATTCAGTATTGAAATATTTTGTACCCTTTTTGGAACCGCCTGCTCAAATAAAGAGCTGCGAAATATTATAAGGAAAGAAGCTTACAACATACCAGCGGCCGATGGTTTTTTTTTTTTGTTTTTTTTTTTTTCTTTATACACGCGCATAACTAATCAGTCCGTGGTATTTCAGTGTGAATAGTAACGTATCTTACGGAACATGTTAAGCATTACACTGATGTTTTAAAGAAACAAAATGTTCACATCTGACCATGACCATCATGAATCATACGTGTTTTTCAATGCACTAACATTTGCCGGATCCCCAGGAAGACTTTGCCCTCGAGGCTTTAGCAACGTTTTCGAACTTCTTTCGAAGAACCTGGCAAATGTTAATGCAATGAGTTCGTTGAATCAACATCAATCCAATATTTTTCAACTTTCTATGTCCACTGAGTTCTTCACTTGTCTGATTGCTGATATTAAGTAGCCATCAAAATGATAGAATATTATTGGTTTCGTATTTATCAGACTGACAAGTGAGCGGCTTTGCAAGGTTCGACCTTTCCAAGAGTTTATTATTTTAATATCAACCAGCTTCATTATTCTCCCTTTTATGCATGATGGTAATATCGTGTCGATGAGATTAAACCTGTTAATTTCAGATCAACTCAACCCATTCCATTCGGGATACCCCTTTAGGGGTATCTGGGTAAACAGTTTGGATCCAGATCATCAGGCCCCACAAACGTGGGGCCTGATCTGAGATCCAAACTGTTTGCTGCCTAGACATCATTTCTACAAGAATTTGTAAGACCAATATTGTCAAAATATTCTTGATTTTTGATGCAGACGACAATTTCAGCAGACGACAAAAATACCCAGAATGCAATGGGTTAATAGTCTTAGTTTTATCACTTAGCTGTTCCACTAAAACTACTTCGTAAGGCAAAGTTTACGGAGTTAATGTTTTAGCTTTGTTTCTGCTTTTCCAATCCGACAAAAATTGACATGTACATTTGCAAGTACAGTCAACTTTCGATATCTCGGTTACTGATATCTCAAAGTTCCTCTTATATCAAAGATTATAGATTGGACACATTTCCTGCTTTTATTTAAAGTTCAACTCTGGATATCTCAAACTACCGATATCTCGGAGAAAATTTTCTGGGACCAGAAAATTTTCTTGGGAGATATCAGTAGTTTAGGATGAGTTTGGACTTTGAGATATCGAGAGTTGACTGTAGTTCTAAGATGTACTGGTTTTCTGTTTGCTACCCTAAATGACATAGCCTTCCAAAACTAGGCTGCAAATTTGCTCCTTGACAGCAAATTATTTCCTTTTGTCTCGTTCGACGAGACAGTTTTATGCTCCTTAATATAGAAGATCTTACACGAGTTGTCATTTCATATGAAATTTATGAAACGAGCCTTCGGCGAGTTTCATTAATTTCATATGAAATGACCACAAGTGTAAGATTCTGTTTATCATATGACCCTTTAAAATGGGATTTTAACGCCTGTAAACTGAACATTCTTTCAATAAGAAATCGCATTGCTGACATTGACGTTGTCAATGACGTTACGTGTACGCGCCAAAGTGTTATTACACGTGTGGTCATACGATTTTTATGACATGACGTTATCCACTGAATAACAGCGACGTCATATGATAAAATTTTTGAAATGGTCAGCTTTTAAATATGCTGTATATCTGGTATATCTGTTATCTCCTTTTGTTCCATGTGCCTGTTTGCTTCATTGTTTCATGTGTTTTTCAGAGGTGGAACATACAGCGATAGTGCTGAGTTCGATCTTAATTACGTCTGTAATAGACCGGTAATACCAGGAGACGCCACAGAAAATACGGTGAGATGGTGTGCTGAATAAGTTGTCGCTTTCACAATTCATCATTACACAAAATTAAATTGAGCCGCGACTTGACAAAACAAACAAAGTGGCCAAGTGAAGACTCAGATCAGCCTGGGCATCCGACCAGTCTGACCAGAGTCTTTACTGTCCGCATGGAGGCAGCGTAGACCCTTAGCTAGCCTGTAAGCGCATAGCGAAGACTCAGATCAGACTGGGCGGATCATGTGAGTCTTCACTGGGCGCATATGCTTCTTTGTTGGTTTTGTTGTGTCGCGGCTCAAGTATTTTTCGAAGCAAGATGTTCGTTTTAGTCTTTCAGTCACGATATACTTTTGAAACATCAACCTATAGTTTTAGACACTGTTTTTTTCTTTGCTTTTTAAACAGTAAACATCTCTCAGAGGGCAACTGCAAAATGTAAATGCACTGTCAAGTGTTAGCATTAAAGTCCTTTAAATGCAGACGACAAACTTTACGTGTGGTAAATTTTAAAAACTGTTTTGTCCGACCTATATCAAATTGAGAAGTAAAAGATTATAGGTCAAACAGGGTGAATCAAGATGAGGTAGCTCATTATGAGCCACTTCATCTAGATCTACGCTCGGTTGGCAAATTCAATAATTTCCGTTTTGGGCACTTTAAGTGTAAAGGTGTGAATTTGTTAGTATTTTATACAATGTTCCCATTTTTAAGGTAAAAGAGTGATTATTTGAACCACCCCATCTGACTTCCAACAATGTGGCCTTTTTGTCATGTGACATTTAGATCATCCTTCTCATTTATACGGGGTAACCAGAGACCTCATTTTGGCTCTGTGGCTTGGGTCACTTCCACAGGTGGCTGATATAACAAGCGAAGGCTCTGATCAGACTGCACTTATGTGCAGTCTGATCATTGCCTTTGCTTGTCACCAATGCTACTTTGTTGGAAATCACAAAATGTGGCTCATTTTATAAACTGAAATGACGTTTTCCCTTTTTACAGCTAACGATAGAGGTTTGGGTCAGACTGTTACCAAACACTGCTGGTCTGGCAGCTCTTGGCAGCTCGGTGTCAGTGGCTGGCACAATAACAACATTTGGCAATAGCGTAGAAGTTGATACCAAGAGTTTAACTGTTACAGACCCGACTCTGTTTGTTGATAAAGTTAAGGTAAGTCGAGACTGAGATTGAAATTGTCTTCCCACAAGAAGTGACGAAAACTTTTTGTTGGTTTTTGATACATAGAGGATCTTACACGAGTGATCGTTTCATATGAAATTTATGAAACGAACCTTCTGCGAGTTTCATAATTTTCAGATGAAATGACCACAAGTGTAAGATTCTGTTTATCATATGGCCCTTTAAAATGGGATTTCAACGCCTTCAAACTGAACATTATTTCAATATGAAACGTATTGTTGACACGGATGCTGTCAATTATGTTACGTGTTCGCGCTAAAGTGTTATTACACGTGTGGTCTTACGATTTTTATAACACGACATTATCCACTAATTTAAATAAAAGCGATCTCATATGATAAAAATATTTTCTTATTTCTGTATAAACAAATAGCAAGTTGTTCTACTTAGACCACAAAAAATACAGTTATATGGAAAGTTACATGAAATTAGGTCAAAGGAATTTCATCCGCGGCATGACTGTACAAGGGCATTCATTCCGCTTGAAGAGAGTCTTTGTCCGAACAAACAGATATATTATCATATACGTTGTAAGATGCATTCTGAGGTTACAGCTGACCCACATTAAGCCTCCCTTAAGCATGGAACGTTCTTTCGGAAGCTAATTCATAGATATAAAACACACATTAAATACGTTCTTTTTCGCCTGTTACAGAGTCTAGATGGAGTGACCAACACCACACTTATTGCCATAGACCAGTCTTCTCCTTTCCCTATGACCATTGGCGAGAATAAAACAATCCAGGTTACCGTGTCAGTCCCGGCTTATTCTGTTTCCCGGTTCCTGTTTGACGTTGATCTTCCCTACAACAGCGAATCCGCCTGTATGACGGTAACGGAAATCCGGGTTACCACAACAGTCGGGACCAATATTCCGTGTTTCGGCCCCGACGACAGTAAAGGCCTTGCCTTTACGCCCTTATACAACAGTGCGCTCAATACATCACAGATGACTTACGGGTACCTGGATTTGGGAATTATTACTAATACAGGTAATAAAGAATAAATACTAATCGTAAAAAAATCTAATCAAGGGCATAACTGTCCATACGCAAGTACGCAGGTGCGTATTGAAATTTTGTCAATTGACAAAATTTCAACACGCATCTACATATTTGATGCTGCTGAAATTTTGTAAATTGGACAAGATTTCGATAGTACATGTAAGTGCAGTTCCAAAATTTCTGGATCCGCCCCTGCACACACTGAGACGCAACTACATTAGATATCTTTGGGGCTGAACTCTTGTTCTTGACCTGATGGGGAGTCAAACATAAATATGCGTAACATATAATCACCCCTAGTTACGCCCCTGCTTAAAATCGGAACATCTAAATATTTACCATAATTGTCCTAAAAATGGAATAGGTTGGTTTTGCAATGCAATAATGCGTCAGAAAAATTTGTATATGGAGTGGCAAACAGTGTAAGCTCTGACCTGGCTATGGATTGGTTGCGCAGACTTAGCAGTCCGAATACTCAGATTTTACAGTAGATTGTCGAACCTTGCACACCGCAGTGATAGGGAAATGGTAACAACAAATGTATGCCATGCTCCTCTCAAATTATAAGTGATGCCATCGATCTGTTACCATAGCAACTATGGAATTATCAACTGTTGTGCTTAGTACCTTGGCTAAATGACGTCTCGATGACGTCATTTAGACGTGAATATGAGTTGCTTTGGTAACAGATATGACTTCGTTGGTTCCGGAGCATGGCAAACAATGTATGCCATGCTAGGCCAATTTTTAAATGACATTTCAAACTTTAATTCTTCAGCAGTATCTTCAGATTTTCTCAAACACATATTTATTCTCAAGTCACATTTGGTATAATTGCGACTTGCAGAAAGTGAAAAGTGACACGGTTTTTCTCTGTTGTATCCTTTTTAAACTTGGATGAAAACGCAGCAAATTTCATCTTACAGGTAAAACACATCGCCTTGGAACACATTCTACTGGGGACGATGACGTCGTTTTAGAAGTAATTCTTCAGCTGGCGGATTGTTCGACGTCAGACGACGCCACCCTTGTGACGTTTAGTCTCGGACAGAAGTTAGCTAGTGTTATATACATATACGACAACGACGTCACAGTCTCGCGAGACGGTAACGAGAGACCGGATTTTGTACTTCAGCTGACTGGAACCCTTGTTACTGGGTAAGTGGTGACCGTATTTGCCCTTACATGCGACCAGAAAATACTTGTATATTTGCAAATAAGAAGGCCGTAATTAAAGTCCGTTGCACATCCGTATTTGCTTTTTTTGTAAAGCAGTCAAAAAACCCTTGGTTTCCTATGTATATACAAGGGCTGTTACCAAACGAAAAAGTGCCCTTGTTCCCAAACTACCTGGTCATCGTGGCTAAACAAATTTGTTTAGCCAAAATGACCAAGTAGTTTTGGAACTATGACTCTTACAGCCTCTTTTTCGTTTTGTAACAACCTTAGAAACATAGTTAACAGGTGTGACTTTCAACAAGAAACTGCAATGAGGTAAAGCTCTGAACCTACACCCTCGAAAATGGAGTAAGATGTTTGGGAAAAATCAGAATGTGCAATTATCGACTCAGTATCCCAAGAAATTACCAAATAAAAGAGCGGAAACCCATTTTTGAGATATATGCAAACAATGCACAAGCAGAAAGCGGCGTCCAATCAGCGTGTACACGTTTGTTCACAGGAATTTCTAAGAATGCAAACCGCCACCGGAAACTCCTAAAGCTAAAAATGGACTCGTTCAAATGATAATAATGGGTAAGTCAGTTAGTTAAAAAAAAAGCATTAACAGGAAAGTACCACCAGCTACAGAAATAATAAACGTAACTTTTAACAGACTGTGTTCAGCATGGGTTTACCTGTTAGTTAAACCCTTGCTAAACACAGTCTGGTAAAATATGGACTGTGTTTTTTTTTGTTCACGTTTGTCAACAAGATAACGCGTCAAAATTTCGTTTGTATACCAGAAACTGGACGGGTCACGCTATATGTACAAGCTCATTAGACTATGCAAATAATTCGAAAAGTAGATTCTGACACTCGTCGCAGAATCCACTTACCTCGCAGTTCCATACTTTAAATAAACCTTTTCACAGTGCTAATCTGGAATCTGTGTATTTAGAATTAAACTTGATCTTGTCCCTCTCCTTGTCCAGGAAACGGCGCCATATAGTCTTCGCGATTCGGAACATATTCAGACTCTTCAGGCAAACACAAATCTCTTCTTTAATTCTTTTTTCCCTTTGCCATAAGAGCCTGCAATAATCTTCCTGAAGATATAAAACAAGCCTCTTCTGTTGCATCATTTAAATACTGTTTGAATAGGAACAATCAGCCCCACCTTAATACTTTAATACTGCGTCCCGAGTTGGACAGATATTACACTCTAGATTAAGAATGGATTGTACCTCCTTGAATTCTCATCTCTACCGAAGGAACATAGTCGAAAGTCCTTCGGGCTTTTGTGGAAGTTTTGAAGTCCTTCGGGCTTTTGTGGAAGTTTTGAAAATCCCTATCCCTTCCTATTTGTATGCCCAATATATACCGAAATAAGAAATAGGTTTTTGCCAGCTAATTTGCAAGCATTTAACACACGAGAGCTTTTATATTGGAAGGACAACTTGTCAAATTTTGAAAACGAAAACTTGGTTTTGAAAATTCAAGACTTTCTTATACAGTTTTGTATATTCAAAAAGGTTTGTCAAGACGGCAAACATAGTTTTCATCTAGTCGGAGTATGCGAATTGTGGCTTTCGTTGAGCGTAGTTTCCTTTCATTTAACCGTTTACCAGCAGGGTTTCTGGCCGTGGTCTCTCTCTCTCTCTGTCTCTCTGACGTTTGTTTACTAGCTTATAATATAGTTTGATATTCTTTGTGCATAACTATTCACGCATATTGAATTTTTCAGATTGCTTCAGGAGATGGCTTATATATAAGCATTTTGCTTACTGTCAGATCCTGTGCTATGTTGTATTGAATTTACTTATATATGTATTTTCTTGTGAATAAAATATGGTTTAAACCAAACCGAATATACTTCAGCCTTCTTTCTTTGGTGGACTTTCAGTCTCATGACAGAAAAATTGAATTCATTAGACTTGTAGTTTATAACACAAGAAACTTGTCTAAGAAAGTAGATCAACTGCATTTTAATGCAAGATTAGTTGAGGAATTTCAGATACATAAATCTGACAGTTTTGAAAAATGAAAACTTAAATCGTACATTATTACAAAACATAGTGTCACTATTTCTTTTTTTTTTCAGAATCTAAGTAACTATCAGAGCCCCAGATTATGATTATTCAGTTATATTTTTCTCATTTCTCGACAAAAATCTGTTATAACATCTCATTAGAACCGTCCCGGCGAGACGGCTCTAATGAAATATTACAACATACATGTGTACTTTATGGAAAATTGTGGAATGTTGTCCCTAAAGTATCTGTCACCATTTTTATCTGTGGCACCGACCTAGGCTTTGAAAATTCAACAAAAAATATTATTTTCTCTTTCAGTACCTTGATTAATATAGATGGAGCTCTCTATCACAGCGCCTTGTCGACAGCCGAAGCAAAAAATGCAAGCATAGTAATACAGTTGGCGGACTATTTGATAGCCCCATCCACTCTAGTTTCTGCATCGTTGACTACATACGTTATCACATCTGATTCATCCACACCAAATACTCTCGAAATATTTGTAAGTGCAAATCATTCTTCAAATCGTCATGGCTTAAAATTTCAGCCCCTTTTGCCTGACTTATGCCACTTTTTTATATTTTTCTCCGATTTTATTCAAATTTTCTCCATGGATGTTAAGTATGGTCTTATATACTTACTTACATAACACCTGGTTACTGCCACCTAACGCCTTGATGCGTTTGTGTGAATGTTATGTTTTCTGTTAAATATTGTCAACTGTTTTAAAAGCGATGAAATTGCTTGTAAAACAGACGTATGAGAAACAAAGTCTTACACTGTGGCTCGTTTAAAATAACTTTCATATAAAATATCCGCTCATTTAAAATCCTCTGTGTACTTTTAAATCATACCATCAATAATGATAATGATATTTTTGGTTTAAACATTTATCGACGTACATGTAATGTAGATCTAGCAGAGCTTGAATTTTTGTATAAATGACCGTCATGACAGTGGTGACTTCCGCGGGAGCAGTAGAGTGGAGTCGGGTAATTTCGGACAGCGGGTAAATTCGGACATACCATTGCAAACAGTGAAAATCCAGATGAGACGGCTCATAATGAGCCGTCTCATCAGGATTTTCACTGTTTGCCCAGTTAATTTTGTTTAGATTCCAAACAACTGACATATAAAGGAAACAATGTCACTGTCCGAATTTACCCGCTGTCCGAATTTACCCGACTTTCCTATAATTTGTTGTCGTCAGACAAGTTTTTTCCTTTTTTGCAGCTCAGTAACGTTTTCTTCAGTGATTATTTCACCTTCCGGGCCGCCATTACGGTAGACACTTCTGTTTATGTTCCTAATGGTTTCTCGTCTGCTGACACCGCCATTTTTTCTGAAGTCGTCACCGAGTATGTGAGCCGGGCAGCAACATATGACGCAGAAGACTGGTTCCCGTATCTTGTAACATCTGGTACTACTCTTAGTTTTGCGCTGGATACAAGTTCTGGAGACGGTAAATACCAATTTCCGGTAACGTAGAATGTCAGCCAGGGACATATTAGGGGCGAGATTTTATGCTATTGAAGTCATGTATTATTCGCCTGGAGAATAAGTCTAATATTCCTCTCGTATTTTCTTATTCCCCGCCGAAGGCGGAAAGATATCCATCTGTCCTTCTATCTGTCCATCCGTCCATCCGGAGTCATAAGTAAGTAACCACTGAACGGAATTTCGTAAAACTTAAAATAAATATATATCATTATAACCAGCAGGTGCACGTCAAGTTTCGTCACACTGGCTTCAGTAATGCATGGGTTATCACCTTTGAATTGATTTAAAATCAGTAAAATTTAGCTCTAACCAAGTAACCGATATTCGGTACTTCATAAAACTTAACTAAATATGCATAAGTATAACATGGTTCGGTGCATAAAGTTTCATCAGATTGACATCAGTAATGCATGAGTTATTGCTCTTAAATCAATTTAAAGTTGACGAATTCAGTCGTAGTTATTTAAGCAATGAAAAGAATTCTATACTCAATACATTTGGGCCGCGACACGTGAAAACCAACAAAGTGGCATGTGCGCCAATCGAAGACTCAGATCAGCCTGGGCATTCGCCCAATCTGACCAGAGTCTTGGCTGTCCGCATGGAGGTAGCCTAGAATCCTTAGCTACCCTTTAAGTGCTTAGCGAAGAGTCTGATCGAACTGGGCGGATGCCAAGGCTGATCTGAGTCTGCGATTTGCGCACAACCTCTTTGTTGGTTATCTCGTGTTGCGTCTAATTTCACCCAAACACATGGTGCATCTTATGTTTTGTCAGAATTGCTTCAGTTAGTAATGAGTTATTTCCCTTGAGTTGGTTTCAAATCAACAAATTGTACCATGATGAAACTAAGAACAATTATGTATTGACTTTTAAAACACGACAGTGTACATTAAGTTTCGTCATATTGGCATCAGCAGTGCATGACTTATTGCTCTTAGATTGTATTGCCATAAATAAGGTACCGGTGAACAAAATTTCTTGAATTTGAATTAAAGATGTATCATCATAGTGCGGTGATATTCAGGCAGGTTGTTTTAGAATGGTTTCATTTATGCTTCACTTATGAACGAGTTATTGCCCTAGATTTAACCTAAAATACTCAAGTCCAGCCAAAAGTAAGTAACCTGTCAACAAAATTTTATGAACTAAAGTCAACCATAAACAAATCAGAGCCACTTCGCGGGGGATACAAATTCGCTGAATTTGCTTGTTTCATATTGTAATGCTCGTGTGCAGAGTTTGTGTACATAATGAGATGATTAAACCCATTCCATTCGGAATACCCCTTTAGGGGTATATGGGCAAACAGTTTGGATCCAGATCAGGCCCCACAAACGTGGGGCCTGATCTGAGATCCAAACGGTTTGCTGCCTAGACATCATTTCTACAAGAATTGTTTAGACCAATATTATCAAAATAGTCTAGATTTTTTATGCAGACGACAAATTCAGCAGAGGACAAAAATACCCAGAATGCAATGGGTTAAAAACTTCAACTACTTATTGTTGGCTTACGATCGTTTCACTTGTGAAGGTGTATATAGAGGATCTTACACGTGTGGTCATTTCATATGAAATTTATAAAACGAGCTTTCATAAATTTCATATAAAAAGACCGCGAGTGTAAGATTCTGTCATATCATATGACCCTTTGAAATGGTATTTCATCGCCTTCAAAATGAATATCATTTCAATACCATTATTTTTACCATTATATATTTGCAGATTGTACTGTCTTTTATCTCGTCTATGTTTTTCTCATTGTCACTCTATATTTTGCAGGCTGTACTGTCTCTAACCTCGGCCTATATGATGGTACCATCGCAGACTGCCAAATAAAAGGCTCTTCTGATTTCTTATCTGGTTTTCCACCACAAATGGCACGTCTCAACAGTGGCTCAGGTAAAATTGTCTGTAATAAATTCTAACATGACGTAAACGTTTTCTCCACTGAACGTATAGGATGCGGCATTGTATGAAAATGTGTGATAAATCGCGTTTGTAACGTCGAGACGTGCAAGTTTCACGCCTTGATAGCATCAGATGAAAAACATTTACATCTGTCGACATACGCTTCGAAAGATTATAGGTTGCAATTATTAATATCCTTGCATTTTCATGGTATATAATGTAAGAATCGAAACAATTTTTCATTACCGGTAAATTATCGCTGATTAACACGTGTTTTCGGGCAGATACGAATAATAATTAACTCCGTCGTGAATTAATATTTCGAAATCTGCTCTACAACAACGTCTGTTAACCAGCGATTATTCACGGTAAGGAAATGTGTTCTTCCATTGCATTTCTAATACGACGCTAACGTTTTTTCCATTGAAAGTATATAAGAAGCGGCGGCGTGGGAAACATTGTGACAAATCATGTTGCTAACCGTCGAGACGTGCAAGTTTTGCACCTCGACGATGTCAAATGTCGACATACGCCTCAAAAATTCTTAAGAAAACGTCGCAATATATTAACATTTACATTCTGTATAATGTTAGAAACGCTTACCCTGAAATCATCGCTGATTAATACACATGTGTAGTCAGGAAGATGCGAATATTAATTCACTCCGGCTTCGCCGCCCCGAATTAATATGCCAACATCAACGCCATAATCAGCGATAATTCACGAGTAAAGCTTCCTTCACACGACCAAAGTTTTTTTGTCACAGAAACTTTGAAAAAAGTAAGCTCGCCAAATATTTTGCGTTCTCACGAAGCAAATTATTTGTTAAAGAACAATATGGCACAGATTCCTTCTTAAGGAAATATTCAACTTCACGTTTTGGACATGTCCATTTCCAATGAAAAGTGTCTCTTATTTGATTTTTGTTGCTTTTTCTTGAAAAACAGAACAAAACTGTATTTAACCTTTTTAGACTGGAAAGGCGTCTTTTGGACATGTTTAAACAGTGCAGGCGCGGCGTCTGCACAGGGTCTACACAGTTTGGTTACAGGACTTTCTTTGCAAAATACAATAAAAATAAAAACATCCGCCAGAAATGCGTAAAACTAGAAATGGACTGATCCAAACGATAAGGATAGACATTAGACAAGACCATTGGTCAAAATGGTGACTGCAAACTGTGTTTGCCTGAGGAAAAACGCCTCAATCTACGGCGTCTTATCTAGACCTCCAATGTACAGTTTGCAAAGGTTATTTTCGTAGGAGGTTAGGCATTAACGGAGTGGCACCGTGGTTAAGTGGTTACAGACGCTTGGATATGGTGAAGAAGTCCTGTATTTGTATCTCCAACGGATCAGCTAGTGATTGAAAAAGTCTTTCAACCCAGCAGTAAATAGGTACCTTTTCGAATGAAGAATGGTTAAAAGCAACGACAGCTGAGGAATAGGCTCCGTTTTTCAAGCGCTGTGCCAAAATATGGTGGGCCTGTAACAGTCATTGCTGTAACTGCCACAGAGTACGGGAAAACGGTACCCCCAGCAGGCAAACAAGGTTGACTCAACCTTGTGTGCCTAGTGGGACCTTTGTCGTCTTTTATGCATGAATGATTTGAAATTGGTTTATTTTCAGCTTGGAAGCCTGGTATCAGGAGCGGAATCATGGCCAGAAACAGGTATTTCCAGGTGTATTTTGGAAATCAGATCCAACTGTATGAGTTTCAGATCTCACAAACAACAACGACTGATTTAGCTACAGAAGTTTTGGTGGAATATAGTAATGATGGTGTTTCATGGTTCAGTTCGGAACAGGTCTGTAGTAGCTCGAACAGTGATATCTCAAAGTACCCTCTTATATCAAAGAATATAATATAGACAAATTTCGTATTTTCATTTACATTTAAACTCGTTATTTAAAGTTATCTTAAACTATTTATATCTCCAAGTAAATTTCTGGGCCCAGCAAATTTACTTTGAGTTATCAGCGGTTTGAGATGAATTTTGACTTTGAGATATCGAGAATTTGCTGTATTTGAAACTCATCAATAATGAATTTTCAGAAAAGAAAAGAATAAGATAAAGGTTGAGATAGCTGGTGCCCATTTCACTAAATAGCTTAAGCTTAAGATTTCCTTTAGTCCATAGTTTTGTATGGAACTCACGAAATTCTTAGGCTTAATATGTTTAGTGAAACGGGCGCTTAGGTAGGTACAAACACTTATATTTCACTATTAGAAATGTTTATCACTTGTAATTTATTGTTTGTTGGACTTTCCTTTTGATATTGGGGGTAGGGTTTGGGATCTGATTCAGTCAGTTCCTGAAGTGCATATACTCTTTAAATTTGTGTGTAACTTTTTAAGAAAACAGTTTTTAAATAGCAGGTATAGTCCGTTTGCCCCCAAATGCAAACGGCATCCCCAATATTTCCTCAAAACTGGTGAAAGGGAGAAGATTTTCGAATTACTCATTCTTAATTTTCATCCTATACATAACAAAATCATAATTTTGCAGAAATGTGATTCTTTGCATAAAAAAGTTTCTATACATAAAACGGACCTAAAACATGTTATTTGCACCTCTTTATTACAAGGGAGTAAAAGTTGGCTGTTGGAATTCCCGTTTAGTTTTACGTGTTAGAGCATGTGACCAATGTATGCTATCCCTAGAATAAAATTTGCATAATTAATTGAAATTTTATTCTGAATCCATTTTTTCTACTTTTTGTTTCATCCATATATCATCAAATTTCAAAACATACACTTTTTACTCGCAAAATAATATAATAGTTCAATGTTTATTTACAACATAGTATCACCTGACCAGTGATGTCATGCGTTACGCGTGCGGACAGGTGAATACATTTTACCATTTCATTCATATACGCCCACACCTGTAGTAAACAACGAGTTTACGCTATTGCTTATCAACAATATTTGGGCTGTTCTAACAAGCATACGACGCCCTTTAGTGAAATTGCTCAGTTTTTGCATTACTGTCAATGGAAAATATTTTACAAAAGCGTCCAAAAATTTGGATTGTCCGTATTCTGTTATGTATAGTAATAGGAATCACTAGGACATTAGAACATTTGATGGAACTTTCATCGTTTTCAAGAAAATAAGCAAAACCCCATTTGCACTTGGGACCAAACGGACTATAGTAGACTTTATTTTATTTTCTTTAGTTGTTCAAAGCTGGGCGTTTTCTAAGGCAATATTTCTTAAAGTATTCTGATGCACATACAATCGAGTGTGCTGATATATTTTGCTGTAAAAATTGTTAGCTCTTCACATATTTTCGGCATTAATGACAGTGCTTCTGCCTAAAATGCTGTAGAAAATTTAACATCTCATTAACTAAAGAGGTCGTTAGCTTTAAACAATTCTGTTGTCTACACCCATGGGCGTAGACTATCTAGTAATTGTTTTCGACACCACATTACAGCCATAAATTACCTACAGTGCAGCTTGACCTTTATGCAACTGCTCACACATACAGCGTGAGCGCTATTCGCAGTGATGTCGTGAGCGATCATAACCTATTTGCAATATGTCGTAAGTGCTGGTCGCATAGATGTCGTGTCATATGAACTACTGCAGAATCGCATATGGTATCACAAGGTAGCAGAATATCTCGCAAAGTACAGGTGAATGGATGACTGGTGATTTAACGGCTTTTAAAACTCTATTTCAAGCATGGAATGGTATGAAACCAAAATGGAGATTTTGGTATTGACTTTTAAGATATAAACAAAGGTTACATTTTAGATTTTTGTGATTGCAATGGGTCATTTGATAAGCATCAACTATTAATAGCTGCTAAGCGTAGACCAAGCTTTTTGTGAAATCTATACTTGTTTTATTTACAGATAGGCAGATATTTAATACTGTACATAAAAGTTTAAAAGCATTTATTAACTCCCATATTAACATGCAGTGAGGTCAGTCAACTGGTTCTTGGAACATAAAATGCAGCCCTTCCCTACTACCGTCAAACCTGCCTTAAGAGATCACCGAAAACGGAACAAAATAAACTGTTTACTTAAGACAGGCGACCCTTTATACAGGCCAGTGCTGGAAACGGCCAGTGGCCCGGAGGCCAAATGCTCCTAATTTTTGTTCCGGGCCACCAGAAATCTTCAAAATATTACCTTTAGTGGCCCAAATTTATTTTTCTGTCAATACTAAATAAACGGAAACTTTAGGTAGTGGATAATTTGGGCCACTGAAAGTTAGGTCTGTTAAGCTTTTGGGCCACCACATAAATTTTGCGAGTTTCCAGCACTGCAGGCTCATCTGCACTGAATATTGGTTCAGATAAAGCCATAAAGGTGGCTATTAAGGGCAGGTGACCTTTTTAATAGAGTGATCGCGTAATCTTTTTTAAACGGAGACCCCTTTTTGGGACATATGCAAAAATGCAGACCCCGTTCAGACGCAGCAGAATGCGGCGTCTGATCAGGGTCAACACTGTTTGCCTACATGAATTTTTATAGAAAATACAGTAAAAGTGAAAACATTCACCAGAAACCCCTGAAACTAAACCAAGGACTCACCAAAATAATAAGGATAGATAAGTCCACTGGTCGAAAAAGGGATGACAGGTTTTACAGTATTTTTTTATTATTATCATCAATTTTATTATATTATTTGCTGACCTACAGGTGTCTTTAGGAGACAGTCCTAGTACAAGTGAGACTAGAACGTTAGCCACAGCGAAGAAGACACGTTACGTCCGTATCAAAATAACCAACGACACCAATAACTGTGACAAGTCAGAACTAGGGCTCAACTTTGAATTTTATGGATGTACTTTAACCAGTGACGTATCAGGTGAGCAAATTACATCTTCTTCAGTCAATCATTCAACAAAAAGTGAGCTTTTGCCTGTGTTTAAATTTGAAGGGCTAGTGAACCACTTTTCAGAGTAAGTCGAAATGATCAGTATAGCAATTCCTTTTATTAGAAAAATGTCAAAGACTGTTGAATTCCGCATGGAAAAAGGCCAAAGGGAAAAAAGTTAGGAGGTTGCTTAGCACTACTTAGATGAAAACATGCAAAGGATTCTATGACGTCATTTGAGCAATTTATATTATCATAATTCAAACAAGAAATAGATATCACTTGTTCCATGATTTCTTCTCCTTTATAATAGATAAAGAGTGACAAATACCGTTACATTATGAAAATATTAAAATACATGTAATTCCATGTGCTCATGTCTCACACTCTTCGTCATATCCAAATCCACACTCTCTCATGTTTGATATGTCATTTTTAATTTTCTAATATTTCGTAGTCTTTTTCCACTTTCACAGGTCTCAAATATCATTCTCCACTTTCTCATGTCTCAAATGCCATTTCCCACTTTCTCATGTCTTAGACCCCTGTGCCAGTATAGCAAGCACAGTAGCAAGACCAAGTGACTTCTACACTCGAAGCTTTCTGGAGCATCCTACAACAGGAGAAGTATTTGTTTGTGATACAGACCCCAGCAGGTTAGTGGACAGAAAGGATTAATATCTAGATCAGGGCTCAGTTATTTAAAGCTAACAACGTCGTTAGTTATCGATACGTTCAATTTTCAAATGTATTATAGTGAAACCACTTGACATTTTTTCCAAAAAATGTGAGGAGCTTTTGCAATGCTTCTGCAGTCACAATTTGTCAGCAAAAAATTTCATCGCAATTGATTTTATTGGTACTTTGAGATTTAATGAATCCTTGTCTAACTACTGTGTGAAGATAATGATGCATTGAACTCCTGGGCCCAGATTGCTTGTTCTTTTGCTTCAGTTTGTCTTAATATGCGTTTTTATAAAAAAATCTATAAAGGTTGTCCTTGGAAACATAGAATACATACATGAATGGAGAATGCAGTATTGTTTTTATAATGGGCTTCCGTGTCCTAATGGATAAGAACGCTGGCTCTTAAATATTAGGTCTCTCACACTTGTGTGCTCAAACTTCGACTGCACGCATATGACTTGGAAAACCAATTTCTGGTTACGAAGAGTCAGGGTTTTCTTTCTGGGAGCTCCGGATTTTGTCAACGTCTGCTTAACGTTCGGCTTGACATAAGTGAAATATTCTTAAAAGGGCCGTAAAACCCATTTAAAAATTTATTTTCAAGCATGGTGTTCATTTTCAAAGACAAAACAAATATACACTGCTTAAAATATTTAAAGGAGCAGTCAATATTTTCCCATAGAGATGACTACAACGAATATCCAGTTCAACGGCCGACACTTTCGACTGCCAGTGGCAGCAAAGAATTTCCTACTGTTTTGCAGCATTATGAAGAAGGGTCGAAGTTTAAGACAATATGAATTTCAATACAAGTGATGTTCTGTTTATTTCCATGGAACAAATTTTGCAATCTTTGAATTTTCTGAAATTAAGGCGTCTTTCTGCCAGTCTGTAAAATCTCAGAAACTTAAAATTCAGATTGCTTCTTCTCAATCACATTTCTGAAATACTCTCATGCATGTAAATGATTTTTATAGTTCGGATGAGAGAGGACGATGTCACAGAAGTACGGATGGAACTTCTTGGATGGGTAAAGTGGCTTTTCTCAGTTTTTAGCTAACCTGAGCCAAAGGCTCACAAGGTGAGCTTATAGTATAGGTTTGGTCCGTCATCCGGCATCCGTCGTACGTCCACACTTTTAAACATTAATATCTGCTAAAGTAGCAGGCCAATCTTAATCAAATTTTATGTGTAGCATTGTTGGGGTGAGGGATTTATTGCATATAGTTATGGGACAGATTGGTTAAAAACTCTGGATACCATGGCAACAAAAAGGTCCCATAGACTTATAATGGAGAAAAAGTTGTCCGGACCCTAGCTTCTTCACTTTTTATTGCAGATTCTTGTAACTTGCTGGTATGCAGGACAGCCAAAACATCTCGGAACAGTTCGAATTTGGGCCAGGTTGGATCATTGTTTACAGAGTTGCTTGCCCTTGAGCGATAAGTATTTTCCCACAGACTTTTAATCGGGAAAATGTTGTCCGGGCCCTAGCTTCTTCATTTTTGGTAGCAACTTCTTCAAACTTGCAGGTATCCAGGACAGCCAAAACATCTCAGACCAGTTCGAATTTGAGCTAGGTTCGATCATTCTTCTTAGAGTAACTTGCCCTTGAGCGATGAAATATTTTCCCATAGACTTATAACGGGAAAAATGTTGTCCGGGCCCTAGCTTCATCATTTTTTATTGCAGCTTCTTGTAACTTGCAGGTGTTCAGGACAGCCAAAACACCTCGGACCAGTTCGAATTTGGGCCAGGTTTGATCATTCTTATCAGAGTTACTCGCCCTTGAGCGATAAAATATTTTCTCATAGACTTATAATGGGGAAATGTTGTCCGGGCCCTAGGTTCTTCATTGGTGATCGCAACTTATTGTAATTTGCAGGTATCCAGGACAGCTAAAACATCTCAGATTAGTTGGAATTTTGGCCAGGTTTGATCATTCTTTTCAGAGTTACTTGCCCTTGAGCGATAAAATATTTTCTTATAGACTTATAATGGGGAAATGTTGTCCAGGCCCTAGGTTCTTCATTGTTGATGGCAACTTATTGTAACTTGCAGGTGTCCAGGACAGCCAAAACATCTCAGACCAGTTGGAATTTGGGCCAGGTTTGATCATTCTTTTCAGAGTTACTTGCCCTTGAATGATAAAATATTTTCCCACAGACTTAAATGGGGAAAATGTTGTCCGGGTGATAGCTCCCTCATTTTTGATCGCAACTTATTGCAACTTACAGGTGTCCAGGACAGCCAAAACATCTCGGACCGGTTCGAATTTGGGCCAGGTTTGATCATTTTTCTCAGAGTTACTTGCCCTTGAGCGATAAAATATTTTCTTATAGACTTATAATGGGGAAATGTTGTCCGGGCCCTAGGTTCTTCATTGTTGATGGCAACTTATTGTAACTTGCAGGTGTCCAGGACAGCCAAAACATCTCAGACCAGTTAGAATTTGGGCCAGGTTTGATCATTCTTTTTAGAGTTACTTGCCCTTGAATGATAAAATATTTTCCCATAGACTTAAATGGGGAAAATGTTGTCCGGGTGATAGCTCCGTCATTTTTGATCGCAACTTATTGCAACTTACAGGTATCCAGGACAGCCAAAACATCTCGGACCGGTTCGAATTAGGGCCAGGTTTGATCATTCTTTTCAGAGTTACTTGCCCTTGAGCGATAAAATATTTTCTCATAGACTTATAATGGGGAAATGTTGTCCGGGCCCTAGGTTCCTCATTGTTGATCCCAATTATTGTAACTTGCAGGTGTCCAGGACAGCCGAAACATCTCGGACCAGTTCGAATTTGGGCCTGGTTTGATCATTCTTTCAGAGTTACTTGCCCTTGAATGATAAAATATTTTCCCATAGACTTAAATGGGGAAAATGTTGTCCGGGTTATAGCCCCTTTATTGTTGATCGCAGCTCTGTACAACTTGGAGGAATCCAGGATGGCCAGAACATCTCGGACCTTTTCGAATGTGGGCCAGATTGGATTATCCCCTCACACAATGAAGTTATGGAGGGGATATAGGGTCTGTCCCGTACTTAGGTATATATGTATGTACGTATGTTCACGGCGCCGGGCCGGGTAGCGCAATCGGTAGGGCACCTGACTCGTAAGTCAGAGGTCCTGGGTTAGAATCCCGGTCTGGCCACATACTTTCGTTTCTCCTTCCGCTGATTCAAGAAGGGCAGTTGTCAGTTAATGGCGAAAGTATGTGCACTTAGTACTGGTTAACCGCTTAGGAGGTCTAAGCCTGCCCAGGAATAGTGTGGTTAGGTAAACTGACCGTCCCGACATGACCTTAGTTGTTTACCGTGGACGTTAAGCATCAAATCAAACAACCAACCAACGTATGTTCACCTTTTGTCATCGTTCTAGCTACCTCATTTATTAACCGATTTTGATGTAAGTTCACACAAGTATTGGGTATGACATGACCTCGAACAAGTTTGCATTTCAGCATGATGGGGTCAAGGTCAAGGTCAAAGTCGCTGTTTTTAGAAAAACTTTGTCATCACTCAAGCGCCTTCATTTGTGGACTGATTTCAATTTAACTTCACACAAGTGATAAGTATGGCAATATCTTGGACAAGTTCCGGTTTCAGCATTCTGACATCAAGCTTCAGGTTGCAGTGGCTAATTTTAGAAAAAACTTTGTCATGGCTCTAGCGCTTTGATTTGTGGACCAAATTCAGTTTAATTTCACAGAAGTGATTGGTATGACTATATCTTGGACAAGTTTGCGTTTCAGCGTTCTGAGGTCAAGGTCAAGGTCACAGTGGCTATTTTTAGAAAAACTTAGTCATCGCTCTAGTGCCTTCATTTATGGACTGATTTTGTTTAAAACTTCACACAAATGTTTAGTATGACAATATCTTGAATAAGTTAGCATTTCAGCATCCTAAGATCAATGTCAAGGTCACAGTGGCTATTTGTACAAAAACTTTGTACTCATTCTAGTGCATTCATTTATAGAATGATTTTGATTGTTCTTCACACAAGTGATAAGTATGACAAAATCTTGGACAAGAACATGTTTCAGCATTCTGAGGTCAAGGTCATGGACACAGTGGCTATTTTTAGCTCACCTGAGCCGAAGGCTCACAAGGTGAGCTTATACTATAGGCTTGGTCCGTCGTCCGTCCTCCGTCGTCTGTCTACACTTTTAAGTATTAATATCTGCTAAAGTAGATGGCCAATCTTGATCAATTTTTATATGTAGCATGGTTGGGGTGGGGGATTGATTGCATATAGTTTTGGGACAGATTGGTTGAAAACTGTGGTTACCATGGCAACAAAAAGGTCCCAAAGACTTATAATGGGGGAAATGTTGTCCGGGCCCTAACTTCTTCATTTTAGATTGCAACTTTTTCAAACTTGCTGATATCCAGGACAGTCAAAACATCTCGGACCAGTACGAATAAGGGTCAGGTTGGATCATTCATTTCAGAGTTACTTGCCCTTGAGCGATAAAATATTTTCCCATAGACTTATAATGGAGAAAATGTTGTCCGGGCCCTAGCTTCTTCATTTTTCGTCGCAACTTCTTGTAACTTGCAGGTATCCAGGACAGCCAACACATCTCGGACTGGTTCGAATTTGGGCCATGCTGGATTATTGTTTTTAGAGTTACTTGCCCTTGAGCGATAAATATTTTCCCACAGACTTTTAATCGGGAAAATGTTGTCCGGGCCCTAGCTTCTTCATTTTTGGTAGCAACTTCTTCAAACTTGCAGGTATCCAGGATAGTCAAAACATCTCGGACCAGTTAGAATTTTGGCCAGGTTGGATCATTCTTTTTAGAGTTACTTGCCCTTGAGCGATAAAATATTTTCCCATAGAATTATAATGGAGAAATGCTGTCCGGGCCCTAACTTCTTCATTTTAGATTGCAACTTCTTCAAACTTGCAGATATCCAGGACAGTCAAAACATCTCGGACCAGTTCGAATTTGGGTCAGGTTGGATCATTCATTTCAGAGTTACTTGCCCTTGAGCAATAAAATATTTTCCAATAGACTTATAATGGAGAAAATGTTGTTCGGGCCCTAGCTTCTTCATTTTTGGTCGCAACTTCTTGTAACTTGCAGGTATCCAGGACAGCCAAAAAATTTCGGACCAGTTCGAATTTGGCCCTGGTTAGATCATTCTTTTTAGAGTTACTTGTCCTTGAGCGATAAATATTTTCCCATAGACTTTTAATAGGGAAAATGTTGTTCGGGCCCTAGCTTCTTCATTTTTGGTAGCAACTTCTTCAAACTTGCAGGTATCCAGGACAGTCAAAACATCTCGGACCAGTTCCAATTTGGGCCAGGTTGGATCATTCTTTTCAGAGTAACTTGCCCTTGAGCGATAAAATATTTTCCCAGAGACTTATAAATGTTGTCCGGTCATCATTCTAGTGCCTTCATTTATGGAATGATTTAAATTGTACTTCACACAGGTGATGGGTATGACAATATCTTGGACATGAACGCGTTTCAGCATTTGTGGGTTAAGGTGAAGGACACAGTGGCTATTTTTAGAAAAACTTCGTCATCGCTGTAGCGCCTTCAGTTTGTGGACTGAATTCAATTGGATATCACACAAGTGATTAGTATGACAATATCTTGGACAAGTTGGCATTTCAGCGTTCTTATGTTAAGGTCTAGGTCACAGTGGTTATTTTTAGAAAAAACTTTGTCATCGCTCAAGAGCCTTCATTTATGGAACCATTTTGATTAAAACTTCACACAAATGTTTAGTATGACAATATCTTGAACAAGCTCGCGTTTCAGCATCCTAAGGTTAAAGTCAAGGTCATAGTGGCTATTTATAGAAAAACTTTGTCATCGCTCTAGCGCTTTCATTCATGGACCAATTTCGATTCAACTTCACACAAGTGATAAGTATGGCAATATCTTGTATAAGTTTGCGTTTCAGCATTCTTGGGTCAAGGCCAATGACACAGTGGCTATATTTAGAAAAACTTTGTCTCGAGCCTTCATTTATGGACCGATTTTCACACAAATGTTTAGTATGACAATATCTTGTACAGGTTTGCATTTCAGCATTCTAAGGTCAAGGTCACAGTTGCTGTTTTTAGCTCACCTGAGCCAAAGGCTCACAAGGTGAGCTTATAGTAAAGGCTTGGTCTGTCGTACGTCCACAGTTTTGCTAAAGTAGCTTGCCAATCTAGATCAAATTTTCTATGTAGCATGGTTGGGGTGGGGATTGATTTAAAACTGTGGCTACCATGGCAACAAAAAGGTCCCATAGACTTATAAAGGGGAAAATAATGTCCGTGTCATAGCACCTTTAGTTTTGACTGCAACTTCTTCAAACTTGCAGGTATCTAGGACAGCCATAAAATATCGGACCAGTTCAAATTAGGGCCAGGTTGAATGATTCTTGTCTTTTTCATTTTCCACCCTGAGGGTCACAGGTATGATACCACCTATGTGTTCAATTTGCCTTAGAGTAACTTACCCTAGAGTACTGAGGTTGAATGGACTCAGGTGAGCAACAGGACCAATGGTCCTCTTGTTATAAAAACTTTGTCATTGCTCTAGCGCCTTCGATTTGTGGATCAAATTCAATTTGATATCACACAAGTGATTGGTATGACAATATCTTGGACAAGTTTGCTTTTCAGGGTTCTGAGGTCAAGGTCAAGGTCACAGTTGCTATTTTAAGAAAAACTTTGTCATCACTCTAGCGCCTTCACTTATGGACCGATTATGATTTAAACTTCACACAAATGCTTTGCATGTCAATATCTTGAAAAAGCTTGCGTTTCAGTGTCCTAAGATGAAAGTCAAGGTCACATTGGCTATTTTTAGAAAAACTTTGTTATTGCTCTAGCGCTTTCATTTATGGACCAATTTCGATTTAACTTCACACAAGTGATTGGTATGACAATATCTTGGACAAGATAGCGCTTCAGCGCTCTGAGGTCAAGGTCAAGGTCAAAGTGGCTATTTTTAGAAAAACTTTGTCATCGCTATAGCGCCTTTATTTATGGACTGATTTTGATTAAAACTTCACACAAATGTTTAGTATGACAATATTTTGAACAAGTTTGCATTTCAGCATTCTAAGGTCAAGGTCACAGTTGCTATTTTTAGCTCACTGGAGCCAAAGGCTCACAAGGTGAGCTTTTAGTATAGGCTTGGTCTGTCGTCCGTCGTATGTCGTACGTCAACACTTTTAAGCATTAATATTTGCTTGAATAGCTGGCCATTATTGATCAAATTTTATATGTAGCATTGTAGGGGTGGGGGGGGGGGGTAAATTTCATTTAGTTTTGGGACAGTTTGGTTTAAAACTCTGGTTACCATGGCACAAAAAAGGCTCCATAGACTTATAATGGGGAAAATGTTGCCCGGGCCATAGCACCTTTAGGTTTGACCGCAACTTCTTCAAACTTGCAGCTATCTAGGACAGCCATAAAATATCGGACCAGTTCGAATTTGGGCCAGGTTGGATGGTTCTTGTCTTTTTCATTTTCCACTCTGAGGGTCAAAGGTATGATACCACCACCTATGTGTTCAATTTGCCTTAGAGTAACTTACCCTAGAGTACTGAGGCTGAATGGACTCAGGTGAGCTACAGGACCAATGGTCCTCTTGTTTATTACCTCTTCTGTTTCCCAGTTGAGAAAAGGTTAAAACTTGTAATAGTATGTTGCTTCTGTTGCCATATTCATGCACAGTTCTGTTCCTACATTGAAATTCTAAATGCAGATTAGTGGAATATAACCATGTTTTTCGTCTTACGCTTGTAGGCTATGTTTTGACATAAATAGCTGTTAGAGTTATCATATAACTTTGGACAGTGACCACTTATTCCATGAGTTTGAATAGCTCCGACAGTGTATCTTCTACAAAGCTGAAAGAGTGTACATAAGGTCTTTATATATGTAGACTACCAGCGGTATTTTGGCTTTATCCATTTGTAGAAGTTTTAATTTTTAATTTACTAATAAGAAATAATAAGGAAGGAATTCCTCGTTAACGAGGCGTGGTACTTGAATGTGGTAAAAAAGAAAACGCAAGTTCAGTGCAAGAAAATAGTCATGATATATTGAATTTGTGAATTTCAAAAAAAGTTCTTTGCATTTCAATTCTAAGCCATTTCAATTCTACGACAGGTTTTATTTGCAAAACTTGAAAATTTGGCACACAGGTTTGATTATATTTTCGGACCTACTATATCAATTTAATCTAACATAACAGTCATGGCCTAAGTACATATTTTTTCGGACCTACTATATCAGTTTAATCTAACATAACAGTCACGGCCTAAGTACATATTTTTTCAGTCATTTTTACGATCAGTACTTTTTCTCGTTAGGATTCATGAGCAAGAATTCAAATATCACTTTTTAAAGAAGTTTAAAAAGCAAAGTTTAGAGAAAACAGAACCGAATGTTTTGCATTTCTTTTCTTAGAGATGGATGAGAGACTCGGCAGCCTTATTGGAATCGAAGAATCAGAAAATCGTCTCTATGGTTACGACAATGACATGAACACCATTTTAGTGTCAACTGACGCGGGAATAACGTGGAGTGGCGCTGATGTCACGAGATTAAGTATAGACAGGCTGAACTCATGGACAGCTGCTATAGATGTGCCTCTTGATTCATCATTTGACCTGGATCAAGCCACCCCAACAAGTATTTACACATTCAGCAACTGGGGAGGTATGCTGTCTTTATAACTCTTTTACGCCTATGTAAATCCTTTTCAATGGCTGGGTTTCTGAGGTCTCTGAAGGAATCTTATTAGAATTTGTTTGCATGCTTTTAACCTATAAACTCGCTATAGTGTGTGGAAAATGCGACAGTAAACTGAGCATAATCACCGTAAACAAGCTTCAAATGATTTCAGGGCTGAAATGTTTGGGGTTTTTAGAGTCTTTTATTAATTTCTGTCATTTCCAAACATCAATTTCTCTAAGGTTCTGTTGTGACAGTTGGCAGAGTCTTTCATATTTCCAGGTTTGATAACTAAGTTTAGTTTGTGTTTGCTAAGGCAAAGAGAAGGTCGGGCGCTTTGTTGTCCGTCTAATTGAGATTTACCATTTTTGTGGTGTCACCTTTTACTATTCTTCTCTTGGTCCCTGAGGAGAACTACGATCTTAGATTATGGCATTTCTTGGACATCTTTTGTTGTTTTCTTCAATATGCTCAGAGCTTCTCAGCCAATACAAGATGGGCATTGACTCTATCCCGAGCTTCTCAGCCAATACAAGTTGGTCATTGACCCCTGCCGCCGTCAATGGTCAACTTGTATTTGCCGAGTAGCTCTGGGCATACGGATGTAACTAAACCCGGGTTTAGAATTGGTGGGCTCAAAACAGGTTCCTGCTGTATGCTTAATTTGCCGTAGGATTTCTTACAGTTGTTGTTGTTTCAATATTTTTGAATGAAAATGCAAGAGAAAATTTGTTTAATTGGTTTCCATACATGGCTTTAGACCGTTCTAACACTTTTTGAGAGCACATGTTCATAGGTGTTTCGTGATAGGCTAAGACATGGGACTACACTGCTAAACAGTGCAAACCTGTATAGATAGCCCTCTCAGCTTTGCAAGTCTAAAGACGCTCAGCAAAACAAAACCAACGGGTAGAAATAAATTGGAATAAAATTATTCCTTCTGTTCTACTTAAGAAAATGAATATCCACAATATATTTTAATTTTGGTCTTTAGCAGAGACATTGACATTTTTATGTTGAAATGCTTGGACAAATGTTCCAAACACAACATTACAACATTTCTTTTTTTTTTCCTTTTTCTTTTTTTAAGTAAAACATTAGTTTTCAGCCCATGAATGTACACAACTTTTCACTGGCAAAAATATTGCGGTCAAAAATGTGTAATACATGCAAAGCCAGCATGTCAGTGACGCATGCTTATGAAAATGACGTAAAATATCAAACTGCACGCTTGGCAGGTCCCGTGTATAGGAGATAACGGGAATTCCCGCTGTAACGTCGTCGGATGATCACGTGGGTAGCTTAATTGGTAAACGAGCTGTTCAAACACTGTATTACCTAAAAAAACAAATTTTGGTTCTTATAATTATGCCAAATAAGGTTATACATGTACTCAATCATCAGTAAAATTTTGAAATCTAGACAATTCTGTGACTGATGCAGGTGCATCGCTGGCGTTTAGTCAGAGGGTTCATTTAAAAAAAATAATAAAATTCATAAAAATAATATAAAAATAAGTAAATAATGAAAGAAAAAAATATAAAGAAATAAAATAAAGGAAGACACACACTTGTGCTAACTGTTTATTAGCCACGCCGCACAAACCGTTTATTAGACACATGTTAATTCTAAATTATCACCGTATGACATCGGCAGCGTTTTTTGGGACTAAAACAAACCGTCCTTGATCAAAAGAGCCACTTTAAACATAGTATATACTATTGTACGACAGGAAACTAACATCTTTCATCCAGAAAATTAACATAGGATACAGGCACAAATAATATTTATTTTGTGTTTCCATGATAAAACATAGCACCTCAAATGGCATCAGTTTGCATGAATCATGAGAGATTATTATAAATAAAATAACAGACTTAGATGTCTTTGCTTCACAATATCATAATTTATCAACTAATTACGAACCATGATGCGCTAAAATATTAAGCATGCTTATCATCCACCCTGTACACATTTAAGTGTGGATAAGCGGCTATCGATCTTTTGCCAACCAAGCGGGAAAATACCCTCGCAGTCCTACTCGATGACGTCACCGTTTTATCTCCTATTTAATTTCAAAGAAAATGACTACCAAATCATACATATGAAAAGTAATGTTATGAAGTTTATTTGATGATGGCGCTTAAAAATTGGTTGCAAACCAACCAGAATTTGGCCACATACCGCAAAAGTAATTTACTTAGACATAAGATTGAAAGACATAAGATTCCAGGGAGACGAAGTCTATAAGCATACAGTTTCCGTTCTAATCCCATAGCTTGTACTGATATGCTACTTGTACATATATATATTTATGTATGTCAACAGATGAGCGAAATAAATATGTTTCACCAAAGTACAATTCCTGTTGAGACATATGAATCAATAATTATAAGGCGTATACATAGGTATACGCCTCATATTTATATGTCCATACTGTATATCGGAAGCGGAATTTTACAATGAATTCTTTTGCACGCAACTATATGTACTAAGTGCAAATCACGAAATGTCTACAAAGGGAACATTCAAATATGTGAAAACAGGCAAACAAGAGATTCTTTGCAAATAAAACTAGAAATAATGACAAACTGCACCGCTGTAGCGATACCTACCAGATACAAACTTCTATGAAATACATAGTTCTCCTCGGCTTTCTAAAAAAATCAGACGTAATACCTACATGATGGACCTTTCTGGGAATTGAAGCAAACTAACTATAACTGCAAGTTGTTAATTTTTACAACAAAAGTCTTTTTAGCTTTTATCAGCCCTCGTCTTTACCGATGCTTATTTAAGACTTCTTGATCAGTTATTGTTCAATGCTGCCAGCTTTTGATTCAAACAAATACAATATTTCGACACCATGTATAACGTTCTATTCTGTACAATTATTTTATATTTTACCCTGTTGGCACTCTATCTGAACTAATACTGTCTTTATAGATATAAATATCTCTTTTCAGCTACCTATGATGGTCTTTTCATGAACAATGTTGCCAAACATCGCTGGACGTAAATTTCTTAAAACAGATGGACAACAAGATTGACTGTTTAAAGTCCTTTGTCAAAACAGACTTCAAGACTGAGAAAAATTTACAATAAACTAAAAACGGAATGTTTTAGATGGCATCGTAATATATTTGGAAGACAGCACAAGGCATTGGAAATGATATCACGTGTCTGCTTTAATCATAAACAAGAACAGGATAGTTATTCCAGTAGGTACGCAACAGTGAAGCCGTGAATGTCGTAGCAATTTCGGACGTAACGGTTTTTGAAAGATCCTCCTTTCAATGTCGGATGTGACATCTTTTGAAACAACGTCGAATCAACGTTATTACATAAAAAGCCGTGCCGAGAGGTAATAACAGCCGTGCATCAACCGGCGAAAAGCCGTGTCTCAACAACGGTTTTCACGCACTGTTGATGCACGCTGACAGAACTTTCATTATGCTTGTGCCGGGCCACTAAAAAGAATCCGCCTTGCAACTTTGTCTCTCCCGTTTCGGTCGAATTACAAAAATTGGTGGTGCGCTACCTAAGTATGCCTATATGACGTCATCATGCCTTTGTAATCTGACGACATCATCGTGACTCAGGTTTAAAGTGATGTTGTTTACATTCTTCCGATGCCAAATGGAGAGTAATAAGTGTTAAAGAAAACATACATCTCAAGCTTTCAGCAATCCGGAACTGCAGGATGGTATATGAATGGATCAGGCTTGTTCTGCTGGAAATTATTGCTCAAGGTATCTGTTTTTTGTTGATTTATTTGTAATCTATTTTGGATCAACTACAATGACAATCTTGGACAATTTTCCGGAATATTGAGGTTGAATAGGATGATGGCAGCCATTTTAAATAGCTGAATACTCTCGGGCCCGGAAGACGAATATTAATAAAAAGATGCACCAGCGCGTTGACTGTCAAATGTTGACAAAATATAGTGCCAAGTTTTTTCTCAAGTTTTAACGAATAATTCTTTGAATTTATGCTATAACAGCGATAAAACATTTGTTTCCAATGCATTAACATTTGCCATGTCCCGAGGGAGATGTTGAAAACCTCGGTCTTCGGCCTCGGTTTTCAACATCTCCCTCGGTACCTGGCAAACGTTAATGCATGAAAAACCATGTTTGATCCCCATATTAATGCAATGTCATGACGTTGCATCAACATTGATTCGACATTGTTTGAACACAATATACCCTCTTCGGTGATATTCTGGAAGGAACTGTACAATATGAAAACCAAAGTTCGAAAAGTAGACAGACCGACGGTTGATTGTTAATGTGCGTCCTAATCCACATTTCTTTGTGATAGTGTTCAACTCAGATATGGCGGCTCAACTCAGATATGGCGGCTGCTTCTGTTAGTTAGAGCTGACATGATGACGTTTTTTATGTTTTCAGAATGCACATCATTATTGAAATGAATTTCCGACGGTGTTTAAAATGTACACACAAATGCCAGTATCATACAGCAACGAGTCTTTTGTATCGCATTCTTAGTGTTATGATAAACTCTAAAATATAGCATATGGGCCATCTCTGTGAAAATCAGGCTTTATATCATGGTAACAACAAAAAAAAAGATAATCCGTAACCGGAAAGGTTTATCTTTTCCAAACTTTTCCTGAAAACTGAGAAGGCTAACTTTATTTATTATGAAGATATGAGTTTTATAAAACTACTACTTTTTTGACGTCATAAATGTCGTGCAAGTATACTTTTACGCAGACGTCATAGTATTTGTTTACAGGATTTTTTGTGCTCGTGTGTTAAATTAACTCGGACATAAAATGTTTCTACTCCACTCTAATGAGTGTGCTTTGAAATACGAAGAATTTTCATGGTATAACTTTCTTTCGCATATGAAAGAGCTCATACCATTTGTTTTTCTTGGCTTTGAGGTTATCATCAATCGCGCGTTGTCAAAGCAACCCGTGTCATGTATAGTTTTTTTCAAAATTCATTTGTGCTCTGCGATATTTAGTGTAGTACACTTTCAGGGTAAAATGATCATTCTCTAGTACACTTTCAGGGTAAAATGACCATTCTCTGACCAGACTGCGCGTGTGCATTGGCTGGTTTGCGCATGGGTTAGGAAACGAACTTTTTGTAAATAAGTATAATTAGTTTTGGCGGTCCTACCTGGTAACGTCCCAGAGTGTTTTAAAGCGTTTAAAGACATGTATAGGTTTTTTATTGATAATGTACAAGCATAGTTCTCTGTCTCAAAAATAAAGCATTGAAAGCTATTTTAATAAACAATTATGTTGATCAGAATGCTGGCATTTCGAATCGTTAGTATAAAAGTAGATAATGTGTTAATCAATGCTTTAAGTCATGGACTCACATTAAACATTTCTTCAAAACATTAACCATTTTTTCAAGTTCACCATCATGGCTAACAATGACTGTTCACGTCGGCATCAACTGCATTTTTGTTTGGGTGCCTATGCTTTAGATGCTTTAGTAGTATTCTTTGTTCATCCTCTATGCTACATGTACCGGATTAATTTTAAGATAGTTGAATATACCATATGTTCAGAAAGGGTCATTTTTCCAAGGCCACGGAATTTACTTATTCGTTTGCATCAGTATTTGTACTTTATCGATGCGTTTTGAAAATAAAATGGTCACATGTCGTTGCAATGCGATTTTTTCCAAATACAATCGAAATTATTGCGACACATTAATTTATGAAAACTTTTTGCGTCCAAGAAGGGCAACAGCCATGTAGCATAGCCGCAAACAAGCTATTTCAATTATACGGGGCAAACCGACTGCTCTTACAATCATTTTGCATAGAAAATCCATAAAATAGTTCTAGGTACAACAAAAAGAACAGATGAAAATGCAAATTGCTTGCACTGAGATTATATTGTTGGCTAGATTTTTAGTAAACTGATCATAAGATAGTCTTTAACTCCTTTCTTTTGAAACTGAATAAATGAGAGCCATATAGGCAGAAGACTGTTTCATGCTCTTTTGACTTGTGGCCATTAACTTTACTGTTTTATATTAAGATATATTTAGTCATAATGAATTCGCATAAAGGCAATACCATAATTTCATACTACAGTTATGACTACGAAATCGAACTCATTGTACCTTGTTTTGTTTGTTTACATCTGTGATAGTGTAAATATTTGTTTTATTGTCACTAACAAAAAAGTATATTTTCGTAACAGAAACTATAAATGTATTTTTACTTAAGTTTGCCTTTAAAATATGAAAAGAAGTTATAATATTCACATTTTCTCACATACTTTAAAATTATTAACAATCTCAATAGCAGTTTTAGATACAACAGAAGTAACAACCTACGCCATAGCGCAGATGTCGGAACTATTCATTTGACGGTCATTTTGAAGAAATTAGGAAAGTTTTTCCGTAGGTAAAAGATAGAAAAGGATCTGATGCGATGCATACAAGTACATATGATTAGATAAATAGGATACATCTCTTCAAAAGGTGAAAAATAATCAACAGTTTAAATAGTCCAAATGTTTACCTTATTTACGTTAAGACAGTCGCTGACAGAGGAGCGGTTACGATATAATTTCTATGACGTAGGCTGTCACCTTTGTACAAGTTAATGAGCCACAATTAACGTGTTTCTTCTAACTTGGAAAAACTACATTGTACTCGTCAAATAAAAAATTGAAAGAAAGACAGAAAAAGAAAAACAGAAAGCAATCATTTGACAACATCATTATTTCTAGTTGATGTTAATTTACTGTATGATCAATAATAGTCTTTGTCATCTTTTGAAAAAAAGGAAAGTTTTTTTTGAATAGTCATACAGATTAAACTTTTGTTTTCAATTTGTTGTTCTTATTACCTATCTCCTTATGCATTGAAACGCCTTCGAGAAGTCGGTCCGCAGACAGAGTAAAGTGAACTGATATGAGCCGCGACACGACAAAACCAACAATGTGGTTGTGCGCCCAGCGCAGACTCAGATCAGCCTGGGCGTCCGCCCAGTCTGATCAGAGTCTTCGCTGTCCGCATGGAGGTAGCTTAGACCCTTAGCTACATTTTAAGCGCTTAGCAAAAAGTCTGATCAGACTGGGCGGATGCCCAGGCTGATCTGAGTCTGCGCTGGGCGCACAACCACATTGTTGGTTTTCTCGTGTCGCGGCTCATATGTAAACTTCAAGGGGAAGCAGCTCTGTCATTATTATTATCCTCCTTTCACAGTGGAATCAGCTTTTACAGGAAAGATTTTGCTCCTTTAGAAGCAAATTCTTTGCTTCAAGAATTGTTTTTTTAGTGGTTTTGTTTTCCTGGGAAGCAAACAAGAAGTCACAAGAATTATATGAAGCACTATAAATTGCGAATTTGTTTAGACAGTCATTTTTATCACATTTTATTGTCAACAGGGCCCAGTCGTTCAAAGCATCTTCAGCCTAACAAGCTCGTTAAGAGGTCAACTCGTTAAGTGTTTCATGACTTCATGACCAAATACATCGATACTTTTTGTTGAAAAAAAGTGAGAAGCTTTTGCAATGCAAAAGTTTCTCATACTTTTTCAACCAAAAATATTGGCGTATTTGAGATATTAACGTTTGAAATTCTAACGAAACGTTAACTAACGACATCGTTAGTTTTGAACAACCGGGCCCAGACTTTCAAACGACTATAATTATCTCTTGTTAAGTGGCAATTGTTGCAGTTTACTTCGTCTTTTTGTAGCCTACATATGCGTGAGCCATCCCAGAGGATACATTTGTAATTCCCCAAAAGGTATATGGGTACACATTAGGGAGAGGACTAGTTAATGTTGCTATAACTTGTGTCCAATCCCTTTGTTAATTTGGTACAATAAAATATGTTTAATCTATGGGTCCCGGTACTCTTTCAGGCAAGCCACTCTGTCATTTTCAATTTTGCCTCCCTTCTCAATGGGGTGCACACATAAAGAAATGAATTTGCTCCAGGAACAAATTCTTTTCTTTTAGAGTTCACCCCTTTTGAAAGGCTTTTTCTCCACGGGAGCCAATAGGGGGTCGTGGGAGTTGTTCCCCTTTTGTAAAATAGCGGGAAACAATGGATGTGCGCCTTGTTACCTTATTAATAACACTGAAATAAATCATTTGAAGAAAAGTTTTTGTCTGGTACAACTTCAGCACAGTCATCTCTCGATATTTCAAAGTCGAAGTTCATCTGAAACTACTGATATCTCAAGGTAAATTTTCTGGTTCCAGAAAATTTACTTTGAGATACTAGTAGTTAGAAGTATCAGGAGTTAAAATGTAAAGAAAAATAGGAATGTGTCCAAGCTATATTCTTTGATATAATTGATACTTTGAAATATCAGTAATTGGGATAACGAGAGTCAACAGTTGACTGATAATGAAATGGAAACAGGAGATTTGTATGCCAAATACAGTTACAGGAGATTTGTATGCCAAATACAGTTACAGGAGATTTGTATGCCAAATACAGTTACAGGAGATTTGTATGCCAAATACAGTTACTGTATTTGGCATACAAATCTCCTGTTTCCATTTCATTATCAGTACCATGAAAGAGCAAACATTACATGCAATAGCTCGTTCACCATAGCAACTAGGGGATTCAGGTGGCGTTTAAGGAGCCCCGGTAGCTCAGTGGGTTAAGCGCTGGCCTGCTGATCTAGCGGTCCCAAGTTCGATTCCCGGAGGCTGAACTCCTTTCAATTGTCAGCGGGGTTCCATGCGCAGAGCCTTTCATTATCAACGTTCCATCATTCTGATTTAACAGAAATATTGTTAAAAAGGATGCAAAATCGCAAGTCATCTATCCATCCATCAAGCATGGATAACTTTCCACGCCACTGTTTAAAAATCGATAATCGATATTCGCGAATCGAGCTGGTAATGAAATACACTACGAGATATGGGCAAGTCATCTTTTTCTTCTTATTTTATTTTTCCTTATATTCAAATCCATTTTTCCGTGTTCATTTCGAAAACTGCATTAATTTGCGAACAGCCTGATATAATTTTTGAAAAGATTGCATAAGAAATACCGCGGTCATTTTTTAGTTTAAGTTGACTACCCTCAAAATGTATAGAATATATAGTAAATCATGAAATTTTTACTGCGTTGATCAAAGTTTTTACCCGCATATGTCTCTTCTTTGCATAAAATGAAAATTTTCCGTGTTCATTCCGAAAACTACAATTATTCAGCATTTCACTGATATATTTTTTATTGAAATAGGAAGTAAAACAGTGCGGTCATTTTTACATTTTCGATCAGCACCCTTATTTTCTATGCTGGCGCAAATATCCAACAGAATTCACACATTACTCCAGGTGGCGTAGAAAGTTGCGGACGACGCATTTCTTTGTTAACTTAAAGAGGACATTAACAGAAACTATACTTTGGAAAAGAAGATATTACCATCGTGTTTTAAATTCTGGGCTCAGTTGTTCAAAGCATTGCTAGCATAACGAATTTGTTAGTCGAGGAATTGTTAAGTCGTATATCAATTCGGGTAATATTTTGCTGGAAATTGTGAGGAGCTTCTACAAAAGCTCCTCTCATTTTTTTTCGGCAAAAATGGCAATGTATTTAAATTGAGGCTCAATACATTTGAACGTCTAACGTCTCGTTAACTAACAACGTGGATAATTTTGAACAACCGGGCAAGAGCATCCAACATAATTGAGCCGCAACACGAGAAAACCAACAATGTGGTTGTGCGCCCAGCGTAGCCTCAAATCAGCCTGGGCATCCGCCCAGTCTGATCATAGTCTTCGCTGTCCGCGTGGAGGTAGCTTAGGCCCATATCTACCTTTATAGCTATCAATGAAGAGTCTGATCAGACAGGGCGGATGCCCAGGCTGATCTGAGTTTACGCTGGGCGCACAACCACATTGTTGTTCTCGTATCGCGGCCCATTTATATGCGCTTTTATACTAGAATTTATAGTTATCGGTCTGCCAGAACATGAACGTGATAACATGAAATTCGTCTATTGAAGTTTCTCAAGCATATGCATTTCTCCATTTTCATTGCTGTTTTTGTTAATGTTTAATATGCATTTGATGGATAATCATCAGAAACATCATATGTCTCGACAGCTTCTGATGGATACGGATCACTGGGTTCCGCTGTCATTCTGTCTCTGTACGGATCGTTGTCAGGGTAGCTGCTGACGGTCATTTCATCCCTGAAAGGTTGGTTGTCTCGATACGCGTCGGCAGGCTGATTGCTAGGGTAAACTGTTGGCTGAGTGCCGTAGGGCTGGTTGTAAGCGCCCATTCCTGCAGGTTGATTGTATGCCCCTGCAGGGCCCGGGTCATACGGCCTGTTGTCGCTGTAGACGGTAACAGGTGGAGGCTCGTAAGGGTATGGATTCCTGTCATCTTAAAAGAACAAAAGAAGAAAAAAAGAAAATGAAATACCTTTTGCTAAATATATTGGTTTGTTTGGTTTGAAGAGGGCCCGAAACGTGATCACGAACACTCTTAGGGTTGCTTTCCAGCCAAACAGACGGAGGCTGTGAAATGAATTTTACTTGTAACTTGTAAATATCTGATACTTATCCTTTTATGACTGAATTCGGACATGTCGATAGTATGAGAAAGAAAACCTAAACATAACAGTAAGCAGCATGTATCCATATGAACGGTGAATTAGTACACAATCAAGTTTTATGCCAGTTTTACAAACGGGCACGTCTTTTGTGACTTTCTGTTTGCTCCGATGTATCTAAAATGAGGGTCTACCCTTACTCATACCACCAATAGACAATAAAAAACAGTTACGTCACACCTTGTTAAGTACGTTTTCAAGGGTGTTACGAAACGAAAAAGCTGTTACAAAACGAAACAGTCATAGTTACCAAACGACCAGGTCGTTTGGTAACTATGACTCTTTTTCGGTTTTGTAACAGCTCTTCTTATTCGTTTCGTAACAGCCCTTGTTTATACATAGTCAACCAGGGGTGTACATAACTTTAATCATTTTTGGTAGTGGTTTTGGGATCTACTACAAGTGCTATATAGTCAAATATTTACATTAAAACAACAAATTTTACCCAAAGTAATGATGGTGAAACAGGAACAGAATTACCAAATTAATCCTATAACACGCCCCTGAGGCGTTTCATTTTACGAATGGGGTCGTTATTTAGAGCATAAAGTGTAGTAAATCAGACACTGCCAAAATGTTTCTAAACAACAGTGTTGCAACTCATCAATTATTTGCCTCCCTTTTCAGTAGGGGTCAACTCTTGAAGGAAAGAATTTGCTCCTGTAGGAGCTATTGCTTTCCTTTAAAAGTAGACCCCATGGCAAAGAACTACCTCATCCAGAGAAGCACGCAGGAATTCATGTATGTTAATGTAACATTGTTTTCGGAAAACAGGGTTCGAGGTTATAAAACTTGAGAATAATCTAAAATTCAAAATAAAACTTACTGATTGGCTGTTTCCGAGCACTGATTCTATCAGTCATTCAAAGCTGTCACAAGCGTATTTTGGATATGTTAGTATGGACCCATGAATTGCATTCATACTGAAACATTAATATACTTGTATTGTTGTTTCGGCACTTATCGTCATCTGATGAATCTCAAAATTATTGCTTACCTACAAATACCTCCGTTCTTGGACCATCCTCTACGTACACATTCACTGGATTCGGCGGGTAGGGATCTCTGAACACTTCCACAGATGGCTGGGGTCTAGGGTCATCAGTAACATATACCGTATCGACGGCTGGTCGATCATCATGAACGTATACTGTTTCAACGGTTGGCTGGTTTCCCATACTGGTGTCAGCTTCAATGTCTTCCTTATGCAGTGTTTCAGATAACAGACTCTCTTCTTCAGAAACAATTAAATCTGGCAATACACTGGTAGACGTTAGATATGATAAAACGCTATCTTCTCTATTACTTGTAATTGTAACGTCAGATACTGCGCTTTCGCGAGACTCTGTTAAGTCCGACACGACACTTTCATCTTGAGAGAAAGTAAAATCTATCAAGCCAGGTTCTTCACCGGAAATCTCTATCGCATTTATTTCCTCAGTTGTATCAGCGTCCAGATCAGTAATCAGAATTTTCTTCGATTTACTTTTATTCACATAAACATCCGCCTGTTGTTCGAACTGATCACCTTCTTGTAACAATGGAGAACACTCGGAAATAGGCTCTTGATCATAAGATATTAAACGTCCGTCTTCAGTCACTGCATTTATTTTTGATTCAGCATTACGGTTTTTGCTAAAAGTATCTTCTCTTAATATTTCAATATACGAATGTCTGCCAGTAGGAGAATCACTGTCTGTTACTATTATAGCCGGGGTATGTATGTCTGACTGTTCCTGGTCTGATATGTCGATAGAAGTGGATTCTAATGCATCCGTCATTAACACCTTATCGTCAGTTTCATTAACAGAAATTTCAGTTGGAACTTCTACAATTAAATCATCTGTCGGATTAGGTTCTGATTCTACTCTCTCTAAGACTGCATCTATTTCTGCTTCAATTACATGTAAAACCTCTGTAACACTTTCGTTCTCTCCATCTGCAATTCTTCTATTCTCAGCTCTGAAACTCTCCTCTACTGAAATCTGAGGTCCTGGGGGAGTTCTAGGTATATCGTAGTGAGTAGTTGATTCGTAGTTTGTTGGGCCTGTTTTTAACACAAGTTAACAGATTAAGTTTTGACGTTTTCCTCCTTTAAAGTCATTTTTAGAACAAGATTGTGGCTCTCAACAGCAATGCAATTCGAACCCTTTTATGTTTAATCAAATATATACTTTAAATTTCAATTACTCCATAATTTGGTTAGTTATCAAATTCTTCGTAATTGTGGTGATTTCTTAGAATCAACTTGCCAAAATATCATTTCTTAAATTTTTTGTACGCCTCGTCAGCATAAACTCAGTGAAAATAAATGTATTATCGTATACATGTATTTTGAACTACCGTAATAAAATCATTTACACACATTTTCGAATTTCCAAGGGGCCGTGCCTAAGACCCTAATGTTTCTCCAGCCTATGGAAAAGTTTATCGTCAGTAGCATCTCAGTAACTTCCCACCACCCCACAGGGCCGAACAAACTGAAATGCTGCTGAAAGGATCGGGTTATGAAAGTCCAAATTTTCTATTCATCCATCTTAAACATTGAAACGAAATGAGAAAGATTATTTGTTACGTGAAACTTTAACGTTTGTCTCGTGAACTTTGACCTACGATTTCGGCCAGTAAGGGTGCAGTGTACCCAGAACTAATGGCTTCCCTCAGTTACTATACCAGCTAGGAGTTTCAAGCTTGAAGTTTCTTTAAAAACTCTAAAGTGGAATACAGTCAACTCTCGATATCTTGAACACTGATATCTCAAAGTACCCTTATATATCAAAGAATATAGTTCGGACATAATTCCATTTTGTCTTTACTTTTTAACTCTTCTTATCTCAAACTACTGATATCACAATGTAAATTTTCTGGAACCAGAAAATTTACTTTAAGATATCAGTAGTTTGGAATTAGATTTGACTTTGAGATATCGAGAGTTGACTGTATTAGAATGTCAACGCTGAACGGTCTAGGCGCTATGAGCTACGCAGCAATCAGTTCCGTATACAATGAATGCCCTTACAGGAGAAATGAAGTCATAAAATTACATATACAAACATCCAAAATCGAAGTTTTTACAATGGCAATTTTTCACATAGGAGAACTACTTATGTGGCTGTCTGTTTGCTTCCCTACATGACCTAACCACTCCTAAGGGGGCAAACTCTTTCCTTTAAGAGTTGGCCTCTGCTGAGGAGGCGGATGCAAAATGAAAATGGCACACTCGTTTTCCTTTAAAGTGTGACCATTCACTTCAATTAAAGCTACTCAAATAGATAGATAGATAGATAGATAGATAGATAGATAGATAGATAGATAGATAGATAGATAGATAGATAGATAGATATAGATAGATAGATAGATAGATAGATAGATAGATAGATAGATAGAGATAGATAGATAGATAGATAGATAGATAGATAGATAGATAGATAGATAGATAGATAGATAAGATAGATAAGATAGATAGATAGATAGATATAGATAGATAGATAGATAGATAGATAGATAGATAGATAGATAGATTAGATAGATAGATAGATAGATAGATAGATAGATAGATAGAAGATAGATTAGATAGATAGATAGATAGATAGATAGATAGATAGATAGATAGATAGATAGATAGATTAGATAAGATAGATTAGATAGATAGATAGATAGATAGATAGATAGATAGATAGATAGATAGATAGATAGATAGATAGATAGATAGATAGATAGATTAGATAGATAGATAGATAGATAGATAGATAGATAGATAGATAGATAGATAGATAGATAGATTAGATAGATAGATAGATAGATAGATAGATAGATAGATAGATAGATATAGGTCAATGTCGCGCGCAATATCATTTCTTGTTGGAATCCATTCTGTGTGCGCGGCGTAGTTACTCAGGCATGTTTGCAATAACTTCTTTTTTTTTCTTAAATATATTCACGCCTCGTTCTTATTCCTGTTAAAGTGTCGGTAGAAAAAAAGTAAATAAATTATTATATTACCCTCGGTGACCTTGACATAACCGTCTCTCCTGTTTCTATGGCAACAACAACAGGTAATCACAGACACAGCTAATCCAAAGAACACAACGACACCAACAACAGAACCTGCGATTATACCAACTTCTCTGGAGGAAGAAACATATAAAGCATTAGTTTTGGCTTTTATTTGTGTTTCTATAGCAACAATAGTCAAGCACAGATGCCGTTAACCCAAGAAGAACATCATTGTACTCAGTAAAGTGTGATCAGAACATTGCATAGCTATCTATCATTTGACAAACTCCGTGAAAGATTCTATAGATGCATCCAGGTTAATAGTTCACTGTTTGTCGGTAAGTTTTAAGAATATATATTACTCGCGCACCGCGCTCGTGATATGATCAACTTTACAACTGACCTCCAAACAGTGAATTATTACTCAACAATTCACTGCTAGAGCTGATATATTTCTTTAATCTAATTTCTAGCTAAAAAGTTATGGCCTCTAAAAAGCAAGTAAATTGCATTTGTTACACAGGAATAGGTCTAAAAATGCAACAATTAGATCCTTTTATGTTTTGTTTCTGTAAACCACCACCACCCCCTCCACCTCTCCCCCACCCCCGCAAAAAACACTTGTGAATATAAAACGGACAAAATTCATAAAACATTACCTATCACTAGTATCAGCAAGAGCCTACTTGTATCAGCCATTTGACGCTGTAGCAGATTTCCTGTCGTAAGAGCCGAGGTAGCTCTGTAGATTAACCACTGTTATGTTCAGCTTTAGCTGTCAGGGTTCGAATCCCGCTGGAGTTAACATTCTTTTCAACCGTAAACAGGGGTCCATTGCATATATCTTTTCAGGATCGCCTTTCCATCGTTCGATATGACTGATATACTGTTGAAAAGGCTATAAAACGGCAACTCATCCATCCACCCAGCCACCTCAGTGGGAGTTATGGCATGATAGATTTATATCCAAATTAGTGTTATAATGAGAAACCTTATACTGAGGTTTGGTTTTAGTATTGCAAACCCATAAGTTTATGCATGAGCATCGTCAGAAGATAAGATGCTTACAGACCCGCCAGTTGTGCAGATTGATTAGTGACTTTTCTGTTTGCCATTTTGGTTGACTGGTTGTTTTGGGTTTAACGCCCTTTTGAGGTAGTATTACAGTCAATATCGGGCCGTCTCCCAGAGAGAGGGAGAAAGAAAAGAGAAACGATAGACGAGAGAAAAATTCCAAACAACCCCCGTCCGCACCTACTGCAATCTGTGCCCTACTTTTATCCAAATAAAGTTTGCCATTTTGATGTAATAGGTTTGCCTACGTTACTAATGCCAACAGCAAAGACTGATAAAATCCGTATTTAAACCTACCCTACAAGGCACACAATATACAAACGTCATACCAATATTGATTCAACATCATGACGTTGAATCAACACTAACATGACGTTATTTCAATGTTGTGTGTCCGCCGGGGACGTTCCCACAATTTGTAATGCCACTGGCTCATGAAAAAAAAAATAATGATAAAAATAAAAACTCATCTTACGTGTTTTGGCAACAATATCTGTCGTGCATTGTGCCGCAGCAAGATTCTGCGCACGTGAGGTAACGGATTCTTCCAAATACATCGTGAGTCAAACAGACCTTTGTGGCTTCGACGAGATGGAAATCTGCGGAATATAGGATGCTATTTTTAACAAATATCATAACAATAATACAGTGGAAGTCAGTTCAGTCAGGACAGCAAAATATATTTACTAACTGCTACAGCACTAAATCACCGGGAAGTAAGAACGGAAGACTTCTTATTCTATTATTCTATTTTCCTCACAACCCCCGTCCCCACACTTACCCTCCCCTTCCTGTCTCGCCCTCCCTCTCCCCCCCCCCCCCCCCCCCACCGCCTCTCTCTCTCTCTCTCTCTCTCTCTCTCTCTCTCTCTCTCTCTCTCTCTCTCTCTATTTCGAATGCAGTTTATGAATAATTTCTAGACAATACGAAATCAGTCGTGCAACAGCAAAATAAATTTTGCAAAAAATGCATAGGCTACATGTATAGAATTGTTTCACCCTGACGTCACTGAAACTATAAACTCAACGAATAGAACAAATCAGTGAATCGCAAATATTATCTGCAAATTCTGCAATTGATATACGAGGTATCTGAGATATTTAACATGTTAAAAGACTTATGAGGTTTCTTATAGTATCGATAAAACTTCATAGATATCCCGGTAAACATAACTGGCAACCAGCTGCCAGTCTATTTCCCGTTATTTTTACGGGCGTCTGCCTGTAGAACACGGTTGGAAATTACGAAATGGTAGTGTTTTGTTTACTAGCCGCACTCGAAAGTACCTTTATAGTGTTGAAGGGCATTATGACCGAAACAAGACCTATTCTGTCCTACTCTGCTTGATGATTCCTGCATATGTTACGGGCGCCCGTAAATATAACGGGAAATGGACTGGCAGCTGGTTTCCAGTTATTCTACCGTAAAATTTAAGGAATTTTTTACAGTGTACTAAGTTTTAGAAGATGGCATCCAAGCATACGACGAAACAAAGGGCATGAGTGCTGAATCATTACTTTGAAAAGATAACGTGACTATACTACAACGTAGTATACTGTATACATGGTCGCTGCAATTTAAAGTTATATATAATAGCGTCATGAAAATTCTTCGCATCGTGCATGGCTGATAAGACGCAGTTCCAACGTTACCATGTTGTTTCAATGTAAAGTAAGCAAGGCCATTCGGAGATGCGCTATACTGTGTACAAGGAAGTTGGAACCTACCCAGCAAATTCAAATTTGCATTCTGTTTCTAGCTGTACAAAGTTCGTTTGTACGAATTCCCAGAAACAAAACAGAATTCATTTCAGGTTTTTTTGTTGTTGTTTTTTCGTTTTTTTGAGGCGATGAATTTGCGAGCCTTAACTTTACTCAGCTCAGACAGCACGTAACAACGTCCGTACAATGTGCTTTCGAAGTAACTTCGAAAGCACGTTGATGGACGTTGTTTACTTGCATCGACCTCGTATGACTTTTCAGTTTTTTGTGTATGCAGCTGCTTAGACTTTCACACACGCTGAGTTAAAACATGAGCCGCGACACGAGAAAACCAACAATGTGGTTGTGCGCCCAGCGCAGACTCAGATCAGCCTGGGCATCTGCCCAGTTTGACTAGATTCTTCGTTAAGTGTTCAAAAGGTAAATAAGTGTCTAAGCTACCTCCATGCGCACAGCGAAGACTCTGATCAGACTGGGCGGATGCCCAGGCTGATCTGAGTCTGCGCTGGGCGCACAACCACTTTGTTGGTTTTGTCGCGTCGCGGCTCACATATTTTTGTGTTACTTACATATATTGCAAAGTATTACACAATTAATAAAAATATTCCTTGTCATCTCGAGAGATCACATGACACTTATTAATTGATTTCTGACTAACAATCACCCTGCATCTTAAAATTTGTCGTTGCCATTGAACATAGTTTAAACTTGTTCCGGGAACTTGTATAGTAAGTGTCCGAAAATGGCACACTCACTTTTGTGTCTCTGCCAAAACATAAGTAAATTATGTCTTTCGTTTTGTTCATGGCAATACTGAAAAAAACCAATACATATAACTTCGTTATACGTCACATGATACAGAATGGACATAAAATGATAACAAACAATGATAGCTATGTGGACCCGTAAATTTCACACTTCGTAAATGTCACACTGTGAAGAATTCTTACCAATTCTTCACAACACGTGACAAATTGGTACCACGTCACAACATAGCTAAAAACAGCCCCCAATCACCCTTTTGGCATATTTTTTTAAAAGCACTGGAGGGCGTTTTCTTCTGATAATATGATAAAAATATACAGTCATATGATTATAAAAAATCTGATTAAAACCTCCGCCTGATATACTTACAGCAGTAAAATAATAATGACAAGAATAAACTGTTTGGCATCAATGCCAACTTATTATATAACCCTCAAATAACAAAATACACTCATTTGACCTATTCCGGCGGATTCACCTATTCCGGTGTATCCTGTTTCTTTCTCTGTAACGAAACAAGCTAGAAGCGAAATAATTTTTAGGTAATTACTTTCAATATTCATTTGTCAAATCCATATATATAGTAAGGATCTCATCTATAAATCAAAGATACGGAAAACTGAGTTTAAAAGTGGCTGGTAATGCATATTTAACAAGAAAAATGACAGGTGTTTTCAGGCCAACTGTGAAAATAGGGCCGGACAATATTTGTGAAAACAAATATGTCGTAAACCTATATGTTTGTCGATTGCTCATTTTATTAGCTATCTAAACTGATCAATATCAAAAGGAAATAAAATCATTTACTTAGGTTTATTGAAGTTTTCATTTATTAGCTCATTTAGCCTATTCCGGCGGATAGTATATTTGGGGAATGCCCCTGTGTTCTAAAATCCATATTACTGCTGCATTCTCGTCATACAATTTGAATATTCAAGATCAGTTGTAAGTAAGACTCCATAAGGCGGTTTTATTTTGAATTGATGATATCCTTTTATCTCAGAATTCTGGATAAAATATCAAACATTGTACTTACGGACACTGGATCACCGAAATAATTTTTCAGCGAAGACATGTGTATAATAAGGTGTTTTTAATATCAATTATGTCAGACAGAACTTGTTTGCATAAAATCATCGAGCTAGTAATAACCCGACAGTTTACTTTTGGGGCTCCCCTCGGTGGTTCTTTCAATGTATTGAAAATAATATACAAATTCACCGGAATAAAAGAAGGTGCGTCGAAATAGGATAAAAGACAACGTCTGGTTTTCGTCAGATTTCACTATCTTCCACAAAAAGTTTGTTAACCCAAACAAAGTGCCTTAAACAAGAGGCTTCTATTTATTTACTGACACGAATAAATAAAAAAATACAATGAATTTAGATTGTAGCACACGGTCGATTGAAACGTGCGTCGGAATAGGTCAAATGACTGTATCGAAATGCGTAAATCGAGTCATTATCATGATTTCTCGTACAATCGAAAGCTCAGAATTTTCTTTGCAGTATAATGCGAAAAAATGTCCTTATCCTTAAAGCGGCAGAAATGAAAATAGCTGAATTTGCAAGCAGTGTAGATTCAGATGAGGCGGCTCAGTCATCATGAGCCGCCTCATCTGGATCTACACGGTTTGCCAACTAGTCTTTGAAGTCTCAATATGATACAGCTTAGACAAAACAGGCTTTTTTATGGTAGAATTTACATGCTCCTGCAGGAGTTTGTTAAAATTTAAAAGTTTTGTGGGCTTGAGAGGCTCGTTTGACAAAACATGGTCGCTTAAGCTTTAGAGAAAGCTGATGTCACAGACATATAAAATACCGAGAACAATTACATGCATGTGATCTGAATAGGATGTTTATTTACACACATGTAGCTTTTAACAATAAGTCTTTATTTCCGCAGTTTGTGCATATATACTGAAGTAAGAAATACGGCCTGTTCCGTTCTAATAAAGGTTGTACGTTAAAATAAAACATAAAAATGAAGTGGCTTGTATTTCTTCAGAGTTTGGGTAAGATGTACATTTTGCTTTCGCCATCATAAACTTAATATGAATTTATGTTCTATTTTATTTTCTCAAAGCTTTTCCTGTGTTCATTTTTATCCGCCATATTTTACTCTACCTTCTTCTTTTTGATGTTGCAATGTGTTGTGTTTACTGGCATCAGCAACATACGTACGTTTAAAAGACAATGATTTAGATTATTCTAGCGATAGCAATGAATAGTAATAATAATTATAATTTATTATTATTATTATTATTATTATTATTATTATTATTATTATCATAACTGATAATAACTCGCTTCAAAAACTTCAATTTTAGATTAACAGTATTTATTTTACTATTTCACTTGAAAGCGCATATGAGCCGCGACACGACACAACCTACAAAATTGCATGGGCACCCAGCGAAGACGGATCAGCCTGGGCATCCATCTGCTCAGAGTCTTAGCTGTCCACACAGAGCTAGCATAGACCCTTAGCTACATTTTAAGTGCACAGCGAAGACTCTGATCAGACTGGACGGATGTTCAGGCTGATCTGAGTCTTCGCGTGGCGCACATGTCATAGTTGGTTTTGCCGTGTCGCGGCTCAAATACAGAAATAGAATGACCATATGAAAAAATGAGCCGCGACATGACAAAACCAACAATGTGGTTGTGCGGCCAGCGCAGACTCAGATCAGCCTGGGCATCCGCCCAGTCTGATCAGAGTCTTCGCTGTCCGCATGGAGGTAGCTTAGACCCTTAGCTACCCTTTAAGCGCTTAGCAAAGAGTCTGATCAGTCTGGTCAAATGCCCAGGCTGATCTGAGTCTGCGCTGGGCGCACGACCACATTGTTGGTTTTGTCGAGTCGCGGCTCAAATCACTTTACTCTCTGTTTACATTGCTGACTCTTCTTATCTCAAACATTGATATCTCAAAGTACCCTCTTATACCAAACAATAATGTTGGTATACACCTTTTTTTCTTCACGTTTCGGCTCCTGTTATCAAAAACTATTGGTATCTCATTGTAAATTTTACGGGACCAGATGAAGATCAACTTCAACTTTGAGATAATTATTGAGAGTTGACTGTATATTATTGTTGTTAACATTTCAGTATGTCTGTTGAAGGAGGCCTATTCTGAAACATGTTTTGATTATGATTACTCACTGAGAGTTAACTGTGTATTGTTATCATTTCAGTATGTCTGTTGAAGGAGGCCTATTCTGAAACATGTTTTGATTATGATTACTCACTGAGAATTTACTGTGTATTGTTATCATTGCAGTATGTCTGTTGAAGGAGGCCTATTCTGAAACATGTTTTGATTATGATTACTCACTGAGAATTTACTGTGTATTGTTATCATTGCAGTATGTCTGTTGAAGGAGGCCTATTCTGAAACATGTTTTGATTATGATTACTCACTGAGAATTTACTGTGTATTGTTATCATTTCAGTATGTCTGTTGAAGGAGGCCTATTCTGAAACATGTTTTGATTATGATTACTCACTGAGAATTTACTGTGTATTGTTATCATTGCAGTATGTCTGTTGAAGGAGGCCTATTCTGAAACATGTTTTGATTATGATTACTCACTGAGAATTTACTGTGTATTGTTATCATTGCAGTATGTCTGTTGAAGGAGGCCTATTCTGAAACATGTTTTGATTATGATTACTCACTGAGAATTTATTGTGTATTGTTATCATTGCAGTATGTCTGTTAAAGGAGGCCTATTCTGAAACATGTTTTGATTATGATTACTCACTGAGAGTTTACTGTGTATTGTTATCATTTCAGTATGTCTGTTGAAGGAGGCCTATTCTGAAACATGTTTTGATTATGATTACTCAGAATGGTTATATTGTGAGTATGGCTGTTGTGGGACATACTACCATCACTACTGCTGCAAGTATGTATTAAAGTGCTCCAGATAAGAGAGGGACAGGGACAATTTAGGGATAATTTCTTCAAATCTCAAAAAAAAAAATATATTGTGACCCCTCATTAGAACCGTCTCGCCGAGACGGTTCTAATGAGGGGTCACAACGTATGTTTTCGTTGAGAAATAACAAAATTATCTTTGAATTTACCTCAATACCCTCTCTTATCTGGAGCTCTGAAATAGTTCATTTCACCATAACGATGATACAAAGGGGACTCCGAGGATCGAATCCATAACATGTATATCCTGACACAAAATCCACCCTCGTAACATTTCATACTGTGTCTCCCCTCCAAGGCACCTAGGAGTCCCGGTAGCTCAGTAGGTTAAGAGTTGGTCTGCTGATATAGCGGTCCCGGGTTCGATCCCTGGTGTCGGCGAGAAGCTTTTCAATCGTAAACGGGGTCCATTGCACACAGCATTTCATTATCACCATCCATCGTCCTGGTATGACAAATACTGTTAAAAGGTCGTAAAATCGCAAGGCATTCATCCATCTATTTTATAAGGCCACTCCGCTTATTTTTTGCTCCAAACGTGTTTCCTTCTCAAACTTATATATAAGACATGTACAGAATCGGAAATAAAATAATTGCCATTAATAAACTAAATCTGTATCTATTCCTCTGGTAAATGCGTTCACCTCCATATTTTCCGCCATTTTTAGAAAGGGTAATAACTTTTTATTACTTCCTGTTTGACTACCAGGGCGACGACGCCCTTCGAAAAAGGGACCTGCTCTTAAAGAAAAAAACATTGCTCTTAGGGGAGCAAATTCTGAAGTGTCCTTCAAGGACCCCAGTTGAGATGGAAGGCGAAAGGCAAAATGTTGGTAGGATTTGAGAAAGATCTACGCCGAACTGTTTTAATTTGATACAAGCCTTAGCTTGTTTTTCTAAAACTGAATTTATTCAGGCACTAATTTAAGTGCATTATGGCTCAGCCAAAAATTGCATGATCCTGATTTTTTTTCCTGCGGTTTTACAGAGGAGTCATTAAAATTCATTAAGTCAACTCTTGATATCTCAAAGTCGAAGTTCAACTCAAACCATTGATACCTCAAAGTAAATTTTCTGGTCCCAGAAAATTTACTCGAGATATCATTAGTTTGAGATAGCAGGAGTTGAAATGTAATGCAAAATAGTAAATGTATCCAAATGTATTCTTGCTATAAGAGGTTACTTTGAGATATCAGTGTTTGACTTTCTTGTTTCAGTAACGTTGGTGGTATTGTTGGTGGGGTGATTGGATTTTGCATATTCGTTGCCATCATAGCAACCATAGCCTCATGTTGTTGCTGCGCGTGCTGTCCATACTATCGGAGAACACGTGGAACTGTCATCACCACGACAACATCTCCTATCACCGTTACATCAGGTATTATTAATATTATTTATTAATTTCTTTCTATAGGTACCATAACCTTTTTCGTGAAGCTATTGCTTGCATATCAAGCAAGGGAGACACATGCTATAAGTTAAAGAAAGATAAAAATTAACGCATGCGCATTGGAAAATGTTATCAAAAAATATAAGATTACCTCCCTTCTCATTTTACCATTGTATGACCAAATTAATTCCCTTTGCTCAAACACCATACAAACGAAAATGGTAGACTCAGGCCAGCCTGTTCATCTGGATTATATACTTGACAAAAAAGTGGAGGGTACACTCTCAGAACTCTTAGCAGAAGCAACTCTGTTATTTTTTGTTTTTATTTCCTTCAAAAACAAAAAGGAGTAAACCCTTTAAGGAAAGAATTTTCTCCTGCGACAGCAAATTCTTTCCTTTAAAAGTAGACCCTGATTTGGAAGGGCCTGTCATCCAGATCTTTGAAGCAGAGATAATATTGCATGGTTTTGCGATGAAAGCGATGATACTAGAGACACTGTAGATCACTCGCCAGGGAAGCAGTTACAACTCTTTTTAAGTTGTCTGCAAAATGCCTCTAAAATAGGCCCTTATGTATATGGTAGTAGTAAAGATCAGCCTTTGTGCTGGAAAAGCTTCTCTATTGGCATCAAAACTATATTCTATTCTATCCCATAACGTTACAAGGTCGTTGGGGCACCAAAGGTGAATTCGAAACAATCCCTTTCCACTTTGTTTCTTTTTCAGTTGCCCTAGTTGAGCTGGCAAATTCCATCCCTGTCCACTCCTTGATATTGTCTTCCCACCTCTTCTTCTGTCTACCACTTCTTCTTTTTCCTGTCACTGTGCCCTGTAAAATCGTCTTTGCTAAACCAGAAGACCTTGAGACGTGGCCAAACCACCTTAGTTTCCATTTCTTGACCAGCGAAAGGAGTTCATCATATTCATCATATTCTCCAATGGCTGCTTGTATCTTTCTGTGAACCTCCTCATTTTTATATGGCCCTTCAAAACTATAAATGAGGATAGAATTTTAGGTCATAGCAGTAATATCGTAGCCGTTCTGTCAGCGGTAATCTTGACGTCGACTTTGGCGGCGATAGATGCTTCGGCCTAATTAAACCAAAATTAGTCTCAGCAAACATGCTCAATCTGCAAAAACTTCAGCAGTCTGTATAGATGTTGCTTAGAACATGTTCATCACATACAGATGCCAACGTCAAAAATGCAACTTGTGGTGTTTGATAATTTCCACTCTTTTGGAGAATTATGGCATACCTTGATGATATGTGCTCGAATGCACCGCATCGGATTATTTTCTTACTCACGTTTTCTCACGTAATCGACGTCATAGAACGTCATCTGACTTGTATGGACGCATCTGAAAGGACGAGTTGCGTTAAGGTGCGATAACGGCCCAATTTTTTCGCGAAATTTCAAAACGGAGTAATTGAAAAAATAAAGACAGTTTTAAACAGGCCAATCCTTATATTTTGAAGATCTGTTCGTGTATTTTTGACTGTCTTCCTAGAAATGCGTCATTTTTTGCCTCAATCTATCCTAGAAATGGGCAAAACAGCAAAAAGTGACCAGTTTGCGAACTTTAAGATCGGCGAAAAGTATCAGCGCAGGCGAGACCCAACTTAAAATTTTGACAAAAGGCGTCTTTTAATAAAACAAACATACTATCAAAATATCTACTTGGGTCTTGGCTGCGCTGGGTTTCAAAAATTAACTTTTCCGAAAAAATTATCGCTCAAGTAGGCATGTCTACTTTTTAGCTACGGCACCGGCGGTGCGTTTGTTTACATCAAAGCGGCACGTTGTGTACACATGTAACCTCTTCAGACTGTTTTAAATCAGATTGTTTTGTCACATGTGTTGGAAATTTTTATTGATGAGCGTTATTTATCATTTTGCTTTTGTTTATCATAAGTTTAAAACAAAATAAATGCAGAAGAGAAATCGATAATCTGTAGTACTGTTGGTGTTTAAGTTTATATACTTTAAAATACGTGTCCATAATTAGAATCACGGGTTGGCCAAGCGGTTTAACCGACTGTTCTATAAAGCAAGTTTCTTTTAAGTTGAGAGATCGATCCCTACTTGGGGCTTTATCTTTTTTTTTTTTTTTTTTTTTTTCATGATGAAGCTCACTGGTCTACCGCCCCTCGCACCTTCCAGAAATTCGCAAGGCCCATGCAGTTGAAGTAATGTCTTTACACTTAACACCAAAACAATGCTATAGGACCATGTCAAGAAGACCTACCTGGAAAAGGGACAGCTTATTACTGAAGACATAAATACATAGGCGTAGAAAAAAGGTGTGTGTGTGGGAAGGCCCTCCAGTAAATCAGTAAATGCATGGCACCCTAACCCTCATGCCCTGCCCACTTCCCTTTAAACAATGGTTGTCTACGGTTTGCCGGGGGCTGCCCCTTCCCCCCAATAATTTTGAAATGCATAGTGCCCCTTCATGCCCCCCCCCCCCGAAAAAAAAGAAAAATTGGTTGTTTACGGTTTGCAACCCGCTCCCTCCTGCCCTCTTCCCCTTCCCCCAAATACCACTTTAAGAAATTATACGAAGTTCATGAAAAAATGTACCTCCTGAAATACATCAATCACATATAACCGGGGCTGTGGAAAAATTAAAAATTGCACTGATTGTACTTATCCTGGGACAAGTAAATGGTCAGGCTTTACTTGTCTAAATAAAACTTAACTTGTACCAATGAAATAACAGAAGCTGTGTTATTCGGGGGAATAAATAAGGGGAGTATTTTGTGACATCATTTCGACAAAATTACCAGCTTTTCGTTTCCTCTTTCATAGACCTACTCTTAAAGGAAATAATTTGATACCTCTGGGAGCAAATTCTTGAAGTGAAGAGTAGCGTCTATTGGGAAAGGGTTTCAGAAACAGGGAAGCCACCCTCTGTTTCCAAAAGTAAGCTCCATTTAAAATATGGCAGTTGTATTCAGTCGACTAAAAAGAGATTTATGAATATTTATATAGAATACATGGCATCTGTAATATATAACTGCATGATATACTTGTCTATGGACAAGTAAATTTTCACTTGTCCTCAGTAAAATGGGGCAACTAGGACAAGTCGGTCACAGTATTTCCACAACCTTCATGTAACACAAAACTTTGCTATGATCAGAGAGTAATCTGAAAAGAAAACTCATTGGAAGGTACTCAGGTAACAAATATATTATTAGAAAAAAAAATAATTTGATATCATTTTCCGTCCCATTGTCAATCACAAAGACTTCCTTACGCGTACGAAAACAGAAACGCATATACACCCTAACACACACAGGACTGCAAGAAGCTCGTTTTCTCTGGGTGAGTCATTCTCTTTACAAAATGTTCCTGTGTGGCTGGAATGAGCAAGGATTCTTCTTCCTGCCCATACTGATGAACGCAATGCGGCTGTGATAACACCTAAGGTAGCATTACATGTATAAGTAAGTCGGACAGGCATTGGCGTTTTACAGAAAATGTGATGTGAGCTTGTGTTAATTCTCATCACAAAAGTCCTTTGAGTCTCTTTAAATGTAGCTATAAATGCGATGAGAAGAGGCAAGCTTTGAGGTAGCTTTGCAATAAATATAGGGTAAAAAATGATTAGCAGTTTTATTGCCCGAGGGGAGCCGTAATGAATATAGAACCACACTGTCCACCTGAAAGTTTGTTAGAAATAACCCGATGGATAAGCAGAGCTAGCAAGTTACAAAAAGGTACGCAGCCTGAAAACGGTGCATGGGTATTAACCGTAGTGTCCGCCTTTTTTACACGTAGGGACAAGTTTCGTGACTTCCTGTTTCATTCTATGGAATAATAATAATAATAATAAAAAAAAATAAACATCCAAAATGTTTCTACTTTGAAAGGAAAAATTTGTTCGTGTTGGTGCAAATTTTCCCAAATTGCTCCGTTTTAGCAGGGTGGTACAAAAGAAAATAGAATCTATGGTGATCAGGACTTACCGAGGATAATCAAATATACTTAGGCTATGCTTGGGCGAATGTGATTTTTTTTTTCGTTTGAAGTTGAGTTTGAGAAAAAGCACCAAGCAGCATATGTGGAAAGCGAAAGCTGAGATGAGCTTATTCATTCAAGCAGTCCCGTCCAAAGTAACGCATGTAGTCATCGAAAGTGAAGGGTCTAGTCTGAATGAACTGCCCGTAACTACAGGCAGATCTGAGTCTTAAGTTCGTTTTTGCACATAAGGTGCACAGAGGAGTGAAAAAGGTAAAGGTTTCTCATAGCCTAGTGGCCGCAGGAGCAGTGGCGGTAACAGGCCCACTCTATCTTGGGCACAGCATGAAAGGTGGAGCCCATCTCTCTTCTAATGCTGGTTTCTGCTTCCCTACTTCGATACACGTGCGAATGTGAACATGCGCGGACCCATATGAACCATGTGGGCGCGGGCGTTTAATCACAGAAGTCTGTAGAGTAAACATGTCACAGAGGTGTTCAAGTTGGTTACTTACCTGAGGGAAACAAGTAAGCGAAGTGTGCAGGACCTCAGTCAATACAACACATATTAAGCAATATTAAACCATACAGTATATTTATGAGTTATCTGTCATTATTGACAACACAATCAATCATTTTATCCATTTTCGGAATACCTGCTCGGGTACTATTCAATCTATCAGTGGGCTATCATTCTCTCACAGTAGGGCAATGGTAACTTCAGGTTCCCATGACAACCTACGTTCTGGCCGGTTCATAGACGACCAAGAAAACAGAGGGGAAAATGGACAAAACCCTGCTTGTTTACACACTGAGCAGGCAACCAAGCAGTTGCCTTGTTATCTCATGATCTAGGTTTTATGGACGGACAAATGGACAGAAAGACGGTGTGGCTGATGGATGAATAACAATAATACACCCTAATCTGGTCGAATATCTGTAGGACACTAATAATGGATTGCCTTGTTGGATTTATTCTAAAAATAAAGCTGACAAATATCATCAAAATTAGGATAGGTAAGTATCCAGTATCCATTTTTGATGAGGGTCGGTTTGCAAAAGCTATAAGAATTTAATAAAAGTGATAAATCATCAATATATTATTTTTTTATTTTCGTTTTTTTTTTTTTTTTTTTTTTTTTTTTGTTAATTCGTCCAATCTTATCCCATTAATGGCCTCAGCAGTGTATTAATTAAGGTATTCCCAAGTGAATTAAAAATTTTGTGGCATAAACATAACAAAATACTAAAACAAAATTGATTGATTTATTGCATAACGTCCACGGTAAACAACTATGGTCATGTCGGGACGGTCAGTTAAACTAACCACACTATTCCTGGGCAGGCTTAGACCTCCTAAGCGGTTAACCAGTTCTAAGTGCACATACTTCACCAGTAACTGACAACTGCCCTTCTTGAATCAGCGGAAGGAGAAACGAAAGTATGGCCAGACCGGGTTTCGAACCCAGGACCTCTGACTTATGAGTCAGGTGCCCTACCGATAAGCGGCCCGGCTAAAAAAATAATAATCTAAAAAAATGAGTAAGATTGAAAATTTAAAGAGTAACGAGTAACTACACTTAAGGAACTGACTGAATCAGATCCCAAACCCTATCCCCAACATCAAAGGGAAAGTTGTTGCCATGGCAACATCAATCATAACACGTTAATATATTAAAACATATCTGTGACTATCACATGTAAACATCATATAACAGTTTAAACAAGTCAAATAAAGAATAAAATGCAGAAATACTGCGAAATACGTTAAAATGTTTTAGAAATGTGAAAGTTTTGAGGTTGTTACCGTGGCAACGGCAACCATAACGCGCTTTAGATATTATGTAAATTATATATCCTTTAAATACTTCCAATAATAGATGTTACAAATCAAATCAAGAAAATCCAGCATGAAATGCTGCAAAAATAAAGTTTATTAAATGCTTTAAAAATGTGTTATTAGAAGTTGTTGCCATGGCAACAACAAATATACCACGCTTATATTATATTTTTTTTCGGTAATTATTACAGTCATACATCCTATAATAATTTAAACATTTATCTTTTATATGCTACAAAAGTTTTTATATTTGATTTACAATGGTGTTACTTTGACTATTTCTGTGTGTATTTTAGTTGTAAAAGGCTGAGTTATTGCCCTTTAGTACTCAGTAGTCTGACGTCATCATTGTCAAATATGCACGAGCATAAACACTTATTAATATTGTCATAGTTTAAGTTCATAAATACTCGATGCGTAGCCCAGAGGAGAAAAAAACGCTAATAAATTCTTCCCCACTCCCTTTTTTTACCCAAATTTCCTGGTTGCTACCACACATTACAAATGACAGATTTTCTCAGAAATGAGCATCAGTACAGGAATAAAAATTATACTTCTTTTAATTAGAGTTACCTAACTAATTTTTTATGACAACAAAATTCATTTCTGACATGGGGCCAAAATCGGCCCTTATTGCACCTCGTCAATCCGTAAGAAAGTTTCTTGTGTTACTCCAATTTACGTATTTTTGTACCTGTGGAAAAAACTTTCCTTGTTTCTTCAAAATGGCCGCCGAATGAATAGTTCCGATACCTTCGCTATGACGTAGGTTGTTACCCCTGATGTAAATTCTGACGGAATAGCCAATGCTTGATAAGGCTGTGCAGTGGTACAGACTGATCTTGGTCTTTCCAATATATTGCACTTCCACGGTTTCGTTTATCATATGTACATTTTTTCCATTTCAGTGCCAGACTACCAGTCAACAGGAGGATACAGTGGCCCCTACACTGCCAAACCCTCTTATGGCGCACCTCCACCCGCCTACACATAGAACTGTCCGTGTTAATTAAATAATTTCTAGCATTACACAAAATGAACATTTGCAAAACGCGTAGTGAAGCCTCTGATAAGACTGAGCAGATGCCAAAGCTAACCTGACTCTTCGCTGGACGCACAAGCAACTTTGTTGGCTTTGTCGTGTTGCGGCTCATTTATTTCAAGAAACTGTCTTATTCACAGATATACAGAATAACTATCAGATTTTGGTCGGAAGCTTAAGTCTTGTAATGAACGAATCAATAGCACGCACCTTCCGGCACCGAGTCTTTCTCAGTACCCTCTGCAATTCGAAGAAGTGCCTCGTTTGATATAATATAATTGAGCCGCGACACGAGAAAACCAACAAATTGGTTGTGCACCCAGCGAAGACTCAGATCAGCCTAGGCAGCCACCAAGTCTGATAAGATTGTGCTAAGCGCTTAAACGGTAGCTTAAGGTCTCAGCTACCACCATGTGGACAGCAAAGACTCTGATCAGACTGGGCGGATGCCCAGGCTGATCTGAGTCTGCGCTGGGCGCACAACCACTTTGTTGGTTTTGTCTATCGCGGCTCATATGTGTTTGTCGCTATACTTGTCCAAATTCAAATTCAAATTCAAATTCTTTATTACTCTCAGTTTTACATGTGTAAACAACATGAGGAGCAATAGGTATATTCTATGGATAAGACACATGGCGGCATAGCCAAATACGTCAGATACAATAAAGAAACAGAAACGGTGCATTCTAATTATATCAAAAGGACCTCTGACGGTTGTAATGTTAATTTGCCTATAAAATTAGTCAAAATTAAATTTTTGATATACCCAAGATTTTCTCCTGAAATTTGTTGCTCTCAACCTTCCCTAACTGGCTATGAATTTAATTTCTGATTTTTTAGCATATAGACTTCAATTTTTGGTGGAAAAGCCTAATTTTATAATTAAATGTAATGGAAACAGGAAAAGTTTTTTAAAGATACTTTCCCCCTGTGCCTCAGGGGGAAAGTGCCTCAGCTAGCCACTTTGCATATATGTGTGTACTATCATAATACACATTATATATGAGTGGCTTGCTGAGGCACGGGGGGGGGGGGGGGGGCGGAGATAGTCTACAGCTGAAAAACTGAAAAAGTGGGTGGGGTATTTACACTCTTTATATCTGTAAATAGGCTAAAGTCCTTATCATTGAAAAAATATTGCATCATATCAGCGACAGTAGTGTGTACATAAGTGTTAGCATAGTTATCAATTAAAATTTCGATATATAAGAAAACCAAAAAAATGGACTTATTTTCAGAGACCGAAAAATGCACATACCCCTCTTAATAAAATCGGTTTAATTTAGTCTAGAGGCATGATCATTTTTCAAAATCACTGTTAAAATGTCTTTATAGTGCACAAGTCTACATATTAATGCCAAATATTTCAACTGTGGCTGCCCGAGAAAGTTGCAATAATTTGTCGAAAAATAGGCAAATATGCATTGATACTGTCAGAGGTCCTTTTAGCACAGTCCCTATGAAGCAATATCGTTTAAGTGTCAATGCAACACCATTACCTCGCATCAACGTAGATTTGCGTTGACCAGTACGGCGTTGTTTCATGAGAATATTCTTAGAAACAATAAAAAAAAAGCAAAATACAGATTTGCTGTGTTGTTTGACTGGTCGTGCTTGTTTAGGCAGGCCAGTCTCTTGGCACGACCCGTAACAGGCACAAAAGTGTGTGGTGTGTTTTGCATGCACATGTGGTCGAGTCGGGTAACTTCCGACAGCGGGTAAATTCGGACATGCCATTGTAAACAGTGAAAATCAAGATGAGACGGCTCATTATGAGCCGTCTCATCAGGATTTTCACTGTTTGCCCAGTTAATTTTATTTCAATTTCAAACAGCTGACATATAAAGGAAACAATGACACTGTCCGAATTAACCTGCTGTCCGAATTTAACCTGTCCCTATAATGTTGCCCGTTTGATAAAGCGGACCACCGATGTCCAGTGACACTGATATACTGCAATCCTGATGCCTCTTTATCCAGCTCAGGGCATACTGAGCACACTGAGTTCGGATTTCCTGGTTTGTTGGAAAGGTGCACATTCAGTCCACCAGGCCAGATGCTAATCCTCAATCTGATATGAATCCTGTGGAATCAGAATTTCTGGCCAATACTTACTAATAGATATGGCCGCCATGATTGAAATTTGAGTTTTGACAATGAAGCCACTAATGCTACATGCAACTGCCCTTATAGAGCATAGTCTTTCCTTTTTCGAAAAGACATTGCTTGTATAATTCTCAAAACAAGGGAGATACATCCTACTAATGAAAGAAAGATAACTAACAGCGCATGCGCACTGGAGAATCTTATCAAAAATTATAAGATTACCTCCCTTCTCGTTTTACCATTGTATGACCAAATTAATTCCCTTTGCTGAAGACAATATGCCAAACAGGGAAGACTCAGATCAGCTGTTCCTCTGTCTTCTTTCACGGCGATTAATATCTTAAGGTTAGGGGACACCTTCAGGGAAAGCAACTGTACCAGTTTTTGCATCCCTCCTTATGGACAATCGGAGCACCGCTCGGCCAATTCCGTGAATCTAATCTAATTCACGGAATTGGTTTAAATATAATAATAATTATTTATTGTTTCTCAATTACAACTAACATACAAGCAAATATGAGCCGCGACACAAGAAATCCAACAATGTGGTTGTGCGCCCAGCACAGACTCAGATCAGCCTGGGCATCCGCCCAGTCTGATCAGAGTCTTCGCTGTCCGCATGGACGTAGCTTAGACCATAAGCTACCCTTAGAGCACCTAACAAAGAGTCTGAGCAAACTAGGCGGCTGCCCAGGCTGATCTGAGTCTTCGCTGAGCGCACAACCACATTGTTGGTTTTCTCGTGTCGCGGCTCAATTATAAACAGTACAAGCTTAGGAATTGGAACGAAAGCAAAATGCTTATCGAGTTCCTCTCCCTCCTCTTCACGGAATTGGCGGAGCGGCGTTCGATTGCCTTATGGGGTCAGTTTTTTTTTAAGAAAAAAAAGCGACCCAGTTAAGTAAAAGTCGTTTTCCTTTGTATAACTGTCAAAAAAGCGTGTTAAGTATAAGGGTGTAAATTTTTAAAGATTTAAGCATATTTTGATATATTCTATCAATGCGTTGTGTATTCGCAAGAAATGCAGTACTGTCCAAACTTTTGACGTTATCCAATCAGACGTCGCGTTATTTGCAAGTTTGCATTAGAACTCTTATTAACATTTACATTTTTTTGCATAAAAAAGAAGAAAAATAAAATAGCGTAAAAGGCTCCTCGCATTTTCTTCAGTAAAAACTATTAGCGCACTTGACGTCAGGTCCAGATTTCCTTTTGTGTTAACCATATAACACAAAGGCACAAGCTGATCTAAGTCCTTGCCGGGCCGCGTAGCGCAATTGATAGGGCACCTGACTATTAAGTCAGAGGTCCTGGATTCGAAACTCGGTCTGGCCACATACTTTCGTTTCTCCTTCCGCTGGTTCAAGACGGGCACTTGTCAGTTACTGGCGAAAGTATGTGCACTTAGTACTGGTTAACCGCTTAGGAGGTCTAAGCCTGCACAGGAATAGTGTGGTTATGTTAACTGACCGTCCAGACATGACCTGTGGACGTTAAGCATTAAATCAATCAATCAATGATCTAAGTCCGCCGTATTTGCTCATATGGTAAGCAAAGGGGATTAATTTGGTCATACAATGGTAAAATGAGAAGGGGGGTAATCTTATATTTTTTGAAACGATTCTTCAATGCGCATGCGTTAATAATTATCTTGTAGCATTTGTCTCCCTTGCTTTGACGCACACATTTACAAGTTATAGCTTTTCGAGAAGGTTATTAACAGTCTACAAGGAAGGAAACAGTCAATCCAGCCCCGGATCCAGGGCGTTGGCTTTGAGGCTTCAGCCCCACCATCTGGGCATCTGTGTTGTGTATAACATGTAGGCCTCCAGATAATAAGGACATGATTTATCCATGTGGTTAGATTAAGATATAGTTCTGCTTGTCTGAATACCTATGGTCGGGTTGCAGGCCTAGCTGGGAGGCTGTGTGCAATGAAACTCCGTTTACGGTAGGAAAGATTCTCGTCTCAAGCGGGGCTCGAACCCGGGTCCTCTGGATCAGTAGGACAGCGCGTAGCTCACTGAGCTATCGGGGCTCCTTTAAATATGATGCTTCTCATATAACATCGCCGAAAACAAAAAGGCGTGGGGGAAAAACGACGGAAAATTATCCTAAGTTTATTGTCACCGTAACCGACTACTGTAACTATGCTGTTCATTGCCCTAGGAATTGGGACACTTTAGGTTTTTCTTTAGGTATATAATTATTCGTCGATGTATTACACCATTTTTACATAGGTGGACACTTTTTGTGACTTCGCACAACCATGTTTTATTCTCTACTTCTTGAAGGGAAAGCTAGTATTTCAGCCACTTTGGTAATTGGTATTGAAATCGTGTCTGATTTATAAATTTTCAGCATGCAAATATGCAGGAGCGTTTTGAAATTTTGTCAATTTTGACAAAATTTCAATACGCTCTTGCGTATTTGCCGTATAGGTAGCTACGCCCTTGCTTCTTGTTTGCTTATGTAAAAGGCGAACCCTTCTAAATTGGTGTCTGGTCTTAATAGAAAGAATTTGCTCTGTAGGAGCAAATTCTTTCCTTTAAAAGTTGACCGTCATCCAGCTCTGCAGGAGCAAATTCTTTTCTTTAAAAGTTGACCGTCATCCAGCTCTGCAGGAGCAAATTCTTTCCTTTAAGAGTTGACAGTCATCCAGAATGGAGGTAAAATGAAAATGACAGAGTTGCTTCCCCTCAAGGATGTCTCCCTTCACCATAGACTTGTACATATTCATTTTACAACCCGACAATTTGAGAGAAGCTTCCGGCGGAATGAAAATCGGTAAAGACCCAGTAGTCAGAAAGCAGTCTGACCTAGATCTATATAGTGTTCTTGGCCAACGACAGCAAATTCTTTTCAAATAGAGTTTCCCCTTATGAAAGGGGGGGGGGGTGGTATTTCAAAGCGAGAGTGATCAAGGCCCCGTACGGTAATATTCTACCTGGGTGTATTTAACTGCTTTGAACTGAGATGCCGACTCTCTTCTTCGAAATGGCTTGAGAGGACAAGGACAGATGAGCGGCGACACGAGAAAACCAACAAAATGGTTTACGCCCAGCGCAGATTCAGATCAGCCTGGGCATCTGCCAGTCTAATCAGACTCTTTGCTGAGCGCTTAACGGTTGCTAAAGGGCTAAGCTACCTCCATGCGCACAGCGAAGAATCTTATCTGATTGGGCGAATGCCCAGGCTGATCTTACTCTGCGCTGGTCGCATAACCACATTGTTGGTTTTCTCATGTCGCGGCTCATATATGGTCCCTAACATGTACCTCCTACCGCCGAGTCTGTTCGTAACTCCCTCAGTTAGAAGAAGAGAGTCGTAATAATTAAACCGCGACACGAGAAAACTAACTTAGTGGTTGTGCGTCCAGCGCAGACTCAAATCAGCCTTGACATCCTCCCAGTCTGATCAGACCCTTCGCTATATGCGCTTAAAAGGTAGCTAAGGGTCTAAGCTATCTCCATGCGGACAGCCAAGACTGTGATCAGACTGGGCGGATGCATAGGCTGATCTGAGTCTTCTATGGGCGCTTAAACACTTTGTTGGTTTTCTCCTGTCGCGGGTCAATATGTTTTGGTTGCCTTACTAGTTCACATACCAAAAAAAGCCACCCAAACTCATACTGTAGAATCTACAGGAACTGAGCAACTTCCATATGAGGATAAACTCTTCCAGGATTTTATTGTCTGTTTTTACCAGCAACTTTATCTTACCTGGTAAAAACCTACTTTCACTTTTGGTGATCTGCTATCTCTTCAGCCATCTGGCATCACTTCAGCCGGTTGTACGGTGTGATACTGGCTCTGAAACTTATTTAATATTTATGCATAATTCATTGACGTCGATACATGACGTTAACCAGTACTGTACAGTAGGCGTTGTTTCGTGGGAATATTCTTAGAAATAATAATAAAGAAAGAACGAAAATACAGATTTGCTGCGTTGTTTGTCTGGTCGTGTTTGCGCTGACCACTGTCTCTGGGCTCGACCAATAGCAGGCATATTAGTGTGTGGTGTGTTTTGCGTGCACATGTAGGGTCGAGTCAGTTGACTTCGGACAGCGGGTAAATTCGGACATACCATTGCAAACAGTGAAAATCAAGATGAGACGGCTCATAATGAGCCGTCTCATCAGGATTTTCACTGTTTGCTCAGTTAATTTTGTTTTAATTCCAAACAACTGACATACTAGTATAAAGGAAACAATCTCACTGTCCGAATTAACCTGCTGTCCAAATTTACCTGACTTGACCCTATAATGTTGACCGTTTGATAAAGCGGACCACCGATGTCAAGTGACACTGATATGCTGCTATCCTGATGCCTCTTTTTCCAGCTCAGGGCACACTGGGTTGGAAATTCCTAGTCTGATGGAAAGGTGGGCATTCAGTCCACCAGGCCAGATGCTAATCCTCAATCTGATATGAATCCTGTGGAATCAGAATTTCCGACCAATGCTTACTTATAGATATGGTATTTGAGTTTAGAAAATGAAGCCATTAATTGTATATGACAAATGCTTCATGCATGCAACTGCCCTTGTAGAGCGTAATCTTTCCTTTTTCGAAAAGACATTGCTTGTATATCAAAACAAGGGAGACACATCCTACTTATGAAAGAAAGATAACTATCAGCGCATGCGCATTGGAGAATCTTATCAAAAATTATAAGATTACCTCCCTTCTCGTTTTACCATTGTATGACCAAATTAATTCCCTTTGCTTAAGACAATATGCCAAACAGGGAAGACTCAGATCAGCTGTTCCTCTGTCTTCTTTCACGGCGATTAATATCTTAAGGTTAGGGTACACCTTAAGGGAAAGCAACTCTATCAGTTTTGCATCCCCTCCTTATGGAATCAATTTTTTTTTAAGAAAAAAGGCAACCCAGTTAAGCAAAAGTCGTTTTCCTTTGTCCTATTGCAAAGCCTACTGCATACCTGATGACTTACAATGCATGGCACCATTGCATGACACTAAATATCAAAACTTGGGCCTCTGAAGCTGGATGAGTCGAGTTACATGATAAAAGGTGTACAAAAGTGGGGGAGGTGGGTGGGCGCAAAACGCCCACCTTGAGGAAATAAAATATTTGATCAAACTGGAATTATATTATTTTGGGGCAAATATAAAACTAGTTAGCCTTAGAGTCAGTTCTTCTTTTCAACGAATGTAGAGAGCAGTGAAGACCATGGTCAGACTGATCCGTATACGCATCAACAATTATTTATCCAGCTTCAGGGACAGCAGGGGGTGGTCGGGGTCGGGCGATGGTTCTGTGTAACTTTCAGTGCCGGGGCGTCCTACTTGTTTGGATAATAGTAGGCCTACTGTGCTTGCAGTAGGTGTGGGTGGGCATTGTTTTGATAGTTCTCTCTCTCTCTCTCAGGGAGACGGCTTGACATAGACTAAAATACTGTCTCAAAGAGCCGTTTAACCCAAAAACAACCAACCAACAATGGACAGAGAAATCTTATAAAATACAGATCCTCCTTATAAAAAGGGAGACAAAAAATTCAATGCCAGAGTGATCTCTTGGTAATTGAGAGTTTACTTTTTTGACTTTCATCGGATGAAGCTAGAAGGAGGAGCTTAAATTCCATAAAACGTAAAGCGCATCATGAAATTTTTTAATGACAACCACTAGCTCCATCACCTACTGAACGTCGAAAAGTAAAATATCCGTTCTTTTATTAGCGTTTTATTGTAAGCTATAGCCCAGCGCGCATATAACGTCAAAATGACGTCGAACGGACGTCGATGCGACGTCATTGCGTTGCATCGACGTCAGTTCGACGTCATTTCAACGTCATGTGCCTGGTGGGAGGGCATGTGCATCATATTGCAACTGGTAAATCGTAAAATGCGCAAAATTATTCGTACATATGAGGAAAGTCGCCGGCAAGTTACTGTGAAATCATTTCATGGAAACGTTTTTGTACTCATAAACAAGGGCGTAAATCTTTAAAGCTTTTAGCATATTTTGATGTATTCTATAAATGCGGTATGCAGTACTGTCCAAATTTTTGACGTTATCCAATCAGATGTTGCGTTATTTGTAAGTGCATTAGAATACTCATTAACATTTATATTTTGCATTAAAAAGAAGAAAAATAAAATAGCACAAAAGGCTCCTCACATTTTCTTCAGTAAAAAGTATTAGCGCACTTGACGTCAGCGAAAAATATTAGCACACTCTCTTCACGAATCCTTGACTATAAATGAGTTCGTTAAACTGAACTGGGTTCAGATTTCCTTTTGTGTTAACCATATAAAACAAAGGCACAGGTTGATCTAAGTCCTCCCTATTTGCTCATATGGTAAGCAAAGGGAATTAATTTGGTCATACAATGGTAAAATGAGAAGGGGGGTAATCTTATATTTTTTGAAGAGATTCTTCAATGCGCATGCGTTAATAATTATCTTGTAGCATTTGTCTCCCTTGCTTTGACACACACAAATACAAGTTATAGCTTTTCGAATTGGTTATTAACAGTTAACAAGGATTGCATTCGTCATATCCGGAAGGAAACAGCCAATCCAACACCGGATCCATGGGGTGGGATGTGGGGTTCAGCCCCACCATCTAGGCATCTGTGTTATGTATAACATGTAGGCCTCCAGATAATAAGAAGTATCTGATGGTGGTTTGAGATCATTTATCCATGTGGTTAGATTAAAATGTAGGTTCTGCTTGTCTGAATACCTACGGTCGGGTTGCAGGCCTAGCTGGGAGGTTGATAATGAAAGGCTGTATGCATGAAGCCCGTTTTTGGTAGGGACGATTCTCGTCTCAAGCGGGGCTCGAACCCGGATCCGCTAGATCAGTAGGACAGCGCTTAGCCCACTGAGCTATCGGGGCTCCTTTAAATATGATGCTGCTCATATAACATCGGGGTAAACAAGAAGGCGTGAGGGAAGACATGACGAAAAATTTCCTTAGTTTATTGTCACCTTGACCGATTACTACATGTAGTATGCGGATCATTGCCGTAAGTATTGGACCACCTAAGGTTCCCTTTAGGTACATGAATACCTCGATGTATTTTCACAATTTTTACAAAGGGGAACAACTTTTGTGACTTCTTGTGTGCTTCTGTAAAAAGCGAAGCCCTTCCAGAATGGTGTCTACTCTTAATGGAAAGAATTTGTTCCTACAGGAGCAAATTCTTTCCTTCAAGAGTTTTCCGTTAAGATTCATGATATATCTGGATAATGTTTGCTTGTATGCTCCGCATTCGCTTCTTTTTATGTGCTTCAACCACATCTCTTATTTTTGTACCTACAGAAAAAAACTTTCTTAAGTTCCTTCAAAATAGCCGTCGAATGAATAGTTCCGGTATCTGCGCCGCATGACAAGGGTATAATGTCTGAAGCAATCGCCAAGGTTCTGATAACGCTGCGCAGTGGTACATACTGATCTTAGTCTTCACTATTTCCAGATGATGTAAAGACCTCTTTTCGCGTTGCATTAATCATATGTGCAAAATTGTCTATTTCAATTATATATGCAGGGTTGTATATATCAGTTATATATGTGCGGAATTGTATTTTTCAATTATATATGTACAGAATTGTTTATTTCAGTTATATATGTTTATTTCAGTTATATATGTTTATTTCAGTACCAGACTACCAGTCAACGGGAGGATACAGTGGCTCCTACACTGCCAAACCGTCTGAGGCATATGGCGCACCCCCATCCGCCTACACTTAAAACCTACCGTTGCAACCTAATAATGCATATAGACGCCGCAGAACGCGGCATCTGATCAGGGTCTACACTATTTGTGCTTAAAGAGATAATCATAAAACCTACCTTTAGATAATCAAAAGAAGCAATTTTGAGATTGTAAGCGTTATTATACTGAAAGGATTTAAAAACTTCCACTTTTTATTGCTTGCTGCTGATCTGTTCACTCATGACAGTGTTGAATATATAACCATAAATTACTTGAAACTTATCAAATTTAAAGATTACGCAATTAATTGGTACCATTTACTTAAATGGCACCAGTTAAAGAGCGTTACGTCACTGAAATGCATAAGGCGATGCCGGCGTTATCTTATGTAACACTCTTTTCGACCATTTCTTACCGTCTTAATATTGTGACGTCATCCACGTTGATTTGCAAATATCATAGCGGATGATGTTGTCGCGCAAAGCCTATTACGGAGACGGCGTCGACGTTAGTTAACATCATGACCTCTGGTTTTTAATCTCGGTTAGGTGCTTTTCTGATGGTCTTTTGAGCGTCCTGTAAACAGTGCACGTTGTCTGAGATTTTACATTGCCGTAATTAACACATAACATTGTCACGCGACGTCACTTTTTGAAATTTCAGCATTTATCTGGCCCAATGCTCTGCGCCTGTTTGCGATTTTTAGGCGCTGAAGGCTAAATACAGCCACAGACCGAGTTCAAACTTTTAAAATTCAATTTGATATCGTAAGAGAAATGTTTCTTCAGAAAACTGTATACATGAAGCTATTTATCCGTATGTAAACGGTACTAAGAACACGAGGAGCACGTGCATTTTCCTGACCGATTCGGTTAAACGATTTCAGATTCGGTATATTGATATAATCAGGTATAAGAGAATATATATGCTGTAAAATTTTGGTGGACGTAGCTGCATTCATTTTTGAGATATTCAAAATTAATTGGTGGAAGTTTTTAACTCCTTTCAGTATACGTTACTCTAGTAGTTTCTGTATAGACTTTAAAGTCGTCGAATTTACACGAGCCAATTCATTCTTTCGGAAAGAGTAGCAAATGGTGTAGACCTTGGTCTGATTGGTCATAAAAATGTACGGGTACACCTTAATTCATTTACCCGCCAATTTTTACAAACTGGAGCAACTTTTGCAGCTTCCTGTTTGCATCCCTGCAGAACATAGCCCTCCCAAAATGGGGTCTACTGTTAAAGGAAAGTATTTTCCCCTAGAGGAAAAATTCTTCTCATTTAAGGGTTGACCATAATTGAAAAGGGAGACCAAATTGAACCCCAGAAAGTATATCTATTCACTTAAACAGAGGATCTGCCATTATTGAATTTATTAAACGAGTTCAGGAAACAGATAAGACGCGAGGCTATGCCGAGCATCTTATCAGTATTCTTCAACGAGCTTAATAAATTCAATAATATGGGAGCACGAATGCAAGATTCTATTTATCATATGACACTAACATTGCATTTTATCATGCATCTGCAGCAAAACTCACATGATAACAGGGGTATGATAACATAATGTGCTATCATGTCAATGTATATCTGCGCAAGCGCGAATGTTTTCAGACGATGCCTACAGAAGTGATCTCAGAAGACGATTGGCTACATACTGACGTTGGCCGTGATAACAACGTTCGATTGGTTAAATGACGCCACCGACTTACGTCATAACGCATTCGCAACGTCAACAAGTTCAAATAAAACTGCGTTTACCTTTGTTTTGTTTGACGCTCTTTACACATGAAAATATCCTAATGATGCATGATAAATAGAAAACCATGTAAGTGTCTTTTGATATCAAGTTTATCAGGCTCGACCAGAAACACGTCGGACTGGCTCGGCAAGCCTCGCCATTCCTACGCTGTTTCTGGTCTCGCCAGATAAACTTGATATCAAGAGACACTAACATGGTATTCTCTATTTATTAGCTTTTGCACTAAAACGTCACGATTTCGCCATTAGAAAACGCGACGTTTTTACGGACGTAGCGCATAACGTTACGGAGACGTTCTCAGTTAAGCTGGGCCATTGGCTATTATTTTTGTCCTTCGTATTACTTTTTTTAAATTACAAAATAACGGTCATGTTTACCCTCTGACAAGTAGCCCTCTGTCTAAAGGAGTAGATAAAAGTACCAAGACATGCATGCGTTTAGTTAGACATTTTTAACAGTGGTTCGAATAATGATACCCTGCTTTAAAAGGCGACGGTTTTAAATGTCGCAATAGTGCCGCTGCATAGATATGAACGCCGCATGGCTAAAAAAGGTAAATCTTCGCTTAAAACCGAGTTCCATTTTTAAATTCAGGTGATTTCTTACATATTTCCCCGCTTAAACAATATCTAAAGGGTAGTTTTTGCTACGAAATGAGACTGGGAACTTATGTCGCAATTTTTATGTAACCTACGTCACAGCGGTAAATTCATGGTACATGTATTAACTAAAATGGCATAGCATTATAAAACTCACAAGATCACACGGAGAAATATGTGTTCCTCAATAGTTTGTATCATTTGTGCAAATTTGGTCCATTTTGTATATTTTACTCGACTTCAAAATACATTACCCTAGTATTTTTCTGTAAGAATGTAACCTTACGTCACGGGCTTTTTTCAAAACTGAGCAAAGCAATCGCTCTGAAACTCATGTGCAAAGTCCTGCCTGGTAACAGCTATACAAGATGATGTATTTAGATTTCATGCACTGAAACATTAAAAGGTATAAAAACGTTAAGAAGTGTGTACTGTAACCTACGTCACATGTAACCTACGTCACAACGTCACTAAGACCACGTTTTGAAAGCGTTGACGTCATTTGATTTAGTAGCGCTTCATAGAAACCCCCTTTCTTCCAAAAAAGCGAAGAAAAACATTTTAAATTGAAACCTGCCAAAATTATCAAATGTCGGTAGATTAGTAAATGTGCAATGCTACGCATGTTAAAGAAATCGTATGCGACATCGTTCTTCAACGTATCTAAATAACGCCATAAAATACGCCATTTTTTATCGTTAGGGTATGTCTCTTAACAAGGTTGGTATTCCATAATCTAAAACTATTATCTGAAAATATTTTAAAGCTTTGAAGCAGATATAATGACCATTGTGGTCGTGATTTTTTCTTGAATTCTGGCACGGTTGTATATATGGCCATTTTTGTCTACGAATGGCCCTGCTTAACTGAGAACGTCGTAATTTCATATTTAAATGGCTTTATTACTCTCTTATATGCGACGGCATATTCAACAATTATCAGCTCTATTGACAGGAAATGTTTTCAAAATAGGGTTCCCGCTCATGAAAGGGGCGTGGAGGGGGTATTTCAATGCCAGAGTGATCTTTCTTCAAGGTGAAGTCTCAGGCTGATATCAGTCATACTCTACCTGCGTGTATTTAACTACTCTGAATGAAGATGCCGACTCTCTTCTTCAAAATGGCTGAAGAGGACAGGGACAGATGAGCGGCGACTCGAGAAAACAACCAAAGTGGTTGTGCACCCAGCGCAGACTCAGATCAGCCTGGGCATCCGCCCAGTCTAATCAGACTCTTCGCTAACGCTTACGTTCCATGCGGATAGCGAAGACTCTGATCAGACTGGACGGATGCCCAGGCTGATCTGAGTCTGCTCTGGGCGCACAACCACTTTGTTGGTTTTCTCGTGGCTCATATTTTTTGGCTGCTTTACTAGTCCACATACCGGCTCTGAAACTCATTTAAAATTTTAAGCATTGTTCATTGACGAAGATACATGACGTTGACCAGTGGGGCGTTGTTTCATGAGAATATTCTCAGTTGGAACGCAAACCCTCGAAAAGCGGTGATTGTATTTACAACGGTGGATCCTTCCACATAAAAAAATAGGCCCAAAAAATGGCGAACGTGGTTCTTCACGAAATTTCCCATTATTCTCAAATGCATTTAGAGGTATTGGGTATATAAAATTAATTAAACATATAAAAATGTTTTGCTAACTAGTATTAAGCAGGCTTTCTCAACAAAATTCAGGGCCAAAATTGCTCGAAATGCTAAAATATTCATCGTCATATGACAATACTCTATCTTGATTCTACCGAAAACTTGTATCAACATAAAACATAATTTACAGAAAGCTGAGACTTTCTCCAATGCGCACACCCATGCCATCGAAAACTTTATTATTTCTTCTTTTTGCATGTGAAATTTCAAGCAATATCGTTTTGGAACATTTTCAAATTGCAAAATAAAAGATGGCATCTGCAGTTTTAACGCTCAGGCGACGGTCTTGCACGTGATATGAGCACCAGCAATACTTGCCGGACAGCCACAATTTAGACAGAAAACTGAGGTCGACAGCTTGTCAAACATTAGCCCAGATTGCTAAATACTTGAATAGAAGAAAAATTACGGAGTTTACTTAGCTAAAAAAGACTACAAACTGGTAGAACGTACCTTACCTGACTGCTGACCTGATTGGCATTGTACAAATCTGACGTTCTGCCACTCAAATTTGTGAAAATAATATCTTTTTCTAATATTATTTATCTTTCAAACAGTCATCTGTTTTCTGTCAAATAAGTAATTAGGTCACTGTTGTGACGTAATAAAATAAATGACGTATATTGCCTCGCGCTAGATTGCCAGTCCGCATGCCATGTAAACAGATTATAAGTCGGACATGAAATGCACCAGTGCGAAGTAAAGAGTTTTTTTCTTGTCGTTTTGTTTGTCTAGTTTTCGAAAAAATTACGATCTGATTTTATAATTTGCTCAACAATTACAGAGAACATATGAGCCGCGACACGAGAAAATAAACAAAGTGGTTGTGCGCCCAGCACAGACTCAGATCAGCCTCGGCATCCGCCTAGTCTGCACAGAGTCTTCCCTAAGCGTTTTAAGGGTAGCCTAAATGTTTGACGCGGTCTAAGCAACCTGCAGACAGCAAAGACTCTGGTCAGACTGGGTGGATGCCCAGGATTATCTCTACATCGTTGGTTTTCTCGCGTCGCGGCTCAAGTTACTTAGAAAGAAACAAGCCTGGTGGGGATGGAACCCAGCGGGCACATAACGTCGAAATGACGTCGTACTGACGTCGATGCGATGTCATTACGTCGCAACAACGTCGGTTCGACGTCATTTCAACGTCATGTGCCTGCTGGGAAGGAGGCGGTTGGTGACGAGGGTGTGGTGGGTGGGGGCCAGGGAAGTGGGGGAATTCATCTTGACTGATGCCTGGAGTGATGTATAGGTCCCAAACATGACTTTAGCAGTCGTTGCTGTGACAGCGTATTATCTCCCTCTCTCTCTCTCTCTCTGCCCGATTTGGCTTCATTGTTGTTACACATACTGAGATTTATTACAATCATTTGAATCTTACCAACAGCTGAGCCGTAACAGGGAAAGAGGAATCTTGTCGGATATGATAACAACAAAATCTGCTTAGTCTAACAAGACTGCTTCAAGATACAAAACTGTATATATAAGCGAATAGCAAAACCCTGATTGGCTTGCAAGCAAACTCTTTCCGTTCTGAATTAAGTTACGAAGAGCATTTCGTGCGTTCGATGATGAGCATGAAAATGTGTCGGGTTGTGCGGATGTGGGAGGTGTGGGGAAAATTTGGAGGTTTGCTACGTGCCATCCGACGTCTGGCACGTGGCACAAAAACAGCCATTTATTCCGTGGAAGCAAAGTACAGTTACATGAACTTAAACTGTATACGAATCGCTCCACTTTGGCAAATTCCACATCCCGAATAAGCGTAAAGACCATTGACAGTATACTTAAACAGTCTGCTTGAAAGTTGAAAATAGCGGGCGTGTGAGAAACTGTTGAAATACGCATGAACTTTGTATACTTATTCAAGCAACCCATCATTGCCTTCATTTAGCAAAATGTGCATTAACAAAAAAGCTACCAGCCAAGATCCATAATAGAATGCACACATGCAAGCTGTTCATCTTAACTTTTATAACATTTGTGGTGCAAGCTATCTTAGTCTTGGATTGTTGCAGGTCACCCGTGTACTTACTGACCCTCAGAAAATACTACAGTAAGGGAAAAAGTGAAAACCTTCCGGCACGTCACCACATTTGGTAGCTTAGAGTGTTCAGATGAGAATCTGAAGGCCGTTAGCTCAATTCCTATCATTGCCTAACGAATGTATTTCGACTTTTGTCCTATTCGATTCGGAAATCGACTGCCCAATTATTTAATTTCAGGACGCAGAGTATGATGAAGAATGATTAAGCCCAGAGTTGAGCATAAAGTGTATTGGATTGCCCTTTACATGTGCCTTCGGGACGATTCGTAAATGCAAAAATATCAAATCTTCTGGTGACCTGCAAGATACCCGGGCCTGCTAGTCAACCGGACAATTACAATGTTACAATTTTAGTCGGCATACAAATGATAATGAACATGTTAAGCATTGGAAGGAACTGAAAAGAAATTGAGAGTGTACATGTTTATATGTGGGCCTAGGGCAACCGGGTACACTTTCAGGGGAAGCATCTCGGCAATAATATTTTTGATTTATCCTACCTTTCCAATGGGAGAAAACTCTTTAAGGAAAGCATTTGCTCCTTTGAGAGCACAGAATTTTTGAAGAGTCTCCCAGTTCAGGAAAACTAACAGGAAATTGATAAAGTTATGTCTTGATAATAAGTCTACGATAATTTGTGCCAGTTATCCATGAAAACGTGTTGCGGCTGTATATAGAACCGACTCGCCAAGACTACTTTAATGTGAGGCAACATCAGTCATTTTAATAGAGAAATAGGAAAACACGATCTGAATTATTAGTGAATGTTTTTGTTGTTTGTTTATATGTGACTGCATAACGGAAAGGGTTCGTAATTGGAGAAATAAATGTTCTATTCTATTTTATTATTTTATGTAGATCTACCCGTGTACCTGCAGATTCGGAAATGTTGCCCCCCCCCCCCCCCCCCCAAAAAAAAAAAAAAAAAAAGAAAAACACACACACACACACACACACAGATGCCTGACGAGTTTCTCAAACTTATACAGGCAATGCAAAAACATCGCATGCATACAGTGCACTGCTAACTCTTCTCAAAGGCGTAACTGCCTGTACGCTAATAGCCAGGTGCGTATTGTAATTTTGTCAAATAGACAAAATTTCAACAGGTATCGCCACATTTGATGATGCTGGTATTTGTAAATTGAACAGAATTTCAATACTAGCGGCAATATAAAGTATCTTTGGGGCCCACCTCTTATTCTTGCTCTCAAAGGATAAACATAATTGTGCGTAAAGTGTAATAACCCCTACACTCCTGCTTCTAACCGACAGTGCTTGACACTCCCTAGATTAAAGTGGTGGCCCAAAAGTTCAGCAGGCCACATTTTCAGAGGCCCAAATTAGCCTCTAGCTAAATATCCGATGCATTTATTATTGCCAGACAAAAGTTCATAATTTGAAACTTTTTGGTGGCCCCAGACAAAATTTAGGCGCATTTGGCTCCTGGGCCACTGGCTGTTTCCAGCACTGTTAACCGTCCCACGAAGAGGGGGGGGGGGGGGGGGGTGCATTCCTCATCCCTCCCAGGTTACTCACATACAACCGTTTATTTGACTTTTGAAATCAAGCGCGTGATCTGCTAATTAAAAAAAGAAATAACCGTTTAATTACCGTTCAATTATGAGGGACAGGCTAATCCTGAACGATAGCATGAACTGTACCTAAATGAACATCAATTGCTGATTAAGTCCGTCTTTTAAGCCGTGATTATACAAACTTCTAATCGATTCAAAATCACGTCATAAGCTTGTGTTTACGATAGAGGTGAGAGTTGACATTATTGTATCTGACAATAAAATATGAATAAAATGTATTTGCTTGACTGTTTTATTCGGTCTTGGTTGAAGATTAATCAGTGAGAGGTGCTACGTTTCTATGGACAGGGCGAATTGTGAGTTCGTAAATTTGGCAGTGAAAACTTAGCGCGTAAGGCTGGCATGATTTCGACGCCATTTAATTTTTCGGTTTGTTTTCAAACCGGGTGGTCATATGTTATTTTGCAATTTTAAAATGTTCCAAAACCAAATTTTCTGAAATTTCACATAATAGTAGAATATATATCAATATTTATCATGGCATAGGTCTGCGTTTTGGAGAAAGTCGAATAAGCTGTAAATCGTAATTTTTTGTTCACCTGTTTGACGCTGACGTAAAGGGCACTGTTTCGTCAATAATTACACAGGCGGGAAAGGATGTCCTGGAATTATTTTAACAGAAAATTTCAATAATGGAAATCAGAAAAGTGCTCTTAAAATTTCAGCCGGTGGGGCGATTTGATTAATCTGTATGGTGGCGTTAAAGTACTATGGGGTTCGTCGATAGCCATTTTGATGGCGACAATTTCGAACAAAATTCCGTTGCTATGTGTTTGATTATATCCCTACTCCTTGGAGCTGCGTTCCAACTGTCTTAACCCTTTCAGTGCCAGACGTCATTTCAGGCCGCGGAGACGTCGGCCTAATTACGCTTGTTTATGTTTATTCTACCAAAATAACGTTGCGCGTCTGCCATAACGTCACTTGTGTTAGCGCGCAAACAGTGTGGGCCGATAGAAAAGTTAAAGAAACGTTTTACGTTCAAAGTATGTCCAAGCTCACTGCAGAAAAACGACAAAATGAAATGTTTATTGTTATCAGTTTCTGTTACCGCACAGAGTAGCGTGTCGTCAAGTGATTCGAGGCTCTCGGTTATTGTGCATAATGCGGATTCGAACCTTTGTTGGACTACCCAGATCTGAAATGTGTATCAACTCAGCAGCAAACGGATATGTTTTTCAAATCAGGGAAGGAAAAAGGCAACGACTCAGAGGTGTGGCTTCGCCTTTCATATGTTGTGCCCATGATACAGTGTGCCTCTAACACCCACTGCCCCTACGGTCACTGTGCCACATAAAACATTTACCTCTCCCTGTACGTATCATCAAACTTGCATGTTGCTTCTAATATGTCATCAAACGGTTAAACGAGTTCGGGTTACAAGGCATCTGCGCTTAGATGGATGGATGAATAACTTGCAATTTGCTGTCCTTTTAACAGTGTTTCAGTCATATCAGGACTATGGGAGAATTATTATGAAAGGTTGTGCGCAATGGACCCCCCATTTACGGTTGGAAAAAGCCGGATTCGAAACCCCTTGATCAGCAGGTCAGCACTTAACTTGTTGAGCTACCGGGCCTCCATATCTGCTCTTAGACCGTGTGACATAGTACAGGTAACTTCATATCGAATCATCGGTTGAACATAACTTTGGATCACCGATCAAATGTGTGTGTGTGTGTGTGTGTGTGTGTGTGTGTGTGTGTGTGTGAGAGAGAGAGAGAGAGAGAGAGAGAGCGAGAGAGAGAGAGAGAGAACAGGGTGCAATGGGTATATCTCGCTGTCTCTCTCTCTCTGAAATACAGCAGGCCGTTGGCTAACTGTCTCTAGCTGAATATTTTCGAATATTCCAGTTTTATCAGAAGCTGGTCCTCCTACCTACGAAATTATGCCATGGCTTGTTACATTTTTTCCGAGATCACAAGTTATTGGATTACATTTACAATTGGATTTTTTTCACAGGTGTGTCCGCATCGTCAGTGACTTGTCGTTTTGCGCGACAAACTTTTGTTACCATGACATCTCTTAACAGTGCTACAGATTTCAAAAAAAAAAAAAGAAAAAAAAAAAAAAAAAAAAAAAAAAGAAAAGAAAGACAAAAATAAAAAAGAAATTAAAGATAAAGAAAATAGAAATAATAAAAAAGGAATATTATAATAGAGAAATAAATCAAGGTATTATTTCCGTATCTCAATTTTGTTATTGTATTTATTTATTAATCATTTTTTTTTATTTTGTATTCTTGCTTGCCAGTTGTTCATGGACTTTTCATGAAAACGGTTCATAAATGGTCCATGCATTATTAATGGACTAGTCATGATTTTTTCACAGAGGTGGTTAGCAGTTAAAAGTAGTTCAGTACTCCAAGCATTCACGTTTTATTAAAGTATCCATAGTCCTATCAGTGGTAAACAACGTCTAAACTCAAATCATTGTAAAAAGCGATTAAACCTTCGCGTTTGGTGATAAAATGTGGGTTGACGTGCATATGGTGAGTCATATAACTGGCAAAAAGGAGAGAAAACAAGCTTTTGAAAATAACAATTCACTCCATAAAATACAATTTTCTGGTCTGGTTTCCCGTCTAGCAATACTATACACACATAGGCGGGATAGTGAATGTGGCTCTACGCCTGTACATTGTATTTTTACCATTTTATGCAGCTGCTTGAAATCGAAAGTAGGCCATTTTGGTTGCCAACTACAATGACCCAAATAAGTTTTCAAATCCTTTTTATGTGAAATTCAAGTATGTTTTATTTGTTTCAAGCTGGCTAATCACGGTCATTTACAATGACAAAACTATAGTGAGAAGCTTGCAGCGAAACCTCGTGGTAAAATTTTTCATGCTGATAGAGCAATGGGGCCTGTAATTGCTGATAAGGGCATGCGTGGTAAAGCCTGGGACGGTGCCCCTCTTACTTACTATTGAGTATCCGAATCGGAAACCGAAGAGTGATACATGTCGGCAGGCGCGTAGCCAGAAGGAGATCAGGAGGCTTAGGCCTAAACATTTTTCGGTGAATGGTACACTTGCAACGCAAGCAACATTTCAGACTAATAACTATTTGCTTCCCTTTTCAATGGGGATCAACTCCTGAACGAAGAAATCTACTTCTCCAAAAAAACTTGTTTTTCCTGTGAGAAAAGACCGTCATTTTAGAAATGGCTCTTTATCCAAGGCGGCATAGAGGAAGTCTCAAAAGTTGTTAGACTGTGTAATAACGGTGCAAATACATAGAATTGTATCCATAAGCCTTACTTTGTGTGGCTACATGTATGTGTAGATCATAAGGGTTTGTCGGCTTTTTTAGACATCTTTGACAGAATAATATATGCGCCCGCCCCGCCCCACTCCATTCCCAAACCCTCTCCTTTATAGGTTCTTTAGGGTTATTTCTGTGGGAATGGGAAATGGTGGCATTATTTTCGGGCATAATTTTTTTTCGACTGAGAGTATTAGAAAAAATCATTCAATTAAGAGAAGCTCACCCAGTATGTGAAAGGAAAAAAATATTTCCATTTTAGGGGCATCTCCCTTCTTGGAAGTTGGAGACGTATGCATTCAGCAGTGTATAATGGGCGTAGGAGCAGGCCGTGGGGAGGGGCAGTAGGGGCCAACTCTCTCCCTTCCCTCCGGCTAGTCCCCCCCCCCCCCGCCCTTATCCCCGCCCTAATTTTTTTTTTGCTTCAACAAAGTGTTGGTCTGGGATACATACACCCTTGGCCACTCCTTCCTCAGGCCCAAATTAGCTCTAACACAGCACAGTCTGTCTTGTCAGTTAGTTTTGTCGTTTGATGCCTTGATCAGATTTAGCACGTAAAGTCTCGTTCTCGCGACCAAAGTTTCTTTGTCACAGAAACGGTAAAAAAGAAAGTTTGCAAAACATTTTGCGTTCACATGGAGCAAATTATTTGTTAAAGAAAATGAGGCATAGAATCTTTGTCAAATAAAGTTTGGCAAGGAAATATTTGCTGCTGTGTTCACACGATCAAACATTATTCGCGAAAATTACCTGGACAAATAGACTTTGCCCGTGTGAACGGCCAACCATGCCACATTTTCTTTGTAATATATACGTTGTTCAAAATCGAACGGATTTGATTATGAACGAAGTTTTCCGTGTTCATCTTCATAGCTAGTTTCTTTGTTCCATATTCTATGGCAAATTTACTGTTCACACGGACAAATTTTGTTTGTCATATAAACTTTATCATATAAATTTGGCAATGCAAATGTGGCATGTTTTTCATTCACACGAGCATATTTTTCTATGTTAAACTTACTTTGTCTGAACTTTCGCGTGAACGAAGCTTAGACTACTGTGCGGAGCATAGTTATTTGCCAGCATGCGACCTCAACAAGTACTACTTTTCCAAAACAGACTGAGTGGAATATTTGGATGGCCTCATTCATTTTGCTACTGATCCTGAAAATTCAGTGCTATGTCTCAAAATAATAAAAAAAAAACAATGGAAATAAGTAAATAATAAAAAGTAAATAGATAAATAAATAAATATGAAAAATCCTGATACCTTGTGGTCGTAACGGCAGTCGGTGTTAGAGACCCACAGTATTTTGGGCACAGCATCAGAGAGACGGAATCCTCTCCATCACTGTCCTTTATCTTCTCCAATTCGAAATAGGTATCCATTACTTTTGGGCTGTTCAGCCGGTGGCCCGATGGAGAAGTGATTCCGCGACCTTCTGCACTATAGCAGATAACCTCTAGCCACTGAATCATGGCGCTTTTCTAGCCTGCTAATGTTAATAAGCAAATGATGGCAGACAGACTTAGGGCCAGTATATACACCCTGGAGCACCTTGGAGGAGCTTTGCGACGATAAATCGAACAACGACAGCTTGTTTAATGTAAAATAACCGTCTGTCCGCGAGCGAATGTGCGTTGGAGACTGTGCCGAAAATGAAAGTAGAATGATTTGTTTCTTCAAACTTTGATACAAGTTGCCGATAAGAATAACAGCAATAATAATATTATTATTATATGCAGCCTGAAAAACTGGTTCATGTCATGCTTGAAACTTGTCTATTTACTGTAAGATTTATTATTCAATTTTAACAACATGTAAGGGTTTGCCGAATTTTGTCAGTATATGCAAATACGGATATATGTTTGAGCTGATCTACATACGTGTCTGTCTCAAAAGATGTAAACTTTATAGGAGCACATACGAAAAGTACTTTTCAAACAACCCTGATCTATGGCGGGACGTTTCGCGTCATTACTGGCGCCAAACCTTCCGGACGTTACGTCATATAAACAGTAAAACTTTTAAAAGCATTATTTTCTGTTGTAACACAATAAAACGAATAACCAAGACCAAGGTACCATTATTACGAATATTCTGCACCAGATTCCCTCAAAAGAATTGCTATTTATTGTCATTTTAACTTGGAACTATTTGTGGTCACTGAAGTGGCCCTCTGGCACAGAGCTGGTTAAAAACAATAATAAAAAAAAGAAAGAACTTAAATACAGATTTGCTGTGTTGTTTGTCCAATCGTGCTTGTTAAGGCTGTCTACAGTTTCTGATCCCGACCTATACCAGGCACATAAGTGTGTGATGTATTTTGCGTGCACAAGTTTAATGTTGCCCGTTTGATATTCGAGCCGCGACACGAGAAAACCAACAAAGTGGTTGTGCGTCCAGCGCAGACTCAAATCAGCCTTGACATCCGCCCAGTCTGATCAGACACTTCGCTATGGGCTTAAATGGTAGCTTAGGGTCTAATGTACCTTCATGTGGACAGTGAAGACTCTGATCAGACTGGGCGGATTCCCAGGCTGATCTGAGTCTGCTCAAGGCGCACAAACACCTTGTTCGTTTTCTCGTGTCGCGGCTCAATTATGTTTTGGTTGCTTTACTAGTCCACATACTGGCTCTGAAACATATTTGACATTTATAGCATTGTTCATTGACCTAGTTACATGACGTTGACCAGTACGGCGTTGTCTCATGAGAATATTCTTAGAAATAATAGAAAAGGAATTAAAATACAGATTTGCTGTGTTGTTTGTCCGGTCGTGCTTGTTAACGCTGACCTTAGTCTTTAGGCTCGACCAATAATACGCACAAAAGTGTGTGGCGTGGTTTGCGTGCACATGTAGGGTCGAGTCGGGTAACTTCGGACAGCGAGTAAATTCGGAAATACCATTGCAAACAGTGAAAATCAAGATGAGACGGCTCATAATGAGCCGTCGCATCAGGATTTTCACTGTTTGCCCAGTTAATTTTGTTTTGATTCCAAACAACTGACATATAAAGGAAACCTTGAAGGTCACTGTTCAAATTAACCTGCTATCCGCATTTACCCGACTAGACCTTATAATGTTGCCCGTTTGATAAAGTGGGCCACCAATGTTCAGTGACATGTAAAGCTGCCATCCCGATGCCTATTTATCCAGCTCAGGGCACACTGAGTTCCGATTTCCTGGTTTGTTGGAAAGGTGGACATTCAGTCCACCAGGCCAGATGCTAATGCTCAATCTGATATGAATCCTGTGGGATCGGAATTTCTGACCAATACTTACTAATAGATGTGGCCGCCATGATTGAAATTTGAGTTTAGACAATGAAGCCATTAATGCTGCACGGAAGCAACTGCCCTTATAGAGAATAATATTTCCTTTTTTGAAAAGACATTGCTTGTATATGTCAAACACAAGGGAGACACATCCTACTTATGAAAGAAAGATAACTATCAGCGCATGCGCATTGGGGAATCTTATCAAAAATTATAAGATTACCTCCCTTCTCGTTTTACCATTGTATGACCAAATTAATTCCCTTTGCTTAAGACAATATGCCAAACAGGGAAGACTCAGATCAGCTGTTCCTCTGTCTTCTTTCACGGCGATTAATATCTTAAGGTTAGGGGACACCTTCAGGGAAAACAACTGTACCAGTTTTTGCATCCCTCCTTATTGACAATCGGCGCACCGCTCGGCCAATTCCGTGAATCACATTCACGAAATTGGTTTAAACATAATAATAATGATTTATTGTTAACATACAAGCAAATATGAGCCGCGACACAAGAAATCCAACAATGTGGTTGTGCGCCCAGCGCAGAATCAGATCAGCCTGGGCATCCGCCCAGTCTGATCAGAGTCTTCGCTGTCCGTATGGACGTAGCTTAGACCATTAGCTACCCTTTGAGCACCTAACAAAGAGTCTGAGCAAACTAGGCGGCTGCCTGAGGCTGATCTGAGTCTTCGCTGAGCGCACAACCACATTGTTGGTTGGTTTTCTCGTGTCGCGGCTCAATTATAAACAGTACAAGCTTAGGAATTGGAACGAAAGCAAAATGCTTATCGAGTTCCTCTTCCTCCTCTTCACGGGATTGGCGGAGCGGTGTTCGATTGCCTTATGGGGACAGTTTTTTTTTTAAGAAAAAAAAAAGTGACCCAGTTAAGAAAAAGTCGTTTTCCTTTGTATAACTGTCAAAAAAGCATGTTAAGTATAATGGTGTAAATCTTTAAAGATTTAAGCATATTTTGATATATTCTATCAATGCGTTGTGTATTCGCAAGAAATGCAGTACTGTCCAAACTTTTGACGTTATCCAATCAGACGTCGCGTTATTTGTAAGTGCATTAGAACTCTTATTGACATTTACATTTTTTTTGCATAAAAAAGAAGAAAAATAAAATATCGCAAAAGGCTGCTCACATTTTCTTCAGTAAAAAGTATTATCACACTTGACGTCAGGTCCAGATTTCCTTTTGTGTTAACCATATAACACAAAGGCACAAGTCCTTGCCGGGCCGCGTAGCGCAATCGATAGGGCACCTGACTATTAAGTCAGAGGTCCTGGGTGCGAAACTCGGTCTGGCCACATACTTTCGTTTCTCCTTCCGCTGATTCGAGAAGGGCACTTGTCAGTTACTGGCGAACGTATGTGCACTTAGTACTGGTTAACCGCTTAGGAGGTCTAAGCCTGTTCAGGAATAGTGTGGTTAGGTTAACTGACCGTCCCGACATGACCTGTGGACGTTATTAAAGCATCAAATCAATCAATCAATGATCTAAGTCCGCCGTATTTGCTCATATGGTAAGCAAAGGGAATTAATTTGGTCATACAATGGTAAAATGAGAAGGGGGGTAATCTTATATTTTTTGAAACGATTCTTCAATGCGCATGCGTTAATAATTATCTTGTTGCATTTGTCTCCCTTGCTTTGACGCACACATTTACAAGTTATAGCTTTTCGAGAAGGTTATTAACAGTCTACAAGGAAGGAAACAGTCAATCCAGCCCCGGATCCAGGGGGTTGGCTTTGAGGCTTCAGCCCCACCATCTGGGCATCTGGGTTATGTATAACATGTAGGCCTCCAGATAATAAGGACATGATTTATCCATGTGGTTAGATTAAGATATAGGTTCTGCTTGTCTGAATACCTATGGTCGGGTTGCAGGCCTAGCTGGGACGCTGTGTGCAATGAAACCCCGTTAACGGTAGGAAAGATTCTCGTCTCAAGCGGGGCTCGAACCCGGGTCCGCTGGATCAGTAGGACAGCGCGTAGCCCACTGAGCTATCGGGGCTCCTGTAGATATGATGCTGCTCATATAACATCGCCGAAAACAAAAAGGCGTGAGGGAAAAAACGACGGAAAATTATCCTAAGTTTATTGTCACCTTAACCGACTACTGTAACTATGCTGTTCATTGCCCTAGGAATTGGGACACTTTAGGGTTCCTTTAGGTATATAATTATTCGTCGATGTATTACACCATTTTTACAAAGGTGGACACTTTTTGTGACTTCTTGTTTGCTTATGTAAAAGGCGCAGCCCCGGATCCAGGGGGTGGGCTTTGGGGCTGCAGCCCCGCCATTTGGCCTCTGTGTTATGTATAATATGTAGGCCGCCAGATAAAAAGAAGTATCTGATGACGGTTTGAGATAAAATTATCCATTGTGGTTAGATCAAAATATTCAAAATATATGTTGCGATATCTCATTAGAATCGCCTCGGGGAGGCGATTCTAATGAGATGTCACAACATATATTTCAAGGGAAAAAAGTAAATAAAAATTCTCTTGAAATTGAACGTTAAATATGTCATATTTTCAAGCCCCCTCCCCAACACACATACATTTCGGCACCACCCAGCCCCACCACTTATCCAGAGCCCCACCAGTACGTGATGGTCTGGATCCGGGCCTGAGGCGAACCCTTCTAAAATGGTGTCTGGTTTTAATCTTTCCTTTAAGAGTTGACCGTCATCCAGAATGGAGGTAAAATGAAAATGACAGAGTTGCTTCCCCTGAAGGATATCTCCCTTCACCATAGATTTGTACATGTTCATTTTACAACCCGACAATTTGAGAGAAGCTTCCGGCGGAATGAAAATCGGTAAAGACCTAGTAGTCAGAATGCAGTCTGACTTAGATCTATATTGTGTTCTTGGTCAACGACAGCAAATTCTTTTCAAATAGAGTTTCCCCTTATGAAAAGGGGTGAGGGGGGTATTTCAATGCCAGAGTGATCAAGGCCCCGTCCGGTAATATTCTACCTGCGTGTATTTAACTGCTTTGAACTGAGATGCCGACTCTCTTCTTCGAAATGGCTTGAGAGGACAAGGACAGATGAGCGGCGACACGACAAAACCAACAAAATGGTTTACGCCCAGCGCAGACTCAGATCAGCCTGGGCATCTGCCGGTCTAATCAGACTCTTTGCTGAGCGCTGAACGGTAGCTTAAGGGCTAAGCTACCGCCATGCGGACAGCGAAGAATCTTATCTGACTGGGCGAATGCCCGGGCTGATCTTAGTCTGCGCTGGTCGCATAACCACATTGTTGGTTTTCTCATGTCGCGGCTCAGGAGTTGCATAATATGATTTTGTTCCTTTCAGCCTGCTGGGGAACATCGTTATGAGAATTGACGGAAAAGTGATAAACCTCGAAAAAAAGATTTATCTGTGCAAGTTCCTATCAGTGATTTTGCACAAGGTCCCGCACGGTAATACAATCGACCAAGTGCTTCCAGTGATGGGTTTAAAACTAATCATTTTCAAAAAAAAAATATCACATACAGGAATGCAGAAAAAATATGCAGAAAAAAATATCAGCTTAAAGACAGGACTTCTCTTGGGCGGGGGTGGGGGGGGGGGGGGGGGGGGGGTTCTGGTCCCGGCACAAATCAATATTACCTGTACAGGTAAAGGTTTGAAAAGTTAGTCAATTAATCAGTGGACCAGAATTAAGAGTTATGATGATTTTATTGGCAGAGTGAAGGTGTTGACACTAGGCGATCAAGAGACAGAATGACACTTTGTTCAGTTCAGTTCAGTTCAATTCTCCTAACGACGTTCCCCAAGTGGCTCAGCGGTACGTAACCATAGTTGCACGCACTTGGCGCCGAGTGTCCGTCCAAAATGACACTTTGGAAGTTAATCCTCCTTATATAGTACCATTCCCGTCTTTTAGTCTTATAATTGCTAAAACATGTGAAATTCCCTCTCTCATACCGTAGTTCCCCAGGAGGCTCAAGAGTACAAGTCCCTAACATGTACCTCCTACGGCCGAGTCTGTTCGTATCTCCTGCAGTTAGAAGAAGAGTGTTGTAATAATTGAGCCGCGACACGAGAAAACTAACTTAGTGGTTGTGCGTCCAGCGCAGACTCAAATCAGCCTTGACATCCGCCCAGTCAGATCAGAACCTTCGCTATATGCGCTTAAAGGGTAGCTAAGGGTCTAAGCTACCTTCAAGCGGACAGCGAAGACTGGGCGGATGCATAGGCTGATCTGAGTCTGCTATGGGCGCATAAACACTTTGCTGGTTTTCTCCTATCGCGGGTCAATATGTTTTGGTTGCTTTACTAGTTCACATACTGGCTCTGAAACTTATTTGATATTTATGCATAATTCATTGACGTCGATACATGACGTTGGCCAGTACTGTAGGCGTTGTTTCATCGGAATATTCTTAGAAATAATAATAAAGAAAGAACTAAATTTGCTGTGTTGGAATATTCTTAGAAATAATAATAAAGAAAGAACAGATTTGCTGTGTTGTTTGTCTGGTCGTGCTTGTTTACGCTGACCACAGTCTCTGGGCTCGACCAATAGCAGGCACATTAGTGTGTGGTGTGTTTTGCGTGCACATGTAGGGTCGATTCGGTTAACTTCGGACAACGGGTAAATTCGGACATACCGTTGCAAATAAATGAAAATCAAGATGAGACGGCTCATAATGAGCCGTCTCATCAGGATTTTCACTGTTTGCCCAGTTAATTTTCTTTTAATTCCAAACAACTTACATACTAGCATAAAGGAAACAATGTCACTGTCCGAATTAACCTGCTGTCCAAATTTACCTGACTTGATCCTATAATGTTGACCGTTTGATAAAGCGGACCTTCGATGTTCAGTGACACTGTAATGCTGCCATCCTGGAGCCTCTTTTTCAGCCCAGGGCACACTGGGTTCGAATTTTCCGGTCTGTTGGAAAGGTGGACGGACATTCAATCCACAAAGCCAGATGCTTATGCTCAGTCTGATATGAATCCTTTGGAATCAGAATTTCCGACCAATGCTTACTAAAAAATAAGGCCGCCATGAGTGAAATTTGAGTTTAGACATTTTTTTTAACGAACATATACTTTATTACACTCAAGTTTGTACAGACATATGAGGTTGTGAATATGAACATGGTACATGTCAAACCTGTCTTAAGGGGTCACCCTAGGGAAGGACACAAATTGACTGCTTAAGACAGGTGACCCCTTAATACAGGTTCATTTACATTGTATTTTGGTTCAAGGGACCCAGCAAATGTGGCTGCTTAAGACAGGTGATCCCTTAATAGAGGTGACCACATAAGCAGCTTTGACTGTAGTTATGAATACAATAACACATATACAATTGCTGACAAGAAAGGATACAGAGGGTAGTTTTGTTTTTATGGTATTACATATTTGTTCAGCAAGTCACGGTCGAGAGTGAGTGGGGTGAGGTAATGGACACAAAAATAGTACATGTCGTGTAAGAAGGATGACGAGATGAGGCGGGTGGGGATGCAGATACTCGTAAAGCAGGAAGAAAGGGCAATATAAGATTATCTATGGAACGCCGCAACTATCTTACATTCGGACATGTCATTACGTTCTTTTGACAAACACTACTATAGTGTTCATTTCTATAAAGTTTTGTCTGAAAACTGTGATCTCTTGTCAGTTTGATATGCTGTCGGGTTAACTCGCTATTGTATACTGCTGATTTTCATAATTGCTTGTCAGAAAACCATAATGTCTTGCCACCATGACATGTTGTCTGGTTGACTCGTTATTAAATGCCGTTCTCCTCTGGTATGTACTGTCAGAAAACCATTATGTCTTGTTGGGAAACCATTATGCCTTGTCAGAAACCATTGTGCTTTATCAGTTTGTCATTCGGTCTTTTTAACGTGCAGCTGTAGGCTGTTCGTTTTCATTATGTATTTTCAGAACCCAATTTCATCTCGTCGCTTTTTGTACTGTCATTTTTGTTTGTTATTTGATGCTGTTACTCTCCATTATGTTTTGTCAGAAAATCATCATGTTTTGTCAATCTGTCATGTTGTCTTGTTAACTGGCTGATTTTTTGCATTAACTTGCCGTTATGTAAAGTTAAAGAATCATTCTATGCGATTAAATCAACATAATAGAGTATCATTTCAACTTATCTTAACCTGCTGTTAAGTCATCATTATATGTTGTTGTGTTAAAACGTTATGTTGTTGCCTTGATAAAACCCTGTACCAGAAATCGATAAAATCCTGTACCAGAAACCCGGTAACTGTTAGGGCGTCCGGTAGTACAGTACCTACACGGAATATTCACTAGACAATATAATATCGGACGCTATCTGTGAAAACTGGACTCTATCTGTGTATTTCGGAGTCTATTTGCGTTAGTTTAGGATTCTATCCGTCCCAAAATGGAAAACGAGGTAAGGGTGGGTGTTAATAAACTCCAATATAATTGTTAACAACATATTTTCTTATGGGGCATAATGTGCACGGAACATCAGACATCCGGGTCGTCCAGTATCTATAGCTGTTATGCCTAATTCGTATTTACTTTCGAGTCTACAAGCTGGAATGAAGGTCAAGATTTGACAATTTTGAAGAGTGTGTCCACTTTGAACGCCGGTCAGTTGCGAACGCAATGGAAAGAAAACAGACCGGTTGGATAAGTTTGACCCTAATGAATGGATTTAAAATTTTGTAAGGCTCTGAGTTGAAAGAATATCTCCTTTTTGAAGAAAATCGGATTTTTAACCTTTTACAATGGCACTGGATGCTATATGCGCCTGGCACAAGACTCTATCAGCGGCTAATCGTGCTCCACACAGGACTCTATCTGCCAATATCATCGGAAACTATCTGTGCTTCAGAAGCATGGGCCTACATTTGTCTAGTGATCCGAAAATGGTATCAACACGAGTCAGATTTCTATTTAGATATCGTTCATGATTGATTGATTCCTCTTCTTGCACACATTTTTAAACTTTTCAGAGGGTTTTGGTTACCTCAAAGCCGAAGAAATGAATCAACGTTTCAATACGCGCGTATAAATATTTTTTGCAGCTGCAGTTATAAGTCGTGCTGAAAGTCATCTTGAACAGGTTTAAACCACAAGCCGAAGAGATAATCGCTGAGGAACAGGCTGGGTTCCGAGCGGAAAGGAGCACCACAGAACAGATCTTCAGCCTTAGAGTCCTGTGTGAAAAGTATCTCCAACATAAGCAGAATCTGTGCCGTGTCTTCATTGATTTCAAAAAAGCCTTTGACAGGGTATGGCATGCAGCCTTATGGGCCACCATGCGGAGGTGCAATGTCGGTGCAGGTCTAGTTCGCACCATTGAGCAGCTGTACGACAAGGCTACAAGTGCAGTCCTGATCAATGGCAGCACAGGAGAATGGTTCAGAACAACAGTTGGAGTAAGACAAGGATGTCTTCCGTCACCCACCCTTTTCAACATTTTTCTCGAACGGATCATGTCTGATGCTCTGGAAGAATGTGGCCCGGTGGGTGGCATGGGCGGCAGAGACATTGCCAATCTGCGGTTTGCCGATGACATAGACGCTCTAGCTGAGGAAGAGCAGGAACTAGAGGCTCTAGTTGAAAGTCTCGACCAAACCTGCACAAGGTGTAAGATGGAGATCAGTGCTGAGAGGACCAAACTGATGACCAACAGTGCAGATGGCATCCAGAGGTCAAGGTAAAAGGGCAGAAGCTGGGTACTGTAAGCAGCTTCAAATGCCTTGGGTCAGTTGTCTCAGATGATGGCTCAAAACAGGAGGTTCTCTCAAGGATTGCACAAGCCACTTCAGCTCTTACCAAGCTGAAACCAATTTGGAAATCGCGGCATGTCTCTTGGATCAAGGGTGAGACTTATGCGCTCCCTTGTCATTTCCATATTTCTGTATGCCTGTGAATCGTGGGCATTGACAGCAGAGTTAGAAAAAAGAACGCAGGCCCTTGAAATGAGATGCTACCTAAGGTTACTGAACATTTCGTACAAGGACCATATAACCAATGAGGAGGTTCGCAGGAAGTTCCAAGCAGCCATTGGAGAATATGATGGGCTCCTGACGCTGGTAGGGAGGCGGGGGCTGGGGTGGTTTGGCCACGTCTCAAGGTCTTCTGATTTAGGGACCGACCATTTGATATTCTGGGGGGGGGGGCCTGGTATATTTATCAAAAAAAATTCCTGTCTTTGGATATGCAAGAAAAAAATAACCTGGCTCATAAGGGGGTTCAAAAAAATAATCTGGCCTCAAAAGTAAGAGAAAAAAATAACCTGTTTCCACCCAAAATTAAAAAAAAAAATATTGTCTGCAGATAATTCCATTGGAATTGAGTTTTTATAATGTCTCTGGCTTCTGCGCCCCCCAGACCCCCATATTTATAGTAATATTTTAAAATTATCTACAATTGGTTTATACCCCTATTCCACTCAGACCACGAATCCCACGAATCGTCACGAATTGATAAATTTTAGGATTCGTAGCTGATTCGGAATTACTTCGTGAAGTTCTTAACTGAATCGTTTATATTCGTAGTCAGTTCTTGCAATTCTTGAGCAATCGGGAATTCGTGGCAAAAGTTTTGAGCTGTTCAAAATTTTGGCCACGAACTCCCGATTAAAAAAATTCGTAGTTAATTCGTAACAGAATCTTAATGCATTCTTAGGCATCGTAACTGAATCGAAATCGATTCTGAGGCGTTCGTAGTGTTCTCAACTCATTCGGGGATTCGTGAATTTGTACCTTTGATGCATTTGCGCACAGTGAAGACTCTGGACGCATGCATTTATCTACCCAGCGGGCAAATGACGTCGTACTGACATCGATGAGATGTTACTACGTCGCACTGACCTTATTACGACGTCGTTACGACATCATGTGCCTCGTGCGTAGATATTTCATTTTGTGGCCATAGATTTCTGATGGTTCATACTTAATATGTACGTACAGCAAAGGATCTGATCAGGCTTGGGGCCTTTTCATACCTATTTTGGGAGAAATTCCCATGAATTTTCAAGAATAGTCACGACTTCATTTTTTTTCGTACCGGATTCGTACGTGCATTCGGCGTATTCTTAACTGATTCGTAACTAATTCTAAACGTGCGTTTAGTATTTCCAAAGAGATTCCTGTAAATCGTAGTGAATTCTGGACAATATTCGTGCGAGTCCAGCCGAATCCAGTCGAATCCCACGAATATTCGTAACCCCATCGTACTTGTATCGTAACTGAATCGTAGAGCATCACGAACTGGACCAGAAAATTTACAATCGCCACGAATTCTAATATTTATCAATTCGTGGCGATTCGTGGGATTCGTGGTCTGTGTGGAATAGGGGCATTACACCAGCGGGCACGCATATGCATACATTTACAAAAACATCCTATACAACATTCACATACATGTATTATTGATCTGCCACACTACTAAGTAAATGTTTCCACTAAAACTGAATTGCAAAAGAGTCACTAGCTTATGGGAGACAAAACCATTATGGCAAAATAAACACTCTAAAAGGCAAAAGTCCTAATATAAAAACCCTTATTTTTATCATCATTCCTAGTTTTTCTATATTGTTTCCAGTCTTAAAATTGCCATTGAAATTGGGAAATTGCTTTAGCTTCTGGGGGGCGTTGCCCCCCAGACCCCCCTTTGATAACTTCTTAGCGCATAACTTTCAGCCATTTTATTAATTGCCATTAACTGCATAATGTGACTCTATCAGTAAGTATTTATCAAACTTTCTAAAGTACGAATAAAGCATGTTTGGGCATATATTGGGATAGAAAAAAACAAACTTAAATTCCTAATGTTAGCCCTACAACTTTGCCAAAATAGCCCAAAATTTTGGCCAAAATATCCCTATTTTAAGGCCTAATTTTTGGCCAAACTCATACAGGGATGTTTGTATCTGTACCTTAGATGAAAAGAGTAACATGCTCCAGGCACTGGTTTGCAAAAGCAAGCTAAGCCATGCCCTTGGCCTGGTTAAAGACAGCACCATGTTCTTTTTGTGAGAAAAAAAGGTGAAAAAAATACCGATGTGGGTAAAATAAAAGGATATTAAGGTCAAGTAAACAAGGATCTGATACTTCAGCTATAAAATTAAAAAAAAAAAAAAATAACCTGTTTGAGTTAGTTTGTAAAAAAAATAAATTGGCTCCCACTAGGTGAAAAAAAAAGAAATTGTTTCCAGAGGCCAGTGAAATAAAATGTTGTGTCTCCATCAAGAATACCAGGCCCCCCCCCCCCCCCCAGAATATCAAATGGTTGGTCCCTTAGCAAAGATATTTCTTCAGGGCACAGTGAAATGGGAAGGGGGAAGGGGTGGACGGAGGAGGAGGTGGGAAGACAATATCAAGGAGTGGACAGGAATGGATTTTGCCAGCTCGGCTAGGGCAGCTGAAGACGGGGCAAGGTGGAAAGGGATTGTTTCGAAGTCATCTGTGGTGCACCAACGGCCTAGTAAAGTTATGGGATAGAATAGAATGAATAGAATAGTTATAAGTACAAACGGTGGTGGACACCAAGAATTGCGGTTTATTTTGAATAACATCTATAGGTTGGTGTAACTATATGCATGATATTAGGTCAAAGAAACCCATAAAAGGAGAGAGCATTGTCAACTTCCTTTACATCTTTAGAGTGAACCGTTGTGGGTGACATGGCCTCATTTTGGCAATCTACTGTGGACACGAATTGAGCATGCGCCGCAGGACTTTTTTCAAATTCAGGACTTAGCCTTCGGCGTTTTGGCTGATGCAACCACAAGTTTGATCTTTTACGACGTTTTTGACTGAAAAAAAAGAAAACAAACATCACAAATAAGGTCCGCTGCTCACAAGTATAGTCCGTTGCCTTGAGGACAACATCTGTCCGTTGGCATAAAATTACATTATTTCAGAGACGCAAATAGAATCCGGAACATTGAAAATAAGGGGTGGTGTCCTTTAAACATTGATATTAACGCAAAGATTTTATTTATGCACCCAACGACATGTGTAAATTATCAAGAACATGTTATCTTCGTAAATTAAGGACAAAATTCATTACCTACAAATAAAAACACTGAGTTTTTCCATGTGTTCATGGGCCATGTACGCTCCTGCACTATCACCCTGCAATTGATTTCACTGATGACAAGCACTGAACATCGCTAGCTGAATAATATCAACGGAAATATTACGAAAAATAAGGTATGTGTTCCGTGGATACCATGAAACCCAGTACTTACACGTTTTGTCCCTTTTTCTTCGACTGAATCGCCGAAGCGTCAATGACAAGTAACAAATAGAGTCCGTAGCACTCACAGATAGAGTCAAGTAACGCAGATTTTCACAGATAGCGTCCGATATGGTTATGCACCGTGTAATACACAGTTCCGATAATAGCTGCTAAGCGCCGCCTACTTAGTTACTGTTACTACGTCTCACAAGCTTTGCACAAAGATGGCGGTAAAACAAATGACAAATGCAAGTGTCTGCTAAATGTTGGCGATCTATGGCGAAGAATCAGCCTCCTCATGACCTACACATGGAAGTTAGCGCATCATGCATTTCCGATGCATTCTGTTCTTGCAAAGCAGGATAAGTTTATTGAAAGTGGTGTCAGTTTGTTTTCTTTAAACAGGTATACACCCCTCCATTAACTGTAAGGTAAAATCACGGACTTATGTACAATATTGACCACGTGCGATTTGTTTGTGAGACTATGTCACGTGCTAAGTTGTCGTTGCATTGGCCAGGTATACGCTATCACGTGATTTTAAATGACATTCTGGGTGTGTCTCGGAACTGTGTATAGTGTTTGAATGTCGTCCGTCCAGCATTCCATCCATCCGCCCGTCAATCATTCGGGGTTTTGGCGCAGTGCAAGGGCATACATGCGTCTGTCCGTCTGTCCATATGTTTATATATGTGCGTGTATTTCTGTAGGTCTATCCATGCATCTTTCCGATCGCCGATTTGCCTGTCAGTATATGTGTGTGTGTATGTCTGCCAGTCCAGCTGTCCATCCGTGCATATGCGCATCCATCTGATCGGCCATTTGTCTGTCAGCTCATCACTTTTTTATTCTTCCCGAGATCCATCCATTCATCTTTCTGTGTGCCGTTGCTCGTGTATTAAACAGTAGCTTAGGGCGGGAGCATTTCGAGTCAGGGTATGCTAAGTAATACATAGGGCAGGGGCTAGGACGCGGGGTTTTGTGGTGTGAATGGGTGGGTAAGTAGGGTAGGAGAATGGGCTGGGGTTGATTGGGATGGGTGGAGTATATGCTGGGAGTTTTGGGGATGATATAGGAATGGTAGAAAGAGTACGGTAAGTATAGGTATGGGTAGACTTTTGTCAGCCCAAGATGTTAGAAATTCACATTAAATCTCATTTGCCTCTCTGACCCCTTTATACCTCCCTAAACGAAGATGTTAGAGTATGAAGTCTGACAAATAATAAAATAAAAAAGAGAAGTAAAACATTTAGGGACCAACCATTTGATATTCCGAGGGGGGTGGGGGTGGGGGTATAATAAAATAAAAAGAAAAAAAGAGAAGTAAAACATTTAGGGACCGACCATTTGATATTCCGATGGGGGGGGGGGGGTGCTGGTATATTTTGCAGACTCTGTCTATGGATGTGCAAGAAAAAATAAATTGGTTCATGAGGGGATTTAAATAAATATTCTTGCCTCAAAAATAAGTGAAAAATTAAATAATCTGGCTCCTCCCAAACTTTCCAAAACAAAAACAAAATAGTCTGCAGTTAATTCCATTTGAATTACGTTTGTAAATGTGGCTGTCTTCTGAGGGGGGGGGGGTGGCTGCGACCCCCAGACCCCCATAATTATAGTAATGTTTTGATATTAACTACAATTGTTTTACAACAGCAGGCCCGCATGTGCATACATTTACAAAAAATGCTATACGAGCATTCACATACATGTATTATTGATCTGCCGCATTTCTAAGTAAATGTTTCCACTAAAACTGATTTAGAAAAGAGTCACTAGCTTATAGGAGACAACAAACCCATTGTGTCAAAATAAACACTCTAAAAGGCAAAATTCCTAAAAAAAAACTTATTCTTTATCATCATCCCTAGTTTTTACATGCCCGTTTTGAAAAAAAAACGGACGTATTATGTCATGGCAATATCCGTCCGTCTGTCTGTCCGTCCGTCCGTCCGTCCGTCCGTAAACATTCTTGTGCGCGCAATAACTCAGAAATCGTTTGAGATATCTTCGTGAAATATGGTAGGAATATGTATTAGGTTGGAACAGTTTGTATAGTCGCGTATAAGAATGGTTGCTCCCCCTTCCTTAGTTTCCAAGCCATGCCCCTTTGATCATTTTTCCCTACAAGTCTTGTGCGCGCCATAACTAGATAATCGAGAACCCCTGATGCTAGGAAGACATTGCCCAAGGTGTAGATGACCTGAAAAAAATTGTGAATTTTTGACCGAGTTATGTCCCTTTTTCAAATTAGTGCATTTAAGTCTATGAAACCTTGTTGACAAAATATCTCGAAAGCCCCTGATGTTAGGATCATGATTTTGTGGAGGAAGACATTGTCCAAGGTGTAGATGATTTACTTTTGAAACAGAAAAATGTTAATTTTTGATCGAGTAAGGCCCCTTTTTCGACTTAGTGCATTGAAGCCTATGGTACAAAACTACCCTTACATACAGTCAAGAACTATTAGAGAAAGGAACTTGAAATTCTATGTGTGGCATATTCATAAAAAATAAGCCGTGCTTGCGAACAAAATATCCGACTAAGATGTAAACGAACCGGTTAATACCCCTTTCTGCAAAGCAAACCCTTTTTAGAGGCAAGCATAAGGGGCATAGTGTTTCATAAACACATTTTCTAGTTCCTCCCGAAATCCGTCTATTTATCTTCCGGTCTGCCTGCATGCCCGTCGTTGCCTGTGTATTACACGGTAGATTAGCGTTGGGGGGAGGGGGAAGGGGATAGGAGTCATGGTATTCTAAATCATACATAGGGCAGGGGCGTGGATATGGAAATTTGTGGTATGAATGAGTGGGAAGGTAGGGTAGGAGAATGGGCTGGGGTTGTTTGGGATGGGTAGAGTGTATGCTTGGAGTTGTGGGGATAAAGTGGGTAGGGTAAACAGGGTAGGGTAAGGAAAGATATGGGTAGTGAGAGGGGTAAGAATGGCTGTGAGGAAGGAGTAGTGGTGGGGTAGTGGTGAGTGTGTAAACTTCGGAAGGATAGGTGAATGAGTTTGGCTGGCGTTGTGTATAGAACCGTTAGTGGCGGGAATAGGGATCTGGATGGGAGTGGTTTCGGGCGGGTAACCATCAATAGTAGGGGTTTGGTTGTGGTAGTTATAGACTGGGGGTGAGGTAAGTAGGGTAGGGTGAGTGAAGAGGTTTGGATGGCACGGTGTGGGAAAAGAACAAGTGTTGACATTGGGATTAGGGTGGAGCCGAGAGCATGTTCGTAAGATCGTGTAGTGTATGACAGGATATAGTATAAGAGGGTTTGGGTGGGACGGGCGTAAACGGGGTGGTGTGAGGAGGGGAAGAGTAGGTAAGGTAAGATATGTGAAGGGGTTTGGATTGCATGGCATGGGGAAGAACAAATGGTGGGGTGGATATCTGGGTAAGGCTTGGAGCATTTGGGTATGGTAATGTAGGGTAGGACGGGATATGGGAAGAGGACTGGGTGGGATTGGGATGGAAGAGGACTGGGTGGGATTTGGGATGGATGAGGGTTTGTTGTGGGATTGTAAGGGTCGGTGGAAGCATTGGGTTGAATATGTGTGGGCGTAGGCATAGGTGTTAGAATAATGAATAGTAGGATAGAGAAGGGTAGGGGTAGGGAAAGAGGTTGAGATATTGGTGCGTATAGAGGAGGTAGGCGTAAGGATGGGGCTTGGTTTGGGTATTGTTGGGTGTATGTAGGGTAGAGTAAAATGGAGTAAAGCAGAGCAGATCATGGGAGGGGAGGGAATGGTATGTGGTGGTGGTTAGATGGGGCTGAGGCTTGTGGAGTGCCTCTTTATACTTTCAGTAACTGTCTTACTTAAGGGGTTTCGAATTTAATAAGCATTTTTCATTTTTGACTTTGGGTATGAGGGTATGGTGAGAATGGTTTGGTGGAAAATGGTGAGTTAGGGTAGGGAAGGGTAGGCTAGGGAAGAGGTAGGGTGGGATCCTGGGAGAGGGTTCAGGGCAGATAAGATGTTAGAGGTAAAGTATTCTATTCCTGTTTGTCCTGCCAACCGGCACGTCCCACCCAACAGCACCCCACAACACAAGACTTGACAAGAGAACATGTCAAACTAACAAGACATACTATTTTTTGACAAGGCATAATGAAAATGTACAACACACAATAATAAGTGGACAAGACAACATGTCCAACTGACAAGACGTTATGTGATTTTAACAAGAGATAGTGAAAATGAAAAGCATATAATAACGACTGAAAAAGACAGCGTGTCGAACTGACGAGACACAATGAAAATGAACAGCTCATAAAAACGAGTGAAGATGACAGCATGTAAAACTGACAGGATATAATGGTTTTCAGACATGACATAAAGGCTTTCTAACAAGATAAAATGCAAAATGAACTGCATATAATAACGAGTGGAGAAGACAGCCTGTTAAGCTGACTAATAAAGACTTTAAGACAATACATAATGAAAATGAACAACATATAATAACGAGTGAAGAAGACAACATGTCAAATTGACAAGGTATAATGATTTTCAGACAAAACATAATGAAAATGAACAACATATAATGACTAGTAAAGAAGACAGCATGTTAAACCGAGATGATATTATGGCTTTCAGACAAGACAAATTGAAAATGAACAGCATATAATAACGAATGAGAAAGACAGCATGTCAAACTGACGAAACATAATGTAACTGAACAGCATATAATGCTTGTCCATATAACATAATGACATGTCCGAATATAAGACAGTTGTGGCGTTCCATAATTATCCATGTATATGTGAGATGTGCTGATAATGGATGGATAGATAATACATATGTACAGAAACAAACTTCTAAGGAAATTGCGGAAAAAAAAAAGAAAAAGAAAAAAATAATCATACATACAGTAGGCGCTAGCATTTGATTTCAAACAGTTCCGACGCCGACAACTGTGGTATAAGATTATCCATGTATATGTGAGATGTGCTGATAATGGATGGATAGATAATACATATGTACAGAAACAAACTTCTAAGGAAATTGCGAAAAAAAGAAAAAGAAAAAAAATAATCATACATACAGTAAGCGCTACGCATTTGATTTCAAACAGTTCCGACGCCGACAACTGTGGTGCGACCAATACACCAGGGATTTAAAATGAAGCCACTAATTGTATATGACAAATGCTGCATGCATGCAACTGCCCTTGTAGAGCGTAATCTTCCCTTTTTCGAAAAGACATTGCTTGCATATGCAAAAACAAGGGAGACACATCCTACTAATGACAGAAAGATAACTATTAGCGCATGCGCATTGAAGTATCTTATAAAAAATTATAAGATTACCTCCCTTCTCGTTTTACCATTGTATGACCAAATTAATGCCCTTTGCTTAAACCATATGCCAAGCAGAGAAGACTCAGATCAGCCATTCCTATGTCTTATTTCAAGGCGATTAATATCTTTAGGTTAAGTTTGTTGGTTGGTTGATTTGATGCTTAACGTCCGCGGTAAACAACTAAGGTCATGTCGGGACGGTCAGTTAACCTAACCACACTATTCCTGGGCAGGCTTAGACCTCGTAAGCGGTTAACCAGTACTAAGTGCACATACTTTCGCCAGTACTGACAACTGCCCTTCTTGAATCAGCGGAAGGAGAAACGAAAGTATGTGGCCAGACCGGGATTCGAACCCAGGACCTCTGACTTACGAGTCAGGTGCCCTACCGATTGCGCTACGCGGCCCGGTCTTTAGGTTAAGGTACAGCTCCAGGGAAAGCAACTTTGCCACTTTTGCATCCCTTCTTTTTGGTAATCGGAGCACCGCTCGGCCAATTCCGTGAATCAAATTCACGGAAAAGGCGGAGCGGCGTTCCGATTGCCTTATGGGGTCAAGTTTTTTAAGAAAAAAAAATATCAAAGCGACCCAGTTAAGCAAAAGTCGTTTTCCTTTGTAAAAGTGCCAAAACACATGTTAATCATGCGTGCACAGCACGTTGAAACAAAACATTCCGTAGATTTTACGGTAAATTAACTGGCAACCAGCTGCCAGTCCATTTCGTCATCATGTTGTACGGTCGCCCGTAAAATTGTAGGAATCTTTAAACAAAGTAGGATAGAATAGAACAGGTGTTATTTTGGCCATATAACCCTTTAACACTATGAAGGTATTTTCGAGTACGGCCAGTTAATAGAACACTACCATATCGTGATTTCAAACAAACGCCCGTAAAAATTACGGGAAATGGACTGGCAGCTGGTTGCCAGTTATTCTACCGTAAAATCTATGGATTTTTTTACAGTGTAGGCTGATGCAATATTATGTTTAATACAACGTTCTATCAAGTCAATGTCAAAATCATTTTATTCACTTACGTCAGTATGTATGGCTTCAGAAGAATTGCTACATTTACAATGACAGTTAGCTTTTATATGGTGAATGTAGCAAGTAGTGACGACCATGGTCAGACTGATCCGTATGCGCATCAACAATTATGGATCCAGCTTCAGGGACAACAGGGGGTGATCGGGTCGGGCGATGGTGTTGTGTAACTTTAAGTGCCGGGGCGTCCTACTAATTTGGATAATGGTAGGGCGAGAGCCTACTGTGCTTGCAGTAGGTGCAGCTGGGCGTTGTTTGGATAGCTCTCTCTCTCTCTCTCTCTCTCTCTCTCTCTCTCTCTCTCTCTCTCTCTGGGAGACGGCTCGACATAGACTAAAATACTGTCTCAAAGTGCCGTTAAACCCCAAAACAACCAACCAACCATGGACAGAGAAATCTTATAAAATACAGATCCTCCTTATAGAAAGGGAGACAAAAATTTCAATGCCAGAGTGATCTCTTAATAATTGAGAGTTTACTTTTTGACTCGTTTATCGGATGATGAAACTAGAAGGAGGAGCTTAAATTCCATTAAACGTGAAGTGCATCATGAAAATTTTTAATGACAACCACTAGCTCCATCACCACCTGAACGTCGAAAAGTAAAATATCCGTTCTTTTATTTAGGAGATAACTGTCTTGAAAATTGTCATTGAGGGAGGTAAATCGTCGGTTTTATGGTCGGAAATTTTGTTTTACGGCGACGCGCCAGCGTAGCCGTAAAACACAATTTGCGACCATAAAACCGACGATTTACCTCCCCAAATGACAATTTTCAATACAGTTATCCCTATTCTAATGCACTTTTCTACTTTTTCACCTTTAATAATGTACAAGTTTGCACCCATTCAAGCGCTGTCAGCAACGTAAAATCAAACGTCGGCCGATTAGAAGCGACGTTATTTGATGCCGTCGGTTTTGCGACAGTAAATCGCAGAATATACTGTCGCAAATTTTTGACGTTATCCAATCAGACGTCGCGTTATACTCGTACGTGCGCTAGAATAACGCTTTATTGTAAGGTATAGGGCATATGCATCATATTGCAACTGGTAAATCGTAAAATATGCAAAATTATTCGTACAGATGAGGAAAGTCGCCGGCAAGTTACTGTGAAATATTTTATAGAAACGTTTTCGTATCATAAACAAGGGTGTAAATCTTTAAAGTTTTTAGCATATTTTGATATATTCTATCAATGCGTTGTGTATTCGCAAGATATGCAGTACTGTCCAAATTTTTGACGTTATCCAATGAGACGTCGCGTTATTTGTAAGTGCATTCGAACTCTTATTAACATTTACATTTTTGCATAAAAAAGAAGAAAAATAAAATAGCGCAAAAGGCTCCTCACATTTTCTTCAGTAAAAAGTATTAGCTCACTTGACGTCAGGTCCAGATTTCTTTTTTTTTTTGTTAATCATATAACACAAAGGCACAGGCTGATGTAAGTCCTTGCCGGGCCGCGTAGCGCAATCGGTAGGGCACCTGACTCATAAGGCAGAGGTCCTGGGTTCGAAACCCAGTCTGGCCATATACTTTCGTTTCTCCCGAAATTCCGCTGATTCAAGAAGGGCAGTTGTCAGTTACTGGCGAAAGTATGTGCACTGACTGGTTAACCGCTTAGGAGGTCTATGCCTGCCCAGGAATAGTGTGGTTAAGTTAACTGACCGTCCCGACATGACCATAGCCGTTTACAGTGGACGTTAAGCATCAAATCAATCAATCAATGATGTAAGTCCTCCGTATTTGCTCATATGGTAAGCAAAGGGAATTAATTTGGTCATACAATGGTAAAATGAGAAGGGGGGTAATCTTATATTTTTTGAAACGATTCTTCAATGCGCATGCGTCAATAGTCATCTTGTAGCATTTGTCTCCATTGCTTTGGCGCACACATTTACAAGTTATAGCTTTTCGAGAAGGTTATTAACAGTCTACAAGGAAGGAAACAGTCAATCCAGCCCCGGATCCAGGGGGTGGGCTTAGGAGCTTCAGTCCCACCATCTGTGTTATGTATAACATGTAGGCCTCCAGATAATAAGGGCATGATTTATCCATGTGGTTAGATTAAGATATAGGTTCTGCTTGTGTGAATACCTATGGTCGGGTTGCAGGCCTAGCTGGAAGGACGATAATGATAGGCTGTGTGCAGTGGAACCCCGTTTACGGTAGGAAAGATTCTCGTCTCAAGCGGGGCTCGAACCCGGGTCCGCTGGATCAGTAGGACAGCGCGTAGCCCACTGAGCTATCGGGGCTCCTTTAAATATGTGCTGCTCATATAACATTGCCGAAAACAAAAAGGCTTGAGGGAAAAAACGATGTCAAGTTATCCTAAGTTTATCGTCACCTTAACCGATTACTATAACTATGCTGTTCATTGCCCTAGGAACTGGAACACTTTAGGGTACCTTTAGGTATATAACTATTCTTCGATGTATTGCACCATTTTTACAAAGGTGGACACTTTTTGTGACTTCTTGTTTGCTTATGTAAAAGGCGAACCCTTCTAAAATGGTGTCTGGGGCGGAATGAAAATCGGTAAAGACCTAGTAGTCAGAATGCAGTCTGACCTAGATCTATATTGTGTTCTTGGTCAATGACAGCAAATTCTTTTCAAATAGAGTTTCCCCTTATGAAAAGGGGGGGGGGATATTTCAATGCCAGAGTGATCAAGGCCCCGTACGGTAATATTCTACCTGCGTGTATTTAACTGCTTTGAACTGAGATGCCGACTCTCTTCTTCGAAATGGCTTGAAAGGACAAGGACAGATGAGCGGCAACACGAGAAAACCAACAAAACGGTTTACGCTCAGTGCAGACTCAGATCAGCCTGGGCATCTGCCAGTCTAATCAGACTCTTTGCTGAGCGCTTAACGGTTGCTAAAGGGCTAAGCTTCCTCCATGCGGACAGCGAAGAATCTTGTCCGACTGGGCGAATGCCCAGGCTGATCTTAGTCTGCGCTGGTCGCATAACCACATTGTTGGTTTTCTCATGTCGCGGCTCATATATGGTGCCAGGAGTTGCATAATATGATTTTGTTCCCTTCAGCCTGCTGGGGAACATCGTTATGAGAATTGACGGAAAAGTGATAAACCTCGAAGAAAAAGATTTATCTGTGCAAGTTTCTATCAGTGATTTTGCACAAGGTCCCGCACGGTAATACCATCGACTAAGTGCTTCCAGTGTTGGGTTTATAACTAATCATTTTCAAAAAAAATATCGCATACAGGAATGCAGAAAAAATATCAGCTTAAAGACAGGACTTCTCTTGGGCGGGGGTGGGGGGGTTCTGGTCCCGGCACAAATCAATATTACCTGTACAGGTAAAGGTTTGAAAAGTTAGTCAATTAATCAGTGGACCAGAATTAAGAGTTATGATGATTTTATTGGCAGAGTGAAGGTGTTGACACTAGGCGATCAAGAGACAGAATGACACTTTGTTCAGTTCAGCTCAGTTCAATTCTCCTAACGACGATCCCCAAGTGGCTCAGCGGTACGTAACCATAGTTGCACGCACTTGGCGCCGAGTGTCCGTCCAAAATGACAATTTGGAAGTTAATCCGCCTTATATAGTACCATTCCCGTCTTTTAGTCTTATAATTGCTAAAACATGTGAAATTCTCTCATACCGTAGTTCCCCAGGAGGCTCAAGAGTACAAGTCCCTAACATGTACCTCCTACGGCCGAGTCTGTTCGTATCTCCTGCAGTTAGAAGAAGAGAGTTGTAATAATTGAGCCGCGACACGAGAAAACTAACTTAGTGGTTGTGCGTCCAGCGCAGACTCAAATCAGCCTTGACATCCGCCCAGTCTGATCAGACCCTTTGCTATATGCGCTTAAAGGGTAGCTAAGGGTCTAATTAAGCTACCTCCATGCGGACAGCGAAGACTGTGATCAGACTGGGCGGATGCATAGGCTGATCTGAGTCTGCTATGGGCGCATAAACACTGTGTTGGTTTTCTCCTGTCGCGGGTCAATATGTTTTGGTTGCTTTACTAGTTCACATACTGGCTCTGAAACTTATTTAATATTTATGCATAATTCATTGACGTCGATACATGACGTTGACCAGTACTGTAGGCGTTATTTCATGGGAATATTCTTAGAAATAATAATAAAGAAAGAACTAAAATACAGATTTGCTGTGTTATTTGTCTGGTCGTGCTTGTTTACGCTGACCACAGTCTCTGGGCTCGACCAATAGCAGGCACATTACACTGATTCTCAAGAAAGTGTAACTTTTGGGTGGTTAAAAAATCGAAAAAGTAAGCAAGTCATATAGAGATATTTCAGTGTCATTTCACAACTTTGGTATCTCACGAAGCTTAATCTAAAGTATTGCACAGTAAATATCAGGTGAATTCAGATAACGAGAGACAACGTGAAGGCACTAAACTTTCTCTCGAGTATTCTACGAGTCGTGTATACCTATAAACTTGAAGCAATTACTGGAAGTATAAGGGTATAATCCACCGAAGAGGCAAGTGATTTTGTTTAGGACGAAGTTGAGCTCTAGAAATCTTCACTCTGTTATTTCTGAAAAAGCAAAATGCTCTTCCTCTACCAAAAAGAAGCAATACGACCTCATTGTACTTAACTAACATAAAAGAAAATTATTCCTGCAAAACACATAAAGTTAAAGATTTGAAATCCTCAAGGAAAACTCCTGTTTTAAACTTTAAAACTGCAACCTGTCTGTATAAAACGCATATGCTTTATAGAGCATCTAGAATGGTTACACTGCTATTCATGTCTTCTGTACTGTCCCGTAAAATACACGATCTTAAAATGTGACTGTGAACTGTTTGTGTTCAGATACAAATATTAACATAAATGGCTAAATGCGATATTGTTACATGAACAAGTTCTAGGTTTGACCACAGAGAAGTGTTTGCGTTACAATTTGCCAGCCTGTTTGCTTTTTTATGTCAGCAGTACTGCTTTGCATTTCAAGTTCTTTTTCTCAGTTCTTAAATAGAAAAACTTGAAATCTCAATAGTTGTCATATGAGACTTTCCGACAAGAATATTTCAAGATACATGCATCTAAAGGTCAAGCATCTTTGACTTATATATACTATGTTGTTATATGACAAAATATTACCATAAAATCATCTTATTAATGCAGTGAAACTTGTTTTAAGTTTGTATTTTACGGGACATTAATGTTGTATTTGATCGCACAATTTCTCCAGTCTTCCCACCGAGAAAATATCCAATTTGTGAGGAAAATAACACTTATATAACACTAATAGATAACTAAACCGCAGAAGAAAATCATTTCTAGCGCCATATAAATTGCGAATTAGGCAATTTATTTTTGCAGAATTGAAATTTAACCAAATTTTCCAAGAAAACAAATTAAAATTACAGACAAAGAGAACAGATTACTCAGTTTAGGGCAGAGAATAAAGACACATATATTATAATTAATTTAAAACATAATTTCTAATCCTCAGGTTTGTCGGAACGATTTTTCTTTAAAGAACTGCTATTAAATGTAACTGTATTTTACGGGACACATTTCTGTATTATACGGGACTGCTCGAACGTCGACTTATTGCCTAAAAATAGACCATAGTGCGTCAGTGTTTCATTTTAATTGCCCAATACAATCAGTGGAAAATATTTAGCGCATTTATGGACATATTAAATTCAGTTTAAGAAGTAGGTTAATACTACATAAATATTTTGTTGAATCAAGAAATCATAATATGAAAAATTCAAAAACTGAAAATTTCTCCCATGTTTTCAATCTTTTTCAGCTTCCGATAGGCTATTCATGTGTACATCTTTAAATGAATAAGACAATGTGCCCTTTTTAAGAGTGTATAAGCTTCTTGCTGGGTCCATTCCTGTACTACTCAGAATTACTGTCCCGTATAATACGTCCCGTAAAATAATTTTATGAAAGGTGAAACTTATTTTCTACGAAGCATATTCGTTAAGGGTTACGATAGTTGTCCAAAGACCAGTAGGGGTTGTCTCCTTTCTACGACAGGCAATAGGTGTCTTTCTTGTTTATATACTGGGTGACTTTGGCTTGACTCGTAAAATACACTTGAAAAATTACGTTTTTTCAGAATACTAAGGACGCGTCAAAACAAAATTTGAATTTAATAGATAGTAAAAAAATTATTATGGCCTGTCAGAGTGACTTATTATGACCTCCTTGATGAAAAAACAAACCTTGTTAGCCTCATCCGAAACTTTGGAATGCATTGTTAATGCTTGGGCTCGTAGAATACACAGAACTCAGTGACAAGAAACGGTCATGAGTTAAACAAAGCATTGTGTTCCAACGTATACCCATTAATCACTAGTCGAAAGGACTCGATAAAACCAAACTTTCCAAGTCAAGACTATTTGCTTCACGCCGAAAGTCTTCAAAAGAATTTAAGGTAAATATTGACATCTTTAATTATGACATGCAAAAAATAGGGGGGTCCTTCAGTATCAGGTATGATAATGTGAGTGTTTCCGTGTATTTGAATCAATATTATAACTTAAATATTTTAGGTAGTAGCAGAAATTTCAGAGCATGCACTTATTTGATTTAATCAACAACTCAAAATAAAATTATACATGCGTTTAAAGCCATGACACCATTCGTTACACTTTCTTGAGAATCAGTGTTTAGTGTGTGGTGTGTTTTGCGTGCACATGTAGGGTCGAGTCGGCTAACTTCGGAAAGCGGGTAAATTCGGACATACCATTGCAAACAGTGAAAATCATAATGAGCCGTCTCATCAGGATTTTCACTGTTTGCCCAGTTAATTTGTTTTTAATTCCAAACAACTGACATACTAGTATAAAGGAAACAATGTCACTGTCCGAATTAACCTGCTGTCCAAATTTACCTGACTTGATCCTATAATGTTGACCGTTTGATAAAGCGGACCGCCGATGTTTAGTGACACTGTAATGCTGCCATCCTGGAGCCTCTTTTTCAGCCCAGGGCACACTGGGTTCGAATTTTCCGGTCTATTGGAAAGGTGGACGGACATTCAATCCACAAAGCCAGATGCTTATACTCAATCTGATATGAATCCTTTGGAATCAGAATTTCCGACCAATGCTTACTAATAAATAAGGCCGCCATGGGTGAAATTTGAGTTTAGACTATTTTTTTTAACGAACATATACTTTATTACACTCAAGTCTGTACAGACATATGAGGTTATGAATATGAACATGGTACATGTCAAACCTTAAGGGGCCACCCAAGGGAAGGACAAAAATTGACTGCTTAAGACAAGTGACCCCTTAATACAGGTTCATTTACACTGTATTTTGGTTCAAGGGACCCAGTAAATGTGGCTGCTTAAGACAGGTGATCCCTTAATAGAGGTGACCACATAAGCAGGTTTGACTGTAGCTATGAATACGATAACACATATAAAATTGCTGACAAGAAAGGATACAGTAGGTAGTTTTGGTTTTATGGTATTACATATTTGTTGAGCAAGCCACGTTCGAGAGTGAGTGGGGTGAGGTAATGGACACAAAAATAGTACATGTCGTGTAAGAAGGATGACGAGATGAGGCGGGTGGGGATGCAGATACTCGTAAAACAGGAAGAAAGGGCAATATACGATTATCCATGTATATGTGAGATAATACATATGTACAGAAACAAACTTCTAAGGAAATTGCGAAAAAAAGAAAAAGAAAAAATAATAATCATACATACTGTGATCCACTTATAAATAGATATGAAAATACGATGATGGTAATTATGAGTTATTAAAAGAATATATTAATACGTCCAATTGGAACAGTTTAAAACATGAAAACATTAATATTTATGCTGAAAATGTTACTGATAAGATTTTAGAACTTTGTAATAAAACTATCCCTAGTAAAGTGATTACTGTCAGACCAGCTGGTCCTCCATGGTTTAATAATTCTATTCGAAAAATGATTAGGAAAATAAAACGTGCTCATAGGAAGGCTAAATTATTAAATACTAATGAGAGTTGGAGAAAATTTAAAACATTATGCAATCAAACAGTAAACATAATAAAAAAAGGCCAAAAATGATCTGAATATTAAAATTGCAGAAAAGTTAAAATCCGGAAATATTACTAGTAAAGACTGGTGGAGGACTTTCAAACTTCTCTTAGGTAAAGACAGACGTGAAGCTACTCTTCCCTTAAATTTTAATGGAAAATCTGTTACTGATCATGTAGAAAAGCAAATATATTCAATAAATATTTTCAGTCAAAGTCATTCCTAGACGATCTTGATAAATATGTCCCAATTTTACCTGAACCTACTAATAGATTACCTTCCATTAGACTTACCTGTGAAAAAGTATGTTCAGTTTTAAAAACATTACTAACTGGAAAGGCATGTGGCCCTGATCAAATTAATAATAGGGTACTGAAAGAAGTGGCAGACGCCCTATCTCCCCCATTAACTGACCTATTTAATTTCTCCCTTTATAATTCTGCAGTTCCAGATATATGTAAAAGAGCAAATGTTAGCCCAATTCACAAAAAAAGATGACAAAACTAACGTTGAAAATTACAGACCTATATCTCTTTTAAGCTCAATTGGTAAAACACTTGAAAAACTAATCCACAAACGTGCATGATTTTCTACTGGATCATCAAATAGTTACACCGTTTCAGTCAGGCTTCACAAGTGGTGATTTCACAGTTAATCAACTTGTTGATTTGTATAATACCTTTTGCCAGGCCCTGGACGAGGGAAAGGAAGTACGTGTTGTTTTTTGTGATGTAAGTAAAGACTTTGACAGGGTCTGGCATAGAGGTCTTATAGCAAAACTTAAGCATTATGGTATATCGGATAGCTTACTTGGTTGGTTCGAAAGTTACCTGAACCATAGATTTCAAAGAGTTGTTTTGCCCGGAGGAACTTCAGAGTGGCTTTATATTAATGCTGGCGTACCCCAAGGATCTATACTAGGTCCTTTGTTATTTATTCTGTATATAAATGACATGGTTCATGAAATAAATTCTAATATCCGTTTGTTCGCCGACGATACTAGTCTGTACTTAATAGTAGATTTTCCTGACTCTGCAGCCCAGATACTTAACACTGACTTGGAAAGAATTAGCAACTGGGCATCAACATGGTTAGTTACTTACAACCCTGATAAAACGGAGGCTATGCTCATGTCACGGAAAATAAACAAGCTAGTACACCCAACGCTTTTTCTAAACGAGGTACCAATACAAGAAGTAATATCGCATAAACATCTTGGCTTATTCTTTTCTCAACGCTGTGATTGACATATGCATATTGAATAGGTTACAGAAAAAGCATGGTCTTGCATAAATCTCTTAAGAAGCTAAACATTTATTCTTGATAGAAAATCATTACAAAAAAATGTACTTTACTTTAATACGTTCTATTCTGGAGTATGCAGATGTAGTCTGGGACAATTGTACGCAGCAACAAAGCAATGATATTGAAAAAATCCAACTAGAGGCTGGTAGAATTGTTTCCGGTACTACTAAATTAGTGGAATTAGACAAACTTTACAAAGAACTGGGGTGGTTTAAGTTATCTGAAAGAAGAGACCTTCATAAACTGTTTTATTCTTTAAAATGAAAAATGGCTTAGCACCACTCTATCTCACAGACCTTATACCCCATCGTGTGGGAGATACTTCTGCGTACAGTCTTCGCAACTCTGAAAACTACCTCAGTGTACAGGCACACACACGCACATATGCTGATTCATTTCTTCCTTCGACAGTCCAGGCCTGGAACAATCTCCCAGCCTCAATTAAATCAGCTAATACATTGACTGCTTTCAAACAACGGTTGACACATGCAACTCCAACTATACCTGAGTACTATTATAGTGGCGTAAGGCTTGATCAGATCCTTCATACGCGTCTTAGAACCGAGTGCAGCTCACTAAATCAGCATCTATTCAAACGTAATCTCTTATAAGTCCAAACTGTGTATGTGGTGAAGTTGAGAGTAATGAACATTTTCTTTTAGCATGCCCCAGGTATAACCTAATACGTGAAGATTTGCTCAATACTATTCGTAATCAAACTACTCTAACTATTAATGTATCAACAGATCTGTTACTTTTTGGAAACCGAGAACTTTCGGTCCTAAGCAACACAAGAATTTTCAAGGCCGTACAGGAATATATAAAGAAATCTAAACAATTTGCACCATAACTTTTGAATTCTGGAATTAGGTAGTTTATGTGTCCTAAATCGATATTTCAACATCAGATTGATATGATAATATTTTGTTTACCTTTGGATTTGGCATGTCTTGCTATTCCTTTTCTCTTTTTTTCTACATTTTTTTTCTTCTCCTTATTCTTTATCTCCTTTTCAAACAATAACAGTTTTTTTATTTTGCACCCGAAAACACAACCTCATATTATTACATACTTATTGTTATTACTCTTAAGTCGGTTATCTAGAAAACACATATTAGTCATGCATCTTGAACTTCTACATGTCTATATATTTGCCCTCCGTGTCCACCCCCCCCCCCCCCCCCCCCCTATTTTCTTTTATTTTATTCACCTTACTTATTGTTGTGATTTCTAATTACAGTCAGTTCTCAATATCTCGAAGTCGAAAAGGCCATCTCAAACTTCTGATATCTCGGGGTGAGGTTTCTGGGAACAGAAAAATTGCTCTGAGCTGCCAGTGGTCGGGGACGACAGGAGTTGGAATGTAAAGATAAACCGACTTGGGAAGGTTCTTTGAGGTGTCAATGTTTGAGAAAAAGAGAGCTGATTTATTTATTTTTTCTCCTTTCTGTTTTCTTTCTGTTTGTACAAATGAGTTTCTGATTCGCCAGTTTAGTGATTTGTATTCCTTTTTTTCTTTTTATTCCACTTTCATTATTTGAACTATATTGTATACTTAACCTTATGTTTTGCTATTATCATTCACCACCCTATCCATTCGAATCTTGGCAGGTCCAGCTTTGTGATCATGAGGGCTGCTGGCATGTGTCATTTTGCGGTTGGTGATGAGAGTTTGTTTGCACTCGAATGTGTGGGGTGTTCACTTTGCTCATTATTTGTTCAGGAGATGATTGATATAAGCGTTTTGCTTGTTTTCAAATCCTGTCACTGCAACTGTATTAAATGCTGTTTCTAACATGTTACCTTTGATGAATAAATATTGTTTAAACCAAACAGATATGAATAAGCGCTACGCATTTGATTTCAAACAGTTCCGATGCCGACAACTGTGGTGCGACCAATACACCAGGGATTTAAGATGAAACCACTAATTGTATATGACAAATGCTACATGCATGCAACTGCCCTTGTAGAGCGTAATCTTCCCTTTTTCGAAAAGACATTGCTTGCAACAAGGGAGACACATCCTTATAACGAAAGAAAGATAAGTAATAGCGCAATTATAGGTTGCACTCCACAGTTTTTTCGATAGCTCAATGACTCCACAGGGGGTCAGCCAAACAAAGTGACATTCTAGCCTGATTGAATGCATAAATCATTCTTTCTTTTCTTTGAATGAGCTGTACATATGCCTAAATACACTTTATAGCCATCTATAACCCCTATAAGGTCCTTATATGAATATTGTTGCAGGGAAATGACACCCCACCCACTTTTTGGGGCCAGAAAATTTCTTCCACACTGTAAAAAAATTCTGTAGATTTTACGGTAGAATAACTGGAAACCAGCTGCCAGTCCTTTTCCCGTTATTTTTACGGGCTTTTGCCTGTAAGACATTGTTGGAAATCACGAAATGGAAGTTTTATCTTAACTTGGCGCACTCGAAAATAACTTTGTATTGTTGAAGGGCTATCTAACCAAAACGACATCTGATCTTTTCTGTCCCACTCTGCTTGATGATTCCTGCAATTTTTACGGGCGCCCGTAAAAATAACAGTAAAAGGACTGGCAGCTGGTTGCCAGTTATTTTACCGTAAAATCTACCGTTTATTTTTGCAGTGCAAAATGGCATTAATACCCATGCTCTACTCAAGAGCAGGACCATTGTTGACACCTAAAGCTTACAGATTTACCTAGAAGGCTTACAGATAATCACTGTCAACTGCAACTGAATACCTGCCAGCCGTTTAGATTTTCTGCTATTCTTCATTGAAAATGTGCAGTATCATTTTCTCAATTGTATTTCGTGTTTTATCAGTGCAGCCATAGTTTCGCTTCCATGCCGCACAGCGATTGGATGGTTTTCAAGATTGGAAATAAATTCAATTTTTACTTTCCTGACACATGCTCACTCAAAGGGAGGAAAAGGTTCCTTCATATAAGGAGCCAAAAAGAATTAATAGCCCAAGATACAAGCCTACCCCCAAATATTAGCATTTTTGTCCCCGGCCAAAAGTGCGAAACTGTGAATGGCAACCATAAGATCCCTTCTCGTTTTCCCATTGTATGACCAAATTAATTCCCTTTGCTTAAACCATATGCCTAACAGAGAAGACTCAGATCAGCTATTCCTATGTCTTATTTCAAGGCGATTAATATCTTTAGGTTAAGGTACAGCTCCAGGGAAAGCAACTTTGCCAGTTTTTTGGTAATCGGAGCACCGCTCGGCCAATTCCGTGAATCAAATTCACGGAAAATGCGGAGCGGTGTTCCGATTGCCTTATGGGGTCAATTTTTTTAAGAAAAAAAAAAGATCAAAGCGACCCAGTTAAGCAAAAGTCGTTTTCTTTTGTAAAACTGCAAAAACACATGTTAATCATGCGTGCACAGCACGTTGAAACATTGTCACCGTATCAGCACTGATGCAACAACGTTCTATTAAGGCAATAGCAAGTAGTGAAGACCATGGTCAGACTGATCTGTATGAGCATCAACAATTATGGATCCAGCTTCAGGGACAACAGGGGGTGGTCGGGTCGGGCGATGGTGTTGTGAAACTTTCAGTGCCGGGGCGTCCTACTAATTTGGATAATGGTAGGGCGAGGGCCTTCTGTGCTTGCAGTAGGTGCAGCTGGGCGTTGTTTGCATAGCTCTCTCTCTCTCTCTCACTGTCTCTTTCTCTCTCTCTCTGTCTCTTTCTCTCTCACTCTCTGGGAGACGGCTCGACATAGACTAAAATACTGTCTCAAAGAGCCGTTAAACCCAAAAACAACCAACCAACCATGGACAGAGAAATCTTATAAAGTACAGATCCTCCTTATAAAAAGGGAGACAAAAATGTCAATGCCAGAGTGATCTCTAACTAATTGAGAGTTTACTTTTTGACTCGTTCATCGGATGATGAAACTAGAAGGAGGAGCTTAATTTCCATAAAACGTGAAGTGCATCATGAAAATTTTTAATGACAACCACTAGCTCCATCACCAACTGAACGTCGAAAAGTAAAATATCCGTTGTTTTATTTAGGGGATAACTGTCTTGAAAATTGTCATTTAGGGAGGTAAATCGTCAGCTATATCCCCATTCTAATGCACTTTACTACTTTTTCACCTTTTATAATGTACTAGTTTGCACCCATTCAAGCACTGTCAGCAACGTAAAATCAAACGTCAACCAATGAGAAGCGACGTTATTTGATGCCGTCGGTTATGCGACAGTAAATCGCAGAATATACAGTCGCAAATTTTTGACGTTATCCAATCTTACGTTAAATTCGTAAGTGCGCTAGAATAACGATTTATTGTAAGCTATGGGGCATATGCATCATATTGCAACTGGTAAATCGTAAAATACGCAAAATTATTCGTACAGATGAGGAAAGTCGCAGGCAAGTTACAAGAAAATATTTTATGGAAACGTTTTCGTAATCATAAACATGGGCGTAAATCTTTATAGTTTTTAGCATATTTTGATATATTCTATCAATGCGTTGTGTATTCGCAAGATATGCAGTACTGTCCAAATTTTTGACGTTATCCAATCAGACGTCGTGTTATTTGTAAGTGCATTAGAACCATTATTAACATTTACATTTTTGCATAAAAAAGAAGAAAAATAAAATAGCGCAAAAGGCTGCTCACATTTTCTTCAGTAAAAACTATTAGCGCACTTGACGTCAGGTCCAGATTTCCTTTTGTTTTAACTAACCATATAACACAAAGGCACAGGCTGATCTAAGTGCCGGGCCGCGAAGCGCAATCGGTAGGGCACCTGACTCATACAGTAGGTGGACAAAAGTATTCGTCACATAGTGACGTCGCCGTTTAAATTAATGCATTTCCATATTTTTTAAAAAGACTACTGTCGCAAAGTTTTTAAAGGCAATGTGATAAAACTTGCAGGGATAAAAAGTGAATTGAAAACAGCAATATAAAATGAAACATCATGATGATTCCAAGTTTGGTATAGGAGTTTAAAGTGATTGAAATGAACGTAATTTTTTTAAAACCTTGATCCCCATTGACGTTAATGTTAACGTCATCGAAAAATGGAAGTTTTTGTTTTCTTTTTTGTAGAACCTGTTGGTACAAGGAAATAACAAAATAATCGATTTTCTTGTACTGCTTGTTTATTGCGAAAATCAATTTGCATTAACCTTGTGAAAACAGTTTGGTGATAACTATCGTAGTTTTGCGGTAATAATTTTTACAAAATTTGTGTAAATACACTGATTTAAACGGCAACGTCACTTAGTGACGAATACTTTTGTCCACTTACTGTAAGTCAGATGTCCTGGATACGAAACCCGGTCTGGCCACATTTTTTCGTTTCTCCCTCTGCTGATTCAAGAAGGGCAGTTGTCAGATACTGGCGAAAATATGTGCACTTTGTACTGGTTAACCGCCTAGTAGGTCTAAGCCTGCCCAGGAATAGTGTGGTTAGGTTAACTGACCGTCCCGACATGACCATAGCTGTTTACCGTGGACGTTAAGCATCAAATCAATCAGTCAATGATCTAAGTCCTCTGGTAAGCAAAGGGAATTAATTTGGTTTTACAATGGTAAAATGAGAAGGGGGGTAATCTTATATTTTTTGAAACGATTCTTCAATGCGCATGCGTTAATTAATTATCTTGTAGCATTTGTCTCCCTTGCTTTAACGCACACACATTTACAAGTTATAGCTTTTTGAGAAGGTTATTTACAGTCTACAAGGAAGGAAACAGTCAATCCAGCCCCGGATCCAGGGGGTGGGCTTTGGAGCTTCAGCCCCACCATCTGGGCATCTGTGTTATGTATAACATGTAGGCCTCAAGATATTAAGGACATGATTTATCCATGTGGTTAGATTAAGATATAGGTTCTGCTTGTCTGAATACCTATGGCCGGGTTGCAGGCCTAGCTGGGAGGGTAATAATGAAAGGCTGTGTGCAATGGAACCCCGTTTACGGTAGGAAAGATTCTCATCTCAAGCGGGGCTCGAGCCCGGGTCCACTAGATCAGTAGGACAGCACTTAGCCCACTGAGCTATATGATGCTGCTCATATAACATCGCGCCGAAAACAAGAATGCGTGAGGGAAAACATGTAGAAAAATTATCCTATGTTTATTGTCACCTTAACCGGTTACTGTAGCTATGCGGGTCATTGTCCTAAGTATTGGGACACTTTAGGGTTCCTTTACGTATATGATTATTCTTCGATGTATTTCCACCATTTTTACAAAGTTGGGCGGGGGGAGCAATTTGTGTGACTTCTTGTTTGCTTCTGTAAAAAGCTAAACCCTTCCAAAATGGTTACTCTCTTAAGAACTTATCTTGTTAAAAGACATATATATAAAAATAATAAAAGTACTTAATTTGGTATCATCATTCATTCATATATCATCTTTCTTCTTTTCATCTCTCGCCCTTCGGAGAAGCTTGCGGAAAAAAAGGGAGAAAGAAGGAGCAAATTCTTTCCTTAAAGAGTCGACCGCCAATTGGAAGGGATCTAAAATGAAAATAACGGAGTTGCTGCTCCTGAAGGGTGTCTCCCTTCACAATGAATTGTCCAAGTTGATTTTACAACCAAACAATTTGTGAGAAGTTTTTGGTGAAATAACAAACGGTTCAGACCTGATCAGAATGCAGTCTGACCTGGATCTATACCATTTGCTCGGTCACCTTGGTTTCCCACTAGGGGAGAGTTTGGTAACTTCGGACAGCGGGCAAAATCGGACAGTGACATTGTTTCCTTTGTATGTCAGTTGTTTGGAACGAAACAAAAATAACTGGCCAAACAGCGAAAATACTGATGAGACGGCTCATTTTGAGCCGTCTCATCTGGATTTTTACTGTTTTGCAATGGTATGTCCGAATTTACCCCCATGTCCGAACTTCTACCCTATTTAGAGCGATACGGTAATTTTTGCGGGGTCATTACCGGAATAGGATGTAAAATGTATTCAAGATCACACTTCATTCCCGCAGTATAGACTTTATACCGCATGTATAGCTTTAATTTCCGCAAATTATTAATACAATTGTGAAATATCATAATTTGTTTCCGTTCTAAAAGTTAACTCAAAGAAAAAAATGAAGGGGCTTTTATTCTTACAGACCTTAGGTAAGCTATATTTTGGTAACATCCATTCTATAATACCTGACAGTTCTAGGACAAATCTGGTTGAAACCTGCTCAGCACTTAAAGCCGCAGTATCTGGATCTACGCTGTTTGGCCTCTAGTCTTGATATATGCACGGTACTTGCCATTGTCCATCTTGTTTGAACTAGCGGGGTTTTAAGGTGGGTACCAGTGTCCCAAACCATTAACCCTGAGTATCCTTTTCCCTAACCGGTAAAACCAAAATAAAGTCGGTTAAAGCGTGACCCGTTTTGCATTTTATCGTACTGGTTTGCTTCCAACAGATCTAACTCTTTAAAACTTCATTTGAAATTAAGTAATTTGAAATTAAGAGCCGTGAGATGGCCGTTAAATGTCTCCACGTACTTACCTTACAGTGCAGAGCATATCTTTTTTCTGTTTTGGGGACAATTGAGTTCATTTAGAATAATACGATCTGGCTCTACCCTTCGCCATCAGTAAGCACAGAGCGCCTGCACTGTTTATTCAAGAATATGTGTACATGTACATGCAATATAAGTAAACTCCCAATTCGAAATTCCCCTTAACTCTTTCGGCGCCAAATTTTTCAGACGACAAATTTTCGTCAGCTCGAATCATCAGACGACAGATTTGTAATTGGAAATTTTAACAATCTAAAGACATTTTTCATAAAATCAGGCTTTTTAAGTTCATATTTGAATGGCAAACAGTGTAAATCCTGATCAGACGGCTCTTTTAAGAGCCGGCTGATCTGGACATACGCTGTTTGCAAAGTCGCATTTTTGCGACTTTGGCGCCGAAAGAGTTAAACTACTAATATCTCAAAGTAAGATTTCTGGACCCAAGAGGAAATGAAATGTAAAGCCATAAAAAGTAGAAAATGTGTCCAAACTAGATGATAAAAGAAGGCATTTTGAGATATCAGTGTTTGAGATAATGAGAGTCAGCTGTACACTGTAAAAAAAATCCGTTGATTTTACGGTAAAATAACTGGCAACCAGCTGCCAGTCCTTTTACCGTTAGTTTTACGGGCGTCCGTAAAAATTGCAGGAATCATCAGGCAGAGTGTGACAGAATAGAGCAGGTGTCGTTATGGTCAGATAGCCCTCCAACAATACAAAGCTATTTTCGAGTGCGGCAAGTTAACATAAAACTTCCATTTCGTGACTTCCAACAATGTCTTACGGGCAAACGCACGCAAAAATAACGGGGAAAGGACTGGCAGCTGGTTTCCAGTTATTTTACCGTAAAATCTACAGTACCTTTTTACAGTGTAGCTGCCATGATTGCTTTTTCGTTTCAGTGTGCCTACTGGACACAGCCTATTCCTATTACAAATGCAGCTATTGGGACCATTACGGTTTCTACCATGACCTCTATTGTTCATCGGGATGCTGTGGGTCTTACAATCACAAATATTGTTGCCTGTATGTATAAACCGTTTCAATTACATTGTTGTATTTTTTTTTAATTTCTACCAAAACAGAAATGTAAAAATGTCAATGAGCAGGAATCGGGTAGAGTCGGGAAAATTCGGATAGCGGGTAATTCGGACAGTGACCTTGTTGCCTATATATGTCAGTTGTTTGGAATTAAAACGAAATTAACTGGGCAAACAGTGAAAATCCTGATGAGACGGCTCATGATGAGCCGTCTCATATGGAGTTTCACTGTTTGCAATGGTATGTCCGAATTTACCCGCTGTCCGAAGTTACGCGACTTTACCCTGCAATTAAATTACACATCCCACCCATGGCACCAAACAGGAAGTAGTGTCAGCAAGTAGATAAAATTGTGCAAAGATCCATCATGATCCGTTGACTGTTGCTTACTCATTTCATTTTAAGAACATCATGCTAAGGACATCTGTCCCCGTGATCTTTTACAATTTACCACTTAGCCTCAAAATTCATTGAAAAGTTTGCCTCATGGCATCGCCAGACATTAAAGTTTCCGTCAATGACGTTCTTTCGGTTATTGCTTCAGATCACCATTTTATTTATACATTTGTTTTCAAAACTTCCAGCACCAACCATAGGCAACTTATTCAAAGACCATATAAAGACCAAGAAATTTATTTTAACTTCTATGAAGGCCGGAAACGTCGATGTCTAGAAGCAGAAAGCGTACATTTTTAAATTCCAAAAAGACCATGCACCAAATTTAGGACAAGAAAACTCCTGCTCGATATGTACATCGCGGTGTGTTGTTTTTTAGGGGCATTACTTTTATACCAATGTGCAGCTCTAGTTCTTATGATCAGCTTGCAACTTGTGCAATGATGCCGTAAAATTCGAAGTACATGTATTGGGGGAAATGGGTCTGAACAAACAAAGCAGACCAAGATTAGACTGCTTCTATGGAGCAGCCTGGTCAGGGATTGCACTGTTTGCCTTCCATCTGCATATTGTGGACACCTTACTGCACTGTAAAAACGCTTAATCTTTAGGAAAGTTACGGTAATTGTTTCAGGTGTCCTCATTTTTAGCATATTATGGTGGTTAAAGGCCCTATTGCTCTATAAACATGAATTTTTTATCAAGAGGTATCGCTGCAAGCTTCTCCCCATAGTTTCTTCTTTGTAAATGACCGCGATCGGCCGATTTAAAACAAATAAAACATCCATGAGTTTCACATAAAATAGGTTTGAAAAATTATTTGGGTCATTTTAGTTGGCAACTAAAATGACATACTTTCGATTTCATGCCCTTGAATAAAATGGTTAAAATACAATGTACAAGGGTGAGTCCTCATTCACTCAGGCGCTTTTGTTTATATTGCATCACTCAACCGGAAACCAGAGAAGGAAAATCATATTTTGCTGAGCGATTTGTGGGTTTTCTAAAACCTGTTTTTCATACTTTTTGGATCAATTTATGCACATCAACCTACATTTTATCATCAAACGGGAAGGTTGAAAGGGTTTTCGTAATGATTTGTGTTTGGGCGTTTTTTACATTGATAGGAATATGGAGACTTTAACGTTTAGAATGTAATGGTAGTTTATATTCAATTTTTTTTATCTATATCTGTTTCAGTAATGTTGGTGGCATTGTCGGTGGGGTGATTGGATTTTGTCTATTCGTTGCCATCATAGCAACCATAGTGGCGTGCTGTTGTTGTGCGTGCTGCCCATATTATCGGGGATCACGTGGTACAGTCATCACCACGTCATCAGCTCCTATCACCGTTACTACTGGTATGCCATGCTATCTCACAAGCCTTCATACACGATGAAATTGTCATTTAGACATTTAGCATTGGTCCAAACGCCGACATTTCATTGGCAGCATCGTTGTTTGCGGGAAAGCTCCCTCGGCTGTCATGGCAGTCGCATTTCAAGATCTGTCCGCATACGCTTGTCCTTTACCTCTAAGCATAGTGTGAAGAGAGACCTTGTCGATCTATGAAAATCATTGCATTGCAAGTGGACTTACCTAAAGCCAAAGTTAAAAAAGTTCGATTGGTGATTTTAAGGTCGATTTATGACAATTTCTATAATAATACTTGTACTTAACTTAAAATGTGCTTGGTGGCAGTCCTGTTACCGGATTTAAAACAAGTTAAGCGCACAATTCAAAGAATTATTACATACATGCACAGAGATTTAAAAGCGGAATTTAATAGTCAAAGCATCAGAGAACAAATGCATATACATGAAGTCATAAAAATGAAGTTGCTCTGTGACTTAAAACCAAACAATTCTGTCGTATTTTCAACTCTGGTAAACCTACAAACAAAGAGATAAACCAGTAAAAAATATGTGCGCGTATCACATGCCTTTCTGGCAAATACGCTCATTAGATTGAATACGCTATTTATCATATGACGTCGCATCTGAGAGTGTAATAAAGCCATGCATTAAAATTGATAATCCACTAGTGGATTAAATATGCAAATTACGTCGTAACGTTATGCGTTGACGTCCATAAAAACGTCGCGTTCTCTAATGGGGAAATCGTGACGTTTAAAAAGTGCAAAATATGCTAATAAAATACGAGTTAGTGTCCTATGATAAATAGAATCTTGCATTCGTGCTCATGTATTATTGAATTTATTAAACTCGTTGGGGAAACGATAAGATGCTCGGCATAGCCTCGCATCTTATCGTTTTCCCCAACTCGTTTAATAAATTCAATAATACATGAGCACTCATGTAATATCCTCTATATATCATATGTTTCAGTGCCAGATTATCAGGCGACGGGAGGCTACAGTGGTCCCTACACTGCCAAACCATCGGACGCATATCGTGCTCCACCACCGGCTTACTCTTAGACAAGTGCAGTTTCAGACATCCAAATACATCAGAAGATTAAAGATACATTTTTTTATATTTTTTGACAATTATATGTTGTGAGTCTCTGACATTAGAATCGCACCAACAAGATGATATTTATCCTACCCCAGGGGCGTAGACCAGGCTCAATAATTTTTTTAATCCAATGGCTAACATTTGTAGAGTGTTGTCAATTTTAGTAGAAAGGTGTCTAGCTACCCAAGTAATTTGAAACTCAGAGGGCGATCACTGAAGATCATGGGTACGGAAACACTTGACCCCTTGTTCATGGGGGCTTATTCTTGAAAGATAGAATTTGCTCCCTGTAGAGAGCAAATTCTTTATTTTAAGAGCATCCCCATTGGAGAAAAAAGTCACTTATTGGGAAAGTAAATATTGCAAGGGGTACTACTGATTTCCCTCCACGTGTTTTCGACCAGCCAGTCAATTACTATACATGTACATGCAAAAGTGGCCGTCGACCGAGACAACTGACAGCCGTATCAGCCAGGTCGACAGCCATCAATAATAGTACCATTTACCGTTTTTTTGTTTTTTTTTTGGTAATGATTGCATCCGACCGAATGGTTTCGGTTGACAGCCACTTTGTTTCGTACTGGATCGGTCGACAGCACAGGTAAGCAAGTTGGCACTACCCCCTGGAATAGCCCAGGGGCGTAACTAGGGGAAATTTCATAATACGCACAACCATGTTTTATTCTCTACTACTTGAAGGGAAAGCTAGTATTTCAGCCACTTTGGTAATTGGTATTGAAATTTTGTCTAATTTATAAATTTTCAGCATGCAAATATGCAGGTGCGTTTTGAAATTTTGTCAATTTTGACAAAATTTCAATACGCACTTGCGTATTTGCCGTATAGGTAGCTACGCCCTTGTAGCCTTCCTTGGAAAAAAAAAACTGGTGCATTCATACATCTTTAAACATTTGTTTAAAGCATTCAGGGTTCGAGGTTATAAAACTTGAGTATAATCTCAAACTCAAAATAAAGCACACTGATTGGCTGCTTCCGAGCATGTGCTCGGAAGCAGTCAATCAGTGTGTTTTATTTTGAGTGTGAGAATGTACTCAAGTTTTGTAACCTCGGGGCCAGGGCCCAGTTGTTTAAACCTAACGACATCGTTAGTTAACGAGCCGTTAAATTTCCAAACGTATTGCATAAACGTTGTCTTTTTTTTTCTTTTTTCCTTTTTTTTTTTTTTTTTCTTCAAGTTTTTTTTTGAAAAAAATATGAGTAGATCTTGCAGCTTGCAAAAGCACACCGGGTAGGCGGCAATCGTACACGCTCATGCAATCGACGAACGCGGATCAAAAACCATTAGAAACAGCGTTTTCGATTGCAAATTGTTGCCAATTTGCAATCGAAAACGCTGTTTCTAACGGTTTTTTTTTTATCCGCGTTACTCGATGGTTAAGCGCGTTTTCGATTGACGCCTACCCGGCGTGAAAAGCTTCTTCCATTCTTTCAGCAAAAAATAAGCCTTAACGAATCCTTGACTGACGTTAGCTGACGATGCTGTGAACAAATGGGACCAGCAGAATAAACGATTTTAATCCTTCGCCCAAAAATGATCTAACTTAAAAATTATTTGTTTGTTTCAGATCTGCTTACAAACATGATTGAAATTTTATTATATATTTATGTATTAGGCCTATAATCTTATCTTTCCGATAACGAGTATGTTTGAGCAATGTTTGTATTTGTCAGAGAGTGGGTTTTCCCCCTTTCCCCCCGGAAAAATGGCTATAGGAAGGACGGCTATAAAGTGGATTGTCCGGACCTCATAGAGCCACTTTTCCCCCATAGTCCTTTTCCCCCCACCGGGAAATTGGCTATTAGTGAATTTGGTATGGCTATTTGTATTTTGCGGAACGGAACGAAACGGAACGGAATGGAATTGAGACATTTTACAAAATAAATCGCATAAGAAATGTATCAGTACTTCGGGGTAGGTAATAAACGTGATTAAATGCAAATTTAGCAACCATATTTTATGATAATCAATAATTACTAATTTAAGGAACGAGAAGGGTATCGCAGATATTTATATACGTACACATACGCATGCAAGCTTACAGGAAGATGTACGAACGGGTGCTTTGTCTAGTCATGTTAGATTTAGTAGGGAGTTTATTACATTGAAAATCATAATCGGACGTGTGTCCGAATGGGAGCCGAGTCCACGACTCCTGCATGAAAGGCGAACACTAGTCCAGGCACTCCGCTGCGCTCACGCACAGATAAATGCTTGTAAAAACACAAAATTATACAAATTTATGCACAGAATCACGTACACTCATATCCGTTTTAGGCTAACATGGAAACGCAAAATGCCTACCTGTTTTTCCCAAAACAAAAATAAGACTCATGGACACATGCATGGGGTTCAAGCATCTGTTATCCATCGATATTTTATGGACAGATACTCATATTTCTGTTTCAGTTATGAACCTCACTATTATAACTGGAGAAGGAGCAAAGTCCACTATGTAGCGTGTTTTCCTGCAATCATATTACCAGGGGGGAAATCCACTATAGAGGGGAAAAACGGCTATGCAAAAACACGTATAATAGATTTTGCCCGGGGAAAATTGTCTATATAGTCATATTTCCGGGGGGAAATTCTACTATATAGCCTATTTTCCGGTGGGAAAATCTACTTTGGAAAAAGCATAGTCATTTTTCCGGGGAGAAAAACTACTAGGGGGAAAAGCTACTCTCTGACAGTTACTTCCATTTGTATTGTTCTTCTCATTGTAAATGTGTTAGGGTAGAGGCACATTGTGCTTAGAATCAATTAAGGATTGAACATTTATTTTGTATGCACACAAATGCAAAGCCTTGATTCCTTTAAAAGTGTTTTCTACTATTTCTGATAATATGCTCTGTAGTATTTTGTTTATAAATTATTTTGATTAGCTAATTCTTATGTTTAGTGCATATTATTTTATCATCTGTGGTGATATATTATGTTATAGAATACGATCAAAAGGCCTTCAGGGCCTATGTTCTTAGTTAGTTTAAACGTATTTTATTTGTGTAAACTCTGTTACATGAACTAAATTCAAAACATACAATATGTATATACAAATGGGATCCAGAAAGAAGTCAAAAGACCATGAAGACTTATATAAATCTGTTTCCCCAAAGTACTAATTTTGCCTATGTTCTTGTTGCATTTTGTCATGCCGTCTCAAAATAAAATTTCCTGTCTTATCTGTGAAAGTATGTTATGTACGTGTTTTCGTGCGCTAATTTATAGCGTTTAAAACTACAATAGGTTGTCTTCGTCTCATATTCTTTTTACGATTACAAGCACACTGGTCTGGCATTCAATACAGGTAACGGAGTTTGCTCTTCTCATCAGTGTTTGTTTCAGAAATTGAGTCTCACGGACCATCCGACTCCCGATTCTTGAAATAGGAATCAAAACTTTACTGAATTGGCATGAACATTCAAGGAACAATTTTCGGGCTGCAGCGGCCATGGCAACAAAATGGTAAGGAAACTTACTTTACATGTAGCAGAGTGTTTATACCATGCGGAATTTATTCGAAAATCAGGCCCCGAGGTTATAAATTTTTCTTCATGCTCAACTCAGCTGAGCATGAAATTTTCTCTGCTGATAAATAAGAAAATGCCAACTAATGTTGGCATTTTCATATTCATAAGCAGAGAAAATTCCATACTCAGCTAAACTGAGCAAGAAAACAACTGTACTTACCAGTAATTTGCTATTTATTAGCAGGTAAAATTTCATGCTCAGCTGAGTTGAGCATGGAATTTTTTTTATAACCTTGGATTCATGGTCTTACTAAGAGGTCTAACAAGCTGTCGGATCCGAAAGAACAATAACTTGAAATAGAATTAAGAAGTATGCAAAAAGAATCGAGTTTTATAGTACGAACTGCCATCGCTGTTGAATGCCAGACCAATGTGTAAAAGAGAGAGCCCTTTTGTAAGTGTTTGCCTTAATCGTGCATCATAATTTACCTTATAAAGACGATGATGAATTGTGTTACAGTCATTAACTTTCAATAAAAACTGCAAATGACTTGTCAAATTTTATAGATGTAACTTAAAAACGTCATCCATTTTCCCTAATAGACTTTAAAATGGTTATGATCGAGGAGACGGTGATTTAGTAAATACTTCGTGGTTTCATTGCCACGCCTAAAGGGACCTTTGCTATATGTTATGATCATGCACTTTATCTATACCCAATAATACAGGAAAATAATAATAATAATTGAGAAAAAAAATAGAATTTTCTGTAGAACATTAAGCTCTTTTAAACCCGGGAGCCGAATTTGGGGAAACAGTGAATACCCAGTTCAGACGCCGCAGAACGCGGCGTCTGATCAGGGTCAACACTGTTTGATTACAGTTTCTATGGAAATGTACTAATTGAAACCGTCCACCAGTAACCCCTAAAACTAGGAATGGGCTCCTACAAATAATAAGGATGGACTGACGAATCTACGCGTGAAAAGGGTTAAAGTAAATGGGTACACTTTCAGAGTCACTAAAGCGGAAAGAATATTTCAGACAGTACCTTTTGCTGTGAGCAAAATGACAATTATTGAATGATTGATTAGGTGAATAGATTCCAAAATTATTTTTTTTTTTTTTTTTTTTTTTTTTTTGAAAATCATTTGTTTGAGAACATTTGAGTTTAGAATTCTGTATTACCAAAGTGATTTTGTTCGTCATTTTACATCCTTTTATGGGAGTCCTTCTCAATCCAAAAGTGGCCTTATTTTTTCCAATCAAAAGTTTTATGAATATTTTCCAAAAAAATATAGAAAAACGTCTGAAATTTTTTCCCAATCATAAAGGGACAGATCTTTTTCCGAACTCTTACCATCCGGTCTGGTCTGAAAGTTCAAGCCTCTTTACTGATTGCAAATTCAACTATTTTCGTTTCTGATGCTTAAAAGGTAAGGACCAAGATACTGTGCCACCCGGCAAAGGATTTGGGTCTGTAGGGTGGGACTGTGTCTTACTGCTTAAAAATAATCGAATCAGTTGTCTTATTGATAAAATCGATCCCAATAATATACTGTCAGTCATTTCCCTAAGCGAGCAAAGACCAATCAGGCCCAGAGGTTATAAAACTTGAGTACATTCTCAAACTCAAAATAAAGCACACTGATTGGCTGCTTCCGAGAACATGCTCGGAAGCAGCCAATATGTGTGCTTTATTTTGAGTTTGAGATTATTCTCAAGTATTATAACCTCGATCCCAGATCAGTTATTGGTCCTTAGGGAGAAATTCTGAGATAAGTTGTTGTTGTTATTCCCGTCCGTAATAATGATGTTCCCTAAGAGGCTCAACAAATGTATCCATATTTGCACACTCATAGCATCGAATTTCTCCAAACTAATGAGAGAAATCACCTATTCTGCCTTTTTAGTCAACCTATGCCTTTAACAGTATTTGAGCCGCGACGCGAGAAAACCAACAATGTGGTTGTGCGCCCAGCGCAGACTCAGATCAGCCTGGGCATCCGCCCAGTCTGATCAGAGTCTTCGTTGTCCGCATGAAGGTAGCTTGGACCCTTAGCTACCCTTCAAGTGCTTAGTGAAGAGTCTGATCAGCCTGGGTGGATGCCCAGGCTGATCTGAGTCTGCGCTAGGCGCACAACCACATTGTTGGTTTTCTCGTGTCGCGGCTCATTTTGAGAACGAATCATACTTGTTCACGTCATGGTATATGTCGGGTACTAAAGATGCACTTCATTATTGTATCAAAATATGCAGGATAAACTGTAGTGAACAAGATACAAAAACATAAAATCAAATGTACAAATTGTTGACTTTATTAAAAAATCTACCTCAAATAATATTTGCTCAAGCAAATGGATTGTGAAGGCACAATATATAAATACTCTGTTGCTTTAGTTTATATTTGGACAGATAATTAAATGGCAAATATCGAATGGTTCCGCAAAGCGCTGAAAGATGACAGTTATGAGTTACAGAAGACAGGGCTCTATAAGCCGAACGTTAAGAATAAACTAAAGTTCCTTTGCAAAGCTTTAGATTATGGGAACTATAAAAATACCTAAAAGCCATAGAAAGCATAGAAGAACATATGGTTTCTTGTAATCATTCGTTCCAATGTTTACTACCGAGATGCAGGATTAATTCGGAAATAACAAGACGGATACGTGTGAGTTCAAATGAAAAGAAAGTATACAGAGTAAATAAAGATATTATCTTTCTTTGAAATACATATAGATCATTTGAGCCGCGACACGATCTTGTGACTCAATAGATATGAGAGAAATTTTCAAAATGTATCTGTAATGGATGCGAGGTGCGGATAGAATAATACGACCCTCTGGATCACGTTGTCGACATCCGGACTCGGCAGGCCTCGTGATTGAAAAAAAAATCAGTCCTTGCGTTTTAACCCCCAACCCTCCTCCTCCGCAACACCAACCCTGAACCCCCTTTTTATGCGTGAGAAAATTATTACAGCTGCATGATACAAGACAAATGCTTTGTATGGAAAATATGACAGCAACGATTAAGCTATAAACAGACAGCCGCGTTGAAAGGCGCTTGTACACTCTCAGAAAAATAAGTCAGTAAAGGTATATGCTTACCTATTATCTGCACTGTCTGACCAGCACTTTTAATATTCTTCAGTGCTTTTCTGCAATGTTTCGAAATTGAAAAACTAACCCACACTATAGATGCACATGCTTGTCTAGACCCGCCCTGGTCGTCATTATAAAGGTCATTGTTCCGTGCCGCCACTCATTTACTACGCGTTGAGAATGATTGATTGGTCAGCTGAACGTCGTAAAACGTACGTCGGACCAGTGTAAGAACGTAACGTCGCGGTAACGTCACATCACCAGGTCAGTCGGAATTATCAGATTTGTGCGAGTTGATAAATTCTTAAACTGGATTAAGTGTTTTAAGGAGGTAAGAAACAGCAGACAGTCCAATTTTGAGGTTTTCACAGCTGATACTAATCCATTTTATAATTATCCATCTCATCCGGTTCTGTTCTTTTCCCTGTTGTATTATTACTATTTTTATATTATTATCATTATTTATCAATTCATATCTCTTCTATCAACACAGCTTAGACTGTTTAGTTTCAAGAGTTTGTGCTTAAAAAAAGGCTGAGAAAAGGTATTCGTATATTAGGGTTGCCTTCACAAACAACAGGATTCAGTTGTTGCAAGCTAACGTCACCACTAGTAAATGTGTAACTTGTATCACTTTATACGAAATAAAGTCTAGCTCTTTGGCTGCAAATACTGTATATGTATTAATTTTCGATGAGACAAAAGTTCGCGGTTCTGCAATTTTAGTCACATTTCTAAGTATTTAAGTTCACGAATTCTTCATTCTTTGCTATTATTCCTTTGTAAAATCATCATGTTTGCGTGATTAAAGTTCGCGCATTTATGATGACCGCGAACGTCGCAAACATTAGTAGGCTTACAGTACAGTCCTTACTACTTTCTGGCATACAATATACAATTATTGACTTTTATTGAGGTGAATATGCAGTTTTATTGACCTGCAAATAACATATTGACCGATGCGAAGCGGAGGTCAATACGTTATGTTTGCAGGTCAATATAAAATTTCCTTTTAAAAGGAAGGCTTGCACAGCTAAGACAGTGAAATTTTCATGAGTTGTTTATTGAAGTGAACCTGATTGTTAGTGCGTTTTCTGTTGCTAACTTTTATTTAGCAAAGTATTTAATTTCTAACTTATTGAATGGTGGCATTATCCACGGGTGTAAGGTAAAAACAAGTGTAGAATTTATTTGAAAAACAAATTGAAAAAAATATTTAAACACACACACACACACACACACACACACACACACAACAACAACAACAACAAAACAGTTTTCCAACGTTTTGGCCGGCCGTTTTAGGCATGTCTCAAGGAAAATAACTATATGGACCTATTTCAAGTCTTTTCTTCACGGCTGTTGAGTCGCATTTAGTCTGAATCAAAATTTTAGGAAAGGCTGTTTCAAACCCATGTCTATGGAATCTTGGCACATCTGAACTTGGCATCAAAAGAAGACAATAAAATTATATTTACTGAAGTTTATTTTTGGTTTAAGTGGCATCAGTGGCAGTGACTGGACAAAATTTTGACACTCTGAGAAGAAAATGCATGCTGTTGTTTGGGACAATATCTCGCTTTACAACATTTGGGAACAACAAAGCACGGAACCCATTGTGTTCGTATTTCCATGAACTCCCGACAAATGAAATTTATCACTTTTCAGTATATGTGATAAGGGAAGAAAATCGTCAAAAGCGCTTGTTTCTAAATTTAAACAATAAATTTGAACTCTGCTCTTTCAGATTTTACACTGATACACAGATCAGCCCACTCTGGCATAAGCGCGGTCTGATCAGTCTGGCCTCAGCATGAAAGATGAAGAATATATATATGCCGAAAAAGACTGATCAGATCCAACGAATGCATCGGCTCTGGACAGTGTGCCGGCTGCTCTGACTAGTCAGATTATGCGATGCCCTAAGACCCAGTTTTCGCGACGCCGCTGCATGATTTTTTGGAAAAGCTAATGCTTTGCGCTATAACACTGTTTCTTACACAAGTTTTGGTATATTTTTTAGGATGAAAAGCCAAATACTTTGCATTGCATTCGCAGTTTCATTTTTTATGCCATCAGTTTATAAAAAGCAAACGAAATGTGGCCAAGTTCAAGGCACTTGTAAAAGAAAAACGTGCTTTTTAACGGAAATATTTAAAAAAAAAATACATGAACTATCAAAAATAGAATAAAGTTTCCATCGTTATTTTTAGCAGATGAGGCAAATCGGATATGGATAAAAATAGACACAATCGGACGAGGTATTCGTTTGTTATGTCTGTGAAGAAAATAATGAAGAAATGCTGCTTAAACCGGAACGAACTTTCCGATTTCTTTGGCTTAATTGCTGCCCTAAAAATAGTTTAGAACGAATCGTTGCAGTACACACTCACTGTGTACACACTCTACTGGTATTCTCCGACTAAGCGTGACGTATCGTTTCTTCCGAAAATAACTCGGTATCACTAAACCACTTGAATACTGGCCTGCGCTCGAAAGCGCAAGCCAAAAACTGAATATTCACCGATCAACAATTGGTTTATTATATGATAATTCTTAATACAGTTTCCTTTGATATTTATGGTGATACTACACGGCATAATATCGCGACGTTATGCCATTAACATTAACGTAAATCAGACATTACGTCATGCAAATACAATGACGTCAGCGTAAAAGTAATATTCATTGACTGGCCGGCGAATATCGCAATATATTGACCGGCACGTGACGTCAAATCAGCCAATGAAATTGTGTGTTACAACTCGGTCATATATTACCCAGCCTACTATATAGGAAGCAAATAAGCATTTTTGACTGTGCATCGTGGTTTTCGCGTGATCACGAGACATTCCTCGCAATCGGAACTACATGTATTGACTGGTCAATATTTTTTATAATAACATATGAGAATCACTAACCATAGCTGATGTTGATCACAAATTGCATTTTATCATCAAATTGTGTCAGAACTATTGACAGTATCTCTCCCGCTACAAATTCACATCCTCCGCGCCTTGAAATCTGACACAGCAAACCAGGCACTGCTTGAGTAGCAGTTATTTCAAAGGACAGTGCTTTGAAAAGAACAAGTCTTTATGACTTTTAACAGGTTCTCAAAATTTTCATTTGTCATGCCCATTTAAATTTACGAGTAAAGGTGGGTTTTCACGTCGACACATGTTGCATGGCACATAACAGAGAATTAAATTATTTGAGAATGCATTAAAGGTTTGAAAAAATAACATTTTTCCATTTTATGAATTTCAGGTAGCATCTCACTTATAATGCGAGAGGAGCATGGCATACAATGTACGCCATGCTCCACCCGAATAATAAGTAAGATGACGTCATAAACATGTAACCATAGCAACTATGTACTTACCAACTGTTGTGTTTAGTACCTCGATGCCTCGATGACGTCGCTTTGACAGGAATATGATTTTCAGTCGCTATGGTAACAGATATATGACGTCATTGGTATCGGAGCATGGCAAGTAATGTATGCCATGATCCGCCAATTTTTCAATGACATTACAAACTGATATTATTTCCACAGAAACATCAGCTTTCTTAAACAAATAATTATTCCCATTTCATTTAATTTCGTGTTAAATGTGTCATGCAACATGTGTTGCCGTGTAAACGCGCCTTTAGTGGCCATTTATACAGCATTCGCACTCTACAACAGCAGGCTGCCTGAAAAAATCAAATTCACTCCGGTCAGGCCCGGTTTCAGGTCTTTACACAGATATAAATCATATGAAATGAGGCCAAGGGAGTTCAGACCATGTTAGAAAAAGGGCAGACTGTAGATTAAAAGGTCAAATAACAAATGGTCTATCTCAACGCTGGGACATAAATTAATTATGTTTCATTAACATTTACTGCAAGAAACAAAATCTGTCCATTCTGGTTGTAGAGAAATAACTGCATATTCTTTAATTAACAAAATAATTCGAAATATGTAAGGATTTAAGGAAATTATCAAAGTTGATGTCATTTTCGCCAAGAAAAAAGACGATGGATAGCCCAATCCGTCATCCATAAATTATGTACCGGTGTATATTACAATATGAATATTATGGTTATTATGCTTAAAAAGTGTAATATGTCAGAAATTGTTTTATGACTGATGATACATAAATAAGGCAATCATTATAAAACAAGTAGCTGTCAAATTTTACATTGAGAAGCGCTGGAAGGCTGTCCATTTATCATCGGCAAAATTCCGGTGAAAAAAATAAATCGGACGTCACACAGACACAATATGACATATGCATGACCTATGCAATCAGTGACGACTCATAGCAGTCTGCACATCGCGCAGGCTGATCAGAGTTGTCACTGTTTTGCCTTATAAATTCGTCCTTATCCCCAAATGGTTGGACGAACAGGGAAGAATGTTGTCAGACTCCGCAAATTAAAAGGCATAGGTGTAAAGACTGATTTTAGACATGATAAATGTTGCCTTTTCCCAGGACATGTGAAGTATAACTCATAATCATCGGAAGGGCCTTCAAATATGGAAAGCGGTGGCAAAACATGTCCATATTTATTCCATTTTCATCAAATTTCAGAATGCATTTGCCAGTCAGTTATACAATGTATATATCGTGCCTGCCTCCTGCTTTTAAGATTTCAGCTTTGGCAGATTTAGCTATAAAATAAAACATTTTATTACATCTCTACAGTGTGTAAAAAACATTTTCTTGTTTTCTTGTTTATTTAAAGGAAGAAAAAGAAAAATCGAATTACATTTGTGCTGATTTGGTTTTAGTTGAAAGCAAACGCATATCTCGACAAAGCGCCTCTATAGCTCTATTCGTAGGCTTCGTCCGACGGAATAGCTGTGTTTGAAGGTAACCCTAACTACCGAGGATGTCCGCATAAAGAGCCAAGCAGCCATTCGAGAACATGAAGAACTCCGGTTTGGTCACATTTCTAGCAAAGCAGATCCTACAGGTTGCATTGGGTTTTCTCAAGACAGCGAATATGTACAAGCAGTTTATTACCATTACACCAAATGACCAAGCTGTGTTAGTTCGTCATGTTAATGAGTTCTTGACATTCTTTTGTGTCGACATGACACGCATGCAAATGACATGCAATTAATTAAAAAATTATAGGGGCGTTATGGCATATTAGTTTATGTGCATGTGATAATTAATGTTAATTACTTAATGAAGATGCAATTTTAAATGCCATAGTAATATGCCGCGACACGACAAAACCAACAAAGTGGCATGTGCGCCCAGCGAAGACTCAGATCAGCCTGGGCATCCGCCCAGTCTGATCAGAGTTTTCGATTTGTGCTTATATGGTAGCTGAGGGTCGAAGCTAGCTCCATGCGAACAGCAAAGGCTTTGATCAGACTGGGCGGATGGCCAGGCTGATTTGAGTCTTCGCTGGGCGCATATGCCACTTTGTTGGTTTTGTCGTGTCGCGGCTCATTTTTTATGTCATTTAATGCATAAAGATGCATTATGGTATTAACCCTTTAAGCGCCAAAAATGCAGACGACAAAAATTACGTCTGCTAAATTAACAAAAAAAGTTTCGTCAAGGCTATATCATCATGATACGCCTAAGACCATGAGGCAACAAGTGTTATGAGCCGCCTCATCTGGATCTTCGCTGCTTGCAAAGTCAGGTATTTTCATTTTTGGCGCTTTTTTAAGTGTTAACGTCAAGCTGATAGACAGAAGTCACTGTCAGCCATTTCTCACTACTAGCAGTCAGTGCTCACTGCCAGATATCTGTGCTTAGTCGATGCTATCATTGCCTAGCGGTGAGCATGCAGTGATTCCTTGTATTGATAGTGAGTTGTGGCATTGTTTGTCGCAGCTAGCGGTGAGTGATGACGCTGGCAGTGAGTAGTGGCACTGACTCTTACTGCAAACCTGGGTCTATTCATTAAAACGTGTTTTACATTTCTTCTCCAAGACATATTTGAAAACATGGAATGGAGTAGAGTGAAATGGAATGAAATTGACTGGACTACGTTATTCGATTTATTAGAGGAGGCACTCTTGGAAGAAACAAGTTGCACCCCATTTGAGCAAACTTCTTGAAGGAATAGTGGAATACCATCTCAAACTCTGCAAACTGTTTGTTCTCATCTATTTCATTCCATTCCGTTCCGGAATTTAAGCTATGCCGTGTATCAAGTGAGAAGCAGTCTGTCATTTCAAAAAAGTACAACGCAAACCCTTAGTTGTTCAGCCTCTATGCATTGTCTTAATGATAAAATACGCAGCATCGTCGCAAGCCGAGGGAACTAAGTCCACTTTGTTCCTTACGTACCGAGGGAACTTAGTCCACTTTGTTCCTTATGTACCTACGTAAGGAACAAAGTGGGCTTAGTTACCTTGTCTTGCAAAGATTCTGACAGTTTGTCAACTTGACACACAAGCACACTGCACAGTGGTCTTGGTTCTTCAATAACTAGAAAGAAAATAATTGTCAACTGTCAAAACAAACAAATATTTCGGCTAAATGGCTCAGTTTAGCAACTTTTGACTCTTGATATGAATTATTGAGCAGCTGGCTGCCATCATTAATGTCTGTCAGTAAGCCCCACCACAAGAAAATATGCTTTCTAAGCTGGCACATACAAGGGAAGGCATATGTCAAGTTTTATAAAAATTAAAGTAAATTATATCAGTCCCATCAGGGGCCGTATTCATAAAACGACTTAAGTGGTTGCTATGCTGTTGCTAAGGCTAAATTTCTTTGAAGGAGATTCCCTACAACTATGAAAGGACTTCTATGCTGAAGGCGTGAATTTTGCCCATGATTAAAAAGTTATACGGATCACTGACTTTTGCTTTGCATTTATAACTATGACATGTAACTTGCATGACAAATGTATTTTCAACTGTTTGTGTCTATGTAAAGTCCGTTAAACATACGTTGACGTTGACGTCATTGTTGAGATAAATTGTAAATTATCCTCAAACGGATCGTTGAAATAATGATCTATTGTATACATTTCACCCTTTTTTGACTTACATTACTTACATAACAGACAACACTGTATAGTTTTGACTATATGTATGTGACCTTGAGCTCATTTCAAGGTCATGGTACACAATATAATCCTTGAAGATCACAGTGCTACTGTTGACCATTCTTCTTCTTTGGCTTACTGAGTATCGTTTCCTCCCCCCCCCCCCCCCCCGTGACCCAGCTTCCCACTCACATATATTACGTACTTGCATCGCATAAGTCTGCTGCATGAAGGAAATGTTGGGTCACGGGGTGGGGGGGCGGGAAGTACTTGTACTTTAATTATAGTGAAGCGTTCTATTTTGGCCGTTTTGACCGGAAGTGTAACTATGGTTTTGCATGTTTAAATGCCAGTCAGGCGTAACAAGAAGAAAATCATTGCTTTGTTTTGTGATATGCGTGTATTTAGCATGCATTTATGACAAAAATGTATGGAATGAATGACTGGTTTCAATACTTTTATTACCTCAAAAGATGAGGTATGCGAAAACCTTGAATTTAGGGTAGGTAGGATCAGAATGGATTATCTCCCCATGTCTTTGGGTCTGAATCACAAATGATCTGATTTCATACGGTTTACATGTTTGTGGAAGCTCTGCTAAGAAAAATTCGCACACTTTATACTTTTAAAAATTCGGACCTGTCGTGCCGGTCTAATGGGGAAAATTCTCGCCTTAATCATAGAAGTCCTTTGCTCTGGAGGAACAGTCTTACAAAGACTGTTCCTCCAGACCTAATTTCATAGTTGTAGAGAAACTCCTTTATAGATATTTAGCCTTAGCAACTGCAAAGCAACGCCTTAAGTGGCTTTATGAATACGGCCCCTGGGCTTTTGGTGGCGTTGATAGGCTAAAGAAACAGTAAAAACAAAACAAGTTTCCATATTTCTGGGTCCTTGATAAACACATAGTATGACAAAGTCCAGAAAAATATATAAATCTAAAATTTTGTCCGCCCCATCAATCTTATGTGGTTACCTTACTAGGTTTAATCAGATCATTTGTATCATACATATTGAAATGACAAGTTACTTAATAGTGATTTACTATAATTAGAACTCATAAAAAGCATTTTCAAGTGTGCTAGCACTGGTATTGAGAAAAAAAAGGTGGAAAAATGATATACCTGAGAAACATGAACATTTGTACTGCAAAGTGCTTACGCAAATAATAATGTTGATGATTCAAAATTTGTGTAGATATTATTTCAACGCATCCGCCTGCAAAAGGACAGCGTTCACCGCTACATTGTATCACTGATCAGCGTTCAGGACTATACTATGCACAATAAGTATAGCAATTTTTTTTGTATGTGTCAGATTCACCATATTAGGCTTTTATTGTCACTTTACTGCATAAAGATGAGTAAAAGGCCGATCATTCGAGATGGACTGGCAGGTAAAAGAATCAAGATTGCTCAATTGTAGCGTTTGAACAATCGTGCCGTCAGATTTTATGACCATTGTATCTGAACGACATTTATGATCATGTACAAAAGCCACAACCATAATGAGGCGGCTGGTTTGCTGTTAAAATAAAGGAAAACGCTCTAAAACATTTGAATATGCTACGAGTATGAGGTTTACAAAGTTCGAAAATTTGACGTTTTCCCTTGTTTTTACGTTATCGTCTTAAAAACTTGTTTCCAATCGGTATTTCTTGAATCCCTTTTGAGTGTATGATTGTTTGGTAGCTACCAATATGATTATGTAAACAATTCAAAAAGAAAATTTTTCCCTGTTACTGAACATAAGTCAAAAGTCTCAGACTAACGTCATCATTTTCTGAACTGAAGCAGCCGTGAATCGTTGCACATTGGACCGAATTAACACGTTTTAACGTCAATGGCGCATGCTAAGATTCGTCAGTTGTTAAGCTTAACCATATCTTTTACACAATCAATAGCTTTGACAAGAAAACTGAGCATGAAAATTTTGAGAAATACCGTACAAAAAATCACATGCTGACCATTTTTATGTTGCTTTTCAATGGGTGCGAATTTCGGCTAATGACCCCTTCCGCGCTTATCGCTTTTCCCCAATATCGTTTTTAAAGATGGCTTCTGTAATCCCATGGTATCTTAAGCCCCAAATACGGTTCCTTTCAATTCAATTTAATTTCGCTCTATGTTGCACTTCAGTAATGAGAAAAATTGCAAAATATAAAAATTTGCTAAATATATTTTGCATAGTATATTAATGACAATACAGTATCGATGAGCATTTCAGCGTTCATCACTGCTAGAAATGATAGGGTAAAGTCGGGCAAATTCGGACAGCGAGTAAAATCGGACGGTGACATTGTTTCCTTTTCTATGTCAGTTGTTTGGGACTAAAACAAAAAAAAACTGGGCAAACAGTTAAAATCCTAATGAGCCGTCTCACTTGGATTTTCACTGTTTGCAATAATTTGTCCGAATTTACACGCTGTCCGAAGTTACCCGACTCGACACTAAGTTCTGTTATGCTTTCTGTAAATGCAAACGATTAACAGTGACTTTTGAAGGACGAGGAGTGACTAGATCCTCCTTATGTAAAGAAATAAACCATAAAATGAAACCTCGGTGTGTGTCCAAAATATAGCTAGACGATACAAGCACATTACAGGACCAAAACATTGCTGGCGTCGAAATTACATTAGTAATACATGTAGCCTACATCCATTGTTGTATCAGCTTTTTTTGCCATAATGCATACAACTGATAATAAACAATGTTAATATAATAACTATGATCTTTGACCCCTAATATAACTGACCAGACGCAAGTAATTGGAATCATAACACCAACAGATTTAGCCACACGAACGTAACGTAGTGTAGTTCATTCACACCAACCGTTAAGAGAAACATTAACTGTCTTGGTAAGTTTACAAATTTATGTAAATTTGGACTGGATGTAATTTATAGTAAAGATTAATGACCATATATTATTTTAAACATCTGAGACTCATAAATGCGTAATTGAGAATATTGTTTTATATAAAGAAGTACTTGTTTTTAGCTATTCAACTTTGTTTGCAATCGCACTGGCGTTAAATTTGTGACGTGAATGGATTAACCTCCATTTTCCGCCATTTTTGGAAGGAAAACAGCTTTAGTGACTTCTTGATTGCTTCCGAGGGTAAATTCTTTCTTTTAAGAATTGGCCCCATTTTGGAAGGGCTGACGCCCCATTTTGGAAGGGCTATGTCAGCCCTTCCAAAATGGGGCCAATTCTTAAAAGAAAAAAAAAATGCTTCTAGGGAAGAAAATTGTTTTCTTAAAGAGTTGAAACCATTGAGAAGAAAGACTGAACAAGACAAATAAAGAGTTGCTTCTCTGAAAAGGTCCTCATTTGCCATAACCCAAAGCCCTACAGAACAAACTAGATCCCTTAAGCAAATGGTACGGCCCCAAAGTTTTTGGCATTCCGTGATTTTTTTTCAAATACCAATTTTCCAACTAACACGCTTTCCCATTTCAAAACTAAAATGACCATTTTGAAACATTAATCATTAGGTAGGAGCAGTTAAATAAGTTTTTGATAAGTTTTGTGCCCTTCTGAAAGAAGAAAAAATCCCGAGAAAATCTCTACCCAAATTATTATAGTGACCTTTATGAACTGTTATGAGCCGCGACGTGACAAAACCAACAATGTGGTCGTGCGTCCTGCGCAGACTCAGATCAGCCTGGGCATCCGCCCAGTCTGATCAGAGTCTTCGCTTTCCGCATGAAGGTAGCTTAGTCCCTCAGCTACCCTTTAAGCGCTTAGTAAAGAGTCTGATCAGACTGGGTGAATGCGCAGGCTGATCTGAGTCTGCGGTGGGCGGAGGACCACTTTGTTGGTTTTCTCGTGTCGCGGCTCTTATTATGTTTATCCCTAGTGTGCTAGAAACACATATTTTATGCTAAGACTGTCGGAACATTTTCATAAATATGAATGAACATGACCATAAAGTCAACGTACGTGTTTGAAAGTGACGTTTATGACGCTAAACTGACAACCATCATATGTTCGTGTGTAGTTACGTCCTTTCATTTTACACCTATCTATATTCACTGTTCATTAACGTCTTGTTTGTAATGTTGGATAACTTTTGGGTAAGATTTTTTTTTCAAATATAAATTGTATGTAACGTCTATTAATCAGTCATATTTATCACAAAATCACGGAATTTAATAAAATATGACAGTCATTTCAAAAGTATATAGAAAACTGTATCTGTACGGCACAGATGGTGCCCCCGTGTTTTGCAGCCCTCTTCACCCTCTCCTACCCTTCTCCGCCCCTTCCTGTCACTCTTGTCTACCTTAGCCCCAATCTTCCCCACTTTTGCACCTCAATAAAGCATGTGTATATAAGTATGTTATCTAAAGTGACTGCTTAAAATTGTCGGAAAAGTTCATTATACAAACTTGTCTTGCCTTGCATCTTTTTTTTAATTTAAAAGAAAAAGCTCTAATTTTGTTAGCAGGCACATGCATTCTTTAATACATCTGTAAAAGCTATGCGAAGTTTCGAAGTTTTATACATGTATTGGTAACTTAAAAACTATGTGTGACCTTGCCACCCGGTATTAGCAAGAACCCATAAATATTCAAAGTTTAAACCAGTCCTAATTATGTCAAAAATAATAAATTTATCTTTTAACAGGCATATGCATATCTTCATCATGTTTGTAACAGCCTTACAAAGTCTAAATCTGATTGCTTTAAAGTTCGGCAAGTTTGTACAATCAGCTTCTTCTGAAAGTTTTAAAGCAAACAACAGCTGTTACAAACCCAGCCACATAGTAATTAAAGAATTCGATAGTGGTCAAAATCATATAATACACGCAAAAATGTGAAATATAGGTGGAAGTTTTTTGTTTTGTTTTTTTATCCTGGTCTAGTGAAAAAGAGTATGTCAGAGATTTTAATATTTATAATATTATATGCCACATATTGCATACATATCACTCGTGTGATCAATAATTTTTACTTTTATATGTATCTAAGAGAGAATGTCTAAGTAAGTCTTACCCTGGAATTAGGGACATAACGGACCACGGACAAAACGGACCATGAACATAACGGACCACGCTTAGGACAAAACGGACCGCGTTCGGGACGAAACGGACCACGTTCAGGACGAAACGGACCACGTTTAAGGACAAAACGGACCACGTTTCAAGACAATACGGACCATGTTTTTAGACATACGGATTGCCTGACCATCTAATAATGAGTACATTTGAATTAGAATTACATTTACTATTTTACTTAAAGTCATGAGCTATGGTTAGATTGTTTTGACAATCAAAGATAGTTGAGATAATAAACAGAAGTCAAGTTAATGTGACCATATAACATTTTCTTTTGGAAATTATACACTCTTTCATCTTTTAATTGGCATCAGTTAATGATCTGGTTTGTCTCCTAGCGTGGTCCGTTTTGTCCTGAAACGTGGTCCGTTTTGTCCTGAAACATGGTCCGTTTTGTCCTTACCGTGGTCCGTTTTGTCTGGTCCGTTTTGTCCATGGTCCGTTTTGTCCGAGTACCTTACCCTGTACAGATGGTCTGAAGAAGTAGAAATTTCGCCCACATTCTGAAATCTCCCGACGTTTGTTGCTATTTGGATATGAAAGATTTCTTGGCAGTTTACTTGACATCTTGGGCCGTATTCATAAAACTACTTAAGTGGTTGCTATGCTGTTGCTAAGGCTAAATTTCTTTGAAGGACATTCCCTACAACTATGAAATTTACTCGGGAGGAACAGTCTTTCAAAGACTGTTCCTCCAGAGCAAATTTCATTGTTGTAGAAAATCTCCTTTATAGATATTTAGCCTTAGCAACAGCATAGCAACGACTTAAGTAGTTTTATGAATACGGCCCCTTGATTTGTCACTATAGAAATTTCTCCCTGCATTTCTGAAGCTTGTTGGGCTGCATCCTTAGCAAGCCTGTCAGCGATTTCATTTCCTTCTATAGTGGCATGACTAGGAGTCCTAGAAATAGTGGTTTCCAAGCCGATGAAACTAGAAACATGGTAACTAATAGGGCCCCGCCTGTATGGGACTGTTGATGGCATTTTAGTTGTATGTCCCCAACCAGAAATAACAATAAGACATTCTATTATCATGACTATCCTTCATATTTAATATGTTGTTTGGAATTAAGCATCTGGTAGAGTCATTAAGATATGCGCAAAATACAAAATCATGACCGATAAAAAACAAGGGCAACACCTCTGCAAAGCAGGAAACTGGAGTTACCATTCTTGCACTCTGCACACCTTCAGATCATCTGATGATGCTTTACATTTGTACCAAGTTTTGTGAAAATATCTTCAAAGGCTTTAAAACCATAGAGGGCCCAAGCTCTCAAAACCTAAGATTACAAAGGGACATCATGATTCTGTTAAAAATGAAGTCGAAGTTATTTTTTTTCTTCTCTGCACATTGTCTGATGATGCTTTAAATTTGTGCATAATTTCATGAAACTATCTTTGACGGTTTTAAAGCTATATAAAAAGCAGACATGATTTCTATAGGGGCATTATTCTGTACAAATGTAGACAGAGTTATGGTTCTTATTCTCTGCACATCGTCTGACCATACTTCATATGTGTACAAAGTTTCATGAAAATATCTTTGTAAATTTTAGACATTATTTTCCGATCTCAAAAAACAAAGGAGCATAATTCCGTAAAGACTGTAGGTAGAGTTACGGCTTTTGTTCTCTGCACATTGCCTGATGATGATTTACATTGTGCCAAGTTTCGTGAAAATATCTCAGATGGTTTCAGAGTTATGGACCGGACACATTTTCCATACTAAAAATTACAAAGGAGCATAAGTCAGTAAAAATGTAGGTAAAGTTGCAGTTCTTGTTTTCTGCACATTTTCTGATGATGCTTTACATTTGTACCAAGTTTCAAGAAAATATCTCAAATGGTTTCAGAGTCATGGAGCGGACATGATTTCCGTAATGAAAATTACAAAGAGGCATAATTCCGTAAAAATGAAGGTGGAGTTATGGTTCTTGTTTTTTGCGCATTGTCTAATAATGCTTAATATTTGTACCAAGTTTTGTGAAAATATCTTCAACGGCATCAGAGTTACGGAGCGGACATGAATTTTGTACTAAAAATTACCATGGGACATAATTCTGTAAAAAATGTAAGTGGAGTTACGGTTCTTGTTCTCTGCACATTGTCTAAAGATATTATTTATTATTTGTACCAAGTTTTTTTTTAAATATCTCAAACGGTTACAGAATTATGGACCGGACACAATTTCCGAACTAAAAATTATAAAGGGGCATTACTCAGTAAAAATGTAGGTAGAGTTGCAGTTCTTGTTCTCTGCACAATGTCTGATGATGCTTTACATTTGTACCAAGTTTCGTGAAAATATCTCGAACGGTTTTAGTGTCATGGAGCGGACACGATCTCCGTACTAAATATTACAAAGGGGCATAATTCAGTAAAAATGTAGGTGGAGTTATGGTTCTTTCTCTTTGCACATCGTCTGATCATGCTGAACATATGTACCAAGTTTTGTGAAAATACCTTGAACGGTTTCAGAGTTTTTGAGCGGACACGAAATCATGACGGACGGACAGACGGTCGGACAAGGAGATTGCTATAGGGCTCCTCCGACTTCGTCTGGCGGGGCCCTAAAAAGGAACTGGTTTTCCTAACAACAGCGGTATAATTGTTATTTGTCCAATTAATTAGCGTGAGAATACCAACAGCCGACTGACTGTCGCCGGAGACGTGTAAGGATGAAGAGAACTTAAAAGCTTTCTTTATAATCATGACGTCTAAAACGAGGATGGACGCAAGTTCTGCAAAAAGGTAGATCTTTTTGCTAAGACCGGTCTTGTGAATGCCAGCCCACAGCCTTTGGAGAAAAAACTACAGCTCCAGATCCACAGGGCGCCTGGAACTACCGAGACAAGAGTCATATTTACCTTTTCGCAGCTTCTATTAGTACCGAGCTGGCACATGAAGTCGAAATGGCGCCTAACTGACGTCGATGTCAGTGCGACGTCATTACGACGCCACGTGCCTGCTAGGTAGCTCTACATGTTTTCCTTCTTTTTCAGTGAGGGCGCTGTTGCATGGGGATGAAGTTACGGATCACAACATACAGCTTCATTCTTTGTTTCGTGCTAGCTTCTGTTATTCTAATATACCTTGACGTCAGAGTACCCCATCAAAGACCAGACAATAGCTTTGTCAACCAGTTTTACGTGAATCAGCCAAGTAAGTATATATTCAGCCACCATATATTTCTATCCTTAACCTTTTGAGTGCCAAGCAAAAAACGTATAGTGCCAAATTTGCAACGTCATGACGTTAACGGCCAAACAACTTTCCAGCGTTACGTCTTGGCGTTAACGCGCTTATAAAATTCGCGCACTTGATGTCTTGACGTAAGCTTTTGAGTCGATCGGTTGACTGTAAAGGCTCCACCATTCGACTCTTTAGTCGTCTAGATTTCATTTTATATTTACTTTTGTGTCAGTCTAGCGTTATCTTCAAAGCGTGATCGTCAGCCTTTTTTCTGTCTGGTCAGTCTGCGTATCCTATTCAGACCTTTCCTATGTCGCTATAAAACTTTCAAAAAACCATGGTTTGTACAATATGCAGACTCTTATCCGACTGGCGACGAGACAAGCCTTCCGCAAACCTTGATGTTTTCCCGCTTATGCAATTGAACTACCATTAGCCCAAAAAAAAATAGGAAAGAAAACATCATACAATCTTACGCATAACTTGCTATTTCTTCCACATGGCGAAAATGTTTCATCTATATCGCAATTTTGCCGTTTGAAAGAAATATTATTTTTGCTATTGTTTTGTTGTACCAAGAATGATATGAGCGAAAGTACCATACTTAAACACTAAGAAAAAGAATCTCGTTAACCGTGCCTACAAGTGGGACTGCTAACAGGAGAAAAAAACAACACAAATAATAATGATAATATGATATTATTTTTATCATAATCTTCAGACTTTTAATAGGACAGTAAACACAACGGTGCATAAATATGACGACAACAAAACTTTAGATAGATAGATAGATAAGATAGATAGATAGATAGATAGATAGATAGATAGATAGATAGCTGGTTATATCTACCTTTTATTTTGAAAATTTCTTATGTCAACATTTTCGTTTTTTTTTTCGTTCTTCAACGGGGAAAAGAGACAATGGATTCATCCGAAACGCGCAACAGAATAAAACTTGTTTAGCAGACTTTGTCCGGGAAAATAATAAAAAAGGCATACATGTTGAGCTATATTACATATCCCTAAACATGCAAAGATACTGTAAAAAATTCCGTAGATTTTACAGTAGAATACCTGGCAACCAGCTGCCAGTCCGTTTCCAGTTATTTTTTTACCGGCGCCCGTAAACATTGGCGGAATCGTCACGCAGAGTACGGTAGAATAAGACAGGACCTGGTATTGTTTTGGTCATATAGCCCTTCAACACTATACAAGTATTTCGAGTGCGGTCAGCTAGCATACGTCTACCATATCGAGATTTCTAAAAATGGTTTACAGGCAGACGCCCGTAAAAATAATGGTGAATTGACTGGCAGCTGGATTTCAGACATTCGACCGTAAAATTTACGGATTTTTGCAGTGTACACTGTAAAAAAATCCGTAGATTTTACGGTAATATAACTGGCATCTGGCTGGCAGTTAATTTACTGTTATTTTTACGGGCGTCTGTCTGTAGATCATTTTTGGAAATAACAATATAATAGGGAACCATGTTAACTGGCCGCACTTAGAATTACCTTTAAAGTGCTGAAGGGCTATTTGACCAAAACAATACCTGGCCTATTTTATCTTACTCTGCGTGATGATTTCTAAAAGTTTTTCGGCCGCCCGTAAAAATAATGGGTAAAGGACTGGCAGTTATTCTACCGTAAAACCTGCGGAAATTTTTAACACTGTAAAGGGGCGTAGCCAGAAGTACTGTATCCCCCCCCCCCCCCCCCCCACACACACACACACACTTCTCACTAAGGACCAACTATTAAAGGAAACAAATTCCTTAGTAAAAATAGTAGGTGAACATGGAGCTGTACCTTCACACCTTAACTTGACTGGCTATATACCATTCTTTGTCGGCTATCTTATATATCAGGATGACAACTTTAGCAGAATGTCATTTGTGCCTTCACTCCCTCGTCCCTTGTAGGTAAATTCATTCATTGGGCGTGGGAGGGGTGGGGAGAAATAAAAAGAAGAAGAAAAAAAAAACATTTTTTTTTTCAACTGGGAAAATGAAAATAAGAAAATTCGTTCCATTGGCTCCTAGTCCTCGATACGAGTAGTCAGCTGTTTGCGTATTGTGGTGATGTTTCACGGAGGGGATTCATTCAGGTATAAATCCCAAAATGGGAATTGTTTGCTTCAGCAAAGTTTTAAATCTGGCCTGCCTCTGGGGTATGAAGCCTTGAGCGTACCAGAACGGATAATGCTTTGCATAATCTTGATCAGGCATTCCCTCCTGGTTGTTCCCTCGTCCTCCCTGCCCCCCCCCCCCCCCCCCCCCCCCCCCCCCCCCCCCCCACACACACTCCCGGAAAACTGGCTATGATTCTTTCTAATTAGGGGATTAGGGGATAACTGTCTTGAAAATTGTCATTTGGGGATGTAAATCATCGGTTTTATGGTCGGAAATTTCGTTTTACGGCGACGCGCCAGCGGAGCCGTAAAACGCAATTTGCGACCATAAAACCGATGATTTACCTCCCCAAATGACAATTTTTAATACAGTTATCCCCATTCTAATGCACTTTTCCACATTTTCACCTTTCATAATGTACTATTTTGCACCCATTTCAAGCGCCGTCAGCAACGTAAAACCAAACGTCAGCCAATGAGAAGCGACGTTACTTAATGACGTCGGGTTTGCGACAGTATATCGCAGAATATACTGTAGCAAATTTTTGACTTTATCCAATCAGATGTCGCGTTATATTTGTAAGTGCATTAGAATAGTAGATTTTCCCACCTGAAAAAATGGCTTTTTAGTACAATTCTTCACGGGCAAAATCTACTACTCTTGTTTTTGCAAACCCGTTTTACCCTCTATAGTGGAATTTCCTCTGGTAATACGATTGCGGGAGAACATACTACATGGTCGAATTTTCTCCACCCCTATGAGGGAAATAGTGGCTCTTAGAGATGCGGGCGATCCTCTATATAATCGGCTTTCTATAGTCATTTTTCCGGAGGGTAAGGGGGGGGGGAACTACTCTCTGGCAGCTCTTCCCTTTATATGAGCCGCGACACGACAAAACCAACAATGTGGTTGTGCGCCAAGCGCAGACTTAGATCAGCCTTGGCATCCGCCCATTTTTTGATCAGACTCTTTGTTAAGTGCTCACAGGGTAGCTAATGGTCTAAGCTACCTCCATGCGGACAGTGAAGACTCTGATCAGACTGGGCGAATGCCCAGGCTGATCTGAGTCTGCGCTGGGCGCACAACCACATTGTTGATTTTGTCGTGTCGCGGCTCATATATTTTTGCACTGTAAAAAAAAGCGTAGCTTTTACGGCCGCCCGTAAATATTTGCTGGGAATCATCTTGCAGAGTGGGTAGAATCGGACCAGTTTTGTTTTGATCACATAGCCCTACCATGATTTCTGCAAATGTTCTACCGGCAGACAAAAATATGGCAAATGCCAGCCAAATGTCAGTTATGGTATCGTAAAATCTACGGATATTTTTACAGTGGGCAACCAGGGTAATGGCTGCATTACCTGTTCCAAAAGCAAGCGCAAAAGGAAAAGAAATTATTCAAACAAGATTTATTTTTTCAACCATATTCAGGTTTATGCTGTACATTAAGTCTATTACGAATTGAAACTCAGTGAATTCAGGAGGTATGTGCCTCGGTAGCTCAATTAATTATGCGCTGACCTGGTCATCTAATGGTTCTGGGTTGGATTCCCGCTGGAGGCGGAAATCTTTTCAACCATAAACAGGGTTTCACTGCATACAGCTTTTCATTATCACCCTCCCAGCGTTGTCCTGATATGACAGGAATACCATTGTAGAGGACGTAATTAATAGCAATTCATCTATTCATCAGGCTCTGTAACCTGTAGGCCTACTGGGACGTTACATGTTTGTCTGGCGGCACATCTCCTGTATGCGGTTCATTGTCATAAAAAGGTTGAAGTAGTGAATCGGTCGGGAATACCTTGCAGGCATGTCTTTGGGCCCTGGTTGTTGAAGAAAATTAGCCGTAACCTCTGGTTCAGGAGGTAAAACCCTGAACCAGATGCCTGCCATAATCTCTCCTACGTAATGACGTCTTCCTACCTTATGACGTTACTGTACGTGCGTAAATGACGTCGTGTACGTAGACAAATTACGTCATAACCAGACAATCTTTTCCGTTTTTCTTGCCTTTTATCGCTAGAATAAATCTTATTTTACAACATGTATATTTCTAAGAGCATAAATTTGCCGAAAACGCATTTTCTTTATTACTTGTATACAGTGGCCCAAAAGTGGCCCGTTGGCACTCAAAGGATACCATGTAGTGGCCCAAAAGTGGCCCGCTGGCACTCAAGGGGTTAAGGACAAAAGTTCTGCTCGGATGTTCCTTTAACATCCATGCAGAACGTTTGTCCTTATGTATATCATTAATAGAACATTTTCCAAAAGAACATGGATCTTATAAACTGTCGCGCGCAGCAAACAGCTAACAGCCAGGTCAACCCTCTTCGCCTCTTTCTATATACACTCAGAGACTGTTGTTGTCAAACTGCATAATTAGATTTTATGGCATGGCACAGTTATCTGATATGTTGCCTTCGTAGAACCAGTGGGTAGATTGCGGGGAGTGTAAGAGGGGTGATTGAAAAGTTCTAAGCCTTAGATGTTTTGAAACCTTTAGAGTGGATTTTAATTATTGATTTTAAAGGGCCATTCTACAGAGCAACAATCAGCAAATTTCGAGAATTTATTTTCAGTATCAACTGGATGACATTTCAACTTTTACAGTTACCCCCATGAGTGCACTGTACAACTTTTTGACTGACCATAACATTTTGCAATTGTTTTTGTGTTTTTTTTTTGCAGACTTATGCCTACAGCATCCCTGTAAGTGATGATATATGCAAGCATAACATCTTGCAATTGTTTTACTTTTTTTTTTTTTTTTTTTTTTTCTTTTTTTGTTGTTGTTGTTGTTTTTTGGTTTTATTTTTGTTGGTTTTTTTGCAGATGTATGCCTACAGCATCACTGTAAGTGATGTTATGTGCGAACATAATTTATTCCATTTCAGAATAAAAAGCAAAATTTTAATTTTCAGGAAGTGACTATTTTCAGAGTTTCTGCAGATAGTGCACAATCGGAGTCGCATGCTATGCATGCACAGGAGTGAATATGTTTTAACTCCTTTTGCCGAAAATTAGAGAGGGGTCCAAATCACGAGCTGCCGCTGCTGTCCCCAACAGCAGCTGCTACTGCGACAATAGCTGCTGCTGAGGATTTCTCTGTAAATTATAGTTTTTGACTAAAATTCATGCAGGAAAGTATGTGTGAAGCCGTCATACTCTAATATATTGCAAATTCTACCTAATGAACGATTGCTACATGCCTGGATTTGAAACAAAAACAAAAATGCCAATCTATTGATATTTGAGAGTGCAGCTGCATGTATAGAAAGTGTGAGACATTAGCAGTTCTCGTTCATTTTACAAGTATTCGCTTTTTAAAAAAAATGCCAACGCTCATTGGGCATACCGTTTAAAAGACAACTTTATGTGTAGGGAAAGAGTTTTTTGTGTGTTTTTAATCAGCTAAGTGCTTGGGTGAAGCATTAATGCTAAACAATATCTTGCAATGATTTATGGTATTTATACACAAGAAAATACTGAAAAAATACGGAGAGTCAAACGTCATGTAACATTTTCAGTAGTGTTGTCATTGGGTTTTTGCAAATTTCAAACTGTAAATTCTTCAGTGAAAAGGGTTTATCCTACCATCGGTTGTCTCCTCACAGCAGGCACACAGAGTTGAATCAACACTGACTCAACGTTGATTCCACGTCGTGACATTGAATCAAGGTTGTGTCAATGTTGATTTAACGCGAGGTGCCCAGCTAACGCTTTTCTGTCCAGTCGGAACGTATAGGGAAGCTGTCAGAGAGTGGTTTTTCCCCCTTTCCCCCGGAAAAATGGCTATAGGTAGTGGATTGTCCGGACCTCATAGAGCCACTTTTCCCCCATAGTCCTTTTTCCCCCACCGGGAAATTGGCTATTAGTGAATTTGATCTGGCTGTTGTTATTTCGCGGAACGGAACAACATGGAACGGAATGGAACAGAGACATTTTACAGAATTAATCGCATAAGAAATGCATCAGTTCTTCAAGGGAGGTAATAAACGTGATTAATTAAAAAAAATCAATATGCAAATTTAGCAACCATATTTTTATAAGAATCAATAATTATTAATTTATGGAACGAACATGGGGGAACAGAATTGAACAGAACAGAACAGAACGGGTAATTTCCTCTCATCATGGATATTTATACACGTACACATACCACTGTGTCCATTCGTGTACGCCTATAAATGAGAGTTGGAGCAGTGTACGCCGAGTTAGCAGAAAACACGTCTCGCAAATGTCATCATGGCTTTAAAGTAAGTTCATTTATCAGGGCTTTTCGTCATCTAAATGTAATAAACTAGCATGAGCGTATCTGTAACTGAATAAGCTTTCAGACTGATATAGTTTCACGTGAATGCAATGTTCGATTTACAGAATATTTAACCAAATCTGTACATTCTTTCAAGTGAGACTGCCTTTACTGAAAAAGAATTCAGTATTTCTTTACAAATACATGTATCTTTTGACTGATAGGTTCCTTATTAGCTAGGCATATATATATTGAAGCTATTGTAATAGATGAGTCGGTCAAATTCTGTCTGCTTTGAATATAGAAATCATTTGTAGGCAGGCTGTAATGGTTTGAAGTGCACGCCGAGTTGCAAATACATAATTAACGAAAATACGGCGAGTTGGAGAACCCATGTACGCCGAGTTTAAGCTTTTTTGTCAAAAATGGTGTACGCCTAGTTGGGATAAAGTACTGCTCTTTGTGATTTTTTTTAAAATGGCATTAAAGTTAGTTGCAGCTGTCTAGCTGAGCATTTATTGATATTGCTTCGTACTGATAGTGTCTAAAATACCAAAGTCAGTCAGTTGTTGTTGGCTGTCTGATTGCTTGTATGAAAAATCATTTTATTAGTAAATTCAAAAGAATGATTGAGAATATTGTAAATAATTAAGCATCCACATTTTGTTTGTCTTCCAGATATGATAAGTTTGCCTGCCAATGTTATTACTGTTCATTCAGAACATTTTCTTTGCAAGAGCTATTAGATCACTGTTGCTTATACCATTCGACTGGTGAACTTTCAGTTCGAAAATTCACTGGGAAAAGTAAATTCCAGTCTTTACATTTTAAACTCATTCCAAGAGAGTACAAAGGGAAACATATGTACTGACTTCCTCATTAAAAAAAACCTTCCAAAATGGGGCTCTTCTCTTAAAGGAAGGCATTTGCTGCTTGGGCAGCAATTCTTCTCTTCAAGAATTTAGAAGGACGGAAAGAATGAAAATGACAGAATTGCTTCCCCTGAAAGTGTATTCATTCACCCAAGCAAAGTATCATTTTCTAAAGAAAATGAAAGTTACTGATATGCTAAGGAAAAGGTCTATGATTTATTGACTCTTTTGTAAGACTCTTTTCTGATTGAAATAGCTTTGAACTCTCTCTCTCTCTCAGTCGCTTTTTATTGGCAGACGCATTACTCTATACGCTTCTCTAAATCCGATGGGTAGATACGCAATAGTTCTACGTTTACTTTGCTTTACTCCAGGTCGGGCAACTCTGATCCCTCAAGTTTTCAAAAGCAACCCTAGAAAAAAAATCTAGTTGCCTTTTTCTGTTATTTTCGTGTCCGTCCCAATTTTCGTCTCTCTGCACATTTTCGTAGAATGTAATTGTCCGTACGTCTGCACAGGAGATCTATTCTATTCTATCCCATAACCTTGCTAGGTCGTTGGGGGCACCACAGATGACTTCGAAACAATCCCCTTCCACCTTGTTCTGTTTTCAGCTGCCCTAGTTGAGCTGGCAAAATCCATCTCTGTCCACTCTTTAATATTGTCTTCCCTCCTCTTCTTCTGTCTACCTCTTCTTCTTTTTCCTTTCACTGTGCCCTGTAAAATCACCTTTGCTAAGCCAGAAGACCTTGAGACGTGGCCAAACCACCTTAGTTTCCGTTTCTTGACAAGCGTCAGGAGTTCATCATAGTCTCCAATGGCTGCATGGATCTTTCTGCGAACCTCCTCATTAGTTATATGGTCTTTGTATGAAATGTTCAGTAACCTTCGGTAGCATCTCATCTCAAAGGCCTGCGCTCTTTTCTCTAACTCTACTGTAAAGGTCCACGATTCACAGGTATGCAGATATATGGAAATGACAAAGGAGCGCAAAAGTGTCACCTTTGATCCAAGAGCTATGTTGTTATCTCTCCAACTTGGTTTCAGCTTGGTAAGATCTGAAGTGGCTTGTGCAATCCTTGAAAGAACCTCCTGTTTTGAGCCATCATCTGAGACAACTGCTCCAAGGTATCTGAAAGCTTGTTAAGTACCCAGCTTCTGTCCTTTTACCTTGATCTCCCTCTGGATGCCAACTGCACCAGTGCAGTGTTTGTCATCAGTTTGGTCTTCTCAGCACTAATCTCCATCTTATACCTTGTGTACGTTTGGTCGAGATTTTCAGCTAGGGTTTCTAGTTCCTGCTCTTCCTCAGCTAGAGCATCTATGCCATCGGCAAACCGCAGATTGGTAATATTTTGCACCCCCCCCCCCCCCCCCCCCTATGCTAACCTTTCCGTCATGTTCTTCCAGCGCAACAGACAAGACATGATCCGTTCGAGAAAAATGTTGAAGAGGGTGGGTGACAGAAGACATCCTTGTCTTGCTCCAACTGTTTTTCTCAACCATTCTACTGTGCTGCCATTCATCAGGATTGCACTTGTAGCCTTGTCATATGACTGCAAGGGCACAGGAGATATGTTAAATAGGAGACGGTCTCGCAGATAAAATTATGTTGCAGGCATGTGGAGGGCTGTTGTCAGATTATCCACTTTACAAGGCGCTACAAGGTGTGGCGGTGGGGGTGCTAAGGTGTTGGATACCGATATTATTATTGAGTTTTGTCAAAAGGGACTGCAGCTAATAACATACTTATCAGCCTGTGCGTGTGGTTAAGTGTATAAAGCTTATAACTATGGGCAGACTGCTTTTGTACTATGTGATACGCAACCTTTTTACTCGCAGCTTAGTCAGCGTTAATGGTTGACGCTTGCTTGTTTTAGCTAGAATGCTTCGAAATTTTCTTCAGGAACAGTTTATTTTTATTTTTTTTTTCGTATTATCACTGTACTTTAACGCAAAATGTGGCTTCATAATTAACTCTATCAGTGGAAGAGCGTTCAGATGCACTTCCTTTAACGAATACAAAATCTGTTATTTTTGCCAGGTCAGATAAGGCTCATAATTACAGAGCATGGTACATGTTTGGTCATTAGTCTTTGAACTTGACATTTATATATACTCTAACTCGCGGTACACCCTTATGTCAACAATGATTAAACTCGGCGTGCACAGGTGCTGCAACTCGGCGTGTACTTTGGCAACACCCCTGGTGCAAACAAATACAAACAGCTCTCTCAGTTTTACGATCAGCATTTTGTGGCTTCGCTCTGATGGTCACAATTGGATCATTTCTTATTCCATTTTATAATTTTGGTAAAGGAAGACAGTGTTTGCGTATATTGAGTACAATTTAAGACCAGTAGCAAATATTATGACATGTTTTGCAAACATTTCCGATGTTTCTTGTGTTATTACAAGAGGTGGTGCTTTGAAAATTTACCTGCGGTTGTAGATGTTGTCTAAGACGAAAACTGCGAAGAAGAGAGGGACATAAACCTTAGTTAGCTGTTAAAACACATGGCAAACACTTACCTCTTGTCCGCGAGCATTCTCTGAATGTGTTCTAACTCGGCGTACACTGCTCCAACTCGCATTTATAGGCGTACACGAATGGACACAGTGCATACGCATGCACACTTACAGGAAGATTTACGAATGGGCACTTTTTCCAGTCATGTTTGATTCAGTAGGGAGTTTATTACATTGAAAATAATAAACGGACGTGGGTCCAGATGGGAGTCGAGCCCACGACTCCTGCATGAAAAACGAACACTAGCCTAGGCACTCCGCTGCGCGCACGCACAGATGAGCGCTTTTGCAAGCACAAAAATATACAAATTTATGTACACAAACACGTACACTCATAGCCGTTTTTGGCTAACACGGAAAAGCAAATGCCTACCTCAAAATAAAAATTAGACAAACTGATGGACACATGCATGGGGTTTTAGCATCTGTTATCCATCGATATTTTACAAGCAGATGCTCGTATTTCTGTTTCAGTTATGAAACTCATTATTATGATCGGAGAAGGAGCAAATTCCACTATGTAGCGTGTTTTCCTGCAATCATATTACCAGGGGGAAAATCTACCATAGAGGGGAAAAACGGCTATGCAAAAACACGTATAGTAGATTTTCCCCGGGGAAAATTGGCTATATAGTCATTTTTCCGGGGGGAAATTGTACTATATAGCCATTTTTCCGGTGGGAAATTCTACTATGGAAAAATCATAGTCATTTTTCCGGGGGGAAAAACTACTAGGGGGGAAAAGCTACTCTCTGACAGAAGCTAAATGCAGCGAGTTGGATTCACGGCATATATTTCATTTATTTTTTTTTTCTTTCTTTTTGCGATAAATACACGTAACACAGACCAAGGATTGATTCGGAGACAAGTCTTAGAATGTTCGAATGGGTCAGCTGCTTAAGAAATGACATTTTCAGGTTATATTTTTTATTCTTTTCTCACTTTTTTCTCAGAAAAGACCTGCGATTTTACGATCTGTTCAACAGGTTTCAGTCATACATGTACATGTATCCGGTCGATGGGAGGGTGATGATGATAGGATGTGGGCTATGGAACCCCGTTTACGATTAAAAAAGACTTTTTTTGCGAGAACTTAGACGTTGAAACTATGTCGCCTGATCATGTCCAACTGGCTAGAGCTCACAGTTGTAAGAGTTTGATTTTGAGAGAGTCTTTATTTAAAGATTGACAATTATAAGCAATTCCAGCAATGCACCATGTCAACTAGACTATGAAGCTTGCTTAAGGGTTCTTGAGGTATATGATAATATATTCCGCAACACCTTTTGTCCATCCGCCAGTCTATGCGTCCGTCTGTCACCAGCGGATTTCCTATATCTTACGTAAGTAATATAAGATAGATATCACCGAAATTCTATGGGGTTAACTATTCATTATCGTTTTATGATATCGATAAGTGAAAAAGTGCTATCCACTATACAAATAAGTGACATCCATAATTATTCATGAATATCCGTGATTCGACTTATAGATGCATAGTATTCGAAGTATGAATATCAACTAGTCTAACTACTTTATGGATATCACCGATTCGATTCATGAATATCCATAAATCGATTTATAGATATCAACAAATTTGCCAATTTATGGATATCACTAAGTCAAATTATTGATGTCAATAAATCGAAATTGTGATATTTATAATTCGAATTAGTGCTATCCATTTCTCATTTAGATTATTGGATATCCACACTTTGGATTGTTGATATCCATAATTTGTGGACTGCCTGCTGTTGAAGTTAGGTAGTGATAGTGGTATCTGCTGCTACTACTGTAATGATATCTGTATTTGCCATCTATTGGTGGACTGCTTGCTGTTAAAGATAGGAAATACGAGTGACAGCTGTTTATACTGCTGGAGTGATATCTGTATCTGCCATCTGTTGGTGGACGGCCTGCTGTTAGAGATAGGTAGAGAAAGTGACATCTGTTAATACTGCTGTAATGATATCTGTATCTGCCATCTGTTGGTGGACGGCCTGCTGTTAAAATATAGGTAATTAGAGTGACTTTAGTTTTATTGCTGAAATGATATCTGTATCTGGTGATGGTAATGATAACAGGGGCTGCTACTGGAACAAAACTTACCGTTGATAGTGCTACTGACCACCATCAGCAGCTGCCAAAGAACCATCAGCAGCTGTTGCTTTCATCAAATTATGCAGCAAAAACTATTCTTACTACTTATAGTAGCCGATGATGCCCCTCTGTTCTTCCATATCGTCAGATGATGCGGTAACTTATGATAACAGCAGGAGCTGCTAATGCCACCACCATCAGCAGCTGCAAAACCACCATCAGCAGCTGCAAAACCACCATCAGCAGCTGATGCTTTTATCAGACGCAGCTGCAGCAGCAGCTGCCATACCGCCATCAGCAGCTGATGCTTTCCTCAAAAGCAGCATCAAAAGTTTTTCCTACTACTAATGGCAGCAGCTTATTCCTTTTTGTTCTCCGATATCGGCAGATGATGGTGTCATTAACAGTAAGAGCAAAGCTGCTTATGTCACCACCGTCAGCAGCTGCAAAACCACCATCAGCAGCTGCAAAACAACCATCAGCAGCTGTTGCTTTTATCAGACACAGCTGCAGCAGCAGCTGCCATACCGCCATCAGCAGCTGATGCTTTCCTCCAAAGCAGCATCAAAAGTTTTTCCTACTACTGATGGCAGCAGCTTATGTCCTTTTTGTTCTCCGATATCAGCAGATGATGGTGTCATTAAAAGTAACAGCAGCAGCTGCCAAAGAGCCACCTCCAGCAGCTCCTGCCACACCTTCATCAGCAGCTGCTTAACCAACATCAGCAGTTGATGCTTTTATCAGACGCAGCTGCAGCAGCAGCTGCAATACTGCCATCAGCAGCTGATGCTGATTAACAGTAACATCAGAAGCTGCTTATTGTACCACTGATAATAACAGCAGCACCTGCTTATGCCACCAGCATCAGCTGCTGCCAAACTACCATCTGCAGCTGCTCAACCACCATCAGCAGCTGATGCATTTTTCAAAAGCAGCTGCAGCAGCAGCTGCCATACCGCCATCAGCAGCTGATGCTTTCCTCAAAGCAGCATCAAAAGTTTTTCCTACTACTGATGTCAGCGGCTTATGATCCTTTTGTTCTCAGCTATGGGCAGATGATGGTGACATTTACAGTAACATCAGCAGCTGCTTACGTTACCACTATCAGCAGCTGCCAAAGAACCATAAGCAGCTGTTGCTTTCATCAAACGATGCAGCAAAAACTGTTTTTACTACTTATAGTAGCCGATGATGCCCCGCTGTTCTTCCATATCGGCAGATGTTGTAGTCACTGATGATAATAGCAGCAGTTGCTTATGCCACCACCATCAGCAGCTGCCAAACCACCATACAGCAGCTGCTAAACCACCATCAGCAGCTGATGCTTTTATCAGATGCGGCTGCAGCAGCAGCTGCCATACCGCCATCAGCAGGTGATGCTTTCCTCAAAGCAGCATCAAAAGTTTTTCCAACTACTGATGGCAGCAGCTTATGCTCCTTTTGTTCTCAGATATCGGCAGATGATGGTGTCATTAACAGTAACATCAGCAGCTGCTTACGTTACCACCATCAGCAGCTGCCAAAAAAAACATTAGCAGCTGTTGTTTTCATCAAAAGGTGCAGCAAAAGAAAGTCTTACTACTTATAGAAGCAGTTGATGCCCCTCTGTTCTTCCATATCAGCAGATGATGTGGTCGCTGATGATACCAGCAGCAGCAGCTTATGCCACCACCAACAGCAGCTGCCAACCACCATCAGCAACTACTAAACCGCCATCAGCAGCTGATGCTTTTATCAGACGCAGCTGCAGAAGCTGATGCTTTCATCAAAAGCAGCATCAAAAGTTTTTCCTACTTCTGATGACAGCAGCTTATATTCCTTTTGTTCTCCGATATATGGTGTCATTAACAGTAACATCAGCAGCTGCTTATGATACTATCATCAGTTGCTGCCAAAGAACCATTAGCAGCTGTTGCGTTCATCAAAAGGTGCAGCAAAAACTATTCTTTATATTTATAGTAGCAGCTGATGCCCCTCTGTTCTTCCTTATCGGCAGATGATGTGGTTACTGATGATAACAACAGCAGCTGCTTATGCTACTACCATCAGCAGCTGCCAAACCACCATCAGCAGCTGATGTTTTTATCAAACGCAGCTGCAGAAGCTATTCTAACTACTAATAGCAGCAGTTGATGCCCCTCTGTTCTTTCATATCGGCAGATGATGTGGTCACTGATGATAACAGCAGCAGCTGCTTATGCCACAAACATCAGCAGCTGCCAAACCACCATCAGCAGCTGATGATTTCATCAAAAGCAGCAGAAAAAAACGATTCTTACTCATGATGGCAGCAGGTGATGCCCCTCTGTTCTCTGATTACGGCAGATGATGTTGTCAATAAAACTATCATCAGCAGTTGCTTTGTACACCAATATCAGCAGCTACCAAACCATCAATAGCAGCTGATGTTTCCATCAGCAGAAGCGGCAAAAGATATTCTAACTTCTAATGGCAGCAGCTGCTGTCCCTCTGTTCTTCGACATCGGCAGACGATGTGGTCACTTATATTAACATCAGCAGCTGCTTATGACACAACCATCAGCAGCTGCCAAACCACCATCAGCAGCTGATGCTTTCATCATAAGCAGCATCAAAAGATTTTTCTTACTACTGATGGCAGCAGCTTATGTCCCTTTGTTCTCCGATATCGGCAGATGATGGTGTCATTAACAGTAACATCAGCAGCTGCTTATGCTATCGCCATCATCAGCTGCCGAAGAACCATCAGCAGCTGTTTCTTTCATCAAAAGATGCAGCAAAAGCTATTCTTTCTTCTTATGGCAGCAGCAAGTGTTCTTCTGTTTTTCCATATCGGCAGATAATTTGGTCACTGTGTATCGGGACGAGCCCCAAAAATGTAACTGGACGAGCCCCAAAAATGTAACGGGACAAGCCCTTTAATAATTCAAAGGGAAAAACGCAATAGGTTAGCTGTCAACTTAAGTATTAAACTGTCCTGAAATAGTATATCGCACTATTTCTTCTATCATATTGGCTCTCTTATGCTTTGTACAAGTTTATACACATAAGTATTTGTCCGTTTAGCCCCAATCAGCACCCCCGGGCAGGTCAATAGCCCTGTCTAACACTAAACACGAACAATAGTGTTGTACGGACTAACGAACAAATACTGTCATACAGACAGACAGACAGACGAACAGACCCAGATAAGGACAGACAGACGGACGACCAGTCCCAGTCGAGGACAGTCAGACAGACGAACAATAGCAAACCTTCTCTCCACGGGTTCTTCTTTTGAGCTTGTCTGAGAATATGAAAAAAAAAAAAGTAATTTGTATTCAATGATTTTATTTACATTAATGAAAAATGGCATGATTTCAGATAATGTTTCCTCTATAGCCTAACACTAACTAGCAAGCTTATTTTAGTTTAAGTGAACGTATTTTGCAGCCCAACCCCAGAGTTAGGGGGTGATGAAATTTAGCAAAGATCAGATTTCAGAAATTTGAGATCAAGTAAAACATGGTAGGCCTACTTGAGTTCCTGAGAACGACTTCTTAGGCAAAACTTGGTATCTATTGGAAAACTTATTAATTGTATCAGAATATACAATCACACTTTACCGTAGCATATAAATTATTATAAGTATAAACCAGATAATATAGACAAATACCAACTTCATTAGCATAATTTCCAATTCTCAGCCGTTTTAACTAAATTATACTAACAACACAAAATGAAAGCACATGAGATAATACATAATTCAGGCAGATTACATTGCTAATTGAAGAACGGCTTTTGAACCTGTAGACTGCACAATAAATAGCATTTTCCGGACATAATTTTCTGAGTATTTTGCATAAAGGGAGACTATAGATTCACACCTAATAAACCATTTATGTGATAATTCTTTTCCAACCGAGAATTCTGCTTGCCAAGTATATACTACCCTTACAACTGATATTAAAATCAGCAGTTGCTTATGACACCAGCACCAGCAGCTGCAAAAACCACCATCAGTAGCTGCTGATGCTTTTATCAAGATCAGCAGCAAAAGCTATTCTTACTCATGATGGCATCAGCTGATGTCCCTCTGTTCCGATATCAGCAAATGATCAGCAAATTAGTCATTAATACTGAGATGAGCTGTTGCTTATGATACCACCATCAGCTACTGCTAAACCACCATTTGCAGCTGATGCTTTTATCAAACGCAGCTGCAGAAGCTATTCTTACTAATAATAGCAGCAGAAGCTATTCTTACTAATAATAATAGCGGGTGATGCCCCTCTGTTCTTCCATATTGGCAGATTATGTGGTCACTGATAATAACAGCAGCAGCTGCTTATGCCACCATCACCAGCTGCCAAACCGCCATCAGCAGCTGATGCTTTCATCAAAATCAGCATCAAAAGTTTTTCCTATTACTGATTGCAGCAGCTAATGTCCCTTTGTTCTCCGATATCGGCAGATGATGGTGTAATTAACAGTAACATCAGCAGCTGCTTATGTTACCGCCATCATCAGCTGCCAAAGGACCATCAGCAGCTGATGCTTTCGTCAAAAGATGCAGCAAAAGCTATTTTTACTTCTAATAGGTAGCAAGTGTCCTTTTGTTCTTTCATATTTGCAAATGATGTTGTCGCAGATATTAACATCAGCAGCTGCTTATCACATCACCACCATATCACCACCAACAGCTGCCAAACCACCAACAATAGCTGCTGATGTTTTCATAAAAAAGCAGCAAAAGCTATTCTTTCTCATGATTGCAGCAGCTGATATCCCATTGTTCTCCAATATCGCCAAATGATGTTGTCATTAATACGAAAATGAGCACCTGCTTACGACACAACCATCAGCAACTGCTAAACCACCATCAGCAGCTGATGCTTTTATCAAACGCATCTGCAGAATCTATTCTTACCACTAATAGCAGCAGTTGAGTGTCAGCTGTTGCTGCTGTTGTATTAAATATCTGTATCTACCATCTGTTGGTGGACTGCCTGCTGTTGAAGATAGGTAGTGAGAGTGTCAACTGTTGCTGCTGCTTGATTGAATATCTGTATCAGCAAGCAGCTTGTGGATTGCCTGCTGTTGAAGATAGGTGGTCAGAGTTACAGCTGTTGCTCCTGCTGTATTAAATATCTGTATCTGCCATCTATTGGTGGACTGCCTGCTGTTCAAGAAAGGTAGTGAGAGCGACAGCTGTTGCTGCTGCTTGATTGAATATCTGTATCAGCAAGCAGCTTGTGGATTGCCTGCTGTTGAAGATAGGTGGTGACAGTGACAGCTGTTGCCGCTGCTGCATTAAATATCTGTATCTGCCATCTGTTTGTGGACTGCCTGCTGTTGAAGAAGGGTAGTGAGGGTGACAGCTGTTGCTGCTGCTGTATTAAATATCTGTATCTGCAAGCAGTTGGTGGACTGCCTGCTGTTGAAGATAGATAGTGAGAGTGACAGCTGTTGCTGCTGCTGGATTAAATATTTGTTCATGCAATCTGTTGGTGGACTGCCTGCTGTTGAAGATAGATAGTGAGAGTGACAGCTGTTGCTGCTGCTGGATTAAATTTCTATATCTGCCATCTGCTTGCTGTTGACGATAGGTAGTGAGGGTGACAGCTGTTGCTGCTGCTGTACTAGATATCTGTATCTGCCTTCTGTTTATGGACTGCCTGCTGTTGAAGACAGGTGGTCAGAGTTACAGCTGTTGCTCCTGCTGTATTAAATATCTGTATCTGCCATCTGTTGGTGGACTGCCTGCTGTTCAAGAAAGGTAGTGAGAGCGACAACTGTTGCTGCTGCTGGATTAAATATCTGTATCTACCATCTGTAGGTGGACTGCCTGCTGTTGAAGATAAGTAGTGAGAGTGACAGCTGTTGCTGCTGCTGGATTAAATATCTGTATCTACAATCTGTAGGTGGACTGCCTGCTGTTGAAGATAGGTAGTGAAAGTGACAGCTGTTGCTGCTGCTGGACTAAATATCAGTATCTACCTTCTGTTAATGGACTGCCTTCTGTTGAAGATATGTAATGAGAGTGACAGCTGTTGCTGCTGCTGGATTAAATATCTGTATCTGCCATCTGCTTGTGCACTGCCCGTTTTGAAGATAGGTATTGAGTTACAGCTGTTGCTGCTGCATGACAAATTATCTGTATCTGCCATCTGTTTGTGGACTACCTGCTTTTGAAGAAGGGTAGTGAGAGTGACAGCTGTTGCTGCTGCTGGATTAAATATCTGTATCTGCCATCTGTTGATGAACTGCCTGCTGTTGAAGATAGGTAGTGAGAATGGCAGGTGTTGCTTCTGCTTGATTAAATATCTGTATATGACATCTGTTTGTGGACTGCCTGCTGTTGAAGGAAAGTAGTGAGAGTGACTTCAGTTGCTGCTGCTTGAATTATATCTTTATTCTACCATCTGTTGGTGGTTATACTCATGATACCAGGAGCTGCTTCTGGAGACGAAACTAACCTTTGCTGCTGCCTTCTATTACGAGGGTGATAGCTGCTGCTGACAGTGGACGGACTGATATTTGCAGTAAGTTTTAGTGAGAGTTACTACTTCTTGTGGTGTACGTGACTAGAGTGATATATTGTGCTGTTGTTTATCAACGAGTGAAAACTGGTGCTGATGGTTTCTGTGATATTTGCTGTGACAACAGCAGCAGCTGTTGTATCTTCAAATTAACAGCAGTAGAAGTTATTTCATTCCTCCCCTTAGACAACAACAGCAAATCTTACTCTCCACCTAGGTTGCAGGATGCGGCTCTTTTACAACCAGCTGCAGCAGCGTGTGAATTAAAACCCCCCATAAAATCTGCTACTTCTATCATCAGAAAAGAATAAGACAAAAGCGATAAGCCGTACTAACTGCAACTGCGGCATTAGCAATTGTACCAATTAAAAACCACCATCAACAGCTAATGCTTTCGACAGATGGTGGTGCCACTAAAAACAACACCAGCAGCTGCTTATGATACCACCATCAGTAACTTACACCACCATCAGGAGCCTATGCTTTTACTTACAGCAGCAGCAAAATGTACTCTAAACACTAGTGGGAACAGCTGACATCCCTCTGATCTCCGATATAGGCAGACGATAGTGTCATTTACTAAAAGCAGCGGCTGCTTATGACACCACCATCAGCAACTGACATCACCATTAGCAGCTAATACTTAATCAATAGCATCCGTAATGGTTATTCTCAATACTAATGAAGTAGCTGATATCCCTCTGTTCTCCGATATCGGCAGATGGTAGGGTCACTGTCACTAATAATAACATCAGCAGCTCATTCTAACACCACCATTTGCAACTGACATCACCATCAGCAGCTGATGCTTTCATCAACAGCAGTAGTTATTCTAAATACTTATGGCAGCAGCTAATGTCCCGCTGTTCTCCAATATCAAAAGATGGTGGTGTCACTATCATTAATAAACAACATCAGGAGCTGCTTATGACACCGCCATCAGCAACTGACTACATTATCAGCAGCTGAAGATTTCATCAACAACAGCAGCAAAAGTTATCCTGAATACATTATGGCAGCAGCTGATGTCCTTCTGTTCTCCGATATCGGCAGATGGTGGTGTAACTATAAAAAAAACACTAGCAGCTGCTTATGACACCAGCATCAGGAACTGACTTCTCCATCAGCAGCTATTGCTTTTACTTACAGCAGCAGCAAAAGTTATTCTCAGTACTAATGGCAGCACCTGATGTCCCTCTGATCTTCAATATCGACAGATGATGTGGTCTCTGGTACAAACATCAGCATCTGCTAATGAAAACTGGCGGAGCAGCAGATGTTACTCCTGTCAAACCACCAACATTAGTGTCTGCAAATACGACAAAACCAGTAATATAAGCCTAAATCCTTACTATAAACAGTGGCTGACACTTTTAATAACACCATTATCACAGGCAGCATATATCAATCTTAAAAAAAAGAAAAGAATATTGAAAACATCAGCATCAGTTGTCACTATCATACCACGAACAGAAGCAGCAGTGTAACAGCAACAAAGTAGAAAAAGTTGCAACACTCTCTATCAACAACTAGAAACAACAAATATTAGGCCCCAGCACAAAATATCAAAAGATGTCAGTCTTGCAATAAAAAGAGTGTCAGGAAGTGTCTCTCTCACCACCAAATGTTGCAGCACAAATTCTTTTCACACCCGTAGCATTTATATATATATAATATATATATATGAAGAAGACTGTTTATTCAAGTGCTATATAGGTTATGTAGCCCTTGAGCATATACATGTACATACATGCAATACAAATATAAACGGTGTGACAGGTAGTACAATAAGTGCATAATATCACCTTAATAAATACAGAATGATATGTGAGTCAAGAATCATTAATACTTAAAGCTATTAATTTCTTTCCTCTGAGCTATATCCTAACCTATCCCACTTAGACCTTATCTTTGCTTGGTGAAAACTGTGTGACTCTTCTTGTAATATCCCTTCGGGCACTATGCCTAACCTGCATTGAACCAACGTCGATTCGACATCATGACGTCGAATTGTCTTCGGTTCAAAGTTGATCAAACCCCATGTGCCCGACGGGTTATTTGTAAGGTAACTTAATTCGTTGCGACCCCTAAACTACATATAATGCACATCTGTCATGCGAATTGGAGAGAACTGTGTGACTCTTCTTGTAATATCCCTTCGAGCACTATGCTTAACCAGCATCGGACCAACGTCGATTCGATATCATGACGTCGAATCGACGTTGGTCCAAAGCTGATCAAACCCCATGTGCCCGACGGGTTATTTGTAAGGTAACTTAATTCGTTGCGAGCCCTAAACTACATATAAGGCACATCTGTCATGCGAATTGGAGAGAACTGTGTGACTCTTCTTGTAATATCCCTTCGGCACTATGCTTAGCCAGCATTTGACCGACGTCGATTCGATATCATGACGTCGAACCGACGCTGGTCCAAACTTGATCAAACCCCATGTGCCCGACGGGATATTTGTAAGGTAACTTAATTCGTTGCGAGCCCTTAACTACATATAACGCACATCTCTTATGCAAAATGGAGAGAACTTTGTGACTCTTCTTGTAATATCCCTTCGGGCACTATGTTTAGCCAGCATTGAACCAACGTCGATTCGATATCATGACGTCGAACCGACGCTGATTCAAAGCTGATCAAACTCCCATGTGCCCGACGGGATATTTGTTAGGTAACTTAACTCGTTGCGAGCCCTAAACTACATATAAGGCACATCTGTTATGCAAATTGAAGAGAACTGTGTGACGCTTCTTCTTGTAATATCCCTTCGGGCACTATGATTAGCCAGCATTGAACCAACGTCGATTCGATATCATGACGTCGAATCGACGTTGGCTCAAAGCTGATCAAACCCCATGTGCCCGAAGGGATATTTGAAAGGTAACTTAATTCGTTGCGAGCCCTAAACTACATATAACGCATATCTGTCATGCAAAACACCCAAAGTGGCTATGTGAAAAAGCAAACACCAGTTTGAGTACCTAAACAAACAAAACAATTTTGTGTCTACACTGAAAACACATATTTGAAGGAAAAAAGAGAAAATAAATCTTACGTAAATATATGGCAGCAGAGGGACATCAACATCAGCTGCTATATATTTTTTTTCGTTGATGCTGACAATGGCTTTCTGAACAACCCTAACGACCTTGCATATTCAAGGATTCTGTTGTTTTTATTTCTCTGTTTATACCAGTACCATGGTCTTGCATGCTCTTAGTATTAGTCCTCAAACACATACATTGAGATGTCACTAGAAGCTCTAAATGCAGGAAAAAATAATTGTAATTAAATAAATAAACTTGAAAAATTAACTTCTGAAAATTAACTTTGACCTTGTCTTTTTTTTCAAACATATTGCTGATCTTACCCAACAAGTAGAGCCAAACTAAAAACAGGGGATAAATGAGCAATAAAAAGGCAAATAAGAAGAGAGGGAAAAAGAGAAAAGAGTGGCCATGATCTGTAGGAAAATTTAAAAACGATGAGAAAAAATAAATGTCATGTTGAATAGCTAATTATAGTATCTTCTGCGGGAGTCTCAGCTGAAGTTGCGGACCTGGTGTTGTCTCAGAGGCAGCAGCAGTTGTTTCTTTCTGTACAGCTGCAGTTGATAGTTGATGCCAGAGGTACTATTGACCTACCTTAAATTAACTTGCAAGCTGAGCGAAAACGGAGTATTACGGTATTGTGAGACAACTTTATCATGTTTTTTTAAGATACGTTTTCTGTAATAAGTACTTCAACTCCGAAATTCAACGCTGTTTAAGATGTTAATGGTCATATTTAACTCTGAGTTTATTTCATTTATAATAATTAACAACATTAAATAATACGCGGACTCTCAAACACTGTACACGTATCCTAGTGATAATTCGAATTATGAACATCAATATTTTTATAGATGTCCATAATTCGAATTATCGATATCCATAATTCGAACTCAGGATATCCGAAAATCATAATTATTAATAGATATAATTTGTATCATGGATATCACAAATCCGATTTTTGGATATTCATAATTTGATTTATGGATGGATTATGGATATCGGATATCACTTATTACTAATGGATATCAATAAATCAAATAGGTGATACCAATGTCGAATTAGTGATATCCATTAATCATTAAGATTATTAGATATCCATAATTCAAATATTAAGTAAAATCCATAATTCGGGTTACGGATATCAATATTTGGGCCCGTTTATGTATAACACTAATTAGAATTATGGATATTATATATTCTTCGTTACAAATAATAAGTTTAAATAACGACTGCTCTGCGATTATTTATGGATATTTACTATTCAAATTATGGATATCAATTATTCAGCCCGATTTCTTGATATAACTTATTTAAAATATGGATATCCCTACTTCGAATTACATATATGAGCCGCGACACGGGAAAACCAACAATCTGGTTGTGCACCCAGCGCAGACTCAGGTCAGCCTGGGCATCCGCTCAGTCTGATCAGACTCTTCGCTGTCCGCATGGAGGTAGCTAAGACCCTTAGCTACCCTTTGGGCACTAAACGAAGAGTCTGATCAAACTTGGCGAATGCCCAGGCTGATCTGAATCTGCACTGGGTGCACAACCACATTGTTGGTTTTCTCGTGTCACGGCTCATATGTATTTCCATAATACTGCCCATAGCTATCAATTACTCTAATTATGGCTATCCATAAATCGAATTAGTGATATCATAATTCGAATTGGTGATATCCATAAAATCGGATATTTGACATCCATAATTCGAAGTTGTGATATCCATTCTTTGAATAAGTGATATCAATAAATGGGCTGACCAAGACCTGACAAATGTAACAATTTTCTACTTGCTCACTGCGCAATGGGAAAGCAAATACTTTTATTAGACCAGGAAAATTTCTTGCTTCTCCAGAATTATTGTTGTAACACAAATTTCCGATGAAAGAGATTACAGGTGTGATCTACGAGACAGGGCTGAGATATATGATAAACTTTATTTTTCAGCATTTTTTACATGTATCAACCAAATAAAAGAGTGCTGAAAATGTCTCCTTCCCCACCCCAACCTGCATTCGCACTACTGATTTTTTTCATCTCTCGTAACGATGTTCCCGAAGTGGCTCAGCGGTTTCCATCTGTTGGATTTTATTGTATGTGTATTTCAATTCTCGTAACGACCTTGGATTTTATGTACTGTTCTGTTTCAGTTCTCCTAACGACGTTCGCCAAGTGCGTACGTAACTATAGTTGCACACCCCTGGCGCCGAGTGTTCGTTCAAGTCCTATGTATATTGTTTTGTTCTCTTCTCTTCTCCTAACGACGTTCCCCATGTGGTCAGCGATACGTAACTATGACTATAGTTGCACACAGCCGTCCAAATTTATATTTTGTAATCAATCGACCCTATTAGCGCACGTGACCCAATAAGCGCAGATCATGTGTGTGTGTGTGTGTGGGGGGGGGGGGGGGGGGGGTTCTGAGACATATGATTTTTAGCGCACATATTTTTACTGGCTTATCCCTTTGATTGCTTGTTACAAGTGCTGAAAACACTATAAAATCTTACAGTTTTCACTTACAAAGCATCTCCATCCTGCATGACTATATGCAGCTTTTCTCTAATGATTCAGTTTATTTTTATATATAATAATTCTTTGAAATGTGCATTTATTAGGAAGAATGTCTACTGAAAGTATTTAATGTTTAGCGGGTCGAATACGGTACACCTTTATTTTTTCATTTATAATTTAGAAGCTTACTATATTTTGTTGGTATGTAAGGGAAGCAAACTATTCCAATTCAGTCTCTTATATGTACCATGTTTTAATCTTTGCCAAGGAAATAGATTATTTTTTTGTTGTATTTATTTATTTTTTTTAAATTTATTTTTGTAGCTATTCCATTCTAGTATATATCATTCTCGCAAAGGAAATAAGTTAACATGTCTGTAAACTATATATAGGCACAAGGGAGAAGCCTGCGAAAGATAAATCCTATTATTGTATAACTGCAACTACAGTTATTCATTTTAAACACAGACGTTATCATTATTATTATTATTATCATCATTTGTCATTATTATTTTGGGCTTTACAGCCCTTACAAGAACACTTACCTATATCGAGCCGATCTTTCCTAGAAAGTGGGCTAAAACCAAACTTACTGGGGTAAAACGTCAATAGCTGCTGCGAGGCTACCAGCAGCTGCTGCGAGGCTATCAGCAGCTGCTGCTGAGGCTAGCAGCGGCAGCTCGTGATTTGGATGTTACTGGAAAATTATGTAAAATGGCTATGTTTATTTTTGTATAAACACGTTTTGGGTTTGCTCACAATGTTCCCAACAAACACAAATGTAGAATATGGGTCTCTAAATTTCAGGGTTGCAACATTTAAGGGTCTACTGTAGAGTCGCCAGATGTCAAAATATTTTACATTACTATCAAACCATTGAAAAATCATCATATTTGCATGAACTACAATAAAAACCGTTTAAATCATGTAGAATGTGAAGAAAGATTTTTTCAAAGTATGCAAGGCAAATAGATTTAAAATGTTACTATAAAAGTATGTCACCTCTCTTGTGTTTAAGGCGCTATATAAAAGAAACCTTTCGCTAAAACGTTTTGAAACTTCAGATTCACTAGAAGTATCTTTTCAATCGTCCCTCGTAGATGGTCTAAGGCTGTTTGCGCAAGAATTACTTCCCGTAGTAAGCTTTTACTCAACTTAAACGAAAAATATACCATGTGTTTGAAATGATAACATTAAACGGAAATAGATAAATAAAATAATATGTGAATAAAAAGAATGCTAGCCCGTGCTTATTTTGTCACAGCAGAGAAAGTCAGTTTATTTACTTTCTTCTGTTGAAACATCGACCGGAATAGAAGTCTCTCAGCATGCTGTTTCTGAATGATTGGCGTGGCACACTTTTGTACTCTTTTTAAAACTTAAGAAAGAAGTTTTGCATATTCAATTCGATTCTTCATTTCTATTTTATTTCATCACATTGCAAGGTTGTTGGACTTTTTACATGCACTATATGCCAAGTTTTATTTTCATATTTACTTGTTATTGCTTTTGCAGGGCAAGAAGACATACTGAATAAAATTGATCTGTCCGAACTGAAAGGGTATTCTCCAAAACCTGTGGCATTCAAACTACAAAGTCGGCGAAAGGTGCAAGAATCGACAACAACACAATTGCCTGCCACCGCTACATCAACAGAGCCGCCTCCGCTGAGCACGGCACACATCATTGCTGTGATTTCGTACATGCGCAGTGGGTCCTCTCTGACAGCGGACATCTTGCAACATTTCCCGCACACCGTCTATGTGTTTGAGCCCCTTCACACTGTCACAAGACGAGCAATTGAAGGAAAACCATTAATTTACCTAAATGGAAAAAGAAAGTAGGTATTTTTAAGTTCTTTGATCTTTTTTTAAAACATGATTCTAAACAGTAAGATGCATTGCTTCAAACGCAATATTCATACCATAATTGATTAAAAGCAAAACAGCTGAAGTGTTAACAATACAATCAATTCTGGATATCTGGAGAAATGATATCTCAAAGTGCCCTCTTATATAAAAGAATATAGTTTGGACGATGTCCTCTTTCTTTGTTTTTTTTTTTTTTTTTTTTTTTTTTTTTGTTGTTGTTTTTTGTCTTTTTTTACTTTTCAACTCCTATAATCTCAAACAACTGATAGGCTAGCGCAAAGTAATTTTCTGGGATCAAAAAATTTACTTTGAGATATCAATAGTTTTGTATGAACTTTGAGCTGTCGAGGGTTGACAATATTTGATTTGAAATATCTCCGTGAATAGTAGATATTTATTTTTTATCAGATTTTACACATAACAATATTTGTTTCGCAGCAAATATTTATCTAATTTTTGATCTCTTGAGAGCTGTATAAATGCTTGAGAGAAAATGTGTGTAGATCTTTTAAATTCTTCAGATGAGCACATTACCATTCGTTCGGTAATACAAGGTAGGATAACCCAAATTGTTCATTGTCAAAATTGCATTTTCCAAATTCTATTTTGTTTTCTGTTACAGCTTCATTAAACCAGAAAATCTCACTGACGAGTTCCTTACGAACGAGCTTCACAAATGGTTCCAGTGTCGCTTTGGTGAACTCGACATTCATTCTCTTCTAGACAACTTTCACATGCAGTTCAGCAGGAGCATGCGTACTCTGGTACAATGTTGGAGAATGAGGCCACATACTCATAAGACAATGCGTCATTGCCTTCCAAGTGCAATAAAAATGTGCCAAAATGCAAAACAGAGGTTGTTTAAATTCATACGCCTCCCAATGCGTATAATCCAAGGTGTTTTTAATCTTTATCCAAAATTACAAATTATTCATTTGATCCGTGATCCTAGAGGAGTGTTAACGTCTCAGATAAAACTGAAGAAATCAAGTTGGGGAGAAATTTCTACAACTTCCAGAACGCATTGTGATAAGGTTTCGGAGGATTTAAATATAACAGCGAACTTACACTTCCATGATAGCCAGCGAGCAAGGGTACTAATATATGAGAGCTTGGCTGAGGATCCCCTCACTGTAGCGAAACGGATATACAATTTCATTGGGATGCCTGTTATGAAGTATGTCCTGGATTACGTGAGAAAGTTGACGTTGGACGGACGTAGGAAAAGCTGTTTATATTGTATAGTCAGGGAAAATTCAACAAAAACGGCTAATTCTTGGCGGGAAGTGATTCAATACCAAAACATGATGACTATAGACAACAGTTGTCCAGTTGTGTATGGTTATATAGGCTACCAAAGATTTAATTCTCCAGCTGAATTAGCTGATCAGACTTTACCAACGTTTCGGGTACCAAACACCTCGATAATAATATAGCACATTGTTAATGCACACTGGCTTGAAGATTTTCTTACTCGAAAATCTTCGTTTCAGTGATTTTTAGCTCGTCTAAACGAAAGTTCAGCAAAAGCTAGGTTGTCACCCTGGCGTCGGCTTCCTGCTTGGCTGTTTTGGTGAAAATTTTAAAGACCAATATCTCCTTAAGCTATGAATGGATTCGTTTGTTAGAAATTGGTCCAAAGTTTAAACTAAATACCAATTTCACCCAGCTCAGTGACCTTGAGGTCAAGGTCATGGACTTAAAAAGTTTGCATTTTTTGCCTACATTGGATGTTTTGGTTAAAGACTCTTAAAGACCCATATCTCCTTAAATCGTAAATGAATTCTTTTAATATTCCCACTGTAGTTAGATGTTATTCCAAAGTTTTACAGAGCAGCATCCTCACTCCACTCGGTGACACTCAAGGACACGGAATTAGAAATTTGATGTTTTCATTTTCGTCATCGATGTTCTAGTTTTTTGAAAACCCGTATCTCCTTAATTCATGAATAGATTCTTTTGATACTTTGATATTGGTCGAAGGTTTTACAAAATACCACCCCTAGCCCACTCAGTGACCTTGAGTTCAAGGTCACTGACCTAGATATTTGGGGTTTTGTTAAAGTATTCTGGTAGCTTTTGATTCCATAATGCTTAGGATGGATTTAGTATACCTAAAACTGATGTTAGATACTTGCTTGAGATTTTACAAACTACTTCCCCCACCCCACTGGTTGACCTTGAAGTCAAGGTCACTGATATAGAATTTTCCCCATAATGATTTTCAAGGCAAGGTCACATTATAGCAACAATGCCTTTGTAATGGGCAACACCAGTTCAGGCGGGCTATGCTGTCAGGCGACGGCTCTTGTCAGCAAAGTGACACCATAAATGTAACAGGGGTCCACAGATTAATTAATTTCATATTTCATCCGTTACTATCGAAAACCGGGCTAAGCAGATAAGCCTTTTTTTGTTCGAAATTTGTTTCCATACCATCCCAGTAAGTAGCAGGTACTAAACCCTTAAAGCGCCAAAAACGAAAATAGTTAAATTTGCTAATAGTGTAGATCCAGACGGGGTGGCTCATAATGAGCCACCTCACCTGGATCTACACTGTTTGCCCTCTAGCCTTTGAATTCTCAATATGATATAACTTGGACGAAACATTATTTGAAATTCTGCGGACGTAAATTTTGTCGTCTGCTTCTTGGCGCATTAAGGGTTAAGCCAGGTGATGCAAGCGCTTGCTTGCAGAACTGTATCTGTTACTATGTCTGTATGTTTTACATCATATCTTCCCGTTCAGAGAAGCGACTGGCTGTAAAACTTCTGAGTGGCTTCGGTGAGTATCATTTTCCACGCATGTAAAGTCAGTCTCATGAAATCTCATTAATTGTATTATTCTTTTCTCCTGCCAAATATTTACCTGAGCTAATACCCTGCGGCTAATTAGGCCTACCTTTCATCCCCATCCCTACCCCCGACCCACACCCCTCACACACCCACAAATGGGTGCCAAAAATTTCAGTGGGACCAGCGAAAAAATTTGTCTTCAAAAATAAACCTGCTTTGACTATATGAAACTGTATGGTTTCCATGGCAAGCCATAATGCGATTTTCAAGAATGGGCCTGTTTACAAAATTACTCATATCTCAGCTGCTACTTTTCCTGGACTACTAAACTTGGGACCAAATTAAAGCTAAGACATTCCTTTTATCCATTAGTTAGATATGCAGATTATCTTGTTTGCATATTCATGAATATTAATGAGCCAGTTGTCAATCTGGGCAGTTTTTTCAGGGTCTAAATTGGAAGCATATGCCCTCTTCACTTAAGGCAGTCGTAGTGTCGCATCCAAGAGGTGCTGCGCGATGATAGTCAGGTGTTTATACTTCTCCTATCTCTGTCTTATTTATCAGTTTTCTGTGTTTCCTGATCCCGTGTCGAATAGGACAGTCATTCCCGCAAGCCTATCAACATAATGTAGCAGAATGAAGAAGATGTCATGTCTGGGGTTCTCTGCAACAAAAAGTGACAGAAAACAGCTTGTTCAGGTAATTCATGGTTCAATGTGTCTATGCAAAAATGCAGGGAAGAAAAGTAGTTCTGATCTGTGAGGGCGATGCATATTGTTATACATCGGATGATGAAATTACAACAGAGAGAACAATGCTGCATGAGCTAAAGTGAACACAAGAAGAAACTGACACAAGGATTTTTTATACTTATATGCTGAAGATCAGGGCTATAAGATTGTCCAGGGCAGAACACTACACAGGGCACCCTCTTCATTCTGCCACAGTATGTCGATAGGCTTGCAGGAATGACTGTCCTATTCGACACGGGATCAGGAAACCTAGAAAACCGATAAATACTTCAGAGGTAGAAGCATACACACCTGAATATCGCGCAGCTCTTCTTGCCTTGCATGCGTTCTCGGGATAGTGTTCTGGAGCCATTTGATACATAATTGTATGATTTTTCCTTCATTATTTAATGTTTTCATTCATACTCATGAATATGCAAATTAGATCATTTGCATAACTAACTAATGGATAAAAGGAATGTCTAAGCTTTAATTTGGTACCAAGTTTAGTAGTCTAGGAAAAGTGGCAACTGAGACATGAGTAATTTTGTAGATATAACCACATTTTTGAGAATCGCTTTATGGGTTGCCATGGTACCATGCAGTTTCACAAAGCCCAAACAGATTTATTTTTAGGACAAAATTTTTTCGCATTTAAGTGGTCCAACTGAATAATTTGGCACCCATGAGAAATTTCTTGGGGTATAAGGTAGGCCTAAGTAGACGCCGGGTATAATTTCAGTTGCCTTAGACAGTTTTGCATATTTTCCTTTGAATAGAGTCCTTTACAACTCAACATTTTGTAGCTGACATTTATTTTTAGATATTATCGAATTTTATGTTGAATATGTATATTGTATATTCTCTACTATGTAGAGCAAATAATGTGTTCTTTTATGATGGCCAGTTTTGTGGCATATCGAATTATATATTTAGCTGTCCATTTTTCAGACAGTGTATCAAGTAAAGACATGTATTTATATTTTCTACTGCGTAGAGCACACAGATTGTTGGTTAAGTTTTTTTATGACCTTGTTATGTCAAAACTTATGCGGGACTGCTATAATAGCAGTTTGACAGCAATGGAGTGTTGCATAATAAGATTATGAACATGAATAAACGAGAACATTTGTATTTTTGTCTTTGTTTGAGTGTCCATTCCAGCACATACGTTTCTAGACACATTTTGAGATACAATTTGTCCAGAGGTAATGTTGTTCATTTGGGCTTCAGAAATCACAATTCTGGCACTTCCGTCTCCTAATCTGTCATGAACCATTTGCTTGATAGTAATTTGGCGCAATATATGAGCCCCGAAACGACAAAACCAACAAAGTGGCATGTGCACCCAGTAAAGACTCAGATCAACCTGGGCATCCGCCCAGTCTGATCAGAGTCTTCGCTGTCCGCACGGACATAGCTAAGACCCTAGCTAACCTTAAAGCGCTTAGCGAAGAGTCTCCTTTTTAAGGCCATTGTTCAAAAAACGGCCTGTGTTTACAATATTTCTTGAAGGGTGCAGCTGTGTTAGGGTGGGCATGACATTTGTTTTCTCAAATACATTTGAGCCGCGACACGACAAAACAAACAATGTGGTTGTGCGCCCAGCGCAGACTCAGATCAGCCTGGACATCCGCCCAGTCTGATCAGAGTCTTCGCTGTCCGCATGGAGGTAGCTTATACCCTTAGCTACCCTTTGAGCACTTAACGAAGAGTCTGGTGAAACTGGGCGACTGCCCAGGCTCATCTGAATCTGCACTGGGCGCACAACCACATCGTTGGTTTTGTCGTGTCGCGGCTATTTTCTCTTAAAGAGAGAAAAGCCCCAGGACTTCAATGGGCATTCGTGGCCACAACTTGATAAGTGGTGTGAAGACTAAAGTCGTGTGAATGACATAATAAGTCGTGGCCAAGACTAAAAATAATCATTGCACTTTCCCTTCCGAGGTTCCGTAGCTTAACGGCACTAAAAGGTAGGTGGGGGGGGGGGGGGGGGGGTGCGAGAGAGACTAATACTACGAGCAGATAAACCTAAACCACTCAGCAAAATAATAATGTTAGTGTTTATGTGATGTTGGTATACTTTTTTTCTCTGTGTATGCTTTTTGTAAATGATACTTCATGTATACATCTAAGTGCTGGGGGTTTCATTAACAAGATACTTTGCTAGTTGTTTTTCATTACTTAAGTGTTTCTGTTACATGTTACATGATATAATTCTGACATACGATAATATTTAAGCCTCGAAGAGTAACAATAGCATAAACCCTAAACAATACCCTAAGATGAAGAATCTTCATTACACAATAGGATCAATAGACTATAATTCCTTCGTGGAAATATATATACTTGTGTAATACATTTGACAATAAATTGAAAAAAAAAACAATTTGAAATATCATTTCGGCGTATGGACAGACAAAAAATTTATTATTATGATTAACCCTCCTGAAATTAGATTATGAAATGGAATTATTATTGTTTGTTATTGTGGGGGCATCACAGAAGATGTTATATTTGAAAAGAAAATTTCGTTTTTGGATATACAAGCTTAGAAAAGCAACAAGAAAACTATATGTTTCTATTCATATTTCTATCCTGGCTATACTACGATGGTTGCCATGTATAGACTGTCTAAAAACGTTGACGTCAAGGGTAAGAACTCGTCACCCTGGCTTACTGTCGCAGTAGGGTAAAGTCGGGTAAGTTCGGACAGCTGGTAAATTCGGACATACCATTGCAAAAAGTGAAACTCCAAATGAGACGGCTCATAATGAGCCGTCTCATCAGGACTTTTACTGTTTGCCCAGTTAATTTTGTTTTAATTAATAAAAAAAACTCACTTATAAAGGGAACAATGTCTCTGTCCGAATTTACCCGCTGTCCGAATTTACCCGACTTTACCCTACCTAAACGCTCTCGATCAGCGGTATGGACTCGATGAATCAAATGAATTTGCTTCTGTTGCTGCTGACGCACATGAGTTTGTAAAAACACTTCTAACAGATATTGTTGCGGAAGACGAAAGATTTCGAAACAAACTAATACCAACTGGAAGTTACTACCAAGGCTCAAAATTAAATCCCGTTGATGAGTTTGATTTTACTGTCATACTGACCAGTCTTGGTGACTTTGTAAACCGCTTCTGCAAAATTGAAACTTTCAGTGACTCTAAAGTCTGTGTCACTGTCTTAACTAACAACTTGTCAGTGTTGGGTAATTGGACGGAGTTTATGGAGGGTAATAGGTTGAGGATGGAAAGAGTGATAGCCAAGTACATAGAAATTTTGGAGCTGTCTATCAAGAAAAATGGCTGGCAGAGTCGAAGACTTCTTCAACTTCGGCTGTTTTGTAGGTATTAAGTCATCAACAGTTTACTGCAGTGGCCCATCGGTGTCCTTTATATTAACAGTTGATCACTGCAAGGGGCAAAACAAATTTATGAGAATTACCATAGACTTTACCATTACCATAGACCTTGCGATAGAAATAAAAGAATCTCTCTTTAAGCGGGCTCGCAGGGCAACTCTTCATTCGTGTTTAAATTTTCCATGCAGTCTGACAGAGCCATTCATCCTTGTGTTTCATTCCAGCTTCGATTTTGTCTTGTCATCTGCTCTTATAGAACAAAAGATTTTAATGAACCTTCATCCGAGTGTGAAAAAGGCTTTGAGGGTATTAAAGATACTAAAAGAGAATCACTTGCCTTTGCCGTTGTTTCGGCAGCGAAACAACGATGGATGCAGGACACATCAACGGTGGAGACATCCCAGAAGAAGAGGATGGAGACGGACAGATACGCAATCACAAACATAAACACGCATGCAAGCCGGCATACACGCAAACACGCATGCACGCAAAAAATAACAAGTACACGCACATTGTGCTAGCACAAAATAAGCAGGCACACACGCACGCAAAACATACTAACAACCAAACTTGATGCTCTGCCACCCCTGGGTGAGGCGTGTTTTTAATAGCGAGCGCCCTATGGTGGCATCATCATACTCACAAGAAAACTTACTAACGGCCCATCAACTTATCAATATTATTTACCTAACTCACTGGGGTTAGTATATAACAGCCACGTCCTTTTTTATATATGCTTGACCATACAGTGCGAGACCCATCCCTATGCAAAAAACTTTAAGCCATTCCCAACTAACTTCTGCTCTTTTTAATGTCCTTAAGGATCATATATGATTAATGAGCAAGGCGCTAGCATCCTAAAGCCGGCACCACGCTAGATGCTCACTTTTGACGGGGGAGTTCAAAATTCAAACTTAATGTTGCACTCATCACTTGGCAAAGTTACTCGACCAAAATAATTGAAGTGCAACAGCCCCAAAGGTACCTGAAAAGGTCCCTACCTGTGACTGCGTCAATCCCCACCTAAGGGTAAGGTCAGAATAAGGGACTTCCATCCGGAACCAAATTACTTGGATACGGGGGAGGGTTAAAATTAACGGCTGTAAGTAATATGGGACCCAAACAGGTCCCATCCTTGAAACCTAAGGAACGCCTGCGTGTTCTCTCGTTGGGACCTGGGTTTCGGTGTGCTCCACCTCTGCGGGCGGGGTTGGCCTGTGTTTCCCTGGACTTTCCGCTGGGGTGGCTTTCATGTGGCGCGCGCCTCCTTTTCCGGACAGAACCTGACTTGGAGCCGCAGAAGGCAAACATCTATGCATAAATACTGGTTGGGCAGCACTGACCGACGAGACATTTACAGACTGAATGACATTGGACGGACACACGGTGCCAGGTGTGTGCAACTATGGTTACGTACCGTTGAGCCACTTGGGTAACGTCGATACGAGAATTCAACAGAACAGAACAGAACACTTGCCTTTGCGGACAGACGCTCCCGTACTCTCCCGCGGATCCATACCGGTCGTAGAAAGTAAGCTATCTAATGGATGGCTATTCCGAGGAAGTTCAGTTGGTGTTAAAACATATGCATTAAAGACACTTATTTATCATGAACTTGCTAAATGTCCATACCATTTTCAGTGGACTGGAGAGAATTTGAATGCACGGATTATTAGCATCATTGAAATGAGCCGCGACACGAGAAAACCAACAATGTGGTCGTCCGCCCAGCGCAGACCCAGATCAGCCTGGGCATTCACCCAGTCTGATCAGACTCTCTGCTAAGCGCTTAAAGGGTAGCTGAGGGACTAAGCTACCTTCATGCGGAAAGTGAAGACTCTGATCAGACTGGGCGGATGCCCAGGCTGATCTGAGTCTGCGCTGGACGCACGACCACATTGTTGGTTTTGTCACGTCGCGGCTCAAATGTTGATTTGTTCTCTGAAGTCTGATTTAGTAGGCTATTTTCTATCAGAAAGAAGTATTATACCAGATTATAACTTTGTGCCCTCAGAGCCAAGAGATGAACAGATTCAAGACTGTTCTGCGCTTCTGGAAAATCTTAAGAAATTACAGAAAGATGATATTTTAGGAAAACTAAAGTTAGAAGATAGGTTTAATAAGCAGAAACTCAATGTTGCAAAGGTGTCTTATGATCCAGACAGGGATGGCTGGGATGACTGAATGATAACGTTCTTACAGTACATTGGCAAGTAAGAGATAATAGGACAATAGTATAGAAAAAGCATCTAGTCTAGTCTATCCCATAACCTTGTAAGGTCCATGGGGCACCACAGATGACTTTGCAACAATCTCTTTCCACGTAGTCCTGTCTTCAGCTTCCCTAGTTATGCTTGCATAGTCCATCCCTGTTCACTCCTTAATATTGTCTTCCCACCTCTTCTTCTGTTTACATCTTTTTTTTCTCTTTCTCTGTGCCCTGCAGAATGATCTTTACTGAGCCAGAAGATCTCGAGATCATATTTTCCAATGGCTGCTTGGATCCTTCAAAGTCTATCCTCGTCAGGCCTTGTAACATCTCGATTTTATATATTGTGCAGGTTTTGTAGAGGCTTTCAACCAAGGCTTCTAGTTCCTGCTCTTCCTCCGCAAGAGCATCGACGTCATCGGCAAACCGCAGATTGGTAACTGTTCTGTCACCTATGTTTAACCTTTCCCTCATGTTCTTCGAGAGCATTAAACTTAACCCTTTCGAGAAAATGTTGAAGAGGGTGGGCGAGAGCAGGCATCCTTACCTTACTCCAACTGTTTTTCTGAACTATTCTCCCATTCATCTGAACTGCACTAATGCCCTTGTCATAGAGGTGTTCAATAGTGCGATCTAGATTTGCACTGATATTGTACTTCCGCATGGTGGCCCATAAGGCTGCATGTCATACCCTGTCAAATGCTAATTTTGAAATCTATTAATAGAATACAGATTCTACTGATGTTGTAGGTACGTTTTAAACAGGTTTCTGAGGTTGAAGATCAGGCCCCGAGGTTATAAAACTTTTTTCATGTTCAATTCAGCTGAACATGAAATTTACCTGCTTAAAAATAGCAAAGTACTGATAAGTACAGTCGTTTTCTAGCTCAGTTTAGCTGAGTATGTAATTTTCTCTTCTTACAAATATAAAAATGCAAACATAAGTTGGCATTTTCGTATTTATCAGCAGAGAAAATTTCATGCTCAGCTAAGTTGAGCAAGAAAAAAGCTTTAAAACCTCGGGGCCAGGTCTGTGGTGCTCCTCCGGCTCTGAACTCAGCTGTAGAAGGCTGCAAATACCAATTTGAAAGTAAGACCACTTTCAAGCTCGTTGCAATCTCGTGTATCAGCGTTTGCTCACAGTGGCTGATTTGAGTCAAGAGCAACAGAAATGTGAGATCCGCTACGAAGACAATGTTATAGGAAACAAGCTCTCAGTCCACAGAAAATGGCTCTAGGGGGGGGGGGGGGGGAGATGTTGCATGTAGGGGTGTGAGCAGTTAGCGCCAGTTCGTATTTCATGTACATTTAAATAACTCTTGACTTGAACTGTTGAGTGGACGTTCAAACTACAATATTGACTTGCAATACGTATTTGTATAATGGTACATTGCAGAGGGTTAGGGCAAGGACTTGGATCCAGTAAAACCAGTTTAAGTCAACCCCGCCCCAAAGTTATTTTTCTGACCGTTCCAAGGTGGTTCCTTATTGATACTTCTTTTTTCCATATCAGTACCATTTTAATCCTATTGAACGTCCCAGGGGCGTATCATTTTACGAAAGGGGTGGATTTAGAGCCTGACTAGAGTAACATATCTGCCACTTACTGAAAGCCTTCAATAAAGAACTAAGTGGTTTTAACTGCACTTTGTCTATATGAATATAGCTGAAAATTGCATGACATACATAGTGGACTATGTGGAGAAAATCAAGACCACCAATAGATTACAACATATTCCATTATTTTCGGAAAAAGAGGGAGGGCGTTTATTAGAGTTGGGGCATTTAACATGATTAATATAGTACTTTCGTCCACCTATTCTATGAGTTGAATTTTAGTTAAGTTGGCTGAATGAGGTGGTTTGAGAAAAGAGCTGTTCATTAGGTTTACCGTGCGTGCCTTCAGCCTATGTATATATTTCTTCCCTTTTGGTTTGAGGGCATTGCAATATTCATTACCATTGCTTATCTTTCTTACCTTACATTAAACCTGTGCGACGCATACCCTCTCAATAACCAAAATATTCTGAAATTAATTGTTACTGCATTAAATACTAAAAAAAAAATAAATTCTAAAGTTTAATTCTTAAACTTTCCCCTCCCCATCCCCATCCACCTCCCCCACCCCCTTCCATAAAATGCAATGTCCCCTGGGTGTTTATTAGGAATAGTACTGTATATTATTTCATCCAGGCATATTCCTTTGGTAGATGCATAGCTTGTAATGCTTGTGCTCTATTTTGTGAACTGATTGGTGGGTTCCAGCCAAACTTGCATGGATACATCATTGGGATACAAAAACTACCTTATTTTCAACGACACAGGGGCATTTAGAGTTCATATCTTTCCAAAAACATTTGTTTACACAGATCCATGGATTCCAAAATGATTAGGGTGATTAAAGTTTGGGGACCCTTACCTTATTTTCAATTTCACCTTATGCCTGAGATTGTAGACATGAACCTTGCCTGCACTCTACCTGCAAAAGTAAGTGGAAGTTGACTCTGACCAAACTTGGATGGATACATCATTCGGAGATAGGTACCAAATAATAAGGTTTGGTGACTTTGGCTTGATTTCCAAGGTCACAGTCACTTGGGTCAATTATTGACCAAAAATGCTTGTCTGCTTGCTATCTCCTGAACCAGATTTTTAGCTCACCTGAGCCGAAGGCTCAGAGGTGAGCTTATAGGATGGGAGTCGAGCCGTCGTCCGTCCGTCCGTGGGTGCGTGGGTGGGTGCGTGGGTGCGTCAACACTTTCAAACATAAATATCTCAGAGACCAGTGGGCCGATCGCAATCAAATTTTATCTGAAGCATCATTTGGGTGGGGGAAAGGCTGCATTAGGTTTTGGTGCCGATCAGCTCAGAACTCTGGTTTCCATGGCAACAGATAGCCCCCATAGGGTTATAATGGGGAAAACGGCGTCATCACGTTTTCTCAACTGTTTTTGATTAGATCCTTATCATACTTGCAGGTAATGATGACATACACAAGAGCTTGGATGAGTTCGAAATTTGGTCAGATTCGAGCACAGACTACGGAGTTAGCTGCCCTTGAGCGTTTGAAAAAAATCCCATAGGGTTATAATGGGGAAAATGGCGTCATCACGTTTTCTCAACTGTTTTTGCTTAGATCCTTATCATACTTGCAGGTAATGATGACATACATAAGAGCTTGGATGAGTTCGAAATTTGGCCGGATTCGAGCACAGACTACGGAGTTGGCTGCCCTTGAGCGTTTGAAAAAAATCCCATAGTGTTATAATGGAGTAAACAACGACATCACATATTTTTAGAAAAACTTTGTCATCGCTCTATTGCCTACATTTCTCAACGGATTTTAAAATAACTTCACACAAATGTAGGGCGTGACAATATCTCGAGCAAGTTCGACTTTCAGGATGCTGCGCCCAAGGTCAAGGTCACTGTGGCTAATTTTAGAAAAACTTTGTCAGCGCTCTAGCACCTACATTTCTCAATGGATTTTAAAATAACTTCACACAAATGTAGGGCATGACAATATCTCGAGCAAGTTTGACCTTCAGGGTGCTGTGCCCAAGGTCAAGGTCACTTTGGCTATTTTTAGAAAATCTTTGTCATCGCTCTAGCCCCTACATTTCTCAATGGATTTTTAAATATCTAGCCACAAATGTAGGGCATGACAATATCTCGAGCAAGTTCGACTTTCAGGGTGCTGCGCCCAAGGTCAAGGTCACTGTGGCTATTTTTAGAAAAACTTTGTCATCGCTCTAAGGCCTACATTTCTCAACGGCTTTTGAAATAACTTCACACAAATGTAGGGCATGACCATATCTCGAGCAAGTTTGACTTTCAGGGTGCTGCGCCCAAGGTCAAGGTCACTGTGGCTATTTTTAGAAAAACTTTGTCATGACTCTAGCACCTACATTTCTCCATGGATTTTGAAATAGCTTCACACAAATGTAGGGTATGACAATATCTCGAGCAAGTTCGACTTTCAGGGTGCTGCGCCCAAGGTCAAGGTCACTGTGGCTTTTTTTAGCTCACCTGAGCCGAAGGCTCAGAGGTGAGCTTATAGGATGGGAGTCGAGCCGTCGTCCGTCCGTCCGTGGGTGCGTGGGTGGGTGCGTGGGTGGGTGCGTCAACACTTTCAAACATAAATATCTCAGAGATCAGTGGGCCGATCGCAATCAAATTTTATCTGAAGCATCATTTGGGTGGGGGAAAGGCTGCATTAGGTTTTGGTGCCGATCAGCTCAGAACTCTGGTTTCCATGGCAACAGATAGCCCCCATAGGGTTATAATGGGGAAAACGGCGTCATCACGTTTTCTCAACTGTTTTTGATTAGATCCTTATCATACTTGCAGGTAATGATGACATACACAAGAGCTTGGATGAGTTCGAAATTTGGTCAGATTCGAGCACAGACTACGGAGTTAGCTGCCCTTGAGCGTTTGAAAAAAATCCCATAGGGTTATAATGGGGAAAATGGCGTCATCACGTTTTCTCAACTGTTTTTGCTTAGATCCTAATCATACTTGCAGGTAATGATGACATACATAAGAGCTTGGATGAGTTCGAAATTTGGCCGGATTCGAGCACAGACTACGGAGTTAGCTGCCCTTGAGCGTTTGAAAAAAATCCCATAGTGTTATAATGGAGAAAACAACGTCATCACATATTTTTAGAAAAACTTTGTCATCGCTCTATTGCCTACATTTCTCAACGGATTTTAAAATAACTTCACACAAATGTGGGGCGTGACAATATCTCGAGCAAGTTTGACTTTCAGGATGCTGTGCCCAAGGTCAAGGTCACTGTGGCTATTTTTAGAAAAACTTTGTCAGCGCTCTAGCACCTACATTTCTCAATGGATTTTAAAATAAATTCACACAAATGTAGGGCATGACAATATCTCAAGCAAGTTCGACTTTCAGGATGCTGCGCCCAAGGTCAAGGTCACTGTGGCTATTTTTAGAAAAACTTTGTCAGCGCTCTAGCACCTACATTTCTCATTGGATTTTAAAATAACTTCACACAAATGTAGGGCATGACAATATCTCGAGCAAGTTTGACTTTCAGGGTGCTGTGCCCAAGGTCAAGGTCACTGTGGCTATTTTTAGAAAAACTTTGTCATGACTCTAGCACCTTCATTTCTCCATGGATTTTAAAATAACTTGACACAAATGTAGGGTATGACAATATCTCAAGCAAGTTCAACTTCCAGGGTGCTGCGCCCAAGGTCAAGGTCACTGTGGCTATTTTTGGAAAAACTTTGTCAGCGCTCTAGCACCTACATTTCTCAATGGATTTTAAAATAAATTCACACAAATGTAGGGCATGACAATATCTCGTGCAAGATTGACTTTCAGGGTGCTGTGCCCAAGGTCAAGGTCACTGTGGCTATTTTTAGAAAAACTTTGTCATCGCCCTTGCACCTTCATTTCTCCATGGATTTTAAAATAACTTGACACAAATGTAGGGTTAACAATATCTCAAGGAAGTTCGACTTTCAGGATGCTGTGCCCAAGGTCAAGGTCACTGTGGCTATTTTTGGAAAAACTTTGTTATCGCTCTAGCACCTACATTTCTCAACGGATTCTGAAATAATTTCACACAAATGTAGGGCATGACAATATCTCGAGCAAGTTTGACTTTCAGGGTGCTGCAATCAAGGTTTTTGATTAGATTCTTATCATACTTGCAGGTAATGATGACATACATAAGAGCTTGGATGAGTTCGAAATTTGGCCGGATTCTAGCACAGACTATGGAGTTAGCTGCCCTTGAGCATTTGAAAAAAATCCCATAGTGTTATAATGGAGAAAACAACGTCATCACATTTTCATTTTTCATCGGATCCTCTTCATACTTGCAGGTAATTAGGATATGCATAAAAGCTGGGATTAGTTAGCATTTCGGCTAGATCTCACAACTGACTATGGCGTACCTGCCCTGAGCATCCAAAAAATCAATGTCGCAACTTTTTCTTGGTTTCTACTGATCCAATCCTTTTCAAACTTGCAGGTAATGAGGAAATGCATAATATCTTAAACAAGTTCAAATTTTGGCCAGATCAGGCCAACCACTATGAAGTTAGCTGCCCTTGACAGCTCTGTCTATTGTGCTCTTGATCGGATACTTTTTAAACTTGCATATATTAAATGAGGGCATACATAATGTTTTGGATGAGTTTAATTTTCAGCCTGATTGGACCACTGACTGTGGAGTTAGCGTCCTTGAGGATCTTAAATATCCCTATAGGTTTACAGTGTCTCTCAGGTGAGCAATTGTTGCCCTTTGGGCTACTTGTTAGTCGAACCACACTGGCACCAAAATATTGAATAGAAATGGCGCATTGATGACTAAATTTTGGTGACCATAACTCCATTTTCAAGGTCACTAAATGTTGAAATTGTCTGCAAGATATTTCTTAAATGAATGGATGGAATTTGACCACATGTCAATGAAAGCATTTCAGCAATGCAATTGTGCTTAGATTGTTGTGACCTTTACCCCATTTTAAGGACACTAGAATACTGTTCAAAATGGCGTGTGTGTGCAATATCTCATGAAAAAAGAGATGGACTTTGATCATATTTGCATAGAAAACATTGCTGGTAGAAAGCGCAAAAAGCTAAGAAAAAGTTGATTAGATTTTCCCTGCCTTGATTCCATTTGTAAGGTCACTGGGGGACTGTAAGTGTTCAAAACTAGCCATCAGAGGAGATGGCAGAACTGCAGACCACACACAGAATGAGCCTTGGTATACAGGGTGGTCTTCAAACCAAACATAATATTTGACGTTCTTTTAAAGTTCAGTGGCAGAGCGGGGAAGCACAGACAGTTCAAGACACTGAGAGGATCATCAGTATTCTAAAGAGTATAAGGGTATTCATTATAGAGCAGACCAAAAAAATTACTAGCTAACATGAAACATCGCAAAGAAACATCTAGGGGCAATAACTCAACCATCATAGAAGTGAGAGTTGTCATTCTTGCTTGTGACATATTACCCTGACTTGATCTAAACAACTAAACAATTATGATGTATCATGAAAACATTCAAAAGTTTATTAAGTTATGGAGATGGAATTCTAAAGCTCGGACATGTATGAAATAGTCTGTTTAACCATCTAGGGGAAATAACTAATAGACTATGAGACCCAGAGCTGCTATTCTATTATGCGACACATCATCAAAACCTGTTCTACTTAACTACTGAATATCACAGAAGTATTCTATCTAATACTAAAGTTATGGAGTGGACATGAAATTGCCATTAAAAGCATCAAGGGGAAATAACTAATGAAGTATGTCATTCTGATATGTGACACATCATTATCTATTCAACACAACTGCATAGTATTATCAAAATATTTAAAAGGGTTATAAAACTATTGAGTGGGCATGAAATTGCAAATCAAATATTCCAAGGGGAAATAACTCAGACAGCATGCAAGTGAGAGTTGTCATTCATGTACACAACACATTATCATGACCTGTTCTGAATAACTGAAGTATCATAAAAATATTTCAAAAGGTAATCAAGTTACATAGCAGACACAAATCTGCCAAACAAGACATCAAAGTGGAGATAACTCAAGAAGTATGAACATTCTTGTATGCGACACAATGGCATGACCTGAGGGGAAATGAATGGGTAATCAAGTTATAGAGCTGACAAGAAAATGTTTACAGAGGTATGGATGGATGTACTGGCACCAGGCTCATCTCTGTATGCCCCAAACCTTTCCGTCGGGGGATAAAATAAGGCATGCCTATGTCCAATCTAACAAAAAGGGATAAATGCACTTGCCAGACTTGCATGAAACCATTGTTCCAAATAGGCACAGAGTTGGTAAGATGTTTGTAGATGCAGAGTTAATTAGAGTTTGGTGACCACTCCAGTTTAAGGTCACTGTTCAAAAACGGCCTGTGTGCACAATACTTCATGAAGTGCAGTAAGCAGTTGATCACTGTGTTTTGGGTGGGCATGACATTTGTTTTCTCAAAAACATTTGAGCCACTTCATGCGACTTCCAATATTGTGACAAACTTGTCATATAACATTTAAACCATCCTCCTGTTCCACATAGGGTATTCAGAGACCTAGCTGTTGGCTCTATTGCTTTGGTCACTTCCATAGAAGGCTGGTGTGACAAGCAAAGGCTCTGATCATATGTGCAGTCTGATCTGAGCCTTTGCTTGTCATCAATGCCACGTTGTTGGAAATCACATGATGTGGCTCATTTCTAGTCTAAAAGAGAGAGAAGCCCTAGTAGCTCAGTGGGTTAAGTGTTGGCCTGGCTAAGCTGGAAAAGCCGCGTTTAAATCCCGCCGTAGGCATAATTCTTTTCAACCACAAATGGTGTTTCACCACACATAGCCTTTCACTATCAGCCTTCCATCAGCTCAGTATGATTAAAATACTGTTGAAAATGCTGTAAAACCACAAGTCATCCAATGATCTAAAAGAAAGCTTAATGCTAGTCATCCAATGATCTAAAAGAAAGCTTAATGCTAGCATTAAGCTTTCTTTTAGATCATTGGATGACTTTAGGTTTGCTGGATATGCGTCTAATCTCTGTGTCTGTGGTAAAACATAAAGCAAAATTAAAAGCTTAAGCTGTTTAACTTTTATTTCATAAACAAAATTTTTGTTTCTACAAAAACAAATTTCGGGAAAAAGAAAACAGCAACAAAAAGCATCACTTCTTTCGGGTTCAACTTCACATATGAACTGGAACCCATGACTGGAATAAATCTAGAGCTACAGCACTGAAACACAATAGAAGACATTATGCAAAGCACAATTCAGTAAAGATCAAGTCCTGTCTATACCTTTGCTACTCCCCTCTTTGCATCCACCCACTGAATGTTGAAATTGTTTGCATGATATTTCTTAAATGAATAGATGGAATTTGACCAAATTTCAGCAATGCAATTGTGCTTACACTAGTGAACTTAACCCCATTTTAAGGACACTCAGGGACTATTCAACATGGCCTTGTGTCCAGTATCTCATGAAGAAATGGATGGACTTTGCTATTGATAACAAATGAAAAATTTGAGTATAAACTTCACAGATGTATGTTGGGGAATGTCAAAAGAATATCCAACAATGCAAAAGACAGACAACAATAATCTACTTTTACAGTCGCTTTTGAAGAGTCCTAAAAAGGTTCCACCACAAGGGCTCTTAGCACACTCTCAGATAAGCTTGCTGATCTGGATCTTTACTGGCAAAATATGCCTTGTTCAATGCTGTAGCTAAAATAGTGACAGACATAATACATAAAACATCTTGTGACCAACAAGAATTCTGCAAAATAAGGTTTCTCTGCAGTCTGCACTTTGTCACTGAAACAGAGTGAAACTGCTGATGCCAAAAACTCTGACTCAAGCAAGGTAAAACCTATGTCTAGCTTCTGTTAATTGCAGGCAAGACAATAAAATGCACTTATTCAAGGTCAAAGATAGAAAAACAAGAGGGCCATGATGGCCCTGGATCGCTCACCTGAGTATCCTGTGAACTTAACCTCAGAAACATCCATACGTCCAACAGACAGAGTTTCACAAAGATTCAATGGAAAATGAACCCTTTATTGTGTACCTTAGGTTTTTATAAGATTTAAACTAATGACCTTGTTTTTGACCCCACATGACCCAGTTTCAAACCTGGTCTAGATTTCTTGGATATAAACATTCTGACAAAGTTTTATGAATATTGGATCAAAACTGTGCCCTCTAGAGCGTAAACAATGTTTTTCTAAGGTTTGACCTAGTTTTGACCCTACATGACCAAGTTGCACCCTTGGTCCAGATTTGTTGGAGATAAACATTTTGACAAAGTCTCATGAAGATTAAAACAAAACTGTGTCCTCTAAAGCGTTCACATGGTTTTCCTAAGAACTGACCTAGTGACCTAGTTTTTGACCTGACATGGCCCAGTTTCAAATCAGGTCTAGATTTCATAAAAATACACATTCTGACAAAGTTTCATGTAGATTATATCATAACTGTGCCCTCAAGAGTGTACACAACGTTTTTCTAAGATTTGACCTAGTGACCTAGTTTTTGACCCCACATGACCCAGTATCAAAACTGGTCTAGATTTCATTGAGATAAACCTTCTGACCAAGTTTCATTATAACTGGATCGTAACTGTGCCCTCTGAGTCATTCTAAGATTTATTTCTATTTTTAGCTCTGACGGCCATTTTGTACAGCGGAGTGGAACCGGTAGAGCAATTTTTGTTTAGACCCATGAGTCAAACACTTCTGTGAAATTATTTTGAAATCGAGCCATTGGCTTCAGAGGAGATGTCGTTTAAAGGGTTTTCAATATTTAGCTCTGGCGGCCATTTTGTACAGCAGAGCTGAACCATTTCAGCAATTTTGGTAGAGGGTCTCCTAAGGAACATTTCTGTGAAATTATTTCAAAATCTGCCCAGCAGTTTTGGAGGCGAAGTTGTTTCAAGGTTTTTCTATTTTTAGGTCTTGTGGCCATATTGTTCAGCGGAGCGGAACCGGTAGAGCAATTTTGGTAGCGGGACTCCTAGGGAACATTTCTGTGAAATAATTATAAAATCTGCCCAGCAGTTTTGGAGGCGAAGTTGTTTCAAGGTTTTTCTATTTATAGCTCTGGTGGCCATTTTGTTCAGCGGAGCAGAACCGTTTCAGCAATTTTGGTAGAGGGTCTCCTACGAAACATTTCTGTGAAATTATTTCAAAATCTGCCCAGCAGTTTTGGAGGCGAAGTCATTTAAGGTTTTTCTATTTTTAGCTCTGGCGGCCATTTTGTTCAGCGGAGCGGAACCGTTTTAGCAATTTTGGTAGAGGGTCTCCTAAGAAACATTTCTGTGAAATTATTTCTAAATCTGCCCAGCAGTTTTGGAGGAGAGGTCGTTTAAAGGTTTTTCTATTTTTAGCTCTGGTGGCCATATTGTTCAGCCGAGCAGAACCGTTTGAGCAATTTTGGTAAAGGGCCTCCTAAGGAACCTTTTCTGTGAAATTATTTCAAAATCTGCCCAGCACTTTTAGAGGCAAAGTCGTTTAAAGATTTTTCTATTTTAAGCTCTGGCGGCCATTTTGTTCAGCGGAGTGGAACCGTTTTAGCAATTTTGGTAGAGGGTCTCCTAAGAAACATTTCTGTGAAATTATTTCAAAATCTGCCCAGCAGTTTAGGAGGAGAAGTCGTTGAAAGGTTTTTCTATTTTTAGCTCTGGCAGCCATATTGTTCAGCGGAGCGGAACTGTTTGAGCAATTTTGGTAAAGGGCCTCCTAAGGAACATTTCTGTGAAATAATTATAAAATCTGCCCGGCACTTTTGGAGGCGAAGTCGTTTAAAAGTTTTTCTATTTTTAGCTCTGGCGGCCATTTTGTTCAGCGGAGCGGAACAGTTTTAGCAATTTTGGTAGAGGGTCTCCTAAGAAACATTTCTGCGAAATTATTTCAAAATCTGCCAAGCAGTTTTGCAGGAGAAGTCGTTTAAAGGTTTTTCTATTTTTAGCTCTGGTGGCCATATTGTTCAGCAGAGCGGAACCGTTTGAGCAATTTTGGTAAAGGGCCTCCTAAGGAACATTTCTGTGAAATTATTTCAAAATCTGCCCAGCACTTTTAGAGGCAAAGTCGTTTAAAGATTTTTCTATTTTAAGCTCTGGCGGCCATTTTGTTCAGCGGAGAGGAACCGTTTTAGCAATTTTGGTAGAGGGTCTCCTAAGAAACATTTCTGTGAAATTATTTCAAAATCTGCCCAGCAGTTTAGGAGGAGAAGTCGTTGAAAGGTTTTTCTATTTTTAGCTCTGGCAGCCATATTGTTCAGCGGAGCGGAACTGTTTGAGCAATTTTGGTAAAGGGCCTCCTAAGGAACATTTCTGTGAAATAATTATAAAATCTGCCCAGCACTTTTGGAGGCGAAGTCGTTTAAAAGTTTTTCTATTTTTAGCTCTGGCGGCCATTTTGTTCAGCGGAGCGGAACAGTTTTAGCAATTTTGGTAGAGGGTCTCCTAAGAAACATTTCTGCGAAATTATTTCAAAATCTGCCCAGCAGTTTTGGAGGCGAAGTCATTTAAGGTTTTTCTATTTTTAGCTCTGGCGGCCATTTTGTTCAGCGGAGCGGAACTGTTTGAGCAATTTTGGTAGAGGGTCTCCTAAGAAACATTTCTGTGAAATTATTTCTAAATCTGCCCAGCAGTTTTGGAGGAGAGGTCGTTTAAAGGTTTTTCTATTTTTAGCTCTGGTGGCCATATTGTTCAGCCGAGCAGAACCGTTTGAGCAATTTTGGTAAAGGGCCTCCTAAGGAACCTTTTCTGTGAAATTATTTCAAAATCTGCCCAGCACTTTTAGAGGCAAAGTCGTTTAAAGATTTTTCTATTTTAAGCTCTGGCGGCCATTTTGTTCAGCGGAGTGGAACCGTTTTAGCAATTTTGGTAGAGGGTCTCCTAAGAAACATTTCTGTGAAATTATTTCAAAATCTGCCCAGCAGTTTAGGAGGAGAAGTCGTTGAAAGGTTTTTCTATTTTTAGCTCTGGCAGCCATATTGTTCAGCGGAGCGGAACTGTTTGAGCAATTTTGGTAAAGGGCCTCCTAAGGAACATTTCTGTGAAATAATTATAAAATCTGCCCAGCACTTTTGGAGGCGAAGTCGTTTAAAAGTTTTTCTATTTTTAGCTCTGGCGGCCATTTTGTTCAGCGGAGCGGAACAGTTTTAGCAATTTTGGTAGAGGGTCTCCTAAGAAACATTTCTGCGAAATTATTTCTAAATCTGCCCAGCAGTTTTGGAGAAGAAGTCGTTTAAAGGTTTTTCTATTTTTAGCTCTGGTGGCCATATTGTTCAGCAGAGCGGAACCGTTTGAGCAATTTTGGTAAAGGGCCTCCTAAGGAACATTTCTGTGAAATTATTTCAAAATCTGCCCAGCACTTTTAGAGGCAAAGTCGTTTAAAGATTTTTCTATTTTAAGCTCTGGCGGCCATTTTGTTCAGCGGAGAGGAACCGTTTTAGCAATTTTGGTAGAGGGTCTCCTAAGAAACATTTCTGTGAAATTATTTCAAAATCTGCCCAGCAGTTTAGGAGGAGAAGTCGTTGAAAGGTTTTTCTATTTTTAGCTCTGGCAGCCATATTGTTCAGCGGAGCGGAACTGTTTGAGCAATTTTGGTAAAGGGCCTCCTAAGGAACATTTCTGTGAAATAATTATAAAATCTGCCCAGCACTTTTGGAGGCGAAGTCGTTTAAAAGTTTTTCTATTTTTAGCTCTGGCGGCCATTTTGTTCAGCGGAGCCGAACAGTTTTAGCAATTTTGGTAGAGGGTCTCCTAAGAAACATTTCTGCGAAATTATTTCAAAATCTGCCCAGCAGTTTTGGAGGAGAAGTCGTTTAAAGGTTTTTCTATTTTTAGCTCTGGTGGCCATATTGTTCAGCAGAGCGGAACCGTTTGAGCAATTTTGGTAAAGGGCCTCCTAAGGAACATTTCTGTGAAATTATTTCAAAATCTACGCAGCAGTTTTGGAGGAGAAGTCGTTTAAAGGTTTTTCTATTTTTAGCTCTGGCGGCCATATTGTTCAGCGGAGCAGAACCGTTTGAGCAATTTTGGTAAAGGGCCTCCTAAGGAAGATTTCTGTGTAATTATTTCAAAATCTACGCAGCAGTTTTGGAGGAGAAGTCGTTTAAAGGTTTTTTTATTTTTAGCTCTGGCAGCCATATTGTTCGGTGGAGCGGAACCATTTGAGCAATTTTGGTAAAGAGTCCCTCAAGGAACATTTCTGTGAAATTATTTCAAAATCCGTCCAGCAGTTTTGGAGAAGAAATCGTTTAAAGCAAAAGTTGACGACGGACGCACGATGGACAACGGACAAAGACGGATCACAATACCTCACCTTGAGCACTTCGTGCTCAGGTGAGCTAAAAACATTGCAAAACTTAGTATCATTTTTGATAAAGTTAAATCAAGCCTTCTCTGAACATTCAAGCCTTTATTTTTTTTGATTATGACATTTTTGGGGGCTGTCAAAGAATATCAAAAGGCTTTGTAGCCAGAGAAAGGGTATCAATTACCACAAGACGTGTCAACTCGAAGTAGTGTAATCATTTATGCCTGGTGGATTCTTCTGCCTTTATAAATTGGAAGGGTCCATTGGTAAAGGGTGTATCATTTTGTTTATTTTTATCTTTTTTATTTTATTTTGTACAGAAATACTTATTTTAACTTATACAAAAAGTACAGACCCTGATCTGAAGCTGCATTTTGTGTCGTCTTATCTGGGTCTGCACTGTTTGCCACTCTCCCTTTTATGGGACTATAGGCATAAATGGGTTACGAGGAACTATCGAAAAGTTCTAAGCCCCACCATGTTTTGAAAGCTTTAGAGCAAATTTGAGTTATTGATTTTAAACAGCTATTCTACAGAGCAACAATCACCGACTTTCGGGAATTCATCTTGAATATCAGTTGGATAACACTGCACCTTTTACAGTTACCCCCATGAGTGCACTGTATAACTCTTTGACCGACCTTAACTTTAGCAGAGTCAAACATTTGCAATTGTTTTTTTGCAAATATATGTCCTACAGCATCCTGGTAATTGATGATATATGCAAACATAAATTTATTCCATTTCAGAATAAAAAGCAAAATTTTAATATTCAGAAAGTGTCTATTTTGAGAGTTTCTGCAGACAATGCACAATCGGAGTCGCATGCTTTGCGTGCACAGAAGAGGATATCTTTTAACTCTTCTTGACTAAAATCATGTCAGATGTCAATGTTTATATGTGTGTAAACTTTGTTTGATTTTGCTCACCATGTTCCTAACAAACAGGAAAGTAGGATATGGGTCTCTAAATTTCAGGGCTGCAATATTTAAGGTTTTACGGTAAAGCCACCAGATGCCAAAATATTTTGCATTTCCATCAAACTATTGATAAAGCTTCATATTTTTATTTACTACCACAAGAACCGTTTAAATCTTGTAGAATGTGAAGAATGTTTTTTTCAAATAAAGGCAAGACAAATAAATGTAATAAAAGGAAACTTTTGCCAAATAATTTTTAAACTTCCATCGAAAGCTAGTAAATGATAACAAATTACATTTGTGTTAAGCACACATGCACAGATTTACTAGAAGTATCTTAGGCTCAGAACTTTTTGATCCCTCCTCGTAAAGTAAATGGCTACATCTCATGTTTTTCCATTTGTACAACTTTTGTGACTTCCTGTTTGCTTCCCTGGAGTATCAAGCCCTTCAAAAAGGCGGTCTACTCTTAAAAGATAAAGTTTGTTCCTAGAGGAGCAAACTTTCATTTAAGGGTTGATCCCTATTGAGAAAGGACAAAAAAAATGAAAATGACAGAGTTGCTGCCCCTGAAAGTGTTTACCATCACCTTACATGTAAGTAATATGAATTCATAAATAAGGGAGATCACTTGGACAGGAAAAAAGTTTGTATCCCTTCTCACAAGGGTGCTACTCTTAATGGACAAAATTTGCTCAAGAGAGCAAATTCTTTTCTTTCAAAGTAACCCCTTATAAGGAAATTATCTACAAGAGAAGCTAATTACTAAGCTGCTTCAGTTGTCTCCCTTGTATTATGACAGCCAAATTATGGGGATGTAATGGTATACCTTAAGTAAATCAGTAATTTCGATGGATGGTTGACCTGCAACTTTACGCCCTTTTCAACATTATTTGAGCCATATCAAGGCAACAGGAGGGGGATAATCAAAGGATGTGTGCAATGAAACCCCATTTAAAGTTGAGAAGATTTCCACCTTCAACAGAAATCAAACCCGAGACCGCTAGATCAGCATGCTGGTGCTTAATCCACTGAGCTACTGAGGCTCCTAACATAAACATGGATCAGTTAAGTAACACAAACATGGATATTCTAGTTACAAATTCTGCTGTAACTTTCAGCACTATTACACATGACAAAATCATACTATTAAAGAAACAGAGCAAATGTTAGAAATTTTGCAAGTCTGCAGAAAACAACAATAAAGTAAACAGAGGTTGTTTTGTATTATTATGGCAATGAAATATTTCATTGGTTTTCATTGGTGTTCAAAGGTGTGAACTATATATAGCGAAAAAGTCTTCTAACAAGGAAGCCTTAGAAAAACTGTGAATTATTTGAGCCGTGACACGACAAACCAACAAAGTGGCATGTGCGCCCAGCAGACTCAGATCAGCCTGGGCATCCGCCCATTCTGAACAGAGTATTCACTGTTCGCATGAAGATAGCTTAGCTACCCTTTAGGCACACACCAAAGATTCTGAACAGACTGGGCAGATGCCCAGGCTGATCTGAATCTTTGCAGGGCTTTGATTGGTTGATTTGATGCTTAACGTCCACGGTAAACAACTAAGGTCATGTTGGGACGGTCAGTTAACCTAACCACACTATTCCTGGGCAGGCTTACACCTCCTAAGCGGTTAACCAGTACTAAGTGCACATACTTTCGCCAGTAACTGACAACTGCCCTTCTTGAATCAGCGGAAGGAGAAACGAAAGTATGTGGCCAGACCGGGATTCGAACCCAGAACCTCTGACTTACGAGTCGGGTGCCCTACCGATTGCGCTACCCGGCCCGGCTCTCTTTGCAGGGCATGCATCCCACTTTATTGGTTTTGTCGTGTCGCGGCACATTTCTCTGTTGAACAAAACAACCAAATGAGTTTATTACATTTCTTTCCATGTAAAAAGCAAAACACCACCACTTTCTTTAAGCTACTGGCACACAAGTAATCACACAAAGCTCCAAGACCGAACCACACCTATTTCAATTTCTTCAACGCTTTTCTTCCGCAAAATGGACGTTGCACCAATGAATGACTTAGGTCATATTTCCAAACAAAAGCTCAAGGCCTTGTTTCCACACATATCCCAACATAGCAGTTCAAGGCCCAGTTTCCTGACAATTACATGTATAATTGTTCCAGGCATTGCTTTACAGAAAGTTTCTGCACTACTTGTCAACTCCTTGTTTCCACAAGGACCACAAGTTTCAAACTGATTTGAAACTTAACTATTCCCGCCTGGTTAACTATGTTTTCAAGGATGTTATGCAAGGAAAAAGAGCTGTTTCAAAAAGAAAAAGAGTCATAGTTACCAAATGACCTGGTCATCAGGTCGTTTGGTAACTATATGACTCCTTTTCCTTTTTGAAACAGCTCTTTTTCATTTCTTAACAGCCCTTGTATGTACATAGTTAACCAGGGGTGCCTATTTGAGGCCTTTTTTCCAAACACAATTCAAGGTATTCTTTCCAAATACAACTTATACTGTCATTTCAGAAAACAGTCATTCAAGGTCTCACTTACCAACACACAACACGACACGACACGACAAAACCAACAATGTGGTTGTGGGCCCAGCGCAGACTCAGATCAGCCTGGGCATCCGCCCAGTCTGATCAGAGTCTTCGCTGTCCGCATGCAGGTAGCTAAGACCCTTAGCTAGCCTTTAAACATTTAGCAAAGAGTCCAATCACACAGGACGGATGCCCAGGCTGATCTGAGTCTGCGCTAGGTGCAAAACCATTTTGTTGGTTTTCTCATGTTGCGGCTCAATTATTATCACAGTAATCTGGCAATAATTCTCATTTGGTTAAATCCAAGGTCACAGAAGGGAATGATCACAACAGTGGTACCTTTGATGAGAAAAACGAACAAATGATTGGCAACTAGTGAAAAGGTATCTTTAAGCATGAACAAATGAAGGACGATTTTTTTCAGCACAATATTCTCAATTCATCATATGACGTAGGATCTGAGAGTGTAGTAAAGCCATGCATTAAAAACGATAATCCACTAGTGGATTAAATATGCAAATTACATTGTAACCTTGTGTTGACGTCCATCAAAACGTCAAGTTTTCTAAATCGTGACGTTTAAGGGCAAATTTTGCCCATAAAATGCAATTTTGGTGTCATATGATAAATAAAATCTTGCATTCCGGCTCCTGTATTACTGAATTTATTAAACTCGTTGGGGAAAATTGATAAGATGCTCGGCAGAGCCTAGCATCTTATCTTTTTTCCCAACTCGTTTCATAAATTCAATAATACATAAGCACTCATATAAGATCCTCTATTTAAATGTCAATTAAGATGCATGAGATGTATGTTTTTTGCCACTTTTTCAAAGGGAGACAGCACTTGTGACTTTCTGTTTGCTTCCCTGGGCAAAAGAAGCCCTTCTAAAATGTGTCTGCTCAAAAAATGAAGAATTTTCTCCCAAGAGAACAAACTGTTTCCTATAGGAGTCGATCCCCACTGTAAATGGGACACAAGAAAGAAAAAGAAAATTACAGAGTTACTTCCCATAAAGGTGTATCCATTTGCCTTAATTTTTCCCTTTTTTATATTCTCCATGATCAAGATTTGTCCTTTGTCCCTTGTTTATGAAACAGAAAAATGTAGAAAATCTCTGACTAGACTACACAGATGTGCATGCTGATTTGAGTCTTCTCTGTTTGTACATGCCCTATTTTACCATTCTGTGAGACATTATTCAATGACAACAAACATATTAAAGTGATAAGCCCACCAAGGCTGTGTTTACTTTGGCTTAGTTTAAAACATGGAATAGAATGGAGTGGAATGGAATGGACCAGCAGGGATAATTTCCTCTACCTTATTCCACTTATTTGGGATGGTACTCTTACAGGAAAGAATTTGCTCCCTCTAAGGGAGCAAATTCTTCCTTGTAAGAATGCCATCCTAGGCTTTGGAAGCAAATCATACCAAATGAAATGCAGATTACCTTGTCCAATACATTCTAGCTCATTCTATTCCATGTTTATTTTCAAATCAATGAAAAGATGATGTTACCGCACACAATGTACACACGATGCAGCAAAACAGAAATCTCTCTGTCCCTGACATAAAACTCTCAGACAATTAGCCTACTTCAAAGATAAAGAGGCTGAGAAACATGATGATTTGTGACTTATAGTAAATGTTGTACAGATTGCCAACAGAATTCCTGATCAGCCTGCACAGGGGCTAAGATGTCTGAACATTAGCTGATACCACCTCATACCTTATCTATGTGATCTGAAGTCATTTAGCACGTTACAAAACATATTTTTGTAGCAATAACACAACAAAGACTTTGCATTTTCAAGGTCAAACAAATACTACAGTAAACAATGAAAATACAACTGTTTTATAAATCAATGTTACTTTACAGTATAACACTTTTTCAATTTTTCAACAACATGATTTAACATATGTACAATGTAAACTGAAGACATTCAAAATTTTGGATGTGAAAACATTTTCAGTGAAAATTCATTTTCAAAATTAAGCCCTATTTGCAGCTTTCCTACCAGTCAACTACGGTGATATCACTAGGATTCGGGACACCTTAAAGGTTGGTATCTTAAGTTTCAAATGCATTATAATTTTGCTGATATTTTTTTCTAAATTGGCGGAATGGTCTTTTAACAAGTAAATTAATAATTTTCAGTGCACAATCAAAAGAGAACAAGCAAATTCAACGAATTTATGTCCCCCGCCTTGGAAACTAGGTCTCCACTGTATATACACTAAGCGTTTGAGCTGGAAAAGCGGCTGAGTTAAAAATGTGAAAAAAGTAATAAAAAAAATGTGAGGATTATATCTAAACCACATGCATATCTTCAGACCATGATCAAAACACCTGTGAAGTTTCAAAGGAATGGGCATAAAACTGTAGGAGGAGTTGAACACACAAGGTACCCACTATCTATTCACTTTGACAGTAAAAATGTATGAAAAATAGCTAAGTTCAATTTGCGAAAAAAGTAATAAAAAATAATGTGAGGATTATATCCAAACCACATGCATATCTTCAGACCATGACCAAAATACCTGTGAAGTTTCAAAGGAATCGGCATAAAACTGTATGAGGAGTTGCGCACACAAGGTACCCACTATCTAGTTACTATGATAGAAAAAACGCCTAAAAAATGACTAAGTTCAACTTGTGGAAAAAGTGACAAAAAATAATGTGAGAATTATATCCAAACCACATGCATATTTTCAGACCATGACCAAAACACCTGTGAAGTTTCAAAGGCATCGGCATAAAACTGTAGGAGGAGTTGCCCACACAAGGTACCCACTACCTAGTCATTTTGATAGTAAAAACGCCTAAAAAATAACTAAGTTCAACTTGTGGAAAAAGTGACAAAAAAATAATCTCAGGATTACATCCAAACCCCATGCGTATCTTCAGACCATGACAAAAACATCTGTAAAGTTTCGAAAGAATCGGCATAAAACTGTAGGAGGAGTTGCGCACACAAGGTACCTACTACTTTAGGGGGACGGAAGGACGGACGGACGGAAAGCCGAAAACTATGTCCCTCCGCTTTTCTTCGAAAAGGCGGGGGACAAAAATATCAGATTAGTCATTTGCTAGGGATTTCCCAACTCTGCTTCACACACTGTTAGTACTGTTTTTGATTTTGGGCCAAAACTGACATTTTCAGCTGAGATCATGCTGTACTGCATTTTGAGATAGCTTCTAGTTCTAGCCATCAGCTATACCAGTTCTAGCCATCAGCTATACCAATATCTCAACGAGAGCTCATGCCTACAGAAACATTTACCTGTGGAGAATGATGTCTGCGGTTGCACACTGATGGACATGTGGCAAAATTATTTTTAGTCAAGGAATTCCAACACCTTGATTGGACAAAGAGAACAGACGAGAGAAAAATGATAATTTTCAACAAAATCTAATGTTTTCTTGGCAGCAACTGATTCAGAAAATTTAAAGTTTTTTAAATGCTATGCAGAAAATGAGAAAATACTTTTTTAACAATATTGGTTATAGAATGGCATAGTTGCTTCCCCTGAAAGTGTACCAATTCACCTTAACCAGTATCCTACTAATTTGTGAAACCAACTTTGCCATATTCCACTGGCATAATGTAAAAAGGAGTGAGTGAGTGGACTCGGGTTTAACATCCCACCAACAACAAGGTCATATGGAGACAGGACCTCGGTTTAAAGTCTCATCCGAAAGACCGGAGAAGTGGGGGAGCGATCTTGCGACCCCTAGATTGGTAGTCCAGAGTGTTATCCATTAAACTACAGCTGCTCCTATGTAAAAATGAACCTTACACTATGTGAGTTATGCTAAACTCATATTACTCTGCACATCTTCGTCTTTACTTTTTACTTTTAGAGTCCCAAATTTGCAGTTTATGTATTCCCCCAATATTCATAGACTGTATATGTGAAAAGGAAAAGACTCTGGTCAGACTGCACAGATGCTCAGGCTGATCTGAGTTTTCTCCAGTCACACTTGCCATAAAAGTATCTCTCCATGTGCACACTGGGTAGGAGGGGCATCGAAAATGCTCATACAGTTGAAGAACGCAGATCAAAATCCATTAGAAACAGCGTTTTTGATTGCAAATTGTCGTCAATTTGCAATCGAAAACAGATTCTACCGGTTTTTGATCCATGTTAATCCATTGTTAAGAGGGTTTTCCACTGCCGCCTACCTGGTGTGATGTGATGCTAATCATTTGAATTGGATCACGTCCATTCTATACTAACCCTATACATGAATGGATGGTTGACTTGGCTACTATACATATTTTCTCTAAATATAAACAAAATACCATTTGAACATATCAACTCTAAATGTTATATGTTAACTCTGTTATATGTTATACAAAACATTTTGCAAGTTGCAAACAGTGCAGGCCCAGATCAGACTGCTCCTAAGGAGCAGTCTGATCTGGGCCTGCACTGTTTGCTAAAGTATGCCTTACCTACTACTTAATATTTACAGAGTATTCGCACATTTTCAGTCATGAAAGACACCAGTCAGCACCAATATAATACTCAAAAACAAAAACAAAGTTCCATCAGGAACTCCAATAAAAAAAATAAAACAATATTCAACATCAAATAATGCACATAAAAACAGGATTTATTTGCAAAGGTATAGAACATTTTCTAGTAATAATGGACAAAAAAAAAAACTCTTAGCTTTGAAAAATACTTGTCAAAACATTACAACATATATACAATGGAATACTCCATATCTCGTAAATTATGGACATGAATTAGTGTTAATGGACACTTTTCAAAACATAATAGTTTGCCAACAGCTAACAGCTGTTATACTGTTATACTGTTTCCTACTCTAAACCGCTATAACTCTTAACTGAAGTATGCATGTTCATAAAGGAAAAGAATTTCCTTAATACGAGGGAGGGAGGGAGATACTCTCCATTTACCTTAAGCTGTTGATAAGTGAGTGAACTCGGGTTTAACGTCCCACCAACAACGAGGTCATATGGAGACGGGACCTCGGTTTAAAGTCTCATCCGAAAGACCGGAGAAGCGGGGGATCGATCTTGCGACCCCTGGATTGGTAGTCAGGAGTGTTATCCACTACACTACAGCCGCTCCTAAAGCTGTTGATAAACAGTGCTGACACTGCCTAGATTACTCCTCAGCAGTCTGGTATGAGTACAATCTGCTGAGGCAGGCAATACCATACCAATTCCAGTTCTGCCTCCCTTCTCAAAGGAGGGCACCTCTTACAGGAAAGAAGTTGCTCCTGTAGTAGCAAATTCTTCCCTTTAAGAGAAGCCCCAATTTTGGAACAGGGAAGCAAACAGAAAGCCACAAAACTACTTGTTGCTCTTTGCAAAATTGGCAGAAAAACATGATGTACCCACACATCTTAAACAGATGTAGTCAGCATCAACTACACTGTAGTGCAGAAATGCTCTTGAAATTGAAAGTACAAAAATTATTGTGTCTGTTATGAGCCCTAGGTGAAACATAAATGAACACTGAAATCAATCTATACAAATATGTACCTGGAGAACTAAATGTCTACATAAATGTGTTATGAACATAATTTTACAATTATTACTACATAGTATGAAAAATCTCAAGTACACAATGAATATCAATTAGAAAGGAATGTGATAAAACTGGCCCCGAGGTTATAAAACTTTTTTCATGCTCAGCTGAGTTGAGCATGAATAAATAGCAAATTACTGATAAGTACGGTTGTTTTCTTGCTCAGTTTGGCTGAGTATGAAATTTTCTCTGCTTATGAATATGAAAATGCCAACATTAGTTGGCATTTTCATATTTATCAGCAGAGAAAATTTCATGCTCAGCTGAGTTGAGCACGAAAAAAGTTTTATAACCTCGGGGCCTGAACTGTACTGTAAAGCACCATTGACTTTGTGCACTTGGTACCCATCCTGTATCAAGCAAAGCTCTGCTGTATTTTGGAAGGACAAAGTCCTGCCCACTGGACACACAAGGTTGAATCAACCCTGAATCAACCTTGACTCAATGTCAAGACATTGAATCATGGTTGATTCAAGGTTAATTCAACATTGTGTGCCTGCTGGGTGTCTTATAACCAAATGAATATGGCAACTGTTCAAGTCTCAGCCAGGAACCATCTGTATTTCAGATCTGGATCCCAAACTTCAGACTGCTATCCACTTTACAGCATGTTTTGCTCAGCCAGGAACCATCAGTATTTCAGACTTGGAGTCTGACTTGAGGCTGGTACCCGCTTCACTGGAAGTTTCAGTGAAGGCGGCCGACCTGACAGCATAGCCTTTCTCTATCATAGCATCAGAGATATTGATATCATCTTCCCCTGTTGTGTCATACAGTTCTACCCAGATACACCCATTCCAGGACCTACAAAATAGAGTAAATGCTGACATACTTAAATGGATGGATGACTTGTAATTTTACGTCCTTTTCAACATTATTTCAGTCATATTAGGACGATGAAAGGGTGATAATGAAAGACTGTGTACAATGGAACCCTGTTTACGACTGGAAAGGTTCTTGCCTCAAGCGGGGCTCAAACCCAGGTCTGCTAGATACACTTAAATATTGTATAAGGTGTATGGGTACACCTCCATATTTTGCCACCATTTCAGCAAAACAGGGCCCAGTTGTTCGAAACTAACGACGTCGTTAGTTAACGTGACGTTAAAATTTCAAATGCTAATAACTTAAATATGCCAATATTTCTTGTTGAATAAATGTGAGAAGCTTTTGCATTGCAAAAGCTTCTAGCATATTTTCAACAAAATATTTGGCTATAAAGGCGTAAAACACTTAACGAGTTGACCTCTGAACGATCTCGTTAGCCACTTAACGAGTTGACCTCTTAACGAGCTCGTTAGGCTCCCCTAAACAAGCTTGTTAGCCTAACGATGCTTTGAACAACTGGGCCCAGAACAACTTCTTGTTTGCTTCCACGAAGAATGAAGCTCTTCCAAAATAGGGTCTACTCTTGAAAGAAGAATTTGCTAATTCTATCCTCTCAGCTGACTCCCTTTTGTGAAGGGAGGCAAAAAATAAAATGGTAGAGTTGCTTCCCCTGAAAATGTATCCATTCACCTTAATCAGAAGTCGACCCTGTATATTTCTATTTTCCCCGGGTCATTTTCCTCATGAGATATACCCCAAGTTTGATGCAAATCCCTTTAAGCCCACAGCCATGACTCTGATTAAACTGGGCCGATGCCCAGGCTGATTTGAGTCTTCCCTGGGCACACATGCCACTTTGTTGGTTTTGTCATGTTGCAGCTCAAATGTCATTTGTTACCCTGGCTAAAGCTTCATTCACAGGGAGAAAGTTTCTGTGACAAAGTAGATATGTAGATATGGCATAGAATCAAGAGGGCCATGGTGGCCCTGAATCGCTCACCTGAGCATTAATCAGTTCACTGGCTCTGGTGAAGATTTAAAAGAGTTTTACCATACGTGGGAATGGCGGCCACCTTGGTCATGTGACCAATATCATTTGAAGAACTTTCAATCCTTTGACCCATGTGCAGGCTCAATATGAAATTTGAGTTTAGTCTGCCCAGTGGTTTCAGAGATGTTTGAAAATGTTTATGGATGGATGACAGAGGCAGCTAACACCAATACTGTAAGGCTCAGGTGAGCTGAAAATGGCAGTGTTGCTTCTCCGAAAAGTACCTGTTCATGTTGAGTTTCTTTGATGGATTTGAACTAGACTGAACTAGGCAAACACAGATGATAGAATGGTAGCATCATTATCTCACTGTGGTGAAACTAATGTATTCCAAGGAGTTTGTGTCTGGCATCAGTGCAATGTTAGTTCTGATTCTTGCAGCATAACTTAATTTAGATTTGACCTAGTGACCTAGCTTTTGACCCGACATGACCCAGTTTCAAACTTGACCTAGATTTTATGATGATAAACATTCTGACAAAGTTTCATGAAGATTGGATCAAAACTATGCCCTCTTAGGTGTGCACAAAGTTTTTCTAAGATTTGACCTAGTGACCTTGTTTTTGACCTGCCATGACCCAGTTTCAAACTTGGCCTGGATATTGTGAGGATAAACATTCTGACAAAGGTTCATGAAGATTGTATCAAAACTGTGCCCTCTAGAGTGTACACAAGGTCGTTCTTATATCTGACCTATTGACGTAGTTTGTGACCCGACATGATCTACTTTCAAACTTGGCCTAAATATTATGACAATAAATATTCTGACAAAGTTTCAAAAAGATTGGATCAAAACTGTGTCCTCTAGAGTGTACACAAGGGTGTCCTCTAGAGCGTACACAAGGTTTTCCTAAGATCTGATCTAGTTTTTGACCCAACATGACCCATTTTCGAACCTGGCCTAGATATTATGAGGATCATTCTGACAAAATTTCAATAGGTTTGGATCAAAACTGTGACCTCTAGAGCATTCACAAGGTTTTCCTAATATTTGATGCACTTTTTGACCCGACATGACCCAGTTTCGAAGTTGGCATGGATATTGTAAGAATAAACATTCTGACAAAGTTTCATTGAGATTGGATCAAAACTGTGCCCTCTGGAGCGTATACAAGGTCGTTCTTATATTTGACCTAGTGACCTAGTTTTTGACCCAACACAACCCAGTTTCAAACTTTACCTAGATTTCATGAAGATAAACATTCTGACAAAGTTTCATGAAGATTGGATCAAAACTGTGTCCTCTAGGGTGTACACAAAGTTTTTCTAAGAATTGACCTAGTGACCTAGTTTTTCACCTGACATGACTCAGTTTCATAGGGGGCTTACATATAACATGGACAATAAACATTGACAAAGTTTCGTGAAGATTGGATCAAAACTATGCCTTCTAGTGCGTACACAAGGTTTTTCTAAGATTTGACCTAGTGACCTAGTTTTTGACCCGACATGACCTACTTTCAAATCGAGCCTAGAGTTTATGGAGATAAACATTCTGACAAAGTTTCATTAAGATTGGATCAAAACTGTCTCCTCTACAGCGTACACAAAGTTTTTCTATGATTTGACCTAGTGACCTAGTTTTTGACCAGACATGACCCAGTTTCGAAGTTGTCCTAGATATTATAAGGATAAACATTCTGACACAGTTTCATGAATTTTGGATCAAAACTGTGCCTTCAAGAGTGTACACAAGGTTTTTCTAAGATTTGACCTAGTGAACTAGTTTTTGACCCAACACCACCCAGTTTCGAACTTGGACTAGAGTTTATGGAGATAAACATTCTGACAAAGTTTCATAAAGATTGGATCAAAACTGTGTCCTCTATAGCGTACACAAGAATTTTCTATGAATTGACCTAGTGACCCAATTTTTGACCCAACATGACCCAGTTTTGAACTTGTCCTAGATAGAATAAGGATTAACATTCTGACAAAGTTTCATGGACTTTGGATGAAAACTGTGCCTTCTAGAGCGTACACAAGGTTTTTCAAATATTTGACCTTGTGACCTAGTTTTTGACCCAACATGACCCAGTTTCGAACCCGGCCTTGAGTTTATAGAGATAAACATTCTGACAATGTTTCAGAAGGATTGGATCAAAACTGGGTCCTCTAGAGCCTACACAAAGTTTTTCTATGATTTGACCTAGTGACCTAGATTTTGACCCGACATGACCCAGTTTCGAACTTGTTTGAGATATTATGAGGATAAACATTCTGACATAGTTTCATGTAATTTAGATGAAAGTGGTGCCTTCTAGAGCGTACACAAGGTTTTTCTAAGATTTGACCTAGTGACCTAGTTTTTGACACGACATGATCCAGTTTTGGACTTGGCCGAGAGCTCATAGAGATAAACATTCTGACAAAGTTTCAGAAAGATTGGAACAAAACTGTGTCCTCTAGAGCGTACACAAGGTTTTGCTATGATTTGACCTAGTGACCTAGTTTTTGGTTCGACATGACCCAGTTTCAAACTTGTCTTAGATATTAGGAGGATAAACATTCTGACAAAGTTTCATGAACTTTGGATGAAAACTGTGCCTTCTAGAGCGTACACAAGGTTTTTCTAAGATTTGACCTAGTGACCTAGTTTTTGACCCGACATGACCCAGTTTCAAACTTGGCCTAGAGTTTATGGAGAATAACATTCTGACAAAGTTTCAGAAAGATTGGATCAAAACTGTGCCCGCTAGAGTGTACACAAGCAAAAGTTGACGGACGGATGGATGGACGGACGTCCGTCCGGACGCACGTACGACGGACATCACGGTATCCCAAAAGCTCACCCTGAGCACTTCGTGCTCAGGTGAGCTAAAAATTGCTTGTGTGAATGAAAAAATATGCCACATTTTCATTGCCAAATTTATATGGTTAAGTTTATATGACAAACAATTTTTTGCCGTGTGAACTGAAAATTTGACAAAGAAACTTGCTTACACAGAAAACTTAGCTCATAATCAACTTTGTATGATTTTGAATAAAGTATATTTGACAAAGAAAAATTGGCATGGTTGGCTGTTTACACAGGCAAAGCTTGTATGTCCAGTTAACTTTAATGAATAATGTTTGATCATGTGAACACAGCAGCAAATATTTCCTTGCCAAAGTTTATGTTACATTTTTCTTTAACAAATAAATTGCTCCATGTGAACATGTTTGGAAAACTTTCTTTGTTAAAGTTTCTGTGACAAAGAAACTTTGGTCCTGTGAATGAGGCTTAATGAATGCTATATATTAACTTTGGTTGAGATCTACAGAGGCTGCAAAGACATTCCGTTATAACGGCCTACCCTAAATGCTACTATGCAACTTTGCTCAGGGGAGCTAAACAACGAGAAAACTAGCTGACTGCCATATCAAACACTGTTCTCTTACTTTGATTTAATATGTCCAACCAAAGTTTTTCCATCAACCAGCTGTCGGAAGCCAATCCTGAAAAATAGAAAAATAAGCATGTCAAAGAATGGGCTATCCATCATAGATTTACACTTGCCACTGACTCCCCATAGGTAAACCTTTAAAGGCAGGGGTGCTATTATATAAGGAGGGTTAACTTCAACAGTGTCATTCTGTTACTTGATCACTTGATTGACAGTTAATTCACTGTTTATGAGTAGGAGACTAATTTACTGAGACAAACAGTATGACAAAAAATCAAACAAATATGAGCCGTGACACGTGAAAACCAACATAGTGGTCGTGCGCCCAGCGATGACTCAGATCAGCCTGAGCCTCCGCCCATTCTGACCAGTCTTCGCTAAGCGCGTACAGGGTAGCTAAGGCTCTAAGCTACCTTCATGCGGACAGTGAAGACTCTGATCAGACTGGGCGGATGCCCAGGCTGATCTGAGTCTGCGCTGGGCGCACAACCACTTTGTTGGTTTTCTCATGTCGTGGTACATATATACAGTAAAGAATAAGTGAGGAATTTATCAGACTATTCCTCAGTCTTAAAACCTTTTTTTTGGTGGTCTGGCTCGTATGTCATGCAAGACCCCCAATGCACTGTATCTTTCAATCACATGTGTATTTGCTAATTCATACATAAGCCATGACATGAGAAAACCAACAAGGTGGTTGTGGGCCCAGCGCAGACTCAGATCACCCTAGGCATATGCCCAGTCTGATCAGACTCTTCCCTAAGTGCTTAAAGGGTTGCTAAGGGTCTAAGCTACCTCCAAGAGGACAGCGGAGGCTCTGATCAGACTGGGCGGATGCCCAGGCTGATCTGAGTCTGTGTTAGGCGCTAAACCATTTTGTTGAATTTCTCATGTCGCAGATAATATGTTGACTTTAAAACTTTCAAACAACAAGTTAAAGAGATAATGCATCATAATTATTATCCATCAGCATTCAGAAAAAACTTATAATTAAATGACATTACATAATTTCACCACAACCACTACTTTCAGTCTTAATTTTTATGTTTACAACATTACAACAATCCATCAAAGAAAATTTTTAAGGTGCATGGTACATCACCTTGCTCTATTTTACAAAGAGGAACAATTTAATATTCAAAATTTCCTGTATGCATCCCTGGACCAGAAAACCCTTTCAAAACTGGTTCTACTCTTAAAGGGGAGAATTTGCTCCTAGGAGCAAATTCTCTCCTTTAAGAGTAGAACCCTCTGAAGAACAGGAGGGAAATGAAAATGGAATATTGCTTCCTCTGGAAGTGTATCCTTAATTTGCCAATCACTTTTTGTTCTAGCCTTTTTGTTACAGATTAAAGATCGATGGCGGAATTGTGATTATGTCCTTTTAAACAGTATTTCAGTCATATCAAGCCTGTGGAAGGGTGATGATGAAAGGCTGTGTGCAATGGAACCCTGGTAACAATTGGAAAGATTTCCACTACCAGCAGCTCTAGAACACAGGACCACTATATCAGCAGGCCAGCCTTTAACCTACCAAGCTACAGGGCTCCCTAATCCATCAAAGAAGATTATTTAAGGTGTATGGATACACCAACACATTTTCCTCCGATTTTACTAAGAGAAACAACCTAGTGACTTTCTGTTTGCATTCCTGGCCCCAAGGTTATATAACTTTTTTCATGCTCAGCTGAGTTGAGCATGAAAATATACCTGCCAATATAAAGCAAATTACTGATAAGTAGAGTTGTTTTCTTGCTCAATTTGGCTGAGAATAAAATTTTCTCTGCTTATAAATATGAAAATGCCAACATAAGTTGGCATTTTCATATTTATCAGCAGAGAAAATTTCATGCTCAGCTGAGCACAATTTTTTTTTTATAACCTCGAGGCATGGACCATGAAGCCCTTTCAAAATTGGATCTACTCTTAAAAGAAAGACTTGGCTCCTACAGGAGAGAAGGGGAAAATGAAAATGGTTGATTCCATCCCCTGAAAGTGTACCCTTAATTTGCAGTTATCACTCTTTGTTCCACTTTTTTTTTTCTTTTTTTTTTTTGTGGATAACTTTTGATTTTATGTCCTTTTTAACACTGTTTCAGTCTCACCAGGACAATGGGAGAGTAATAGTGAATGGCAGTGTGCAATACAATTAAAATCTTAAGGTGGACGATCCCGGAAGAACTCTGTTCTTGCTTGTTTAAAAAACAAACAGAGTTATTGTTCATCATCAAATCGACTAACTGTGGAGTAAATACAGTTATAATATACACTTACAATATCTACCGTAAAGATCCTAAGTTTTCGGGCACATAGGTCTGTACAAACAGTGGAAACTGAGATCAGACTGTTCCTTAGGAACCAGAATGATCAAGATCTTCACAGTTTCCATTCCATCTGCGCATTTTTGTCGACATTACTCTACGGTAGAACCGAATAACAGGAAAATAAATAATAGGGCAAGGACCGGCTGTGCTTGCAGCAGGTGCAGAATTTGGGCAGTCTGTTTTGGGGATATTTTGAACTTAAACATTGTTTTTCTAGGAAACGAAACGGTGAAATGTTTGTTTTTTTTGTTTTATTCTTTAACATATGACGTAAGTTTTACTAAAATAATACGCATAAGCATGCCCCATCGATTGATAATATTTTTCATGACGTTTTTCATGAAATTCAATTTTCTTGCATTTTTTCAAAGAATGTAAAAATATACTTATTAACAAGAAAACTGCAATTTTGTGTTATCAGTTTGTTTCAAATATCATATATTACAGATTATATGATTTGCTGAAATGAAAGTGCATTCATGTGCTAGAGATATGAATTTTAATGGAAAATGTTTACAAATAATATGTAGAAATACAAAATATTGTTTATTAGGAAAACAAAACGGTGAAAATTGTTTTTTTCTTACCAAAATGTTTTATAGCTCTTTGGGTTATTTAGACGGTATAATGGTTTGAATGCCCCGCCAATATTTCTATTCAGTATTCGTCTACCTTAAAGAGTTCCTTCAAGAGCAGAGAATACATCCAGAAGAAGGAACATGGGCCAGACCACGTAGTTTCGGCTAATAAAGCCTCGTCAGTGACCCTGACAATATCTGGTGATGAAACCAGAGAAAAGCATACTGTAATTTCTTAATTTTAATTGGGTAGCTGATTCAAAGACTCTGTTTACTGCTGGAAAGATTTAAGCCACTACGGGGTTCAAACCCAGACCTGCTACATGAGCAGGCCAGCCCTTAACCTACTGAACTACTGGGGCTTCACTCTAGATTACAGTACTGTCTCAAAGGGCCGTTAAACCCGTAACAACCAACCAACCAACTAGATCACAGAATTCATCCTAAGTATTTGGAAATCTCTCCCATTTTGACAAGAATTCCATAGAAAATGGAGTCTCACCTGTCCACATGCTATCACAAAAAGCTTAACACAAAACTTGAAGGTTTACGCTGGTGCCTGCCATTGAAAAAGTAATACCTATATCTTGCTTCTGCTAGACACAGGGGAGACAACTATGGGCTTTTCCATCCTTACAGGAGCTCAGTAGGTTAAGGGCTGGCCTACTGATCTAGCAGTTCCAGGTTCCGTCCCACTGTATGTTGAAATCTTTCCAACTGTAAACAAGGTTCTACTGCACACAAATTTTCCTTATCACCCTACCATTGTCCTGTTATGACTGAAATACTGCTGAAAAAGACCTAAAATCTCAAGTCATCTATCCATCCATCTTCAGATTTCGACAAATCTATCTCTTCTACCAGAAGGTATTCCATATGATTTAAGCTAAACAGTGCAGACCCTGATCAGACTGCTCCTAAGGAGCAGTCTGATCTGGTTCTTCACTGCTGGCTAAGTCATTATGTCCTATCAGCGAGAGAAAAAAAGTAAGTTAAATTGATCAAAAATAATTCATTGACAGCTAAACACTCTAGCTGTCATATGATGTTGTTATGCTTCTGGTTTATACCGTAAAACAGATTTTTTTTGTGACAGATGAAAGTATTTGACTATTGCACTTCTTATGAATGATAAAGAGATAAATTTGTAGACTGCCAAACCTGCCATATGTATCATCACATTTGAGATTTCTAAGCCAGCTAAAGTAGTTCTGTATGAAAATATCTTGGTTAAACAAACCGATTAAGACATTTTCAGTTCTCAGCGCAAGATTTTGAAAATTTCAGTCACAGAGATTTGTCCTCTCATCATTTCAGAGCTCTAGATAAGACGGAGTATTTGGTGATAATTAGGGATAATTTTTGTTAATTCTGCATAGAAACATACGTCATGACCCCTCATCTGAACCGTCTCGATGAGACGGTTCAGATGAGTGGTCACAACATATGGTTTTGATGAGAAATAAGAAAAATTATCCTTAATTATCATCAAATACTCCCTCTTATCTAGAGCTCTGCATTTAGCAGATTTTTAGGCTCTCAACCTGAAATGATCCCTGCCCTTGATACTATATCTGTTTCTATTTGACCTTAATAGTAATTTAGTATAATTAATTGTAGGTGGCAGCTTAATGACCACTGATGATTTATCAAAGGTTCTGAGCCACCTTAATAGGGGCTTAACTCATTTTTTCAACATTAATTCTGCTGATAAACAAAGCCATTACAGGTAATTAGTAAAAGACACATTTGCCAGCAAACAACACAGGTCTTTGAACTTAGCTGCATAAAGAAAATACTACTTGTGGTATCTCACACTGCAATAAATTTCTGCTATGAGTACCATATTAATTCAGTTATTACAAAGCGTCATCTACTACTGCAACATGTCGTTGTTGGAGCATGTTCAGAAACGTTCCGTTATCTCAAAATATTAAAAAGACAGACAATCAAAGTTGTTTCTTCATAGACATCGGCTCAGTTGATCCTAGTCACAAAATTTATCTTAACGGTACCTGTCAGCTACATTATCAATGACTTCCGCGGCGGTCAAATTGTTAGGGCAAGGTTGACAGAGTACAGCGAGACTCTGACGTCACAAATCTAGTTACCGCGACTTTAGCTGAGCGGTTTTAATACTGTTATAATTGGATCAAAAGAAATCAGTTTTTCGGCGGAATATTTTATCTGACAGTTGACCGTAACAGATTACCATCGCCTTTAGAAGGACGTTGGTTGCAGTAGATACTTGACTTGTAGTAGATGGGGGTTTATCACTCTTAAATCACCACAAATATGTAAATCAGTCTTGTATAATGCAGCTATAAAATAGCTTTTTCTTTTCCAAAACAATCCTAATGATCCAGATCCATCTTACAAGATGGATCTAGACCTTTGAGACTGTTTTCACAGAGAAAATCCCATCCTACAACCAATTAAATACTGTAAGTAGTCTATGGATGAGGTGTCGTGCCTGCCTGTATATTGTCAAAGACACAGAGTTATCGTATTTATAACTAGCACAAAGGTTTTTCTTTTTCAATCTGGGTCTGTCTTTCATGTCCATGCCATCATACTGAGAATTCAAAGACCAGAGGCAAACAGTGTAGATACAGAGGAGGTGGCTCATTATGAGCCACCTCCTCTGTATCTACACTGTTTGCAAACTGAACTATTTTCGAATTTAGCACTTTTTAGTGTTCAGCAACCTTTTGCATGATATATGACACTCTGACACATGATAGCATCATGATGGCCATATAAGCAGGCCTGAGTGTACATACTTTGCCTCTTTACTCCATGTTTCACCGTCCCCTACAGGCTCTACATTATGAAGAAAACACTCAATAGCTTGGAATGGTAGGTGTAGATACTGGGGCTGTATCTCATGGATATCTCTGACTGACAGCCACTCTGTGTTACCGAAGTCTAGGTAAAACACCTGGAAATACAGACCTATATATAAAACCTTCTTCAATACAATAAATATTCTGAAGTCATATGGAGAAAATCTCATCGTCACCAACGACCAGGTATGCGCAAAAATTTACATTGGAGGTCAATGGAAGATGATGTTTTAACTTAAATATCGTGATTTGTATTAAAGCTATCATTCCTGTGCAAACGGTTTTGTAAATGCTTGTCATCTAAGCTTTATAAAGATGTAAGTTACAAATTTTTACGTTAAAAGGAAAATAGTCTGTTTTTAGAAAAAGTAGAGGCACCATCTAAATGTAATAAATATATAGTAAAACGGAAAATATTAAGGAGTTATAAGTCCCTTTCGCACTTATTTCTTCAAAAAGAGAAAACCATAGAAAGCGTGTGCAAATAGTTTCATATATAAAAATATTCGATCTTTCTAATGGTACAATTTTTATTTTGAAATAATAAAAGCAAAATAGTCTGTTTTAATCATTTCTATACAAGGTATTAAATTATTTTCCTGGTCGTGATACCTTGGAATTTTCCGTCCATTTAACGAAGTGTCACAGAGAACGAGATATTAAGCCAATTGCTCCGGGCTGTATTTATGAGCATATCTGGCTGAGAGATATGTGAAATTGTACACTGTTTGCCTGTTTGATTTAGGGGTTTTTATGTTAACTGAATGTTCCTAGCTCTAATTAACTAACTGAACATTACATTAATTTTCAAATAGTAAAGTAAGAACAACTATATCGTTTGCTTGTTTGACTTTTAAAACAATGATGGCATAAAAATGTCTTAAGCAGTAAATAAAATATGTAATTGCTTACCATAGATTAATTGCTATGAAAGCAAACATCTTAGTTTAATTTTAAAACTGATGGTGCCAAGATAAAGTGTTACGATATAATTGTTGTTACTCAATATTTGCTCGATCATTTAAGTGTGAAATTGACATCTGTGATCATTACACGCTAACTTATGTAATTACGCAGTTGATCTTTGATTTTTGTGTCAGACTATATTGCTTTAAGTCTGCCAGTAAAATTAAATATATTTGCTTCCTAAATATATACTCCTAATGTTTTACATCAAGTTTGGATTTAAAACGATATTCTCTTGTGTGCGGTTATCTGATGGATCTTATTTCATTTATTTATTTTTTTAAATGTTTCATGACTCAAAAAGATTAAACTGGGATATTTTCAAAATTTTGGTCCAAACATAAGTTGCAGATGCTGATTTAACCGCGCAAAAGGTGTACAATTAATACATGTCTGTTCTTTTAAAGTCCTTCGTTTCTAAAGTCCTTCGTAGCATGGATTTGTTAATATGATGTCAACTAAAAGTTTAATCTCCACTCATGCAATTTTCATGCGTATGAAGTTAGCCATCTCTCTCTCTCTCTCTCTCTCTCTCTCTCTCTCTCTCTCTCTCTCTCTCACACACACACACACACACACACACACACACACACACACACACACACAAAACACTACTCGCTTATACATACTTATTTATCTATCAATCCACTGATTAGTGTGAACCAAATCATTTGTGAAATCGGATAATTTAAACTCTATTAGATAATGATTTATTCGACCTTTTATTTAATTATTTAAGTAATAATCTTTTATTACACTCTAGCCATACAGGATATGACATATGAGGAAAATAGAAATGATGTACAATTACATGCGTAGAGGTGAAGCATAAACAAAATTCACATGAGTTAGCAAAGCACAGGAGGATCGCTAATATTTACAAATGCTTCAAATATTTATAATACATATGTGTGCCATATGTGTACCATACCAAACCATGAAGGACTGCCCACGCTGGTGGCGCAGGAACACGTGGCGGAGCCGATGTCCAGACAGGCATGCTCCCCGCCACCAGCCGCGGCAGTATAATTACCTGCAGAGACACAAAGGGCACACACTCAGGCATTCAAACTACATTTCTACACAAAAATTGCAGTATATAAACACTGATACAAGTCATTTAGAAAACTTCTGACTTACTAGCTAGCAATTCACAGTGTTAGTAAAACTATCATATTTCTATTTATGCGATGAGCTTATGTGGTGGTACACATCCGTGTTTTTGCCATTTTGTAAAGGGAATTAACATTTGTGACCTTTTGCTTGCCTTCTTTCTGGGACGGTAGCACCTTTCCGAAAAAATTTTACATGAGGGAACTCGCTCCTAAGGGAGCAAATTCCCTCCTGTACGAGTTGACCTCTAAATTAAACAAAAACTGAGGCGTTGCTTCCCCTTAGGGTGTACCATAATTGTATCGGTAGACAATATTGGCGTCGCAAGAAGGAAGATGCCTCGTGGTGTGTGCGAATGGGGAGGATAACAATCGATCTGCGATCCGCGAACCGATCAGTGTCCACCCCGTTCGCACAGGCAACTTCAAGAATCCCGAGGGGTCCCTAAGATCCGATCAGTCTACGCTTGCGCAGCGGCTGACCAGGGAATTCTCAGCATACAAAATGCTTATGGGCCCTTCTCGCGCGCATTGACGCCCATATTCGTGCGAACAAGGTATACTAATCACGTGTTCCCGTAAACATTCCAATTATTGGGGCACCCTCAACAAAAACCGCTCAAGCAGGTATACATTGAGTCAACATCGAAAGAACGCTGATCAAATGTCTTGCCTTGCCGTTGGATCAACGGTGGATCAATGTTGATTCACCGCTGCTTTCCCAGTTTGGTGGTTAATGAGACTAAACAGTTTTGATTTACAACATATCAATGGGACCACACGGTGCAGACGGAATGGCCAAGCTGTGCAGGCCTCGACTGCTCCTTTTGGAGCAGTCTGATCTTAGTCTGCACCGCTTACTCAAACCTATCCGACCCTTAATTTAGAGCTCAGGTGTTTTATCAAGTAAATAACCAACTGTCGCAGTAAATTTATAAGCACTCTCTCTCTCTCCTCCCTGTTAATTACTCAGCTGAGAAAGACAAAATAAATTTTACAAATTTGCATAAATTTCTCAGTTTTCGTATGTTTTTCGTGTTCATTAATTCGTCAAATTTAACACATTCGGTCTGCGGTAGTAGTATATGTCGATATATTTCCGTCGCTCTGTTGCTATCGAAGGACAGCAAAAGAGAAAATGAAATTCATCGCCCACATCCGAGTGGCAGAGATGGCATTTTCTTTCTGAGACATCTAAATTTCGCCATCTACCGCATTCTATAGGTAACTTATGGTTGCGTGTGCGGAATAAGCAAAGACTCTTTTTCATAACAAACGGTAACTTAAGCAGATAGTTTTCAAGTTGGAATGTATGTTTAAACAGCTTGTAGGTATGAAAGGAACTGCTATTTTGGGCGTTCAGATACCAATCATTGATAAAAAGGTCTTTTGATTTTTGGTTTATACTCTTAATCAACCAGGTAGGATTTTAGCTTTATTTCTATTTTTCAAATAAACAACTGAGAAATGGACGGATTACCAGCGAATTCACAACCTTTTTAACAGTATATAGTCATGTCAGGACGATTGATGGGTGAAAGACTGCGTGAACTGGAACCCCGTTTCCGATTGAAAAGATTCCCCCTACAGCAGGGCTCTAACCTGGGACCGCTAGATCAGCAGGCCAGCGCTTAACCTACTGAGCTACTGGGGCTCCCACAACTGCTGGAAAACTGATTTTGGAAAAAATATAAAAGAAAAGCAAAGCAAACAATTAACACCAAGTTATAGCTCTAATATTCAAAAAATGCATTGAATCTCATTACTACTGACAATGTTTTTACAATAAACTAGTAAGATTAAAATTGGTCCTCGATACTGCCTAATGGCTCGGGGCAATTTTTCACACGTCGCTATCTGGATAAGCGAGTGTATCCGCCTAACATGTCGAGAAAAGCCGAAAACACCCAGAGTTGACTTTACCTGTATACTGGGATTTTCACTAATCCCTTTACCAGAATATGACATCCGGGACCGATGAGATTTTCTCTATATGTCAAGCAAATTTCTTCAAACAGTAACACTAAAAGCACCAAAAATGAAAATAGTTGAATTTGCAAACAGGGTAGATCAAGATAATGCAGCTCATATGGGCCGCCTCATCTAGTCTTTGAATCCTGAATTTGATGTAGCTTGGACAAAACATTTTGCCTAATATTTCCAAACACTATTTTGGCGTCTTCATGTTTGGCAGTTTAAGGGTTAAGAAGTATTATATGTTTGTGTTCATTTCCAGAACCTGTTCTTTAGTAGAAATGTTCTTCATTATAAGGAATGTTCTTCAACACAATGAATGTCCTTCAATACTACTACAAATGTGCTTCGATTCTATGAATGCTCTTCTACACTATGAATGTTCTTCAATAGGAAGATATAATTCAAACCTGTGTGCGTTCTTCAATACTATGAGCACTCTTCAACAGTATGAATGTTCTTCAATTATATGAATATTCTTCATACTATAAATGTTCTTCAATACTATGCATGTTCTTTAACATTTTGAAAATTCTTCAATACTATGAATGCTCCTCAAGACTATGAATGCTCTTCAATTTATATATGTTCAATACAATAAAATTGTTCTTCAAAACTATGCCTGTAGTATGAATGTTCTTCAATACTTTGAAATCAGCCTCCAAATCTATACATGTAAATGCACTTCATATTACACTGCAAATATTCTTCAATACAAGTAATATTCTCATAACAGAATTCTTCGAAGCTAAGAGGCCTCTTTGATATCAGAAAGGCCTGTCTATAAATCTTTGTTAGTACTAGCGAAGTTCTTACACCAACACTAAAACTTTAGGCCCCTGCCCCTCAGGGCCCACCAAACAGATGGGCTGCCTGGTGCCTCTATGGCAGAACTGCTAGTAGCTGCAGCAGGACCTGAGTTTCATTTATCTCCTGTTTAGTTAAAGTCCTACAAATTCAGAGGCAATGCCTCGACATGACTGAAATATTGTTTTTGGGATGGGAGGTTAAACCACAACTCAACAAAAATATTAAAACTTTTACCCTACTGAACTCAGAATGGCCAAAACTCCATAGAGTTTTGGTTGTTCTGAGTGCAATACGGTTAAGTGTCGAGCCCCTGGCACCTTACCTTAACTTTTTCCTCTGTGCTCTGGAGAACTCTCGCCCTGTACCACTGTTGGTCCTGGTGGAACCTGGCAGCTACTATCTCCCCTGGGGCTCTCAGGATCAGCGTCCCCTCATGCATGGACTTACGGCTGTACTCCTCACTGAAATATTAGTTCATATGGTCACAGGCGACCCTGTACCTCAGAAGGACAAGGGCTGGCCTGCTAAGCTAGTGGTCTGGGTTTGAATCCAGCCGGAATTGGAATTCTTTTCAACTGTAAACCAGATTCCATGGCACACAGCTTTGTTTTATCATACTTCCAATAGCTCACCATGACTTAATTACTGCTGAATGGACCATAAAACCACAAGCCATCCCATCCATCATTGGTCATAGCTCGTTATGATAATTCAGGGATTTTTTTTTCTCAATAAAATGTTTTGACCCCTCGTTCAGGCGACTCTAATGAGGAATAACATTGTATATTTCTGTGGCGTATGAATAGAAAATTCTCATGAACTTCCGTATGTAAACAGGGTTGCCACTTATCCGCCACTTTAAGATTCCCCAACTTTTTGCTGATATTTCCCTGACATTTTAAAGTTTTCAAAGCCCTTTCATGGATCCAAATTTTGATTTGACTGTTTACTTTTAACAGTGCTATATGGGCCGCGACACAAGAAAACCAACAAAATGGTTGTGCGCCCAGCGCAGACTCAGATCAGCCTGGGCATCCGCCCAGTCTGATCAGAGTCTTCGCTGCCCGCATGGAGCTAGCTTAGACCCTAAGCTACCCTTTAGACACACAGCAAACACTCTGGTTAGACTAGGCGGATGCCCAGGCTGATCTGAGTCTGCGCTGGGCGCACAACCACATTGTTGGTTTTCTCGTGTAGCGGCTCATATCACTTGAAAATTAGGGGGCTACTCTTAAAGGGAAGAATTCACTCCATGGTACACTTCCATGCTTTTGCATCCTTTTTTACCAGTGGGAACAAGTTTTGTGACTGCCTGTTTGCTTCCCAGGATGTGGGGGCCCTTCCTAAATGGGATAATGATCCTATTGAGATGGGAGGTAAAAACGAAAATGACAGTTGCTTCCCCTGTCAGAGTACCAATTTACCTTAATTCTGCAAAACACTACTAATGAGCCACCTCAATTTGCTAAAGTCTTGAATTCTCAATATATCACACCTGTATAATCAAGGACGATGTGAAACAAAAAAGAGGTTAAGAAACGAAAAAGTCATAGTTACCAAATGACTAGACTGGCTCCCAGTCCCTTTGTTTTAATTATTGGGTTTGACCAAAGGTAAATGGTTGGCCATCAGAATAAAAAGAGCCATGTTAAGACTTATACATACCATTTCAATACATATAACCATTTAGCCTGGAAGCCAGGCTACCGAATGACCTGGTCATCAGGTTGTTTTGTAGCTATGACACTTTTTCGTTTTGTAACAGCTCTTTTTCGTTTCGTAACAGCCCTTGTATATACATAGTTGACCAGGGCTGATATAGCTTGGACAAATTTTTTTGGAACTTTACAGACATAAATTTTGTCTTCTGTCTTTTTTTTTTTTTTTTTAACTTTAAGGGCTAGTCTAGAGGTGTGCTTACTTTAGTGAAGCTTGCAGATCATCTAGAGTCTCAGTTTCCTTCAGCTCACCATACACTGAAATTACAATTTAAGCCATAATAAAATTGAGCCACATGAATCATTGATGTGATATGCAATCATGTGGCATTGGTGACAAGCAAAGGCTCTGATCAGACTGCACATAAGTGCAGACTGATCAGAGCCTTTGCTTGTCACATCAGCCATCTATGAAAGTCACGCAAGCCACAGAGCCAATAGTGAGGTCTCTAATTAAACTGTATTAATGAGGAGGATGGTCTGAATATCACATGACAAAATTGCCACATTTTCTGGAAGTCACATGGTGTTGCGCAAATCATCTTAAGGTTATGACTTGTTAGGGTATAGACAATGAGTGTCTACGGGTGATACATTTACTGTACTGATCCTAATAAACAACCCTGCTCTAATAAATGCCCCTGCCTCTTTTCCACAAATAATGTTATATTGACTTGCCAACCTCCATGTTGTCCATCAGTTATACAAAGGGGAATAACGTGAATTCCTGTTTGCTTCTCTCGAGGACAATAATAGCTCTTCCAAAACAAGAGCTGTCGCCTGACAGCATAGCTCGCCTGAATTGGTGCTTGCCCATCTCACAGTCGCTCTGGTGGTGTGGCTTGCTATGCATAAAACTTCAGGCAAGCATGTCCTTAATGACAATACATTTATAAACAAAACCTATCTCAGAAATAAGTCTTAAAATAAAATTAAAATAAAAAAAGATCCAATTAAAATTTCAAAGTCCATGAGCTTGAGGTCAAAGAACTGAGAAATATGGTGGTGGGGGGAGGGGATCAATACCCTGAACCATTATCTAACATCAGTCCAAATATTAGAATCAACTGACTCCATCGTGGCACTGTGAAATTATGTCTTCTTTGACCCAAATCTTTATGACAAAATACTAAGCTCATGACACTGACTTCAAGGACAGCCAGTGGGGTAAGTATATAGTGTTTTGTAAACACTCACAAGTGTCTAACATCAGTTCAAGTGTAAACTAAATCTAAGCAATATGAATTAGTATGCAATTAGAAAACTTTAATAGAAAACTTAATTTCCTAAGGCCATGACCTGGACATCAATGTCATTGAGTATGGTTGGGGTAGTACTCTGTAAAACTTTGGACTAATATCTAACTACAGTGCAAATATCAAAAGAATCCATCCATGGGTTTAGGAACTACAGTCGAACTTCACTGGCTCGAACTCGGAAGGCTCGAACGCCATGCTTCGATCGAACTGACTTTCTAGTCCCAGCAAAACTCCCATTCCCATTCATTTTAATGTAACCTACCACCCTTGGCTCGAACTACGATGGCTCAAACGCTCGAACCCCAAACCCGGTCCCTAGGATACATTTTCTATGTAAAATCCCACCCATGGCTCACACTAATTACCTTGTAAATAATTTTCATTTCAATAACGGTCACTCAGATGTTTGTTCATTGTCATAAGACGCTTTGATATTGACAAAGCGTTTGCCGAAACCACGGGTATACTTGATTGGTGCGAGCTCAATTAAATCAACTGGTCAAGCGATTAATGCTGAGTGGTTGTCAATTTAAGCTGATTGTATAGCTTGGTCTTATCTATTTAAACGCGTATAATCACCCTGGGCTAATGAGGCGGCATATGAAAATTAAAGATGGTAAAATATTTTCTTCAATTAAAATTTCACACCGAAATTCAGTAAAACGTGCCAAAATTTACGTCTTTGCCCTTAAATACGTAACAAAATTAGGGCCCATCATTCACTCCTGCAGTCATGTCAGACAATATGTCAGCTTCCAAGCAATCTGGTGAAGGACCCGGAAACGGGGGATACCCAGATCGGAGATTTCTGCTGGCACCGCCGAGCAATCTGGGGAAGGACCCGGTAATGGGGGGATACCCAGATCCCTGGGGAAACAGTGAATAAAAAGAAAACTTGAACAGAAGACGCTTGAGAAAAAGTATGAAGCAATCCTCGAGGTCGAGAAAGGTCAAAAGTCGAAGCTAGTGGGAACTTTTCTCGCGACCAGACTAAATGTAGATCGTATCTTTATCAAGTGTGCTTAATGTCCATGTTTAATACCTGGTTGATCTTTTCATCTTGTAAATAAAAATATAAAACATGTTTTTCATTTTTTTTATTTTATCGCCCAGAAAGTGCAAAAGGGTCAACGAGTGGCTTAAATTATGACCGATCAATAAACAGGAAGTCACCCTTGCTCTGATAGAAAAGCATAATACATATGGCTGGACCTTGTGAGTTGGTCTTCAATGGGTCGAACTACCGATCGCTCGAACTTTTTTGGGTGGTCCCGGCGAGTTCGAGCCATCGAAGTTCGACTGTATGGGTCTTTCAAACCAGAGGACCAATGGTCCTGTAGCTCACCTGACACTTGGTCCTGGTATTTATACATGTATATAGCACCAGGGCAGGGGCAGATAACCCCCTCCCTTGGGGATTAATGTTGAGTCCCAATTCTATATACCAAGCCACAAGGTCACTGGGCCTTTGGTTCTGGACAAAGATTTCTGAAGGGTTTTTATCATATATGGGTGTGGTGGCCACCATGTTCATGTGGCCATGACCATCTGAACAAACTTTGATTCCTTTGACCCAGTATTAAAGCTCCATACGAAATACAGTAATCATTTGTATAAACTATGATGGGCCTGAGTGCCCACTGCTACATACTGGTACCAAGTTTCAAGGTTATAGGCCTTTCGGTTCTCGAGAAAAAGACGTTTGAAGAGTTTTTACCATATATGGGTATGGTGGCCATCTCGGTCAAGTGACCAAGACCATCTGAACAAACTATGGTTCCTCTATGCTGGTGAAGCTCCATATGAAATATGGCTTCAATTGACCCCAGTGGCCGCTGAGAAGATGTTTGAAAATGTTGACGGGTGACAGAATCTCAATGACCTTGTACAAAAGTCAAAGAATGACCTTGACCTTTAACGACAAAATATCTTCATCTGGCCATTCAGTTAACCATATATACCAAATATTGTACCTCATACTTAAATAGTTTCTGAAAAATCCACTGTTTAACACGGCCGCTTATCTCCGTCAGCACAACACCGTGTTGTGTATAGGAAAATGTGCAGGAGATTTCCGGTGGTTCTGCAGGCGATTCGAAAATAAAGGTCACGAAAGGTAGGTGTCTCGGTTTAAAAGGGATATATTCTTTTCCAGCGTAAAACAAAAGAAAAGGAAAATGTCATGCAACCCTCCAATCGTTTTTCTATGAATACGAGTCTTGATTGAAGCCAGATTCTCAGTTATACAACAGATTTCCATTTTTTCCCGGAGCGAGGTGGCCGTTTTGTTGACATGCAAACATTTCAAATTTGCATTCCTGAAGTCGCCAAGTATTTATGTTTTCATCTCTCACCTGTATATTAAAGGTCTCTCATATAAGTACCAGTTACGAGCCTAAACAGAATTTGCTACCTTCCTTCAGCCCAGATAATGAAAGTTGTTGTGGAATTCGTGATCCAGGAGATCGGTGGTGCTGAAGGCGATAGGTGGCGGTGCAGGAGATTGTTTTATGTTGAGCCACCAATGACCGTTTTTAACTATTTTATAACGTAAATAATGTAGTAGCATGGCATGGTACAGATTCGCACAGCTTTCAGATTCGTACATTTGGCTATACAATGCCTCTGCTGCATTAAGCATGCTAACTAGAATTGTTTTTCTACGAAAAAACAGATGTCTCCCCCCTTTCTGATGTCAAAAGGATCGGTCATTAAATACAATTTAAAATGGAAACTTTAAATACAATTTCTAATGCAAATACTGGTCATTTTTCATGCAAACAATGAGCTCGTATCCAGTAAAGATATTTTGTGATGGACTAATAGACAGACGCCAAGGGAAAAACAATATGTTTCCCTACCCTGAAGCAGGGATTCATAATAAGTAAAAATAGCCATCAGAGGAGATGGCAAATCCCCCGACTGAAGGCCCCTTGCGCTTTGGTAAACACAGTGCCCTTCAAAACACATATAAATAGTATACTGTCATTCTTTTATGCTCCTTATTGACAATATCTGTTTAACAGATGCATGATTATCTAACACTCAGACCAAAACAGCATACCAGATTGCTAAAAAGAGGTAAAATCTCAAATAGCAACCATGTAGACAATGTATTGCAAATGATACATTCAACGTTTCAAAATGTGTGAATAACTTCTAAAGTACAAGCCCTACAAATCTAATTTTGAGCTCTCTACTAAGTGAATTTGGACAAAGAATCCAAATCTGAAAGAACTTTTTTTTTTTGGGGGGGGGACTCGGAAAAGTATGAAAGCAAGAGTTGTCATTCTTGTATGAGACAAACTGTCATGATCTGATCTCCAGATCTGTAAAGTATCATAAAAATATTTCAAAGGGTATTCATGTTATGGAACGGACACGAAATCACACCTAGAACCATCAAGGGGAAATAACTCAAAAACTTAGAAAGCAAGAGTTGTCATTCTTGTTCGCGACACATCAGCATGACCTGTTCGTCATAACTATGAAGTATCATGAAAATATTCCAGAGGGTATTCAAGTTATGGAGCGGACACGAAATTACACCTGAAACCATCAAGGGCAAATAACTCATAAAGTAAGAAAGCAAGAGTTGTCATTCTTGTTTGGGACACATCGTCATGACCTGTTCTACATATCTGTGAAGTATCATGAAAATATTTCAAAAGGTATTCAAGTTATAGAGCGGACACGAATTTACACCTAAAACCATCAAGGGGAAATAACTCAAATATTAAGAAAGCAAGAGTTGTCATTCTTGTTCGTGACACATCGTCATGACCTGTTCTACATATCTGTGAAGTATCATGAAAATATTTCAAAAGGTATTCAAGTTATAGAGCGGACACGGATTTACACCTAAAACCATCAAGGGGAAATAACTCAAATAGTAAGAAAGCAAGAGTTGTCATTCTTGCACGCGACACATCGTCATGACCTGCTCTACATATCTGTGAAGTATCATGAAAATATTTCAAAAGGTATTCAAATTACAGAGCGGACACGAATCTGCCAAAAATTCACCAAAGGGGAGATAACTCAAAAATTACAAAAGCAAGAGTTACCATTCTTGCACGCGACACATCGTCATGACCTGTTCTACATAACTGTGAAGTATTATGAAAATATTCCAAACGGTATTCAAGATATGGAGCGGACAAGAAAATGTTTACGAACGGACAGACGGACGGACGGACAGACGGACGGACGGACGGACGGACGCCAGGCTCATCGCTATATCCCCCGAACCTTTCGGTTGGGGGATAAAAAGTATAAATGCAAGAGTTATAGTTGTTATGCTCTGCATGTCATGTAATGTTGACTGATATTCATATTTAGTTTTTGTCAAAAAATATAAATGCAAGAGTTACAGTGCTCTGCACGTCGTCTATTTATATGTTGACTGATATTTGTATGAAGTTTCATGAATATAGCTTAACGGTTTTCAAGTTATAGAGCTTAGACGATTGAGACACGATTTTGTGAATGACAAAGTTCCAAGGGAAATATCTCAAATAGTATAAATGCTGTGCTCTGCAGGTTGTCTAGCGTTGACTGACATTTGTATGAAGTTTCGTGAATATAGCTTGTCCGGTTTTCAAGTAATAAAGCGATTGAGACATGATTTTGTGACTGACAAAGGTCCAAGGGAAATAACTCAAGAAGTATAAATGCAAGAGTTATGGTTCTTGCACTATGCAATTCATCTAATGTTGATTGATATTTGTATGAAGTTTCGTGAATATAGCTTGAATGGTTTTCAAGTTATAGAGCAGACACAACTGAGACACAATTTTGTGACTGACAAAGTTCTAAGGGAAATAACTCAAATAGTATAAATGCTAAAGTTATGGTTCTTGCATTCTGCACATCGTCTGATGTTGATTGATATTTGTATGAACTTTCATGAATAAAGCTTGAATGGTTTTAAACTTATAGACGGACTCGACTGAGACGCAATTTTGTGATGGACAAAGTTCCAAGGGAAATAACTCAAAAGGATAAACGCCAGAGTGCATTCTGCACGTCGTCTGATGTTGATTGATATTTGTATGAACTTTCATGAATATAGATATAGCTTGAATGGTTTTAAAGTTATAGACGGACTCGACTGAGACGCAATTTTCTGATGGACAAAGTTCCAAGGGAAATAACTCAAAAAGTATAAACGCCAGAGTTACCATTTGTGCACTCTGCACATCGCCTCATGTTGATTGAAATTTGTATGAAGTTTCGTGAATAAAGCTTAAGCAGTTTTCAAGTTATAGAGCCGACACAATTGAAACACAATTTTGTGATGGACTAAGTTCCAAGGGAAATAACTCAAAAAGTATAAATGCCAGAGTTACCATTCTTGCACTCTGCACGTTGTCTCATGTTGATTGATATTTATATGAAGTTTCGCGAATATAGCTTGAGCGGTTTTCAAGTTATAGAACGGACACGATTTTGTGATGGACTAAGTTCCAAGGGAAATAACTCAAAAAGTATAAATGCCAGAGTTACCATTCTTGCACTCTGCACGTCGTCTCATGTTGATTGATATTTATATGAAGTTTCGCGAATATAGCTTGAGCGGTTTTCAAGTTATAGAACGGACACGATTTTGTGATGGACTAAGTTCCAAGGGAAATAACTCAAAAAGTATAAATGCCAGAGTTACCATTCTTGCACTCTGCACGTTGTCTCATGTTGATTGATATTTATATGAAGTTTCGCGAATATAGCTTGAGCGGTTTTCAAGTTATAGAACGGACACGATTTTGTGATGGACTAAGTTCAAAGGGAAATAACTCAAAAAGTATAAATGCCAGAGTTACCATTCTTGCACTCTGCACGTCATCTCATGTTGATTGATATTTATATGAAGTTTCGCGAATATAGCTTGAGCGGTTTTCAAGTTATAGAACGGACACGATTTGTGACAGACGGACGGACGGACAGACGGACGGACGGATGGACGGACAGACGCCCGGGGAAAAACAATATGTCTCCCGACCCTTAAGGGGGGAGACATAATTAAAATGAAAATAACGACTCCAGCAATCAGGGGATTGAATTATCAGTCAATCATGTGCACTGCAAAGCTTCTGTAAGAACTAAATGGTACGAAAGTGGGACGAATGTAAGTACCCAATTGACAAAATTGGGTACTTACATTCGTCCCACTTTCTTTGTTTAATTACATTGTGCACACGGCCACCAATCCAGCTCATTCATCTCATATACCAGTGGGGGCAAACCTTTCTATTCCTTCTTTCTAAGACTAAAATCAGATATCGGCAATGCTATGCGATGAGAAATCCATTGGACTTTTGGATACTGGTGTTGTTTTATAAACGATGTTATACTTGGCGGTTTGAAATGTTTTGAAGTGTGAAAAATGGCACTTTCGTCAACTTCATTATTTTTAAGGTAAGTTGTAGGTCGTAATCTAGGTAATCACATCGCACTATCGGATTTCAAAAATTATTCACTAACAAGAAAATTTATAGCTTTTATAGAATTTAAGGTCTATCTCACTCATTGTTTGTAGTATGAATGATTTGGACCTTGAATTCAATAAAATTGTTGTTTTTTTCTTGTTAGTAGCCACTTTTTTGAACCCAACAATGCTATGCGATAACCTTGATTTCGACCTACAACATACCTTAAAAGTAATGCTCTGGATCACAGACTGAAAGGAGAATCTGCGTTGAAGTTGGAGAAAGTGACCTTTTCTCCGCTACAAAGCATTTCAAACGATCAAGCATAAAATTCTTTATAAACCAATACCTGTGTCCAAAATTCCAATGAATGTCCCATCGCATAGCATTGCCTGTTTTATCGAATTTTGGTCTCAAAAATAAGGAACAGAAAGTTTTGCCCCATTGGTATATGCAATGAATGAGCTGGATTGATGGCCGTGTGCACAATGTAATTAAACAAAGAAAGTGGGACGAATGTAAGTACCCAATTGACAAACTAGCATTACTTTCGTACCATTTAGTTCTAACAGAAGCTTTGCAGTGCAAATGATTGACTGATAATTCAATCCCCTGATTGCTGGAGTCGTTATTTTCATTTTAATTAGCATGCTTAATGCAGCAGAGGCATTGTATAGCCAAGTGTACGAATCTGAAAGCTGTGCGAATCTGTACCATGCCATGCTACTACATTATTTACGTTATAAAGCAGTTAAAAACGGTCATTGGTGGCACAACATAAAACAATCTCCTGCACCGCCACCTATCGCCTTCAGCACCACCGATCTCCTGGATCACGAATTCCACAACAACTTTCATTATCTGGGCTGAAGGAAGGTAGCAAATTCTGTTTAGGCTCGTAACTGGTACTTATATGAGAGACCTTTAATATACAGGTGATAGATGAAAACATAAATACTCGGCGACTTCAGGAATGCAAATTTGAAATGTTTGCATGTCAACAAAACGGCCACCTCGCTCCGGGCAAAAATGGAAATCTGTTGTATAACTGAGAATCTGGCTTCAATCAAGACTCGTATTCATAGAAAAACGATTGAAGGGTTGCATGACATTTTCCTTTTCTTTTGTTTTACACTGGAAAAGAATATATCCCTTTTAAACCGAGACACCCACCTTTCGTGACCTTTATTTTCGAATCGCCTGCAGAACCACCGGAAATCTCCTGCACATTTTCCTATACTGTCGTGTCTGGTGAACTTGCGTGTCCGGTCATCTTGCGCACTTCGTAGTTTCGTATACCGGAAACTCCCGTTTGTTGTTTACAACCGTTTGGTGAGATATTCGATGAGCAAATTACCTCAACAATGTCTGTTTCTTTGTGAAAGACCTCAACATCAAGAAATGTAAGTAAAAATATACCTGGAAATCCCAATTTTCTCTTCACTACGTCATCCAATTAATTATTCATGAGCTCTGCCCACTGACCTACATTTGCACAACAACAGCTCAGCCTTTTAATTTCCCGACTCCTCCACAAAAAGAACATCCACATACAACCATTGAATAGAAATTCACTTTATTCAACACTTCCGATTGTCCTAAAGCTATATTTCGTCCTGATTTCAAGATTTTTTCCTCGGGGACAGTCTGTTCATGTCAGACGACCGTTCCCGCCATTCTGTCAAGTTCATCAATGGGAATGCCCCAACCGCGCATTGCAAAAAAATTTTTCTATGGAAGCCAATAAGTGCCATACATATTTTGCATTTAAACTACGTTTTTATCATACTTTTATAATTAAAATAATTATGACAATGAATGCAGATTACCTATTAATAAAATATGGCCCTTTGAGTAAGTGCAGCCCCTTTTATTTTCAGTTCTGTCAGTATGTCTGCCACTAAACAGTCAAAGTATGGGTACCTGAAGCTACTAGATGCTTACAAAGATGTCAAAGAAAAGGGTATCGCCATCAGAAGAGCAGCCAAGACTCACGGGCTACCAGAATCGACTCTGAGGTGGAGGTTGGCGAATGAGAAGGGGGAAGATCTTCAGCGAGGTGGGCCAAATTTTTTCAGTAGGGCACAAGAAGAAATGTTAGCTGAGCACTGTGTGTCAATGGCTCATCTTGGGTATGGTTTTACTAGGTGGCAGGTTTTAGATATGGCAAAAAACATGAGTGAAGCTGTTGGGAAAGATACTGAACCCACCAAACATTGGTTTTATGGTTTTCTGTCTAGATTTCCAGAGTTAAAGATGGTGCATCCCAAAAAGAGAGAAAAGGCGCGAGATGAGGCCGTTAACCCAGACACCTTGAACGGGTATTTTGATGCACTTGGGGATGTTCTAGAAAAGTATGGTATCAAGAATAAGCCTCAATTTATCTGGAATGTTGATGAAACGGGCATTTCTTTAGACCACAACCCCCCAAAAATGTTAGCTATAGCTGGGAGTAAACCTCATTGTGTAACATCAGGAAAATCAGCTACAACCACAGTTATTGCTGCTGTTAGCGGCCTTGGTGAAACAATACCACAGTTTTCAAAGGTGAAAGACTGTCTCGAGACATCAGGTCAGAGGGTTTACAGGGTACAGAGTACAGGTCCTCACAAACTGGCTGGTCCAACTCGGAGCTATTCTTGGATTTCTTTACCAACCACTTCATGCACCATGTTACAGCAAGACCTTGTGCTCTTCTATATGATGGCCACTCAACACATGTAACATTTGACGTGATAGAAGCTGCAAGACAAGAAAATATCCATCTCTTTGTATTACCACCTCATAGCAGTCACTGTCTTCAGCCCCTTGATGTGTCAGTATTTAGTCCGTTTAAAAAGAGTCTTAGTACTGAATGCCACAAATATTTACATGCCCATCCTAACCGTATTCTTGTGAAAGAAGACTTACCCCAGATAATTGGTACTGCATGTAGAAATTCTTTGACAGTAAGCACCATAATGTCTGGATTTAGGAAAACGGGATATTTCCCTTTGATCCCTCAGCTCCTTGTGTTAAACCCCCAGAAATAACCAAAGACATGAGTGAAATTAAATCAACAAGAAAGGACCGTAAAGACAACAGAAGTGTGAAAATATTATTCCAGGAAAAGTCAACTGAATTTAACAAATTGAAAGAAAGTGTAGAGCCAAAGAAAAAAAGAAGCACATTCGTTCCACCTTATGGTGCTGCAATAACTGAAGAAAGTTATTATGAGAAGAAGAAATGTATGGCAGAGGAGAAAAAGGAAAAAGAGGAGAAAAAAGACATGAGCAAACCAGTGTGCAAAAGGAAAATCATATTTACAACACCCTATTCTCAGAAGAAAAGTACAGATCAGAGCCATATGGATAGCCAGTTGATATGTGTTGAAGAAAGTCAGAAAAAGAAAGCTAAGAAAGAAAGTAGTGATAAAAGGAGTAAAGTAAAAGAAGGGCAGAAGAAGGGTAAAGGACCCCTACCAAACTCAATAAAAGCACCGCAGGCACTGCATGATACCCCGCCACTGCTGTGCATCCTAACTTATTTTCTGAGATATATAATAGCTAAAGAGCCACAGAACTGAGATAGACAGAGATATGATGTCCTTACTGTAAATAAATATTAATATAAACCACCCAACAACGTGGAGCATTCTGACCAGTGTAGATTTAGATCAGGCTGTAAAGCATTTCTTTGAGCTGAGAGACTCTGTTTCCTATTCTATGGTGTTAAACATATCAGTGAAGTTTCATTCAGATATTCCATATAGTATAGGAACTACAAGTCAAAAAACATTTTTCAGATCTATCAAGGGGGAATACTCATTAACTGGAAAGGTAAGAGTGATGGTTCTTTGTAACCTTTGATGTGAAACATACCTATGAAGTTTCGTTCAGATATTCCATATAGTAAAGGAACTACAGATAAAAAAACGTTTTTCAGATCAATCAAGGGTGGATAACTCACAAACCGGAAAGATCAGAGTGACAGTTCCTAGTCACTATATGAAGCCTTTGATGTGAAACATATCTGTGAAGTTTTATTCAGATATTCCATATAGAAAGGAAACTACAGGTCAACAAGAATTCCGCGGAATGCGGTGTCTCGCCTGCTGGCGCTTTGTCACAAAACAGAGCTAAATCAGCAAAGATGTATGAATGAACCAAGTTTCATGGCTCTAGCCCTTACAGTTTCTGAGAAACAGACGAAACGCGTAAACTTGCCAAAAAATTGCAAAGTCAGCCAACCGTAAAATGTTGATAAAGACTCAATATCGATGATGACTTTGAGTTCTTCTCTTCCAGATGAATGCATGGCCCAAGTTTCATGGCTCTAGCCCTTATAGTTTCTGAGTAACAGACCTTAACGCAAAAACTTGACAAAAAATTGCGAAGTCAGTCAACCGTAAAATGTATGTCAAGATTTAATACAGATGATGGCTTTGAAAGTTACTCTTTCAGATGTATGCATGGCCCAAGTTTCATGGCTCTAGCCCTTATAGTTTCTGAGAAAATGACCTAAACGCAAAAACTCGACAAAAAATTGCGAAGTCAGTCAACCGTAAAATCTAGGTCAAGACTCAACATTGATGATGGCTTTCAGATGTACTCTTCCAGATGTACGCATGACCCAAGTTTCATGGCTCTAGCCCTTATAGTTTCTGAGAAAATGACCTAAACGCAAAAACTCGACAAAAGTTTACACCGCCGCCGACGACACCGGAAAAGCAATACATATGTCTCGCCTCTGCTTCGCAGGCGAGACAAAAACCATTTTTCAGACCTATCAAGGGCAGATAACTCATGAACTGGAAAGGTAAGAGTGATGGTTCTTTGTCACAGTATGTAACCTTTGATGTGAAACATATCTGTAAAGTTTCATTTAAATATTCCACATAGTAAAGGAACTACGGGTAAAAAACATTTTTTAATTCAATCAAGGGCGGATAACTCACAAACGGGAAAGGTAAGAGTGACGGTTCTTAGTCACAATATGTTACCTTTGATGTGAAACATATCTGTGAAGTTATATTCAGATATTCCATATAGTAAAGGAACAATAGGTCAAAAACCTTTTTTCAGACCTATCAAGGGCGGATAACTCACAAACTGGGAAGGTCAGAGTGACGGTCCTTAGTCACAATATGTAACCTTTGATGTGCAACATATCTGTGAAGTTTCATTCAGATATCATGAACAGTAAAGGAATAACAGGCCAGAAACCATTTTTCCAATACGAAAAAGGGCAGTAACTCCGTTAAAAATGGACGGATTTTGCCCATTAACAATCCCATACCACTCATCGCCAATAACAATATGTATGCAAAATTTGAAAAAATTCCGTGAATAAATACTCAAGTTATCGATCGGAAATGGTGAGCACGGACGGACGGACGGACGGACAGACGGACGGACGGACACCGAAAGGTATAACATAATACCCCGCCACTAAAGTGTGGCGGGGTATAAAAAGAGGAAAAGGCCCAGCAAAGAAAGAAAACAGAAAGCCTGTAAATGTTGAATTCAATGAAGATGACGAAAATGAAGTGTGTATTGTGTGTGGGAAATACCAGCCAGATGATCTTAACCTAGATAAAAGCATAAAATTTGTCAACTGGGGTAACTGTGTCATTTGCAATAGATGGGTTCATCTCAAGTTCTGTTGTTCAGTGGAGGTGTTGAAAGCTGAGGATGAATTCAGATGCCCTAAATGTGACATTGAACAATAGACTTATTTAAATACCAGGAAATGTAAATATGTTGGAATTTCTCAGTTTTATTAGTTGTTGCAAAACGTCCTAGTTAATTGGTTGGAAAATATTGTTTCATGTTGAATTTAACTTTAAAATCTGAAAAAAGTGTGTGATAAAGTTTACTGTTTGAATGGGCCACCATACCTTGATGAATACCTGAGAAAAGCCCCACGATGACGTCATATGACACCAGTGCGCAAGATGACCGGACAGTTGAACTCTGGGAAAAACATGGTGGTAAGTGTTTTCATGGCTGAAATCTTGCTGTTTTGCTGATTTTTATCAACATTAAATTTTGTTAGTGCAGTTATATAAATAGCATGTTGGTATTGGTGGATACATGCTTGTTTCAAATTTTCATTGATTTGGTCAGCGTAAACAAACGCTATTACTGCTTAGGTGCGCAAGATGACCAGACAACATTTTTCCCATATAAAAGCCTACATAACGTACCAAAGTTGACAGTGTCATAAATTAGGTCAAGGTCAATGCACGATCATTTGTATAAACTATGATGGGCCTGAGTGCCCAAAGCTACAAACCAAGTTTCAAGGTCATACGCCTTTTGGTTCTGGAGAAGAAGATTTTGAAGGTTTTTTACCATATACGGGCATGGCGGCCATCTTGGTCAAGACCCCCGAGAACAAACTTTTACTCCCCGATCACACTTAGACTCCATATGAAATTTTGATTCAATCAGACCAGTGGTTTCAGAGGAGAAGATCTTTTGAAAATCTTGATGACGGACAGAACGACAAAATGACCTTGACCTTCAGTGACACAATATCTTCATCTGGTCATTTAGTTGACCATATATACCACATATTGTACCTAAGACTTAAATAGTTTCTAGGAAATCCACTGTATAAGCGTTTTCCCATATAAAAGCCTAACGTACCAAAGTTGACCATGTTGTAAATTAGGTCAAGGTCAACGCAAGGTCATCATTTGTATAAACTATGATGGGCCCGCATGCCCGATGCTACATACCAAGTTTCAAGGTCATAGGCCTTTTGGTTCTGGAGAAGATTTTCGAAGGGTCTTTACCATATATGGGCATGGCGGCTATCTTGGTCATGTGACCCAGACCCCGGGTATTAACTTTAGTTCTCCCATCCCACTGAGACACCATATGAAATTTGGCTTCAATCTCCCCTGTGGTTTCAGAGGAGAAGATGTTTGAAAATCTTGATGACGGACAGATCGACAAAATGACCTTGACCTTCAGTGACATAATATCTTCATCTGGTCATTTAGTTGACCATATATACCAAATATAGTACCTTAAACTTAAATAGTTTCTGAGAAATCCGCTATATAAGCGTTTTCCCATATAAAAGCCTAACATACCAAAGTTGACCATGTCGTAAATTAGGTCAAGGTCAACGCAAGGTCATCATTTGTACAAACTGTGATGGGCCCGCATGCCCAATGCTACATACCAAGTTTCAAGGTCATTAGCCTTTTGATTCTGGAGAAGAAGATTGTCGATAGTTTTTTACCATATATGGGCATGGCGGCCATCTTGGTCATGTGACCAAGACCCCAGGTATAAACTTTCGTCCCCCCATCCCACTGAGACTCCATATGAAATTTGGCTTCAATCTCCCCAATGGTTTCAGAGGAGAAGATGTTTGAAAATCTTGACGACGGATGGTCTGACGGAATGACCTTGACCTTTAGTGACATAATATCTTCATCTGGTAATTAACGGACCATGTATACAACATATTGTACCTTAGACTTAAATAGTTTCCGAGAAATCCACTGTTTAAGCATTTTGCCTTATAAAAGCCTAACGTACCAAAGTTGACCATGCCGTAAATTAGGTCAAGGTCAACGCAAGGTCATGATTTGTATAAACTATGATGGGCCCGCATGCCCGATGCTATATACCAAGTTTCAAGGTCATAGGCCTTTTGGTTCTGGAGAAGAAAATTTTTGAAGGGTTTTTACCATATATGGGCATGGCGGCCATCTTGGTCATGTGACCCAGATACCCCGAACAAACTTTCGTTCCCCCAACCCATGGAGGCTCCATAAGAAATTTGGCTTCAATCGGCCCAGTGGTTTCAGAGGAGAAGATGTTTGAAAATCTTAAAGACGGATGGTCCGACGGAATGACCTTGTTCTTTATAGTGACATAATATCTTCATCTGGTCATTTACTACCCGTCAATTCACTACTGCAACATGTCGCTGTTGGAGCAGGTTCAGAAACGCTCCGTTATCTCAAAATAACAAAAAGACAGGCAATCAAAGCCATTTCTTCATAGACGTCGGCTCAGTTGATTCCAGTCACAAAATTATCTTTAACGGTACCTGTCAGCTACATTATTAACGACTTCCGCGCGGTCACTTTGTTAGCGCGAGGTTTACTGAGTACAGCGAGCTCTGACGTCACAAATCGAGTTACCGCGACTTTAACTGAGCAGTTCTGATACCGTTATATTTGACTCAAAAGAAATAAGTTTTTCGGCGGAATATTTTATCTGACAGGTGACCGTAACAAATTGCTATCGCCTTTAGAAGGATGTTGGTTGCAGTAGAAACTTGATTAGTAGTAGTCAACAATGTATACCAAGTATTAAACCTTAGACTTAAATAGTTTCCGAGAAATCCACTGTTTAAGCGTTTTTCCATATAAAAGCCTAACGTACCAAAGTTGACCATGCCGTAAATTAGGTCAAGGTCATCGCAAGGTCATGATTTGTACAAACTATGATGGGTCCGCATGCCCGATGCTACATACCAAGTTTCAAGGTCATAGGCCTTTTGGTTCTGGAGAAAAAAATTCTGAAGTGTTTTTACCATATATGGGCGTGGCGGCCATCTTGGTCATGTGACCCAGATACCCCGAACAAACTTTCGTTCCCCCAACCAAAATCTAACTACAGCGCAAGTATCAAAAGAATCCATCCATATGGGTTAAGGAGATATAGGTCTTTAAAAAACTTTAACCAAAACATCCAATCTGTACGCCGACGCTGATGCGGACACTGACGCGGGCGCTGACACCAACGCCAGGGTGACAACAATAGCTTTACCTGAACTTTCGTTCAGGTGAGCTAAAGAGCAAATTTCTTTCCTATAAGAGCAGAACCCAGTTGAGAAGGGAGGCAAAAAAGGAAAATACGTGTAGCAGAATAACTTCATCTGAAATATAGGCCGTTTGCGAAAAAGTGGAGGGCAAAAAATCGATATAATTTCTGTAATACTGAATAGATTTTCATGAAACTTTGCAAAAACTTTTCCCTATTAATAATTACCATTCTTCTTCTCAGTTTTATGCAGTTTTTACACAGGAGGTAACCATAATGATACGACAGATATTGTTGTTCTATAGTTACTATACTAATACTATTACCCATTCACAAATTACCATGTGGTCTGAAATGTGTTCACTCACTACTAGGTAAACAAGAGGCTTTAAAGATAATGGGCCAATCATTTGTAAAGGATTTTTGTTTGTGTTTCTCCTATATATAAGTAAATGTCCATATAAGGGATATAGTCTGTATAACACTGGCTATTCCAAAAATTGCACCAACCAAGCGTAAAACTTCAAATATTAGGAACAGGTTTTAACATGTAGTTGATCTGACTATTTTTTATTTAAATGTCAAAAAAATCTGAGTTTCCTTGCACGAGTTTGTATGGGTAATAGACTAAGGTCTGCAAAGTTTCATGAAAATTTATTCAGTAAGAAAGAAATTAAATCGATTTTTTGCCCTCCACTTTTTAGCAAACGACCTGTACAGTAGAACTTCAATGGCTCAAACAGGCTTCGGACAATGAAAATTAGTTCAGCCAAAAGTAGTTCTAGCTATCCAGGTTAAGTTTCTATAAAAACTGACCTCTAGGGACCCAGGAATGAGTTCTAGTCAGGCACAACTAACAAGCCAAAGGTTTGGAGCCATTGAAGTTCTACTGTATGTCCATTCACCATAATAATGTTTATTAAATGTATTTTGACAGTGGCTGATTTACTTCTCTTTAGGCTGTAAATAACACCCACCTATTGTTAAATGCAACGCCCCTGGAGAATTTAATAGGATTAATACGGTACTTGGAGTCCATTTTATAATCTAAGAAAGTAGTGACTGGTGACTCAGGCCTGGGTCCTCGTCGTGGTGCTTAATGTGCACTCATAAGGCTGTGCAACATTTCTGACTAGTTTCGTCAGATTATTCTGACTCCTCAGAGACTTTCGTGTTTGAAATAGCCTGTTGCTGGCTTGTTTATATTGTCCCGCGCGCCGCTCACGTGATCCGCGCCGAAAACGGCGCTCCCTGTCACGTGAGCGGCCCAGGGCCGCTCTAAACGGCTCCGAATGAGCACGTGAGTGGTGCTCACTTGGTCACGTGAGCGGCCCCATTGTTGTGTGAGCGGCCATAAGCCTCCCACGTAAGCGGCGCTGGACCGACCACGTGAGAGGTACCGCCGATAAAGCGAGCAGTGCCGAATTGGCACCGCCACGTGATCGGCGCCGTTGATCACGTGAGCGGCGCCAGACCGGCACCGCGGGTCCACCGTCGTAGTCGTCCAAATCAGAGAATCCAACAAGGACTAACAGTGATATGTCAGTCAGCACCAGTATGAGCGGACTAACTCTGACAACACCGTCAATTTCTGGCAGTTCGCAGAACACAGTCGTCTAACAAACGCCAAAAAAAGCGGACAAGGGACGACAGAGACGTAGAAACCTCAAAGAGGAGGGAAACTTAGGAGCTATCCACTAGAAATTCACCTACTCTACAAAGATACTAGGGGTTATCTGTCGAAGTTAACAAGAACAAGACAATTAGCGAGTTTCTAAGGGAATGTATAGAAAGAAACATCACACTATCTGACCTTACGATCAACGGCCTATTCGTGCCAAAGACGACACCGACTTTACCAAAGCTTGGTATGACATACTCTCAGATTCTTCGAGGAAACTCACTCAAAAACACGCGGGCAAAAAAGGCCTGACGTGTAAAAACCCAGTACAAGATTGTACTACGATAAATTGTAAATACTGCACATGATAGAAACAAATCTTAAGTGTTCACTAATACGTGCACATAGTACAATTATAAATTTGCTCTGAGAGGACACTGCACAACGAGAAATGTTGTCTATTTAATAATATGCGAACTTCGCAAACAACAAGAAGTCGGCGAAACTAATAGAAAGACAAAGGTCAGAATGATAGAGCACCAACGTGACACCCCCGCAATAATGGGACACACCGGTCGCTAATCATTTTAACCTAACAACTACTCCCTACAACATATGAAATTTCAGATTGTTGAAATTTTAGCATCAGACCCTGACAGTGAAAAAAGCACTGCCGTCCGTCGGAGAAAGGAGCTCCACTGGGTCTATCAGCTCCACACACTAAGAATGTCCGAATAGGATCAATGTTCAAGGGTAAAGCCGGAGTTTTCCAGTCACTCCGAATTCTTCCATTTTATAATCTCTTTACTCTGGATACAAATAGCTCTTGATTGCTAGATACCTTATCTATATCCCCAGTTTGATCCCCACTTGAGGCGAGAATCTTTTCAAATGTAAACGGGATTCCAATGCACACCTAATTTCATGATCACCCTCTCATCGTCCTGATATGAATGAAATACAGTTGAAAAGGACATAAAATCACAAGGAATCCATCCATCCCTCCTTATCTGTAGATAACCCCAGTGGACTACATTGTGATTGTTACATAAGTTTAGGTTACTTTCATCAGTGTTCATCAATACGGTGAATTTCATGGAGACATACCAAAATCCTGATATTACAAAGATGTTTTCTTGGTTTTATATGCATCTGGAGCAAATAATCCTTCTGATCAAGACATAAAGTTTTTATTACTTTGCTAATTTTTTGCAAGCCCTCTCAACTTTATTTTATAGATAGATTTTTTAGGGGCCAATACCGATGGCTAACTAAATCCTGGACTCTGCTAATAAGCTTTCTTTTAGCTATGCATTCAGTCTCAAAGAGCAGGACCGACTTAACAGAAAAATGACAACATACAGTGACGCCAACTGGTGCCTAATATAGATTCAATCCCCTGAAGTTTTTGGATGCACGGTTTTGACACATATGAACAAATAAACAAGCAAAGGTAACTGGAATACTTTAGCTCATTTAATACCTTCATTGTTATCTTTCTTAGGGTCAGCGCCATCTAGTGACTTGTTTCCCATAGGCAATATGGCATAAAAGTGGCTAGGAGTCAATATAGTGCTGATCTCCATGGCAACCCAACAATGAACCTCTGGGAGCAGACTCTCTTGGTTGTTGTGTATAGCATACACATCCTCTTTGTCCATAGTCACACCTGCAAAATTTTTGTGTTGATTCAGGGTAAATGGTGTAAAGATAGAAATGTTTTTCAGAGATAAACAGATTTTCCCTGCCAGCGTATTGCACCCTGGTGTCGATGACATGTTTTACCTTGAAATTAAGATCAAAGCATCGAAATCAAAACAACTCAGTAACTAGAAATATTTCTCAGAGAAAAACTGATGTCCCCCCACCAGCCCATTTCCAATGCCTCCTTATGAATAAAAAACCTGTACAATCAGAATACTGGGCAAATTTGGAGAAAATCCGTCCACTGGTTCTAAAGATATCCATCATAGATGACTATTTCCTTGCAAATGAGGTCAAAATCTAATCAGCTCTTAAAGTTGACCCAATGATGTATCCATGCAAGTTTGGTGAAATTCCATCCATTGGTTCAGGAGATATAGTGAGTACAAGAAATTGTCATCTAAGTCTGTCAGTGACCTTGAAAATGAGGTCAAGGTCACCAAAATCTAATCAGCTCTTAAACTTGTCCCAATGATGTATCCATGCAAGTTTGGTGAAATTCCATCCATTGGTTCAAGAGATATACTGTAGTGGGTACAAGAAACTGTCATCTAAGCCCTCCAGTGACCTTGCAAATGAGGTCAAGGTCACAAAACTATAATAGGCTCTTAAACCTGTCCAAATGATGTATTCATGCAAGTTTGGTGAAATTCTATCAATTGGTTTAAGAGATATCATGATTACATGAAACTGTCATCTAAGTCCTCCAGTGACCATAAAAATGAGGTCAAGGTCATCAAAATCTAATCAGCTCTTAAACTTGTCCCAATGATGTATCTATGCAAGTTTGGTGAAATTCCATCCATTGGTCTAGGAGATATAGTGGTTACAAGAAATTGTCATCTAAGTCCTCCAGTGACCTTGAAAATAAGGTCAAGGTCACCAAAATCTTCTCAGCTCTTAAACCTGTCCCAATGATGTATCCATGCAAGTTTGGTGAAATTCCATCCATTGGTTCAAGAGATAGCGTGGGTACAAGAAATTGTCATCTAATTCCTGCAGTGACCTTAAAAATCAGGTCAAGGTCACCAAAATCTAATCAGCTCTTAAGCTTGTCCCAATGATATATCCATGCATGTTTGGTGATATTCCATCCATTGGTTCAGGAGATATTGTGCATAAAAGAAATTTTCGTGTCATTTAAGTCCTCCTGTGACCTTGAAAATGAGGTCAAGGTCACCAAAATCTAATCAGCTCTTAAGCTTGTCCCAATGATATATTCATGCAAGTTTGGTGATATTCCATCAATTGGTTCAAGAGATATCGTGCATACAAGAGTGTGATGCCGACGCACCGGGAACCGCACTGAAAACATTATGTCCCCCCTCACCTTTGGTGGGGGGACATAATAATTCCTCCTAACCTGCATGTATATATATCAAGTTTGGTAAAAAAAAAAAGTCAATTTAAAAAATTCAGCCATAAGGTGACCTTGAAAAATAGTCTAGGTCACTACAACTGACCTAGTCTCAAGTCTGTCCCAAATTAAGATTATTTCATGCAATGTTGGTGAAAATCCACCTGTGTTATGGCTAAACTCCGTTCATTAATTCTGAAACTGGGTTTTTCGCTGCTCATACTTTTATCAGCTTATCAATCCACGTAAGGCTGTGCATAGTGATAAAGCTCGACTTCCGCCGATTTCTCATCAAGGTCTCATGTATCTTAGCCTGGCGTCTGATGCTACAGTTACGTGCATGAAACGGCAAATTTCAAAAACCCGTCCGCAAACTAAGACCGTTTGATGAAAATTGACAGCCTAAAGTCATACATATTCACATACATTCCACGTGGGTATCACGCTGGTCATTCGGGTAATATGTGTTGACCCTCCAGCAAAGTCACACGAAGGATGATTCCAGAATTCCAGAAAAAAGGTTTTGAAGTCCGGCTACGTTTTTAAAAGTTGTCTGCAATGCTTGCGTTTTCGCAACAAATACTTATTGTATGGGTTACTCAAGGTTTTGCACCAGTTTCTCAGTTGAAAAGTACTTTAGGGTTTGGGTTTTGTAATGGTCAGCCATATCCAGAAGAAATTAATAATATGGCTTTCCATCACGTTTCATCCTCCGGGCATGTAGTGACATCTTGTGGTAAAAATTTTACTTATATTATGGTAAGCCATAATGTCAGTTCATTTTAAGTGCATGGTTAACCATCACAAATGTGCGTGATGGAAATCTATAAGTCTTCAAACTATATTTTGAACACTCATTCTGAGTCAGTTTGAAAATAGAGTTCCGCTAAAGCAGGTGCTAGGCGTTGGCAGTGTCACCATTACATTACTGCATACGAACCTACTCAATTAAACCGAGTCTTGCAATATTCCTTGCTTCCAAAGGTCTCTTCATTCAGACCTTAGTGTATTTGTTTGTGACAGTTTGAAAATAGGGTTCCTCTGAAACCGATGCTAGATGAGACGGGCGTGTCTAGAGACTAGGGTGGAGGTTTGGGTGGCGGATTGAAGGTGTGTGTTTGGGTTGGGGGTAATGTCAAGGGGTGGGAGTTTAGGTGGTAGAATAATTGAAGGGACGGGTTGTTGGTAATGTGGGGGATATTATATTATTTTAGAGGGGGGTGGAGTGAGGAGGGGAGGACTAAACCGACTGAAGGCAGCTGTAGTAAGTTTGAGAGGTGAGCGATTTTGTCCTTGTATTTAAAGGCCCCATTGCTCTATCAGCATGAAAAAATTTTGTCGTGAATAATCGTTGCTGGCTCCTCACTATATAGGTTTGTCAGTGCAAATGATGGTGATTAGCCAAGTCTAACAAATAAAATATCCGCGAGTTTCACATAATAAAGGTTTGAAAAATAATCTGGGTCATTTTAGTTGGCAACTAAAATGATCTACTTTCGATTTCATCAGTTTAAATAAAACGGTAAAAATACAATGTACAAGCTTGGGGCCCGTATCACTGTCCTGCGTTTGTTTATATTGCATTGCTAAATGGGGAACCAGCAAAGGAAAAATATATTTTGTGGATCGATTTGTTCTTTTCATGAAACATATTTCCCAAACTTTTTGCCAGTTATATGGATCGCACAACACCCCACATTTTATCATCGACAGTTAAGGTTGAAGCGTTTTTCGAAATGATTTGTCTTTTGACGCAATTACCACTGATAGGCCTATGGAGACTTTAACTTTGCAATTCTAACTCAATATTGAAAATATATGTTTTAAAACTTCAGAACTTTATTATATGCCGCGGAAAGCTGTTATATTTCGTTAAAATAGCGCCAGTGAACATCATTACGTCGCACTGACGTGTAGACGTTGTTTGCCGGTGGCGAAGGACTATGATGAAACACTGAAAACCTTGTCCAATGTGAATTTATGCGGTGTGATAAATTTCAGATCGAGTCAGAATTACGCGGATGATTAGCTTGTTGTCACGCTGACTGATTTCGCACGCGCAGAACATGTGTTAGAATACTAACCCCACCCTACACAAAACTATTTATAGCGACCACTTTATATGGTATTAAAAGGCGTTTCCAACCTGTCCGATGGACTTAGTCTCGGATTGAAAATCTGTTATTTGCACTTTTGTGCAGGTAAGCCCAGCATCATACGAAGGGAAGAGTCAGAGGACACGTTGATGAGAAATCGGCGGAAGTCTAGTACTATCACTATGCAAAGTCTTATCTGGATTGATTAGATAATAAAAGTATGATCAACGAAAAACCCAGTTTCAGAATTTATGAACGGAGTTTAGTCAACAATATCAAAAGTCTGTATTTCATTGCATGGCCATATGCCTTTTAGATATTGAACAACATATTCTCAAGGTCAAGGACACCAAATACAGTAACTGAATTAACTACATGTACTAAAAATTTTATATGGACTTTTGCAACTTGCCTCATACAAACCATATAAAGAGAATGTTATAGTATTAAACACTAACCTGATGCTGATTTGACATGTTTCCAAGGGCAACGGTCTCCACGCCAACAGCTCCCCCGGTTATAAAACTTGCAGATCCTCTTCTCATCTTGTGCTTCTGTAAAAGACAAAATTAAAGTCTTAGACCGACTATGGCAATTATAAGCTGTACAGGTCAGGCAAATCTGCAAACTCTTGAAAGGAAATATCAGATCCTGATCAGAATACTCTTCTAACAGTCTGGGCCCAGTAGTTCAAAGCATCGTAAGCTTAACTAGCTCATTAAGAGGTCAACTCATTAAGTGTTTTACGACTTTATATCCAAAAACACTGATATTTCTTGTTAAAAAATTGTGTGAAACTTTTGCAAAAGCTTCTCACATTTTTTCAACAAAAAACAAACACAAGAATGTTTAAGGATGGAGGAAAGGGAGTTTACTCAAAAATTAAGAAAGGGGGAGCAACCATTCTTATATGCGACATATCATCTTGTGATCATGCACATTGCTATAAAGTTTCATCATGATATTCCAAACAGTTTACCGAGTTAATGTATGCACAACATAAGTATACACAAAAATAGCCGAAAAAAAACTAAGAAAAGGGATGTAACTCAGTAACAAAGAAAGGGAGAGCAACCATTTTTGTGCGCGACACATCGTTGGGACTTCATACACATTGCTATGAAGTTTCATGAAGATATCCCAAACAGTTATCTAGTTCTGGCGCGCACAAGACCTGTAGGGTAAAAAAACAATCAAAGGGGCATAACTTTGAATCCACGGAAGGCGGAGCAACCATTCTTGTACGCAACACGTTTCCCCTACCTAATACATACGCCTACAAAATTTCATGAAGATATCCCAAATGGTTACTGAGTTATGGCGCGCACAAGAATGTTTACGGACGGACGGACGGATGGACGGACAGCGCCACGACATAATATGTCTGTTTTTTCAAAACGGGCGTATAAAAATTGGTGTATTGAGATATTAACTTTTGAAAATTTAACGTCTTGTTAACTACTGACATCGCTAGTTTTGAACAACTGGGCCCTGATCTACACAGTATGTCAAAGACTCTTCTGTCTGAAAGTTCAGAGTCCTTATGGTAAATGAACATGGTCATTGGAGACAAGCAATTTACTGCCTCATGCTGCTAATTAGGAGCGAAATACAGCTGTTTCCTATTTTATAGTAGGCTGACCATCTTTGATCTCCAGGAACCAAGAAAAATTTTTTTAAAGACAAATACCACATTAGTCCTAATAAATGTCCCAGCTTTAATAAATGGCCCCTTCTTTTTTTTCCAAGAATAATGTCATTTTATTGCCAAAATTGCAACAGTCCTAGCATAAAATCATCAGTCACAATGTGGTCCATCGTGTATTGTATGCAGCTGTCAGCCATTTAATGGCTGACAAAGTGCAGTTATTACATTCTGACAAATGACGACAGAGGACATACATGTATTGTCTTGTCATAATGATCATTTCTGCCCAATAATTTCGAAATTCCATCATGCATGACAAACGGACATGTTTAGCTGCAGCCCATGCACAAAGGACTACGTGCGTTAAGGCCACTTTTTGGCCCCCATCTAAGGTCAAAATATGAAAGATGAGATAAAAGTATTTCATTGGGTGATTTCATTAGAGCAATACTTCTAGTGTTTCATTTCAGTTTCAGTTTGAATCTTGCTGTGCGTTAAGTATGGAAAAATGGCTGCTGAAACAGGCTAAAACCATGGAATTTGTCATTTTTACTCAGTTTTTGATCATTCAGTTTACAAATTAGAATAGAGCACAACCTTTAACCAAAAAATCCTTTTCACATATGATGTACATGTATATTGCTGTAAATCACATCATATTGAAAGATTTTGTTGGTTAATGATTCTGCTCATATTTAATTCTTAAAAAAACTTAATTCTGCAGACGGCCATTTACCTATAGTTTGCCTGTAATAAACATGGTGAAATGTATACCTGGCTGTAACTTTCCATTCAAAGGCATAGGAATAAATATTTAAATGTGATTTTAAGTAAACCTTCACAAACTGAATTACCCTAAAAATGTTACCACCTTTCCACAGATTACAGTAAATATCCTAAAAGTGTTGCATTGATTGAATTATCCTAAAATTGGACCTTTCACAGTTCAGCAGCTAGCCAAAAACAGCATTTTTGTAAAACAAATAGTCTAGGCTCTGAGCAAACTGTTCCAAATAAGAAGCAGTCTCATCAGGGTTTGTACTTACTGCTTAGGAATTTTTATCTCAATAATAATTACAATTACGGTACGTGTAGCTTGCTCATGTTAGACTTAGTATACTGATCATGGCGCCACTATTCCAGAGCTTTTGTTCTAAGTTTTAACATTTTATTGGCTATACCTACATGTTTATACATAAATAAGCTATCTATTTTATTCATTAACCTGAATAAACCTAAGATTTTGGGTGTTAAATCAATAAAATGATTTGTTATGGTGCATACTGACAGATGTCAAGCAGAAATTGACTGATTTTGAAGTCAGCCAGCAAATACTTTAAAATGTTGCCATTTTGGCTCTCAAAACTGAGTGACACATTTCAGCACAGACATGGTAGGCTGAAATGAACAGCAAAACATTATTATCATGTGACACTTTATTTATGATAGTAATCTAATCTCTAATAAAAATCATAAATAAGTTCCTTCAAGAGCAAGGAAAGCATTCAAAGACTGAAGGTGGATCAGATAACAAGTGAGCAGGGGATTACGTATACCCCCACCACTGCCTCTGCCTAATCAAAACGAAGTTATTAACAGAAAACTTTAATGCAAATCCAATATAAGTTGTAATGTCTGTGACCTTGACCTTAGAGCAGCAAAAAAATGATGTCAACTAATCAATTTCAATTTTGCTCAATGTTAATCAAGAGGCTCTATTCTTGTATACTGACACTGTTAATAGCAATCATTTACAATGAATGCCTAAGTCCTAACTCTTGATCACTGGCCACACCCAGGGCTTTTATATCCATTGTCAAAAGAAATCCTACAGAGATACCATGGACCAAACATAAAAAGAAGCTGACATGCAGTATACGAGATAAAAGCAAGCAAAAAAAAATATAATGCAAAACTTTGGAGGCAAAAGTGACAAACAAACAGACAGATGAACAAATATACTAACAAATGGCCAAACGGACAAAAAGACAAAATTGATATATCCCCCAAATAGTTTGTATGCCGGATGTTTAATTTAACTCATTCAAAAAGAAAAGTATAATTACATGCCACAAACAAATACACCACAATGTAATTTTCCTTATACAGAGAATGTCATAAGGGTCATAACCTTTGACCCCATTTCATCCCCATATATAATGGATGTCACCAATTTCCTTATCAGTTTCATTTAGGGGAATTACACCGCTATTATTCATACCAATATGAGTCACTTTGGTTGGGGGCCATTTTTGGGCCTTAATGCACGTAGTCCTTTAAGTGCGGACGTAACCTTGACCTTTGAGCTAGCAACATGGTTCTTATATGAGACACATTTGTCCCATCAGGATAATTGAATATGCCAAATGATTTGAAATCCCACCATGTGGGACAAAGTCATGGGCCATACACTAACATATTTCACTACAGCTTATGTTCAAAGTATACGTGCCCAATGGGACCTTGACCTTCAAGCTAGCAACATGGTTCTTGCATTGACACATCGTCTTGTCATGATGATTATTTGTGCCAAATAATTTTCAAATCCCACCATGCAGGACAAAGTTATGGGCTGGACATGATTCTGGCACACACAAACATATACACATACACACACACAGACAGACAGGGTAAACTCTATATGCCCTTCTGCCGTTTGATGGCAGGGGCATAAAAAACTACAAAACATATACTCCAAACTAGACATACAGTATTTCTTCTAATAATTGGTACAGGGCATTGCAGTTCACAACCCCCATGAATGGCAATTTAGGCAACAACTGACCAATGCTGGTGGAATTCAACCATTTGTTTAAAGGAAAAAGTGATGGGTGTTTATTAGAAGAAAAACAGTACACCAGTAAAAGAACAATAATTTTAATAGGCTGACCAGAAATACCTTAAGGGTTAAACAGAGTTTTCCACAGCAGATAAAAATGGAATAGCCTCTGAGCATGTACAATCAAGACAAAATTATCATCGAACATGAAAGAAACTAATGAAAAACAAGAGGGCCATGAGGCCCTGAACCGCTCACCTGAGCAATTGGCAAAGTGGCTTTTTCTTATGTCTGAAATCGTTAAAATATGAATCTTGGATCAAAAGTCATAGAATGAGCACGACTTATTGTACTCATAAATCTTCATGTCCTCATTAAGACAACCGTATATACCATTATTTAGGCAACAATCTTCAAAACTTTTCATGAAATCTTATCTAGCATTTTCCCATATTTGACCACGCTGCAAAAAGGTCAAGGTAACCCAAGGTCATCATTTGAACAGTCTTGGTAGTACTCTGGTACTCCATGCTACTCACCAAGTTTCAAGGCCATAGGTGTATTGGTTCTGGAATAAAAAATATGAAAGGTTTATACCATAAATGGGTATGGCAGCCATGTTGGTTATGTGACCTGGCCCCGAGGGTATAAAACTTTTTTCATGCTCAACTCAGCTGAGCATGAAATTTTTTCTGCTCATAAATTTTAAAATGCCAACAATTGTTGGCATTTTAATATTTATGAGTAGACAAAATAGCCTTCTTGGCTTATCTGAGCCTGAAAAATGCTGAATTTCTTGGTATTTTTATATCAATGGGCATTTTAAATTTCATGCTCAGCTGAGTTGAGCATGAAAAAAGTTTTATAACCTCGAGGCCTGGACCGTTTTAACAAATTTTTGTTCAATCAACCCCTGGAGGCTCCATATGAAATATATATATATATATGTTTACAATTGGCCCTTTGGCTTTTGAGTAAATATTTGAAAATGTCAACATTTGAAAGATCTGGGTCAAAGAATGACCTTGACCTCTTGTACTCATAATTCTTCATGACCTCATTAAGACGACTGTATATACCTATTTTTAGGCCAAAATCTTCAAAACTTCCCATGAAATCTTATGTTCCAGCATTTTTGCATATTTGACCTTGCCGTAAAAAAGGTCAAGGTAAACCCAAGGTCATCATTTGAACAATCTTGGTAGTACTCTGGTACTCCATGCTATCACCAAGTTTCATGGCCATTGGTCAACTGGTTCTGGGAAGAAGATTTTTAAAGGTTTTTACCATATATAGGCATGGCGGCCATGTTGGTCATGTGACCAAGACCATTTTTAAGAAATTTTTGTTCCGTAAACCCCTGAAGGCTCTGTATGAAATTTGGTTACAATTGGCTCTGTGGCTTTTAAGAAGAAGTTTGAAATTGTCAAACTATGAGAATTCAGGGTCAAAGGTCAAAGAATGACCTTGACCTGTTGTACTCATGAATCTTCATGTACTCATTAAGATGACTGTATTTACCAATTTTCGGGCCTAAATCTTCAAAGCTTTCCATGAAATCTTATGTTCTAGGCTTTTCCCATATTTGACCTTGCTGTAAAATGGTCAAGGTCAACCCAAGGTCATCATTTTGAACAATCTTGATAGGACTGGAGTACCCAATGCTACATACCCAGTTTCAAGGCCATTGGTCAATTGGTTCTACAGAAGAAGATTTTTTAAAGGTTTTTACCATATATGGGTGTGGCGGCCATGTTGGTCATGTGACTTGGACCGTTTGAACAAATTTTCCTTCCCTCATCTCCTGGAGGCTCTACATGAAATTTGGTTACAACTGGCCCAGTGGTTTTTGAGGAGATTGTTTGAAATTGTCAAAATATGAGTTCTGGGTCTAAGGTCAAAGAATGACCTTGACCTCTTGAACTCACAAATCTTCATGTACTCATCAAGATGACTGTATTTTACCAATTTTTAAGCATTAATCTTCCAAACTTTCCATGAAATCGAATGTTCTAGCATTTTCTGATATTTGACGTTGCCATAAAAAAGGTCAAGGTCAACCAAAGGTCATAATTTGAATAATCTTGATAGTACTTGAGTACCCAATGGTACATACCAAGTTTCAAGGCCATCGGTCAACTGGTTCTGGAGAAGAAGATTTTTAAAGGTTTTTACCATATATGGGTGTGGCAGCCATGTTGGTCATGTGACCTGGACCGTATGAACAAATTTTCCTTCCCTCAACCCCTAGAGGCCACATATGATATTTGGTTTTAATTGGCCCAGTGGCTTTCGAGGAGATTGTTTGAAAATGTCAAAATATGAGAGTTCTGGGTCAAGGTCAAAGAATGACCTTGGCCTCTTGTACTCATAAATCTTCATGTACTCATTAATCTGACTGTAGATACCAATTTTTAGCCCAAAATCTTCAACAGTTTCCAAGATATCTTATGTTCTAGCATTTTGCCATATAAAAGCACAAAGAAGCAAATTTGACCTTGCCGTAAAAAAGGTCAAGGTCAACCCAAGGTCATAATTTGAACAATCTTGGTTGTACTCACATACCCGATGCTACATACCAAGTTTCAAGGCCATCGGCCTACTGGTTCTGGAGAAGAAGATTTTTTTAGGTTTTTACCATATATGGGCATGGCGGCCATGTTGGTCATGTGACCAGGACCGTTTGAACAACTTTTCGTTCCCCCTTCCTCTAGAGGCCACATATGAAATTTGGTTACAATTGGCCAAGTGGTTTCAGAGAAGAAGTCGTTTGAAATTGTGGACGGACAACGGACGACGGACGACGGACGGACGACGACGGACGACGGAGCCTTCCCATCCTATAAGCTCCCACAGAGCCTCTGGCTCAGGTGAGCTAAAAAGGCATTTAACCTCATTATTCAGACAGAACATCTTGAGAAAACAGTCTTCCCCCAGACCAAATTGCAGGATTTTAATTAGACTGGACTTTTTTTTCTGAAGCTTATTCTCATCTTAAGGTGATTTCATGGGAAGCAACTCTCAGGTAACCATTTTCAGAGTTGCATCCCTTACCAATGGAGATCAACTGAAAAGGGAAAGAGTTTGCTCCTCTAGAAACAAACTCTTTCCTTTAAGACTAGACCCTTATTCATCCAGGCAAGCAAACAGGAAGTCAAAATGTAAAAAGGATTGCATTGCACAGGGCCTTTCATTTTCATTCTCCCATTGTCCTGATATGACTAAATCACTGTTGAAAAGGACGTAAAATCGCAAGTCATCCAGCCACCCATGAGACTGATCAGAGGCAAGTAGAGCAGGGCATGGAATAGGAAAGAAATGGTATGTCTCTCAAATGTGTCTATTTTGATTGATTGATTTGATGCCTAACGTCCACAGTAAACAGCTATGGTCATGTTGGGAAAGGCTTAGACCTCCAAAGCAGTTAACCAGTACTAAGTGCACATACTTTCACCAGTAACTGACAACTGCCCTTCTTGAATCAGCGGAAGGAGAAACGAAAGTATGTGGCCAGACCGGGTTTGAAGTGGTAAAATACAAATATTTTAATGCTAACGTAGTTTGGATTCTCATTATTAGTTTTTGGTCACAGAAAAAAAGCCATCTGATCATTTTTTTGTTAAACAATTAAAGCACAAATTATGAAAATATTTGAATATGCAAATAGCCTAGATCTAGATGAGGCAGCTTATACGGTAATCAGCTGCCTCACTGGGATCTACACTGTTTGCCCTAAGTCTTTGAATTATTTGAATTTGTGAATAGAGTAGATCTAGACGAGACAGCTCATCATGGGCTGCTTCATCTGGATCTGCACTGTTTGCCCACTAATCTTTGAATTCTCAATATGACATGACTTGGACAAAACTTTTGCAAATTTGCAAACTATTTGCTGATATAATTCTATAAGTCATTTTTTGGTGCTTTAAAATGTTGACTTATGCCAAATGGCAGTCCCCTTTAAGTATGCATCAGTGGCTATATTGAATTTCAGTTCATAAGCAGAAATTAGAGATTACATGACAAAATTCATGAGCCGTGACACGAGAAAACCAAACAGTGGCATGTGCACCATCAAAGACTCAAATCAGCCTGGGCATCCACTCAGTCTAATCAGTCTTCGCTGTCTACAAGGGAACCAGCTTAGACCCTTAGCTACCCTTTCAGGGCAAAGCAAAGAGTCTGATCAGACTGGGCGGATGCCCAGGCTGATCGGAGTCTGCGCTGGGTGCACATGCCGCTTTGTTAGATTTCTCATGTCAAGGCTCATATGTGCCATCAAGAAAATGCAAGGGGAGTTGAAATGTTTTTTGAGACAAGTCCTAAATCTCTTGTTCTATGACGAATTTCCTATGTGGCAACCCTGTTCGCTCCCTACTCTTGACAAACACCTCTGTCATAATATTTAGGGTAATAATGCAACATTAAAACACTAATCCGAACTCTAGAAAGCTCTTAATGAACCTTAAAAGGCTATTATTAATGGAGTTGCCTTTCATTAGCACAAATGAAACTCCTACAAAAAGACATTTTTTTGTGTTTTTTCCCTCGCTGATTGCACATTTTTATATGCACTTTCGTAGTGCTGGGAAGAGTACCTGGGTACCCGAGTTCGGGTCGGATAGACGAATTACCCAAGCAGTAATGCCCCAATCAGAGCTCTAGATAAGAGGGGTATTTGGTGATAATTGATGGATAATTTTCTTTATTTCTCATCAAAACCATATGTTGTGACCCCTCATCTGAACCGTCTCGTTGAGACGGTTCAGATGAGGGGTCACAACGTATGTTTTTGTCCAAAATTAACAAAAATTATCCCTAATTATCACCAAATACTCCTTCTTATCTAGGGCACTGGCCCCAATAGTTATTATTATGCAGTGTAGTTGGTTGATTTGGTTGATTTGATGCTTAACGTCCACGGTAAACAACTAAGGTCATGTCGGGATGGTCAGTTAACCTAACCACACTATTCCTGGGCAGGCTTAGACCTCCTAAGCGGTTAACCAGTACTAAGTGCACATACTTTCGCCAGTAACTGACAACTGCCCTTCTTGAATCAGCGGAAGGAGAAACGAAAGTATGTGGCCAGACCGGGATTCGAACCCAGGACCTCTGACTTACGAGTCAGGTGCCCTACCGATTGCGCTACCCGGCCCGGCTATTATGCAGTGTAAAAAAATCTGTTCTAAAAGAATTCCAAACAAACTTTTTGGATAAAATGCAATGATATATTGCCAAACCATTTTTATACATTATAACAGGGAGATTTCTACTTTTTCAGGCTTCCCAAGTACATGTGTGTAAATGACAGATACTTTATTTATAGTTTAACATAAACATATATTTTCTAACTGTGGACATGCTCAATATGCTATGGTAATGGTTACCCGGATACCCTAGGGTAATAGGGACTCGGGTACCCGGGTACAAAATCTCTACCTGTCCAAGCCCTATACTGTAGCCCAGCTCTGGGTCGGAAAATACCTAGAAACAAGTTTCAATTTTCAAATTAGAAACTTTGTTTCTGAAATAATTTCGGTCCGGAGCTTCACCATCACCGTCCCTGTGGCACTTGATGTATACTGTATCCCCCCCCCAACCAACAGCTTCACCATCACCATCCCTGTGGCACTTGATGTATACTGTATCCCCCCCTAACCAACAGCTTCACCATCACTATCCCTGTGGCACTTGATGTAAACTGTATCCCCCCCCAACCAACAGCTTCAGCATCACCATCCCTGTGGCACCTGATGTATACTGTATCCCCCCCCAAACAACAGCTTCACCATCACCATCCCTGTGGCACTTGATGTATACTGTATCCCCCCCAACCAACAGCTTCATCATCACCATCCATGTGGCATTTGATGTATACTGTATCCCCCCCAACCAACAGCTTCACCATCACCATCCCTGTGGCACCTGATGTATACTGTATCCCCCCCCACCAAACAACAGCTTCACCATCACCATCCCTGTGGCACTTGATGTATACTGTATCCCCACCCCCAACCAACAGCTTCACCATCACCATCGCTGTGGCACTTGATGTATACTGTATCCCCCCAAAACAACAGCTTCACCATCACCATCCCTGAGGCACTTGATGTATACTGTATCCCCCCCAACCAATAGCTTCACCATCACCATCCTTGTGGCACTTGATGTATACTGTATCCCCTCCCCCAACCAACAGCTTCACCATCACCATCACTGTGGCACCTGATGTATACTGTATCCCCCCCCCAACCAACACATTCATCATCACCATCCCTGTGGCACCTGATGTATACTGTATCCCCCCCCAACCAACAGCTTCACCATCACCATCCCTGTGGCACCTGATGTATACTGTACCCCCCCCCCACCCCCAACCAACACTTTCATCATCACCATCCCTGTGGCACTTGATGTATACTGTATCCCCCAACCAACAACTTCATCATCACCATCCCTGTGGCACTTGATGTATACTGTAACCCCCCCCCCCCCCCCCCCCCCCCAACCAACACATTCATCATCACCATCCCTGTGGCACCTGATGTATACTGTATCCCCCCCAAACCAACAGCTTCACCATCACCATCTCTGTGGCACCTGATGTATACTGTACCCCCCCCACCCCCAACCAACACTTTCATCATCACCATCCCTGTGGCACTTGATGTATACTGTATCCCCCCCAACCAACAGCTTCACCATCACCATCCCTGTGGCACTTGATGTATACTGTATCCCCACAACCAACAGCTTCATCATCACCATCCCTGTAGCACTTGATGTATACTGTATCCCCCCAACCAACAGCTTCATCATCACCATCCCTGTGGCACTTGATGTATACTGTATCCCCCCAACCAACAGCTTCATCATCACCATCCCTGTGGCACTTGATGTATACTGTATCCCCCCCAACCAACACATTCATTATCACCATCCCTGTGGCACCTGATGTATACTGTATCCCCCCCCCAAACCAACAGCTTCATCATCACCATCCCTGTGGCACTTGATGTATACTGTATCCCCCCCCCAACCAACATTTTCATCATCAACATCCCTGTGGCACTTGATGTATACTGTATCCCCCCCCCCTCCCCCCCCAACCAACAGCTTCACCATCACCATCCCTGTGGCACTTGATGTATACTGTATCCCCCCCCCCAACCAACAGCTTCACCATCACCATCCCTGTGGCACTTGATGTATACTGTATCCCCCCAACCAACAGCTTCACCATTATCATCCCTGTGGCACTTGGTGTATACTGTATCCCCCCCACAACCAACAGCTTCATCATCACCATCCCTGTGGCACTTGATGTATACTGTATTTTGAATTAGCACCCTCTCCAAGCCCTCTGTAAAATTAACAATGTTATATTCACACTCACAGTAACCCAATCCCATCCCTCAGGGTTTCCACTTATCCTCCACCTCAAACTTCCCTGGTTCATTTGAGCCGTGACGCGACAAAACCAACAATGTGGTTGTGCGCCCAGTGCAGACTCAGATCAACCTGGGCATATGCCCAGTTTAACCAGACTCTTCGGTAAGTGCTCAAAAGGTAGCTAGGGGTCTAAGCTACCGCCATGCGGACAGCGAAGACTCTGATCAGACTGGGCGGATGCCCAGGCTGATCTGAGTCTGCGCTGGGCGCACAACCACATTGTTGGTTTTGTCACGTCGCGGCTCATTTTTCCCCTCACATTTTACAGTTTTCCATATCCTTTTATGAATCAATAGCAAAAGCAGACTTTTTCTCTTTACATCAACAGACTAACTGTACCACTTCGAAATTGGGTGTTACTCTAAATGAAAGGAATTTGCTCTAACTGGGAGCAAATTCTTTAAGAGTAGCCCCATGTGCCTGCACTCTCTCTCTCTAGAAAATACATGTTCCCTCGAACACTGCCATTATGTATGAAATGCAGGGGAATTCTAAAATTAATGGCTATATAATATAGCCATTAATTTTAGAATTCCCCTGCATTTCATATAAATTTGCAGACCATAGCACATAATTCCCTAACTTTTCTTTGACCTGAAGGTTTTTTTTTCCCCAGATATTTTTCCCTGACTATGGCAATCACGCCCTGCCCCTGATCCCACTCTACAAGACTTCCATAGAATGCTTCATGTCACCTGCTTGGCACTTTCAGTATTTGCCTTTCAGAAGCCACTCTTACTTTAAACAGGTATGCATCTCTTCATTAACCGTATGGTTAAATTACGGACTTATTATTGGCCATTCAACATGTGCCATTTCATTTGTGGGACTTTGTCAGTTACACCAAGTTGTCATTGCATTGGTCAGTTATACACTATCAGATGACCTTCGAGAGACAATCTGGGAGTGGCTTGGAAAGGTGCATCACAGCCATTGTTGGTAGGGAACCCCCCCCCCCCCCCCCCTCCCCCTTTGTTTTATTTTCTATATTTTTCACCTCTGACCAGTGGTCACATTGAAGAAAGCATGTATCACAAATTTAAACACTAGAATTGACAAAATACTAGAACTCAGGCTAATTGTGTTACAGTCTGAGAGAAATGGGTGCCAAAAAATGACCCCTCATCCAAGCGTCCGTGAAGGATGAGGGGCATTATTTGAGTAAAGCCGGAGGCTTGAGCACATATACAGCAATTCCGACTAACGCGACTTGTGACGCTCTTTTTAAAAGCTTAAACTTGAAAATAACCTCCCCTTGTCACGTGACTACTTGTATAAAACGGAAGCCCCAAACAGCTGATTCATAAATTTAAATAACGTGTTTTGTTGTCTAGCAAATCAAAACCATAATGGGTCGGGACAATACCTGACAATCATAAATCAAAATTTCCAAACCAGGGAGGGTTGTATATGTGCTCAAGCCTCCGGCTTTACTCAAATAATGCCCCTCATCCTTCACGGACGCTTGGATGAGGGGTCATTATTTTCCGTAAATCCTTCGGCTATTCGCACATATACAGCAACTTTAAATCTAGACAACAAAACATAAAATAAAAGCAATAAGGATAATGTTACAAAAACTATTCTTTTAAGTAATATCATAAACCATAATATATTAATAGTGTATACACTCTTAATATACCATAACCCTACTAAAATTACTCCTGAAAATATATTCAGTCAAAACATGTGTCCTAAACACAAGCAGTAAACCAAAGGAATGTACGTAAACAACCTGCAGCCACGACTGCCTTATCAAAGTCCATATTTCTTGGCCCAGAACGCCTCAAAAAACTTTTTCTGAAATACCTAGCTGAGGACAAATCTGCAGACTTCAGAATCAACTCTAAAGAACAGCCTCTAGAATAGGCTGCTGAAACAGCAGCTGAACGATAAGAATGGGTTTTAAACTGATTAGAGTCAACAGCAGCATCATGTAACACAGGTTTTAACCAGTTAACAGGTGCTAACTGGGTAGAACGAACTGGATAACTGGAAGAAATTAACTATTGCAGAGACTTCCTATGACTTTTAGTATACACAATATAAGAAGCAAAGTATGCATTACACACAAAAAATCATTTTCATAATGATACAACTCAAGAATATAACTTTTCCTTTGTTTCAAAGTTTTTAACAGATATTTGAAATAAGACACAACTTTGTTTTCAAAACAGTCATATAGACTAATAAAATGAAACTAAAACTTGAGCTCTTGGAGCTGAAGAAAAAGCTATCATAGCTGTTAACTTCAGAATTCACAATTTCATTGATAGCTCCTCCACAGATACCAGAGAACTCAAATACCTCAAAGAAACGACCCAAAAATATATTCAGTTAGGATTTGGAAACAAAGAATTGAATAAACCCTTCAAAAAACCATAAATGAAGGATGGAAAACAACACCATGCATTGTCAAAAAAGGTTTGATGTCTGCAACCGCATGGTTAATGGGAATTAACTACAAAGTATAATTTTGCATCACTCACAAGAAAATTGAGATGGGAAGCTACCATTTGCTTCAGACGTATAAAAGGGATTAGTTTGTCTAAAAATATTGCAAAAATACCACTTTTTCCAAACCACACTATACTGTTTTCTGGTTCCATCTCTCCTGAAGTTGACGAGGGTAGCTGCTGATCTTGAAATTCCTTGACTCTCCGATCTCTGTCTGATAACATCACAGCGACCATCGTTAGCCTTTTTGATAGTGGATGAGGTTGACTGCTGTGAGGAAGGGTTAACAAAACTCTGTGGTGGGGCAGTCTAACAGGAAAAGAAATCATGACGTCACCTTGGTGCAAAGAGTCAATAAATGTTTTAATTGGAGCTACTGACCTTCTGCACCAAGGTGACAATGTAAGATCGTAACAATGGAAACCATGACAGTGACATCCAAAGACAATAAGCAAAGCTTAATCTACTTTATCTGAGACCATCTTGTTCACAACCCGACCTATTAAATTGAACAGTGCAAAAATACATGGCTTATAATTCTGCCAAGAAAAATGAAAAATGCATCGGTTTAATATGAACCTGCCTCAAGGAACTAAGTAACAAACTTATCTAAATGCCTGTCTAACCAGGACAAAAATAGATTAACGTTCGGAACAAAAAGTTGTTTACACACTCAATCAAAAAACTCTTTTTTAAGCTTCCATTCTGTTGAATTTAAAATATTTCTACTCAGAAAAACAGGTGAAAGATTCTCAGAACCACTTAAATGTGATGTTGAAACAAAAATATCTCTATCAATACAACACTGCCAAATAGTTCCAGCCAGTTTATTCATTTTGAGAGAGTTCGTACCGCCCATATTATTAATATATAAAACTGGGGACATTTTGACACTCTGAAAATGTAAATATACACTACCCACAGAAGAATATAAAGACTGCCAAAATGACTAATAGTTCAGGATACTTAATAAAAAACTGAAGCTCCACCGATTGCACCAATACCACAGTTAATATCATATTAGAGAGCCTAAAAAAGAGGCATCTGTTGTACAAACCAGATTCACAGTTCTCTGTCTTAATCTTATCCCGTTCTTGTGATGGACATTACTTAACCACCACTGAAACTCTTTCTTACTGTCTGATGACATAAACATCTCATTATCAAAATTGTCAGAACAATTTGAACTACCCATGCCAACCAATTTGTCTTTTTCTAAACACCTTTAATGCAATAGTGCTTCAGGATTGGCAATAAAGATATTAATAATCAAACCAAAGAAAGATGCCTGCTACCTTACCACAATCACTTCTTTTTTCAGCAAAACTTTTGCTAAATTAAAGATTTTTGTCACTTTTTCATCTCTTAGAGGAATTTAACAAAATCTATCACCAAGCCAAAGAAAACAATTTACTGCACCGAGTTTTAACTATTTGTAGTAAAACCTAGAGAGTCTAACGTCTTAACTATAGACATTGTATGTCAGGGACAAACATCTCTATTTTTGTCCATATTGAGAGAATCGTCAATATAATATGAGCATATGAGATTCTGTTGCCTAAACGAAGTAAAAATAAGACTTTAAATCTTAGAAAACAATGCCAAAATGGACACAAAGAAAATAGAACAACTGTCCATCTCAAATGAACTTCAAACAGTGACAAAAAATTGAATTTATAGGCACAGAAAAGATATGCATCCTGCACATCAATACTTGTAAAATAAATATTCTCTTGAATAAGTTTCAAAACAGACTAAAAAGTCTCCTGCTTAAAATGTTCATAATGAACAACTAAATTGAGATATTTCAAGTTTATAACTGGTCTATATCTGGCATTTGGTTTAGAAACAATGAAATTGTTAGACATATATTAAATTTTTTCCCAAATGTTCAGAATGGGCAAATGCACCCTTATTTAATACTTCTTGTATCTCAAAACCTAAACATCTATCCTGTTCCTCTGAAAATCAAATTTTCTTTGAAATCTTAAAAGGAACAGGTTCACTCTCAAAATCAATACAATAACCAGAGATAATTTATAATATCCAAGGATCATTAGTAATTTTTTCGAGGCGTCATGACAACATTGTAATTTGCCAAAAGGACTCACTTGATCTAAATTCATACTGTTCAGTTTGGGGTAATGTAACAATAGCTGACACCGTCAGCTTTCTGCCCCTGCCTGACACAAATATCTGGCATGGAAAACCTCTCTGAAACATATAATTAGGTCTACACATACCATACTGGAAATACTGAGGGTACGGCTGGAATCTATTATACCTTGTCATTTCTCTATCAAAGCCCCCTCTGAATGTACATGTACCTCTACCCCTATAGGGTCTATAATCAAAACTTTGGAAATTCTCTTATTTTCTTTGGCAATAGAAATGCCTATATCACAGTGGGTATATCATCCCCAAATAACCTAGCCGAAACCGGCACAAATTCTGATATTTCTTTTTGAGATGAGGTTTATTCATATATCTCCTTCTTAGTGATAAATTATGAAACACCTGATCCATCAAATAAATAACATCTGAGAATAGTGTTTTTGCTTCTAAAATACCAGCAATCTATTGCTTGACAAACTCAAACAGTTTAATAATAGGCATAACACCAGTTGCCACTAAGTTTTGTATATATATGAGAAGCATTTGTCATAACTCTGAGCCCTTTTGTTCATAATTTACCAAATTTCATTATATACCATAAGGCTACATAACTTGTCACAATTTTCAGTGACTTTATATTTGGCAATACGTTCATCAGTAGCACACTGAGATATACTAGTTAGCATTTATTAAATTGCCAAAGACTGAGCAATAGCCAGCCCTTTATAACTGCTCCTTTTAATTTGGGCAAATCCCAGATTTCATTTTCCTCATTTTGACTGGGCTCTACTGCTTCCTGCAGCTCAAACATAGCATCCATTAAATTTTGGGTTAGCTTTGCAGGTTGTAACGGCTCCCTTTTTGACTGTTTACTTGTACCTGCCACTTTACGGGCTCTTGCCAGCTCCAGGTCAGAGACCTCAGAAACTTTAATGTGCAAATTTGGCATATTTTCTAAACTATCTCCATAAAGAGACTGAAAGTCTTCTTCATTTGCATAATTGTCTTCAAAGCCCAAAATATTTCTTAACTGCATAATTTCATCATCAGTAAATGAGTCTATCATTTTTTCAAAAGAACTACGTTCTTTTACATGTGGTGCCGACGACGTCGACGGCTTGGGTTCATTACTATTTTTGGTACTTTTAGCCGTCGTCGACGTGCTGCTTTTAGAAGGCTTTTTACTTTTTTTTTTTATCTTTCTTTTTTGACAAAGAATTGTTAACAGAAATAATGGGACCGCTACGCGGCTCCACTTCTTCAAGGCCGAACCCGAGAACTCCGAATCATTCGAATCTTCGAGAAGGACTTCGTCTCTCTCGTTTGCCATAATTAATCAATATAAAATGCTAGGACTATATCCGTAGCTGGCAAACGCAATAAAGTTTCAATAAAAGATAAAAGAAAATTTCGAAATTGCAAAATTACTTCGAAAACGAGCGTCGCGATCTTACCTTACAGCCACGCTATCAGAAATATGAATCAGCTGTTTGCGGCTTCCGTTTTATACAAGTAGTCACGTGACAAGGGGAGGTTATTTTCAAGTTTAAGCTTTTAAAAAGAGCGTCACAAGTCGCGTTAGTCGGAATTGCTGTATATGTGCGAATAGCCGAAGGATTTACGGAAAATAATGAAAACAGTTGAATCTATAAACAGTGTTGATCCCGATGAGGTGGCTCATTATGGCCACTTCATCTGGATCTACAATGTTTTTAGCTGCCTCATCTGGATCTACACTGTTTGCCCTCTAGTTTTTAACCTCAATATGGTACACTTAGGTTGGAACATTTTTTTTAGATTTGGCTAAGTAAGTTTTGTTGTCAGTTTTGTTGGTGCTTTAAGGATTCAATGTCTGTGGCTTGAAGATACTGATAAGGAGACGTCTGAGACATTAGTCTCAACAATACTTGTACAGTCAACTCTCAATATCTCAAATTGAAAGCTCATCCCAAACTACTGATATCTCAAAGTAAATTTTCTGGTCCATTTACTTTGAGATACCAGTAAATTGAGATAAAAGGAACTGAAATGAAAATAAAAGCAGGAAATGTGTCCAAATTATATTCCTTGATACAAGCAGGTACTTTGAGATATCAG